>JAYEVI010000513.1:0-704758 GCA_036346575.1 Dendrocalamus sinicus
GAGGAGCTACATTGTCATGCAAACGAGAAGAGCATCACGGTTGAGGGGTTACTTTACTTCGGTTCTAAAGACACAATTCTAAGGCGGTTGATCTTAATTCGTTATGAGGATCAGTGGGACAAATATGTCAAATTGGTTATGAGGAATGAGTTCCAATGTTTGGACCTTGTTGTGCGGAAGGTGTCCATTGATCCCACCCCTCATGGTTATTCACCAGAACTAGGTGATCAGGCACCCTTTGACCCTCCGTTACCTTACGGTGGATGTGGAAGAAGTGCCTGAGGTGCCCGATGCTTTATCTGCCCCGAACGAGGTTCAGATTTCTCAACCAGTTCGAGTTGAATGTCGGACTGATGATGTCGTGGCGGCCCCTCAGGATCATCCCAGTAAGTGTCGAGCAACACTTTAGCCTTTTCCCGTTATTCCATTCTTTTGTCTCAATCCCATCGTTTTGTGCTTATGATGCGTGAGACGTTCGATAATGTGAGTATTCCTCCGTTGCTCCATCCGCAACGTTGAAGAAGTCTGTAGGGACTCCAACGGTGTGGATGTTCAAATTGTGGATGATCCGAGCCTTACGAGATCGCAAGGGCCGTTGATTCGATGATGACCGCCCTTTTGGAGAGCGACCAAAGTGATATTGAGCCGATCAGCGTTATTGCCTGGCGGGATCCATCGGTTCATGAATTCAGCGATCCGCCACGTGCTCGTAACATTAGAAGTACGAGTTCCACGTGCCACGTGCTCGTAACGTTCACGAATTAGGAGAAGCCATGGAAGTCGAGAATTAGACACCCACGTTGCATTTCTTTATGTTGTCTACGGTCTATGTAATCCTATTATTATGCACTCTATTGTGTTTGTCTAGCTGTATCAGCTGCACTTGAGACTACCGGTATGACGGTATTGCGTATCGGTGCTTCACAAAACTACAATTTAATAGAGTGCATAATGTTGCCCACTCATGCTTGCTCCAAAGAATGTCTCAAACAGGTCGAATGGATTACTCTGCATATAGAAAAGAACACGGAAATCATGACTACTCAGTTCAAAATTGTAAATCATTACATGGAAAATTCACTTAAGGGAAAATAATGGAAAAGTCTAAGGCACATAGGTTCTTACCTTGTCCCATTTTAGCTCTTTTGAATTCTATGAATAAGCAACACCATTATCCCCTTCTCTAACAATTAGTGTTTGACCATTGGAGTTCCCTGCTTAGGAAAAAAAATACATTATTACCATACTAGCACCCGAAATTTTCATATTGAACACGACAATATGAAAAAATTAATAGAAAATTGTGTTTCACACAGTTGATTAATTTTCTGAATGTTTCCGAAAGTTAGGGATTATTTTGAAGGCGCCGAGCTGGAGCGCCACCAGTCACGGCGCCTATCCAATTTCTCAATGTTTCACACCTTGGCGCCACCAGTCACGGCGCCGAACTCGGCGCCACTACTCTTGGCGCTAAGCTCGGCGCCACGATCCACGGCGCCGAGGTGCCTGCCACGTCGGCGCCACGCAGCCAAGACGCTGAGCTGCGACCTCGGCACATGCGACCTCGGCGCCGAGATGTGTTACCTCGGCGCCGTGTCCCACGGGGTCGACTTCTGGGTCAAAAACGGAATTAAAACTACAGAGATCTAAATATGAATATTTAAAAAAAAAGCTAAAATAGAAAAAATTCGGTGACCGTGTCCATGGTTCTCACTCTTCCCAATTCCATATTTTATTGCAGCAGTCACTAGTCAGTAATCAAACAAACGCGCACACAAGATATTCGCGAAAACGAGAGGGGGAAAAAGGGGAAAGGCGACGCCGAGGCCGCGAGAAGCGAGGGGCGGAGAGGGGGTTGGAGGGGGAGCTCGTTGATGGTAGCTAGGGTTTCGCCGCGCGCGCCCTCGACCCACTGACGAAGCGCCCCGGCGGCAGAGAGGCTCTCGCTTGCCCCTACGCTGCTCCGGAAGGCGGCGGCGTAGGTGGGGACCGCGGCACGATGGGGGAGCAGGAGCGGCGGGAGGCGGAGGCCCGGGGCGAGGCGGCTGCGGCGGCGCACAGCAGCAGCATGCAGGTGAGGGCTCCCTCGCTTCTCGGTTGCTCTGTAGGGTTCCGGAAGCTTGTATTGGTGGTGGACTAGATGGGTAGATCCACTCGCTGCTGGTTGTTAGCCTAGCCTGGGTGGGTGTGGTTGCGTGTAGCGATTTCCCCTTTCTAGGGCGCAGCGGGTTCTGGAAGGGAGCTGTTCGAATTCAGCTTGGGGATTTTTTTTGGGGCGGGGAGTTCCTGGAAGCCACACGTGCCCTAGATCCAAGTTTGATGCTTTAGGAGCGGTCAATTTGGCGGTTTATCGAGGGATTGGGTTACCTTATTTCTTGTTGAATTATACTAATGAGGAGGGAAAGTTGTTCTGGTGATGATGACGAGTTGAGAAGGGAAAGAAGATTCATCTTTTGTTCAATCCACTTAGTGCTGTACCTACATATGCTGAAGTGAACTGAATGCTGCTAAGTGAGGAGTTTGGGCTATATATAATTAGCCAAATCTTCACTTTCTAGCATAATGAATTTGTTTATTTAAACAAAAAAATTCTTCATTATTTTTTGCTCATATCTGAGGCTGAAAACAAGCCATATATATCTGCTGAGCGTTGTACTCATATGAACCATCACTGTAGTTATGTACTGACCTTAGGGTGCGTTTGTTTTACAGAATTGAACCTTCCCTTTCTAAACACACAGCACGCACCACGTCGCACGTCCCGTGGAAAACCGGCTAAAAAACCATAACTACCATCCCTTCCCCACGCCCCCACGCGCTTTCCTACCCCAGTCGCCGCTCCCCACGCCCTTCCCCACCCCAGCTGAATCATTCCGGAGCTGACAGCGAGGCGAGCTAGCTCCATGACGGGACGGAGGCAGGAACACAGGCATGTCGACTCCCTGGCCAGCATGCGCATCGCCCCGCACGGGCTGGCGAGGATGGAGAGGAGGTCGGCAGCTACAGTCTTGATGCACCACCTCACAGTAAAAGCTAAAATTCTCAATAAGTGCTTTTCTTGTTGTGACATGGAAGAGTCAGATTTTAGGAATGCATGATTACTATATGACTAACAAATGTTCCTAATTGTTTCCGCTATTCCCAAATTATTCTGTTGAGATGGAGAAATCCTTTTTGCAACTGCATTGTGTTATAACACTTGAACAAATCAATTCACCCTTCTTGTGTAGAAATCATTGTGTTAATATCTAAAACTAAAATTCAAAAACTATGATGCAAAATACGAAGAAAAACAAGAAATTTGTATGGCAAAGATTCTCCGAGTGATCACCTCCGGGAACTCAGAAATCTAAGCAGTGAATTGCACTGGCCAGACAAGACATGGCTGGTCAACAAGCTATTCCAAAAAGAATGCGCTCATTACACTGGCTTAATGAAAACAGATCAAAACTACAGGGAAATCCACATTAAAGTGCACAGTGAAAGGAACATGCTAAATCAGTCAAGCCCTGCATTCATTAACATGCACCACAATTGAACCATGAACTGACTTTGCAAACCTCACTCCTCACATGATTCTAGAATTCTCAAGATATTTTCCTTGGGAAAATTCAGTGCATCCAGCTAAGTCAGTCATCAGTATTCTGCACCATTACTTTTTTCACAAACACTTTTGCCCGTTCTGCTCTGCCTCTTGCTTCGGAGCTCCATCCACAGCCAATGACTGTAGCAGAAAACCCTAAACAAATAGGACCAACAATGTTCCACATCTCCCAAACCCCAAGACTGAATTTTCACTACAACTCAGATGTGCTGCCTGCCCCACCCGCCTGCCCCCTCCCAGATCATCTAAACCTCCAAAAATCCATCAAGCTTCAACCGGATTACAAAGAAAGCGAAGACGAATGTATGAACAAGCACTGTTGTATAGCGGGAGGTAGGTTTTTGGCTGTACCTCTGTGGGGGAGCTCACGGTGATGGTGACGGAGAGGTCTGTGGGCGTCATCCGGTCCGAGGCCATGGTCTAGGAAAGCCGAACCCCAAGGGTTTTTGCCTCCGCGGGGAGCTTAATGTTACGAATCTGATGGCCTGAAGAGGATTGAGAGTTGTACGGGAGGAATAGCACTAGAATTTGGGGAAGATCAGAGACATCAACAGGAGGGTTCAAGGGAGAAGAAGGGGATCGAAGGGGAAGGAAGAACTCAAAGAGGAGATAGATGTGGGGATAAAGTTTATATAGTTAATTGCCTAACTCTCAGTTACTCCCTTCATCCCGCAATATAAGTCCAAAGCTCACCATACGCACAGGCCAATGAGACATTATATTTAAGAAAAAGTTAATACCATTGGACCATGCATACGACATACCCCTATTAAATAGCATACTACAACTACCTACCCATTTTTCAGCATTAAAGTGGGGGTATATAGTGAAATATTGTAATAACTATATATTTGGTCTCCGCAATGGACTTATATTGTGGGACGATGCTTTCCAAGAACAAGGCTTATATTGCGGGACGGAGGGAGTACAACTCGATTAGGTAATTAGGCGTGTTCGTATTTACTTCTGCAGATGGCTTTTGACTGTGACCAATGATTTTTGGTTGAAAATGAATAGTAGTGGCTTTTAGAAGTAGAGGCGAACGGTGCAAAAAGTGAAGAAGAGATGCGTACGTGAGACGCGAGATGCAGTTATCTTGTTATTAATTCCATAAACATAGGGCTTTCCGAGTTGAATCTCAAGGTGGCTCTTTTGATGTTAAGAAAAATGTGCTTGATTTTGCTTGTTCCATGGAGGCATCTCCATATAGGCTTGTGTTGTACAGTGCAATCTTTTATCAGCAACTGTTAGTTTGTGAGTATAAATAAACATTTTACTTTCATCAGCAACTGTTAGTTTGGAGTATAAATAAACATTTTACTTAGTTTTGTACCTACTACTGCTGAGCCACTTGAGCATCAGCTTACGTAGGGCTTACCATACTGTAGTTCCATTCCAGAAAATTATGTACACTTATTTTCAAAGTACCAGTATCCAGTAGTCAACTAGTCATTAATCAACATATCTGAGTTTCTCTAGAGGTCATAATTGCAATATGCTAATTGTTAGACAGTTCATGGGAAAATTGTGCTCCATATATGTTGAGACTAGAATCTCTGAGTTAGTGAGGGAGACGTGTTGATGTGTTTTTCAGTGACCTTTTATGGACCTTGAATTCTGTGATGTTGTACTTGCTACCAACTTCTAGCATCGCTCATCATTGTAGACAGATAATGGTTCTTTTGAGGGAAAACTCAATATTTTCCCTTTGATACGAGGCAGAGCATAGATGCTGTAGCATTTTAAAATGGCACAGTTTTGGCACAACTATGCATAAGCTCTACAGAATTTTTGTAATTGATAAACAGCCCTGAGTCTCTAGGGAGATGTGTATAATATCTTTATAACAGAAGAAAAATCCATTTGAGGAAAGTAATGTTTGACGATAGGCATTTTATTCTCTTTTGGACAGAATACCCAATACACTTTTTGAAATACAGAACATCAATTAAAGTACATGGAAATGCCTTCTCTCTTTTTCTGAAAATGGCCATAGTATTTTCTTAATATACATTACAGAGTGGCATTATAAAGACAAATTTGAATTCTTAGTAGTCACTTCTAGCTATCTATGGAAATAGTATACTTTATCCTCTGATTTATTCATAATGTAATATTTGATGTGCGGTAACTGGTGTACCTAGACAAGCATGGTCAGAGCATTAAATGTCTCTAATGATGTCGTTACGGATTCAGAACAATTGTTTCACCTTCTGTGCTATGCATGGAGTATTAAGTGGGTTTGGTTGGATGCAACCAACATTGATTCACAGCAACTTGGAACCTTCTAAGATTCTTTGATACCTCAGTCTTTTGTACCTTGGTGCATCCAATTAAATATACTTAATATGCCCTAAAAATGCATATGAAAATAAATGTCTTTTCTATGCACGGAGTAATTTTCTGCGTCACTGTCCAACTCAAATAGCAAAAACCTGAAGTTCCTTTCATTTGGACCCCTTATCACTTCAGTTCAGTATTCCCCCTAGAGAATCAGTAGAATGTAAGCTTAATTGCACTTGAAGAGTACTTGCTGAACTACTATTACTGACTATAGTACATAACTTTGATACAACTTAAGTACTGTCAAACTTTGATACAACTCAAGGCATAATCTTCTAATTGGTTGATCAGTCTTTCTACTTTGCAAAATGGCGCAATACTTGGTTTTGGGTTATCTGGCCTTTATAGTTACTCCTCACAGTTTCCTTCATTTTTTCTATTTTCCTCTTCTATTGAATAATTTCTGCTAAGTGATTCACCGGGGTAAGCCGAAGTAAGCAAGAATGACCTGTGTGCCTAATGTTGAGATTCTGGACCATTAGAATCAAAGTAAACAGTACTAAAGCTTTTGAACCATTTTATGAATTTGTAACAGTTACATTTGTTGGGTGACTACTAATTAACGAACAATCTCCCTTTTTTAATATATAATATACATACAACTTAAAGCTGCAAGTGAACTTTTGCTCCTAAAATAGCCAAAGCTTCAAAGCAATAAATCAGCAACTGAGCTCGCCCACACCTGTATTTTGTGTATCTTCTCTCCATCTGCATTTTCATAATCTGGTGCTGGTTATATGTAAGAGTGGTTCTCCTTTGTTTTGCATTGTTGTATTAAAAGAATAGGTTATCCTCTTGAATTTATTCTTTGTGTGGTTGGTTCATGTTGTCATTGATGCTAGCTTTGGTTCAATAACCATGAAAAAAGTAAAAAAATGTTTCAGATTAATATTTTTATATTTTGTAGCATGTTGAGCAACTAAGGAGGCGCCAACACTCATTATCAGAACTGGTATGTTATCATGTACATGTCTGATGCTTTTTTAAGTCTTGTATGGATATGTTCTCGTGGATGTTAAGAGGTCTTCCCCGTCTCCTTTCATTTATTGCAGACTTATGCAAGGGATGAAGATGCAAAACTTGAGACCACACGGGCAAGGCGTAATAACTTTTTCGCATTCAGTAGTTGTCAATTATTTGTACTTAGGAGGATCTTCTTGCCCAGTACCCCTCACCCACATGCTTAGTGATTATAGGAATCCAATAAAGCACTTTACACGTACTGCTTAATAATATTTGCCCATTTGTTTTGCAGTGTCAAACGTTCTCAAAAGGCATGAAGATTTGAAGGAGCGCCTCTCACGGTACTCCTTTGTTTTTCCCCCCAAAGCTTCCGCTAACTTGTAGAGCTGGCCAGCTCAGCGTTTAAGATAGTTGCTGTGCATGCATGTTAAAATTTGCATAAGCAAAATTTCAAACTCTCTGTTCAAACTGCCAGCTAATTGTTCAAGCACTTTTGGTCCCTTTTCTTGCTAATTCATCAGAGCTTAAGGAATAGAGTCTTCTGCAGAAAGCTGCCACTTCTTCCTGTTTGACATTTCAACTTAGGCTCGGTTCGAGCTTGTACCGAGCTCGAGCATAGGTAGGCTAGCTCGCTCGATCTTGGCTCGTTTACAGCCCTACCTCTAATCTCTATATCATTTGGAGGGTTTTCTTATAAAATGTAATCTTATTCCTAGCCATATTCAGGTCATATCGTGGATTATCTTTTTTGGGAATAGCTGTGGCCTTTCTATTGCATGTATTTCTTTTGTCTTTTCTTCATAACTGCTTGTCTCATACTGCTTTGTGCACATGTTCCCCAAATGTATGAATGCATGATTGGTAAAAACTGTTCTTTCACATATTCAATTTGTTCTTTAGGGATTCTGATAAGCTGATTTTTGAGCGTCTACAGAAAGAATTTGAGGCTGCACGAGCTGCCCAAACCAAAGGTACAATTTGCTACACTACCTTGGATCTTCGTTCATCTGGTTTATTAGAAATAAGCTTGTCAACAATTATCAATATGCACATAAATTGTGGATACGGACCAATTATACTATTCCCTTTTGCTGTAAGGAAAATTCACGTTTATCAGTAGTCTTTGTTGAACTTTCCATGGTAAGATCAACTGTACTTGTTTTGTTTCCAAAACAAGATGATGCGGGGGATTGCTTGATCTTCACGGCGTATGATCGATGGCGATAATTTGGATCCGTGCAACCTGACGAATTGATGGCGCCAACCACTGTTAGAACAGTAACCTGCGATAAAAGAATTCGCCCAACCATACGCTCGTGATCCCGTCTACCTGACCATAAAGTAGACGCTCGTCGCTCCGGCCAATCACAAAGAATTACAAGAACGACGGGGAAGAACACCTGATTCCCTTCTAGGTTGTAATCATATGCCAAACCCTAGGAGGAACAGGTGCATGGCTCTCTGAAAAAAATAATAGATCTATTTTTTGTGGTCTGTTTTACAAAAGAAAAAGATCCAGCTATTTATGACGCACGCGGACTCCTGGCCAAGAAAACGAAACGGGATCCGAAACCGACTCAAAGTTGAGCTCGGCTAAAAAATAGAGGCACACATGCCTTCGTGAGAAATAAAAAAAATAATAAATTGGAAACAAGCCTTCGTGAGAAGTTATGGGCCACATGATTTCCTTAATTAATATGACTTTAAGTGCTCCTTCTTAATCCATGCATGCTGGTTATGGGTCACACGTCTGGATACATGCTTGAACAGTGAATGACTAGAAGTTTGCTTCATGGCTTGTACACACATTTTGTGTTTAGAATAGTACTCTCACGTGTAGAAAAACCATGTAGCCTTGCTCTCTATCTTTCTTGATTTTTTTCACGGGTGGCTGCATGCACAGCATGCATGCATGTTTGTTCTTTTGGTGTTGGCCTGCATGCTGTTCTCTGCATTGCTCTGTTGATTAAATTTTCTTACGTATAAACCTAAGAACGATTAAAATACCAGTATTAGGTAGTAACCAGTCCTCATAAAATTTAAAGCCAAAATTAGGAGCGAGTTCACCTGTTGATTGATTTTTTGGCTCGTGCTTGCATAATCGATCCAGTCGTGATGTCCTTATCATCTTGTACACTCGAAGTGATGGACAATGAACTAGTGTCGACGAGACCTTCTAAATGCATCTTCACTTGTACAGATCGAGTATAGGCCTGTATATAATTAAATAAAATAGTAGTAACTCTGTATCTCTAAATATAATAATTAAAGACCCAATTAAATTAGAATTCACCTGATAATATTTAATGCGGTTCAATAATTCATTCCAGTTAAATAATATATTTAACTGAGAAATGCAAGACATGAGCATATCCGTGTCATCCTCCTCTTCTTCAAGAAAAGCCGTCCTCGGTTTTTGATAGCCTGAAATCGTACTAAATAAAGAATACAACGTATATGCCTGGTATATATATATCTATCTATCATTCACACTTTTCTGTTTGGCACATCATGCACACCTGAAGGTGTAAATAAAAAAAATAACACATATGTATGGTATATGTATGAATCAATTGTTATGTCATTCTTATTGTTTTGCATAAACCATTTATATATATATAGGAATATTATCATTCATATCATTCTCCCTCCCATGAGAAAAAGTCGTCCTCGACTTTTCTAAGAACGTAGACAAGATATCAAAAGACAAAACCCGTTCAAGCTCAAATATGGGGAAGAAAATTTTTAGTGTTTTCCATACTTCAACTGCGCTACTCTGATTATTTGTACATGATTGTACATTAATTGATGAATAAGTAAGCTTAAGAAATCTTTTAAAACATAAATCACTATTGTTGAAACTCATCTCATTGTGATCATGATATGGCACAAAAGATTGTTTATCCAAAATATGCAATTTCAATTCAGCAAGTTTATCATATTTAATGCATATTCGACAAACATAGAACTTGTTATCTACACCATAATTTTCGATCAAATTGAACTTATAGGTGTATGCATAGGTACTAGTGATTTTAAACATGAAATTTCAGCAACATTCTGAATCACAATAGATAGCTCTTGAGGATCATCGAACATGATATAATACAAATAATCACTAGGAAATATTCAAGTAAGAACTTCCTTATAAATAATTAATTCCATATTATGTAAATTGAACTAAGAAATTTCAGAACATGAAATTTTTGATTGAACACATGAGTTCTCATAATTACTCATCTTTTCACAATTAGAGTCAGCACTTATATGGTTATCTTTATCATGCTCTTCAGTGGATGTAAGTGATGTAGATATCAAATCATCATGATGTATCAACGGGGCAGCAAGTATTTCATCTTCAATTGTGGTTATCTTCTCATCGGTTTTCTCCAGTGGTACCGGTTGTGGGACATTCGACTCATTTTCTTTAATGTCAACCTGCACAATGTGAGAAACAACATTAGAAGTATATATTAATATGTTAGTTTTATAATCAACCTCATTTTGTCTATCATCTACTTCTCTCTTTTCTTTTTGTGTATATCTCTCAATTTGGATGCTCTCAACCTCACATATGGTGGAATCACACAATTCATTCTTTTTATCACTCCCACTCAATTTGGCTATGTGGCTCTTATCCTCACATGAGTTTTGAAGCATCTCATCTTTTATAGATTGTGGATGTTATGACCGGCATCTCGTATCAACGCCGGGCTCGGCCCAGTGGCTAAGCCGCACGGCAATTGGGATCTCCTTAGAGATTGGATCGCTTTAGAGTTAGAGATTAGATCTCTTTAGATATTGCTTATTCCTTTAAAATATCAGATCGTATTGGAGTTGGATTTGCTAGGAAGTGGGATATATATAACCCTAATCAGTATTGAATAAAGTAAGAAAGACAATTACCTTGTCTGGCTTCAAGGGATCGTCTCCCCTGTTCCTGCCTCCCCTGTTTTCCGCTTCCCCTATTCTGGCCGTCGCCGCTTGCCACCACGCGCGCCCTGCGCGCGACTTTAACAGGCCCAAGCCTCCGCCATCGCCTTACGCATTGCGCAGCCAAAGGAGGATCCCAGATCCTATCAGTGGACCAGCAATGGCACAATTACCATCAACCACGATCTCATGTAATAATAGGGCAGCACTAAATAGCTCTTTGGTCGAAGGGAAAGTCCCATGTTCGGTTGTTCTCATGTGATGCACTCATGTAGGCATGCGAATTGAAATGTGGACTCAGATTGAACCATGGTGTATGCCTCTCCTTAATTCTCTTCTCCTCCTCTATAGCATAATTCACAAGATCTTGCATACTAACATCATATTTCAAACGAACAGTAGCAGCGATATCAGAATTCAAACCTCTTTTGAAGTAAGTTTTCTTTGCACATGCCTCTGTGATATTGACATGATACATAGCCTAATCCAGCTCATCATAATAAGATTGGACAGATCGATGTCCTTGGCGAATGCTCTTCATATGGTGAAGTAACTCTAGTTCATACTCATATGGCACAAACTCATTTCTCATGACCTACTTCAATTCTTCCCAAGTAGTAACATATTGCTTCTCAGGATATCGCTTCCACCAAGTGCATGCATATTTTTTAAACTCTATGGTGGCTTGTGTCACTTTCTTGGCTTCGGACAACTTCTGAAACTTGAGGTCACATTCGAGTTGTTCCACTCATTTTAGATACTCTTCCGGATTTGTACTTCCATAGAATGGAAGATACAAGTATCGAGAGTCGTACCATGAGAAACGAAATGTTGAATATCCTGCCATTGTTAGTATTGCAAAAAATAGCAAAGAATATGTGGAATTTATGTGGAATCACTCATCCTCACCTTCTCTTACCAACCGAATTTCTTATGCGTCCTTGATGGGATTGAAGAGCTGCACACACTTTGGTGACGGTAGACAACACAAGGTGATAGATTAAGCGAATTCAATTGCACTAGCACTGTTATAACAATGGCTTATATATGGAGCTTGGAGGGAAAATATCAACCTATGCAATATGAAATTCTTGATGTTGTTAAGTAATAGTCCAAGCTAGAATTCTTTGCCTAAGTGCTGATCCAAAAGGTTTAAGTGAAGTGTATGAACGCACACGCAAAGATCAATATGACTCGATGCAACAAAGGAATGAGCTACATAGAAGCGATCTGAAATAATGTCATATCATTCTGCTCTCAAAGCAACCCCTTTCGAATGAGATGGGCAATCCGATGGGCAAACTGAGGTTGTTAACAGAACGATCGAGATGTACATCTGCTATTTATGTGGTGATCGGGTGTGAACGTGGCCTCATGCCTGGCTTGGGTTGAGTTCTGCTATGTCATATCATTCTGCTCTCAAAGCAACCCCTTTCGAAGTGGTCTACGAGTGCTAGCCTCCACAATTGATACAATATGATGGCGCCTCTGAAGCGGTTCCTGACATCTAGAAACTGTTGGCTGACCGGGATGAATTCCTTAAGGATATTCATTTACAACTCCTTCAATCTCAACAGCATATGAAGACCTTGGCCGATAGCAGGAGGGAGCTCCAATTTCAGGAAGGTGATTGGGTATGTCTACGGTTACATCAGCGACAACTTTCTTCTATTGCTCCTGGTCTTATACCAAGTTGCGTCCATGATTTTTTGGACCTTACAAGGTGCTTGCCAAAGTTGGTTCAGTTGCATATTGTCTGTGTGACTTACATGAGAGATTTGAGAAGACCAGGACTCCAATAGTGGAGATGCCAATATATAGATAACCACATGGGCCTCATGGGCCTTGATATACTTAACACCCCTTCAAATTCAAGGTGGAAACGGGGGTTTTGAAGCATTGAGTTTGAGCAAGTGAAAGCCGATGTTGCTCTCGAGTTTGTGCTTTAGTGAAAAAATCTGCCACTTGCAGGTCTGAGGGCACATACTGAAGAGCAATTGTTTTCTGCTGACAATGAGACCGAGTAAAGAAAGCATCAACGCCACTATGCTTTGTAAGTTCATGCTTCACGGGATCATTGGCAATTTGTATGGCTCGATGATATCACATAGAAGAGGTGTAGGAGCATTACAAGAAATACCAAAATCTGCTAACAACCATCGAAGCCATACAATCTCTGAAGTGGTAGTGGCAAGTGCTCGAAGTTCTGCCTCTGTACTAGAACGAGATACAACTGCCTGCTTCTTAGACTTTCATGCAAGGGGAGAAGAACCAAGAAAAATACAATATCCTGTGATAGAACGACGATCTGTTGGATCACTCGCCCAGGTGGAGTCCGAGTAAGCATGAAGCTGAAGCGGACTTTCACGAGCATAGAACAAACACTGAGAAGATGTCCCCCTTAAGTACCGTAGTACACGAAGCAAATGTCCAAATTGAAAGGAAGTAGGAGCACTCACAAACTGACTCAGAATATGAACCGCATGAGCAATATTAGGTCTAGTAACAGTGAGATAAACAAGGCTGCCCACAATATGCCGATATCGAGAGGGGTCCTCAAGAAGTGTACCATCGGTAGGACGGTTGTAAATGAAGATCCATAGGTGTCGCAACTGCTCGACTATCTGTAATGCCGTAACGAGCAATAAGGTCTTGTATGTATTTGGGTGAGAGAGATAGTAGCCCTTTGCGAATGCAACACCTCAATTCCTAAGAAATAAGCGAGAGGACCCAAATCGGACATCCGAAATTGCTCACCAAGTTGCTTCTTCACATGAGAAATGTGTTCCACATCATCTCCCGTAATCAACATATCATCAACATATAGAAGAAGCAAAGTACGCTCACGTGGAGAGAGATGAATAAATAGAGCAGGGTCATGATCACTAGATGAAAACCCAGCAGCTCGTATCACTAAAACAAAACGCTCAAACCAAGCACGAGGAGCCTGTTTAAGACCATATAGAGCACGACGAAGGCGACAAACATGACCAGGAGGAGTATCAACACCTGGAGGTGGTTGCATATAAACTTCTTCATGCAAATCACCATGAAGAAAAGCATTCTTAACATCCATTTGAGAGATGGTCCAAGAAGAAGTAGCAGCTACGGCAATAAGAGTACGAACAGTAGTCATATGAGCAACTGGTGCAAAGGTCTCATCATAATTTCGCCCTTGAGTTTGCTGAAAGCCTCTAGCAACAAGACGGGCTTTATATCTCTCGATAGAATCATCAGACTTGGTCTTAATTTTGAATACCCATTTAGACGTAATAGGCACTGCATGTGACGGTAATGGAACAATATCCCAAGTTCCTGTACGATCAAGGGCGGCAAGCTCCTCAGACATAGCAAGCTGCCATTCCGGAATATTAGAGGCTTCCTGGTAAGTGGATGGCTCATCAACAACGGCATTCACACGTGGAAAACCATACTTGTCAGCCGGACCAATAGCAGTACGATCTCGTAGATTATATCTTGAACCAACCTGCAACTCATCAGGAATAGTAGGACTCATCAATATTATTAGAAGCATCAAAAGCGATCGTATCAGGACTGGCCATGGTGGTAGAACTGGGTGGAGGTGCTGTGGGGTTTGTAGGACGACGATGGAAAACACGTGTGATAGGAGGTTTAGAATGAAAAGTAGGTGGTGCAGGAGGAGGTGTAGTCTCCTGTGAAGGTGGCGTGATGGAAATAGAAGGAGCAGGAATGGGCGTAATATATGGAGAATGTGTAGTGACATCAGTATTGGGTGGAATAGGAGGAAGACACAGGAACGATGTGGGTTCTGTGGGAGAATGAGGGCTGAGTAGAGGGGTTATAAAAGAAAGGATGGTCCTCAGCAAAGGTCACATCACGAGATACGTATGCGACGAGAAGAAGGATCATAACACCGATAACCTTTATGCTCAGGACTATACCCCAGAAAAACACACTCAACAGATTGTGCAGTCAACTTAGTTCGCTCACGCGGTGCAAGCAAAACATAGCAAGTACATCCAAAAACTCGGAGATGATCATAGCTAGGAGAGGTACCAAAAAGAACTTCACCAGGACATTTTTCAGACAGTTTGGATGAAGGCTGTCTATTGATGAGATAGACAGCAGTAGAAACAGCTTCACCCCAAAAATGAGAAGGAACAAAAGATGAAATCAAAAGTGTGCGAGCAGTCTCTATAAGATGGTGATGTTTGCGTTCAGCAATACCATTTTGAGCATGAGCGCCAGGACAAGAGAGCTGAGCAAGTGTACCCTCAGAGGACAAAAACTGGCGAAAAGCATCAGACAAATACTACCACTGAGTCGAGCGAAAAACTCTAATAGAGTAGAAAAGCGTGTGAACCATGCGAACAAAAGACTGATAAATGGAACACAACTGAGAGCGATGTTTCATGAAATAAATCCATGTATATCGAGAATGATCATCAATAAAAATGACATAATGTTTATGACCACCCTTTGTAGCAAAAGGTGCAGGACCCCATACATCTGAATGAATAAGATCAAAAGGTCTAGCTGAATGAGAAACACTAGATGAATATGGTAGTTGTATTTGTTTTCCAAGTTTGCAACCCTTACAATGAAAACTAGACTCAATAGGTGTATGACCTAAACAACCTTTATTTATTAATGTGGACAACCGGGACCCACAAAGATGACCAAGACGATGATGCCACTGAGCGAAGGAAGAAGCGGAAGACGAAGCAGCGGATGACACACGAGCTGGAGACCCAATGGAAGAAGGAAGACGCAAGGTGTCGAGGATGTAGAGGCTAGGAGCACCTTTACAGCGATGGCTAGTCCCAATCACTTTCCCGCTTCGACGGTCCTGAATAAAATAAGATGAGTCATCAAATCCAACAAAACAATGTTGGTCGGTAACTTGACCAACCGAAAGAAGATTCATGGACAACTGAGGTACAAAAGAAACATCAGGTACAGAAAAATGGGGATTGCAAAGTGAACCCTGGTGAGTGATATGACAAGATGTACCATCAGCTGTCTGAACAGAAGCACCATCAGAAACCGGCTTGCAAGCAACCAATTGGGACTGATCAGATGTCACATGAAAAGAAGCACCTGAATCAAGCACCCAAGACGACGAAGAAGCATTAACAGGCGAAGCAGCAGCAACAGACACTGAACCTCTAGGAGTGGAACCAGTACCACGACCACGAGCAGCACGATGTGCATGATAGTTAGCCAACTTCTCTGGATAATGAGAAAAACAATTCTCTGAAAGATGACCAGACTTGCCACAATGCTTACAGAGCGCTGAAGAGGAACTTTTGGTGTGCGATCCTCCGAGAAGTCGCCAACACACTATGAGGAGCAGATGCAGAAGAAGACATAGATTTGAGACGTGTTTCTTCTGCAAGTAAATCAGATAATGCTTGTGCCATGGTGAGAGCAGAAGAATTGTGCAGCAATCGTGTACGAATGGAATCATACTCAGCCCGGACTCCCATGACAAATTTGTAAGTAAAAAACTTTTCAATAAACTTATGTGCTGGACAGGGAACAGCTGTACACTCTGGTATCATGGAAGTTAATTATCCCATCAGATGATCAAAGGCAGAGTAGTACTCATCAATAGACATATCATTCTGCTCAATTTCATGAGTTTGCTGCATAAGAGTATGCAAAAGAGCACCACTATCCTGAACATAACGCTTCTTCAAGTTATCCCATATGCCTTTGGTTGTTTTGAACTTAGAAAGACTCATAATCATGGATTGCTTAGTACTATTCACCATGGCAGCGATCACTTTTCCATCATTAATATGCCATTCTTTTAGGGTGTGTTTGGTTGCTGGGATGGAGTGGGATGGAATGAGATGGTTCTTTGACCAAACCTATCCATGTGTTTGGTTTGAGGGATGGGGTGGAATGGAATGGTCCAAAGTGGGATGAGCTTGTGCAAATTTGGAGAATATTCTTCTTAGATGCTGGACCATGTGGTTCCACTTTTTTTGTGGAACCATCTCATCCCATCCCCATCCCATCCCATCCTATCCCACTTCAACCTAGCAACCAAACACACCCTTACTGCAGCAGCATTACTACCATCATCCTTAAGCACAGGTGGAGTTTCAGTTAAGTGAAAAAGTAAACCATAGCCCCTTAATGCAGTCTCTACACAGAAAGCCCACTCTGGATAATTCTGACCATCTAGGGTGAGATTGATAACTATTACATTTATCTGAGACATGTTGAGAAGTGCTAGAACTTGACCAACAGCAGAATAGATAACAGATAGCAGTTACCACAGTGGTAGAGTTGACTGGCAGAGATCAAACCCCACACGCATCAGCACCCAACAGAGGTCTTCGGCGGCGGGATCAAAACATGGCTGCCGAGGTCTTCCTGTGCAGACTGTTAGTCGCTGGACTCTTGCTCTTGGTGATAGCAAGATCCTTACTCTCATGGAGAGGATGACACTAGGAGATGGGGCAAGTTTTCTTGTTTATTACTCACACAATGCCATGCCAACCCGAGGGTTGGGGATACAAATTTATAGGTGAGAACCACCAAGCATATGCTACGATGCTATCCTAGATGCTGTCCTAAAGCGGTCAATATGCTGTCCTAAAGCGAGATCTTGTCCTAAAAGCGAGATCTTGTCCTAAAGCAGATCTTTGTCCTAAAAGCGAAGATGTTGTCCTAAAAGCAGATCTTGTCCTAAAGCAAAGCAGATCTTGTCCTAAAAGCGATGCTATCCTAAAGCAATCAAAAAAACAAAACTACCCACGGCCCCACAAAGACCACGAAGATGAGACTTATTCATCATACCGCATCCTCGACCTGTCACACACACAAGCGCCCGCATCTCGCGTGACGCGTGTTCGACGGCGGCGAGGCCGACGGGACAAGGCGGTGGGCGACGGTTCGGCCTCGACTCGTGGACTTTGTTGTCGACTACGCCCACTTCGAGAGAGCCGGAGCTAGCGGCTCATCTTCACCGAGCTCGCCCACTCGACACCTTGCTCGCCACCGGCTCGGCGAGTGCTCCACCACCTTCGCACGCCACGCCCACCCTTCACCACCGGCCACCACTCCTGCACCGCGGCCACACCACCGAAATCGGCCCCAACGGCCGGCCCACGATGAGCGGCAGACGGTGGATTTTCTACTCGCCGTCTCACGACGAGGATCGCGTCGTCGCCTACCACGACGGCGAGCCTCGCACTATCGTACCATGGACAACATCTCGCGAGCCGCCGTCCTCGATCGGCAAAGACGATCGCGAGGCGAGTCGCGCTTAGCGCGGCGACGACGGCGAGCGCGCTTCTTCGAGGCGGAGGAGACGCGGCGTGGCGTGTCGCGATGAAGCGAGAGATGGACGCCGCCGAGCGGAACCGGACGTGGGAGCCGGCGGATCTTCCCGCCGATCACCGCGCGATCACCCTTAAGTGGGTGTTCGCCGAAGCGGGATGGCCGCGCCATCGTCAAGCACAAGGCTCGCGTGGTGGCACGAGGCTTCGCGCGGCGGAGAGGGTCGACCGATGACGCCGCGCGCCGCACGGATGGAGTCCGTCGCGACTCTCGCGCTAGCCGAGAATAGAGATGGCAGCGGTATAAACCCACCGGTTTTGCTATCCCAAACCCGCGCCCATGAAAGTTGGACGTGCGCTAAAAACCCATGCCCGTGGCGGGTGCAAATTTTTGCCGCACCCATTACCATCGGGTTAACGGCACCCATGGGTCGCCGTCGCCTCAGAATGCAAGCGCAACAATGGTTAATGGAGAGGAGGAAGAAATTCACCGCCATCTTCGTTGAGCCGAGGCGCGCCATGGCCAAGGGCTCATCCGTGATGTGCGTTGGTCGCGGCGTGGCGGCGGGTGAAGCTGAATCGAAGGCGGCGGCGGCGGCAGCGGCGTGCGGAGGACGAGCGTCGCGGCGAGTGGCGGGGCAGAGGCGGAGCGTGGAGATCGCCGGAGACCAAGTGCGGAGCGCGGATCTGTGCCGCTGCGGCGATACCGTTGAATCGAAAGGGACCGGGAGGAGTGAGTAGTGACCGTGGCGAGTGCTAGCTAGGGTTAGCCGTATGGGTAATGGGGCATTGCCGCATTGGATTTGGGGCTTGGGGCTAAATGGCTAATGGGCTAGGGTGGTTTGCACGGGAGGCTAGGAGCACGGGTTTATAACTCCTATGGATCGGGTTTATATTACCCATGGGTTTACGGGTTTGGGTACTATAGAACGCGTGCGAACATGCAGACCGATGGGTTGGGCTTTTGCCGTTAAGAGACCCATGGGTTAGGAAATTGACTGCACCCATATCCTAATAGAGTAAAACCCACGGGTATCGGGTTTCGGTACCCATTGCCATCTCTACCGTGAAGGTGGCGTGTTCATCACATGGATGTCAAGTCGGCATTTCTTAACGGCGACTTGAAGGAGGAGGTCTACGTGCATCACCGCGGGATTTGCGATCCCCGGCAAGAGAGGCAGGTGCTCGCTCGCGCAAGGCCCTCTATGGCTTGCGACAGCACCGAGGGCGTGGAACGCCAAGTTGGACTCCACGGCCGAAAGGAATGAGCTGAGCAAAGTCCGCACGAGGCGCCATCTACCGGCGGGCGATGGAGAAAATGCCTGGCGGTGGGTGTCTCACGTCGAGGACTTGGTGATCACCGCACCAAGGATGCGAGGTGGCGGCATTCAAGAAAGAGATGAAGGCCACCTTCCGGATGAGTGACACGGGTCTCTCCTTCTACTTAGGGATCGAGGTGCACCGGGATGATTCCGGATCACGCCGGCTGCACCGCCACGCCGCCGTCGTTGAGCTAGCCGGGCTCACCGATCGTAACGCAGCTCTCACTCCAATGGAGGAGGTCGGCGCCGAGCCGCGACAAAGACGACGGAGGCGGACTGCGCGCAGCACGGCGTCTTGTGGGAGCCTTCGCTACCTCGCCACACACGACCGGACTTGGCATTCTCCGTCGGCCACGTTAGTCGGTTCATGCAACGCATCGACGACGAGCATCGCAGCCGTGAAGAGGATCATCCGCTACGTTGCGGGGACCCTTGACCACGGCCTCCATTACCCGAGGTGTCTGGCGCGACACGCCGTCGGGTATAGCGGCGGTGACCACGCGAGCGACATCGACACCAAAGAAGAGCACAAGCGGGATTCTCTTCTTCCTCGGCAAGTGCCTCGTTCATGGCGATCGATCAAGCGGCGGTGGTGGCCTGTCGGTGTGAGGTCGAATACATAGCGGCTTCCACCGCTCGACTCGAGCACTCGCTCGCTCGATCGCTTGGTGATCTCCTCGCAGGACACCGGCGGTGGAGCTCGGGGTGGACAAACAAGTCCGCTCTAGCCTCGCAAAGAACCCCGTTTCCATGAACGGAGCAAGCACATCCGGGTGAAGTACCATTTCATCCGAGGTCGCTGGATGAAGGAAGCATCAAGGCAAGCTACATCAACACCACGGATCAGCTTGCGGATCTGCTCACCAAGCCTCTTGGAAGGATCAAGTTCCTTGAGCTCTGCTCCAAGATCAGGATGGTTCAACTCTCCCACAAGACGACGCACAAGACTTAGGGGGAGAATGATAGATAAGTCTTTGTGTTGTCTGCACATGGTGTACATGGTGTTTTTTGTTTTTGCTTTAGCATCTAGGACTTGTTTTTGCTTTAGCATCTAGGACTTGCTTTTTGCTTTAGCAGCTTTTTTGCTTTAGCATCTTAGACTAGCTTTAGGACAGCATCTTGGACTAGTCTAGGATAGCATCTTGGCATATGCTTGGCTGACTAGCAGCCTATAAATATGTATCTCCAACCCCTCAGGTTGGCATGGCATTGTGTGAGCAATAAACAAGAAAACTTGCCCCATCTCCTAGTGTCATCCTCTCCATGAGAGTAAGGATCTTGCTATCACCAAGAGCAATAGTCCAGCGACTAACATCTACCACAATCTAAACCATATTTATGTTGAATATGAACCAAAAACACTCATTTCAAATGGTAGTTGGTAGATTGATGGAGCTTATTGTTCCGCTTCAAGAACTCATCAGTATTTCTAATCGAAGATGATCCTGATTTAGTTGGACATCTTTCTCTCATTGATTATTTCACACTTGTATATGTGGTACCCTGCTTTGCACAGTTGCCTTGTTTCTCAATTGTCACATGACACACACATAGACACCAAAAAAAAAAACTATCAGCAATAAGTTATTGATAATGCCAGGTCCTTTGTTTGCTGGTCTTGCTTGTAGATTTGATAAGTACTGTCATATTCTCGGACTTTATTGTTACAGCCAGTGTGTCACACATTTATTCTTCTCATACTAGCATCTTTATTTTAACTAGCTTTATCCTCTGCTTTATGTCATTGTTCTCTTGAAGAACTTTCTAAACCTTAGTTTTTGCATTTTGTAGAGATTTCAATCGATGATGAGCAGTGGAATGATGGTTTGCTGGCAACCATCCGTGAGAAGGTACTTAATCTGAAGCACCCTATTACACATTTTTCTTGGTGCATGAGACAAGACTATTTGTTCTGTGCATTATGAGTTTTTGATCAGTTCGCTTCATCTGGTAGACCAGGTCCATATGGAGGCTGATAGGAAGTCCATGGCCAACCAAGCGAATGTTCCAGCAGATCATCAATTTCAATCAAGGACTACGTATAGAATTAAAAATAAGGTAACTGTTATGAATAGTGACTTCTGTTCACAATCTAGTTCTATGTCTGGCTAGCATGCAGGCCGCACTTTGTGTTGTGTTAGTTTATCATTTGGTTGGATTGTAGATATTTCCCCCCTCATTGCTTTGCTGTTATGTAACACTCCGGTCCAACATCTGAGCCCAGAATGCTACCACTACTCATCAGCTCTCTGAACTCATCTCCATCACTACAAGATTTCGGCAGCATATCCTCTAATAATATCTCAACAAAATGGTGAACAACATGCATTTAACAATAAACATTAAAACAATTGTGCTATAAACAGGACTCGCTAACCAAAGTAAGAGTAAATAATTCACAAAAATAAAACTTGGGTCACTCGCGCCCAAGAACGCTCAAGACCACGTGTTTGGGAACGCTCAGGACTACGGCCTGAGAACGCTTAGGACCATGCGCCCGACAACACTCGGAACCATGCGTCCGAAAGCATACTGCCATACTTAATGTGCAGATAGAATATTATGTATGAAATATACATTACTATAAAAAGTTTCCATAGAGCATTACAATGCAATGTTCTTTTATTGATGCAATGCTATGTTTGTGCACATATCTTAACTTCTCTTTAGCTTATATCGGTATAGTGGAGTGGGCATCCGTCGATGCTTACTCAAGTCTGTCCTTTTTCATGTGAGGACCTCAATAGCTCGTCCTGTTTCATACGGGGATCTCAGTCTTTACTCTTGTGGAGTGCCTACCGAAATAAGTCTTATTCTTCCCGCTCCCGTGGGAGGTCCACACCAAGTAGACCGTAGATGCCACAAAGGCCATCTCTGATTAACGTGATGCAACATTTCTTTTTAAGCATGTCACATGTCATGTTTCATTAACCGTTATTCACCAACACATGAACATCAAATAACCATATCATGTACCACTACCATTATCCATCATCATGGTATGAGCCAAGAATCATTATCAAGTTACCATGTAAACATTTATAATCATCTCAACTGTCAAGGTAAAGGGTGCATCAAATTCAACTAATAACAACCATCAACCTAATTTACCGCTTTACTATGCATTTGCCTGTTAAACCACAAAGATGTGTGGATGGCACGAAGCCCGAGCCTTCACTTGAGCAAACATCACCCATCTCAATGCATTACTAAAACAATACATACACACAAATGAGCAGCATCGCTCCTAGCGCAAACTTGACATCTACAACCTCCTTTCACCGGACGCTTTTCCACTGTCCCCGTGATTAAACGACCATAACTTTCAGTCTACACCAAATTAGGGGTTTAAGCACTTTACAGGAAGCTAATATAAGTATCTACCTTTTTCTAGTAGATTAAGTTCTCATATTATCCCCTTAACATGCACAAAACTTCCGTAGAGAGCACTGCACATGGAACCAATCCACTAACCGTGTTCTAGCCACTCCAAACGCATCAATCTTGCTAATCCCCACTTTGACCTCCACACAAATTGATAAACTAGCATGGGAAGAGGGATTTGAGCATGGTTGTCACGGCGTTGCCTTGGTGTCCTGGTGGTCCATGGGGGATGTCGTGGAGGCTCGCCTTGCCTTGGCCAACTAGGCGAGCGCCTAGAATTTTGTGGCGTCCATAGCGTCGCCTCGCTGTCCACGACGAGCGGCTAGGCGAGCGCCTTGGCCAGCTGGCATCCTTCTTTTACTCTTTTCCCATCATTGCTCCACAAAGCTACTAGGGTAGGGAGTAGGGACAATGACTACAATGCTAGACACAAGCTGAAATCTTTACCTCCCAAATTTTGACATACTTGGATAATTGGGTTGCTGCTGCTGGGCATTAGGATGCTGCTCCATAGGCATATTCATAGCAGAATTGTTTGTCACACCAAGAAATTTACTCCTGCTTGTTGGGCCATCCCTGGTGTTGGCATCATCGCTGTATCTCGCCTTGAGGACAACATGGCGTCCCGACGCCTCTCAAGCAGTGTGGTTGCCAAGTCTGCCATGACAACCATGAATTTGAGGCGTCACCCTAGCCTATGTTGCCCAGATACCCCGATACGGATACGGATACGCGATACGGCGATACCGCGATTCGCCATTTTCCTAAAAACACCGATACGGCGATACGTGTGTGTGTGTGTATATATATATATATAGTAAAGATAAAAATAAGAAATTTATGAATTCTTATAAGGAATTGAGAAACCGAGAATACCTTAATATTCATGTAGCAACTTGCTTGATACTTCAGTTCTCCCTCCTGATTATTAGACTAATATAAGGAATCATCTGCGAAGAATAATAGAATAGATAAGTACATATACACAAATAATGAAGTAAATAGCATAATCACAAGTCATGAATCATGATTGATAGTTGGTAGTAAATTAAGTATTCGACAGACCACTCGAGCCTCCAAATACACCACCAGATGCCATGATTTAATCTAAGCAACAGGACAACAAATAGCAAATAAACAAGCTAATGACAACAAACAACATGACCACTGATGGGCGACAAATACATTGATTCATCCAATACATTGTCATCCAATACATTGTCAACAAATAGCAACAAATAGCAAGCAATGAGCAGAGCAGTAGAGCACATACTGGAGTGGAGGCCACGGGCCGAGGCGACGGCCAAGGCGCCAAAGTGAGGCGGTAGGAGGATGGCGAGGCGGCACCGATGCGACGAGGAGGATAAGCGGCGGCGACCGGAGGGCGACAGAGTCGTCGCCGAGGCGACGGGAGGACGGGCGAGGCGGCAGCGAGCGAGGCGCCAGGCGTCGGCGGCGGAGGGATGGGCGAGGCGGCAATGAGGTGATGGGAGGGAGGTGAGGCGGCGACCGGAGGACGGACGAGGCGCCAGCAGAGGCGACGGAGGGACAGGCAAGGCGGCGACCGAGGACGGACGGAGGCGCTGGGCCGAGGCAACGGAGGGATGGGCAAGCGCGGCGAGCGAAGGCGGCAGCGAGCGAGCGGAGGCGGCAGCGAGGCGGCGACCGGAGGGACGGACAACGCGATGAGCGAGGCAATGGCAAGCGAGGCGATGCTGGAGGCCGAGGCGCGGGCGAGGCGCAGGCGGCAGAGGCGCGCGCGCGAGTTGAGGCTGCGGGCGAGCGGAGGCGGCGGGCGTGGAGACGACGGGGGCGATGGGCGTCGAATGCGTGGAGGCGGCGGGGATCTGGATCTGGATCTGAGGCTCTGGCTGGTGGGTTGGGGGTATTAGGTTAGAAGTATCAGAAAAGTATCGGAGGAGTATCGGAGAAGTATCGGGAATTAATTTCTTTTTTTGAATAATCAATAAATTCGGATACTTACAGGATACGTATCCGGGCGTATCGGGGCAGTATCCGTATCCGGTACAGTATCCGATACCGGTACGCGACTTTTGTGAAGTATCCGCGTAACATAGACCCTAGCCACGAACAGCTAGATCAGGGCACCTTCTTCGTCTTCTTGGCCGGATCTAGCGGACCTGGCATCGGCTCGGCCTCCTCTCTTCTTCTTTCCACTTCCTCCTTTCTTCTCCACTTCCTTCTTCCTCCTCTTTTTCCTCGGCCGGATTCCTCGTCTGCCTGCTTCTTTTCTTCCTTCCTCTTTTCTTCCTTTTTTCCTCTTCTTCCTTCTCAGCCGGGCTGAGCCCCTCTCCTTCCCCCTTTGCCTTTCCTCCGTTCCCCTCTCCTCTCCCGGTCGGCTCCCCGCTCTCCCCTTCACCTCCTCTTGCGCGGCTCAGCAGCAGCAGAGGCGGCGCACAGCGGGGGAGCAGGCGTGTGGCTAGGCGGCCAGAGCAGGGATGCAGCGCAGGAAAGCAGGTCGGCGCAGCCAGGAACGGCGCGGCGTGGTGATGTAGCACAGCACGAAGGCAACAGTGGCTGGGGGAGGTGCTGGTGGGGAAGTAGGCGTGCCGACAGCTGGCGGCTTGTGCACGGGGCGGTAGAGGCGAGCGCATGGGAGCGGCTGGGAGTGGATAAGGGTGAGCTGCTTCCCCCTGTTTCTCCCTTTTGTGGGGTTGGCGTGGGCTGGGCTGGCTCGAGCTTATGCCTGGCCCAACCGCCTCTTTTTTTTTTCTTGTATTACATGTTATGTGCTGGGGACATGGAAGGAGAAAATAGAGAATAGGGTGGAATAGGATGGTATAGAACAGCAGGGGGCTGAGAACAAAGGAGATCAGTGAGAAAGATAGATGCACCAGAGAGAGACGAACTGGGAGAGGAAGAAGTAGAGATAAAGATACTTATTTATTCCTTGCTGTCGACTAAGGGATACAGAGCTCATTTTAAAGTTTAATAGCCACGCACTAACAGATAAGTCTTAACTAATGCATCTTATAACTAACAAACTAAATCACTAACAGATAAAGCTAACGAATGTATCCACTAAGGGATACAGAGCTTATTTTAAAGTTTGATAGCCACGCACTAACAGATAAGTCACTAATGCATCTTATAGCTAACAAACTAAATCTCTAACAGATAAAGCTAACGAATATATCTGATAGCTAACAAAACTAGTTGCTTGCGAAACAAGTAAACTGCTGCGGCTAATGCTATTACTGCTGGTGTGTTACGTCCGGCTGTCCGACCGTGACAAACTGGTTTAGGCGTTTAGCCTTTCGTGACTACCTGTTGCGCTATTGCTTATTTTGGAACTGCTGTGTTGGTGGCGTCTTTTTTTTTGGGTGGTGTTGGGGGTGGATGTTTTTAGTCCTGTATGGCTAGCCAGGGTTGGGATGTAGTTGGTGGTGTACTATATAATCCTTTGTTGTCACAGTTTACCAAACGGGTTAACTCTCTTGGGTAAAGCAAGAATGATAGACCAATGGTGTTGGCATGGGCTAAAGAGTTGTGTGTCACGGTTTCTCATTCTGGTTATGTGCCTAGAATTGGTAAAACAATCATACCGTTGATCGCCACTACAGATTCTATCCTACAAACTGGTGTTTCATACTTTCATCTGCATTGTACCAGGTCATTATTTTGTTATTCGTTTTCCCAGAATGAAAGTTTTCTTCATGAGACATGAATTGGCATGCTAGATTTAAGTAATACACTTATGCATCTGCTCCATTCTTTTTTCTTAATTTATTAGTTACTATGCCATATAAGAACTAAGTTTATTCTCTTTCATAGGTTATCTATTGTTTGGATGGTGCGAGAATTGGTATACAGTATGAGACATTCTTTGCTGGTGATTACACTTTCATTTCCAATCTCATATTTTTCATGCCACTGTCTGATCTGTACCATGTAAAGCTGTGTAAGATATGTAGGCTTGATGTTTTACAAAGCAAGCAATTATTGAAACACCAATATGTAGTTATGTGCAATTAGTTTGCTTCAAACCTTTTTTTTTTTGCATTCAAACCCTTGATATTCTGAATAGGATACTAGTGCAACTGAAGCATGGTACCTTAGCTAAAAAAGAAGGCAGCGACATGGTACCTCTACATGCATGATTTTCTATACTAAATAACATGAGCATTCTATTGTGCAGGAGAGCCTTGTGAAATTTATCATTGCGTTTTGGAAAGCAAGTCATTCCTCGAAAAGATGACACTGATTGAGCACACCTTACCTTTCTTTCTGCCGATTCGAGAACTAGAAAGTGATCTCCTGTCATCTAACGCCATTGTAAAGTTTTCTCACAGGCACTTGCTTTGCCCATGTCAATTATGTGCACAGTTCTAAAGTACTGACATGAATGCTTTTTCTTACAGAAATTTATAGATCATCTTGAAGAAATTTTGCAGTCTTATGTTGACAGGAGAGAGCAGGTCAGTGTCAGATATTAGGAGGTGCTCCCATATGTAATTTATCTGTATATACTATTTCCCTTCTCGTCTATTGTGAAATGCTAGAAATGAGATAACAAACCCTTGTGTACCTATGCTACAACAATAGGCCTGTAGACTGTAGTTATCTACTTGTTTAAAAATGAATCTAGTTCAGCATTGCATTATGTGAACCATATCTACTTGTTTAAAAAAGGATCTAGTTCAGCATTGCATTATGCGAACCATAACTTACGTGGTCTCCATATTCCTTTTACTAGAGTTAGAACATCAACATGTTTGATCTTTATATTTGTTCGGTTAGTAAATATTTGTGACACAGGAATTGTTGCATTGTAAAGTTGGGTTATTTTTTCTTGTTCTACCTAGCCTATTAAAACCTTGATGCTCATATGATTTCAAACCAAATAGCTTGGTAACACCTGAAAGGTGTATAATCATGAAAATAACACCACGAAAGATGGCCGCTGCTAGATGACCTGTTAAGATTGTTTGTGTTGGAAATAACTCTAATGCACTGTTATTTGTCCAAAATTACCAAAATATCTGTACTGTACCTCTTTTCCTTGGTTTGTCTTTGGCTAAAGGTGATCCCTCTCTGAGGCTAGTGTTTGTGTTGGAAATAACTCTAATGCACTGTTATTTGTCCAAAATTACCAAAATATCTGTACTGTACCTCTTTTCCTTGGTTTGTCTTTGGCTAAGGTGATCCCTCTCTGAGGCTAGTGTCTCGCACAGACCCTTGCCTTTGTGGCCTTGAAGTGCACATTGCCTTCTGTATCATCATTGGCTAAGGTGGAGGGGTATTTTGCTCTTTTCTCCAGCTGATATTGTCATTTCCCAATAAGCACTTGTTTTGTATCGTTATCTACCGACAACCATGGTTTGGTCGTGTTAGTTTCATAATTACACCTCTTTTGGTGTTATTGAGCTATTTTTCATGTCGTTAGATGCTGAAGATTTACCTGGACATGACATATTCCCTTAAAGGTAGCTTCCGTCCAATTGCAAAGTGTGAGCCTACAACTTCTTCCCCCACTAGGCTACACTAGGGTTAACATCCTAGCAGGAAACGATAGCTGGCAGGTTCTCGCTGAACACCAGAAATCCTCGTGACCAGCTAAAAGTTTGAAATTATAATAGTAAATTATGAATTCAAAATTAGGATGAATTAAACATTTATATTATCTGTAGTTTTATTTGGGTGTAAATTTGGTTGAAACAGTAAGATTTGTGTAGCTTTTGCAGCCTTAAGAACACTTGCATAGATTGCAATGGAGTTATATTTCACAGAAAATGAGTTGTAAAATTGAAATTCTATTCTACCTAGCTGAATGTATTGTATGTACATTGGGACTGTGCTTTCAATATTGTTGTATGTGTTCTACATATATGTCTGTGTTTGATCATTGTGTACAAATACTTGCAAGCTTTTTTTTGGGGACAAATACTTGGAAACTATTCTAATTACACTTTTAGATTTTTGGGTCAAACCATCCAGTCTGGGCTGCTGGTTGACTTTTGGGTGCTTTTCCATCTGAATTTGTTAACCCTGGATTAGAAAAGAAAGAATACGTAACATCCTTTTCTTTTGTTTTAGCACGGATTCTGTGGCTGGTTGATCAACATCAGTGATTTAAATCGCGAGCTATAGCAGTGCTAAAGCAGCGCTATATGTTTTTGCCCTTGGGATGTTAATCTATAGTACTGATGTACGCTATTACAGCGTCCGCTATAGCGGTTAGCGATAGAGAAAATAGCGCCGCTACTTCATTTTGTAATTATTTAGGCCTGTGAATAATTATTTGGTATGTTAATTGTATAGTAGAGTTTTTAACTAAATAAAATTAGTTTTTGACACAAAGAATTGAAAACAAGGTATTTCATACGTTCAAAAATAGTAAAAAAAATTCAATACGACATTTAACCAAAGAATTTCATTTGAAAATCTATAAAAGATAACTTGATCTTAGTATAATTTGATTTAAGTATTTGGTACTTGAATTCTAGCTTAAAATTTGTGATACTTTTATATTTTATATTCTATTTCAAGAAATGAGAATTTCTTTTTAGTGTTCGAAAAATCAATCTATACATTGAATTTAACTTTTAAAAATTTGAAGCTTCAAAATTATTTTTATTTATGCTAATAAATCAGGTGGAGTGTTTTTGATTTTTGAAAAATAATGTATTTATATTTTTAGATTTTTGGTTGGACATGTCATGAAAGTGTTGTAATTGCAACTTTTTAGTTGCACTTTGCTTGACATTCCTGTTATAATTTTTTCCTATTGATATTGTATTCTACATTACATGGAAAACAATAGAATTAGCATCTTTTTGATAGTACCACCATGTAGCATAGCCTCCGCAATAGCTTTAGCTATTCGCTATAGCTTTTTTTTGCCACATTACCGCGATAATTGCGATTTAAATCAATGATCAACAGTGTTAGGCTTTTCAGGAGAACAGAGTGGTTGCTAGGCTTGAATGTGATAATCGGAGACAGATAGGCCATACAGCTTTTTTTGCCACATCACCGCGATACCGTGATAATTGTGATTTAAATCAATGATCAACAGTGTTTGGCTTTTCAGGAGAAAAGAGTGGTTGCTAGGCTTGAATGTGATAATCGGAGACAGATAGGCCATACAGGCATACAGCTCATGCAATGTGTTTTCTTTGATAGAAAATTGTTAATTTTAACATTTTCCATTTCTTTGATAGCAAATTGTTATTTTTAATATTTTCCATTGATTTCATTTTCAAGGTTCGTCTTATCAAGGAGCTATATGGGAACCAAATTGGAGAACTTTTCTACAGTCTTCCTTATAATATGATAGAGTTTGTATTGGAAGATTTTGAATGGTAACTATGAATACTACTAATGCTAGGATTTATGTTAAGTCAAATTCTTACGGTGCAACTACCATACACTCCCTCGTACTCGTCTATAATTGGTGCTGTCCTTTATGTTTGTTAGCTTGCACCATTTGGTCATGGTCACCTACTGATTTGAAGCATACAGTATAGTTGTTGCCCCTATTTTTCTGTATACTTAAGCTTGCATAGTGTACCTTCTTCTAGAGACTGATATTCTCACTCTTTTGCCACTTGAGCAGCAAAGTTACAGTCAGTATCCGATATTCGGATCTATTGCTGACCCTGCCAAGTCAGGCGAGGGTCTTGGCTTGGCCACTTCGCTCTTCCAAGAGAATATCACAATCCGACCGCAGAGCAAGTAGTGCAGCAACTGCTCAATCTGTACTGTCTCACCTTTCCTACGCTGAGGATGCGCTAAAGACCTTGAGTCTGCCAGAAGGTTCGTCCTATCTTGCCCATTGCCTTTCCCTTTCATCGACGCATAAAACTTTGTGCCGAACTTGTTTTGATCTTGTGTTCTCGCACCCCCAAATTTTTTCTCAGCATACGCGGAGATTGTGCTGAATCTACCCCGTGCTCTGAAGCAGATTTTCTCCTCTCAGGAAAGTGATTGAAGTGTGTGTTGAGTTTGCTAATGAGACCTAGAAACTTTTGATACTATGCAAATGATTTATCCCACTAATGTGGATACCAAATGTTTGACAATATTGTTCAGAATCATGTGGTATGATTAGTTGTTGTTTGGAACTGGAATTTCCGTGTAAGCTACCCAAGTAAGCGCAAGAAGAGAGTTGAACTCCTAACCGCCCGACCAAATAGTCCCAACTGCTAGAAAAGCCTGGGCTGGACGTGTAAATGATCATCTTATCTATTCCAAATTGTTGAGTTGCCGAACTGCGTGCAATTAATGATTAGTTATTTGATCTCTAGCCATAGTTTTCTTAGATGCCTAATGCTTAAGGAATAAGTTCGTCTTATCACGTTAACTTTTGCCCGAGTCCGGAATCAATCCTCAACTTCAAATCAGGCATTTGATACCCTTAAACTATCAAAACGGCAAATCATCGTGGTTTTTGCCTAGTTTTTGTTTATGTGGCGTCCCAGTAAGCTTTGATATGCTGCCATGACTTACAAATCAGCCTGACGTGATTAACTTAGCAAAATATAGTCTCTCTCCATTTTTTCTCCAAAGTATCATGAACCATATGATTACTTTTCATTAGCATGTATGTTAGGCTATTTACATAGCAAAAACTAGTGATGTGCCCCCAACGTGGTGAAAACCACTTATGAAACTAGTTTAAAGGTGAAAAGTGAATGGTTATGAGAGTAGTGTCAAATAACTGGTTTTTTTAGTTACGGGTTTATTTATAGACTTGAGCAATATTGAAGAGCTAAAATGGACTTATTCTGATCTTTGAACGATGGCTGTCTGTCCTGAAAATTCAGGCTGTTTGACCTATGGGATGCCCATGTTTCACCAAACTGGGTCCAGATCCATGGTACGGCTACCCTTCAGCCATACATGTACAGATGCACTGCCCCTGTACTCTGGGTATTGCGGAGTTATACCATGGAAGCCTTTTGTTCCAACCGTTGCGTAGCAATCCAATCATGAGTAGACCATGATTCAACAATTGCGGTGTACCAACAGGCATTCTCCGTATCATCTTAGTATTAAAGTGCGGTTGACTTGGTAGTATTTCTTATCCCTAGTTTAGATTTATTTCTTCGTTGTTCTTTAATTCCTAGAGTTCATAAACTGAAAATTGCAACACCAAAAATTCTAAACCTTTAGTTTAATCTGTTATTTCTTGTGAGTTTTGTTAGGTTTTAGTCCATTAGATTTTGTTTAGTTGTTGATCTTAGTATTTTTTGCGTTGCTTTTTCTGAGGTAATCCATTGCGTTGCTTGATGTTGTGTCTAGTTAAAAACACTCAAAATTGTTGGTTGAATCCCTCAATTCGGCACAGAACACTAGCCAGCACGGACTTGCTTTGAGCCAACCTCGCTGCGTGAATCCTAGGCGAACCAATCTGGACCTCTAGTTGAGTTGGAAATGAACTCTCAGTTGATTCTGAATAGGTTGCTAGAGTTCTATCCAATTCCCGTTGGGGAGGAGTTGGAGTCCGAAACCAACTTACATATTCAATCAAACCGAGCACCTTATTTAGTTTGGAGCTTTAGTTATATCTTTTCATCTTTTGAGACTAGCTTTTGATAATTGCATCTAGAGCTGCTCTTGAGTTAACTTGCGCTTTGCTGAAATTTTGGCTTGCGGATACAAAGAGGAAAGAAACCCTAGCTTTGTGCGGTTGAGTGAAGCAAGTGAGAAAAGGCAGCACTAGGAAGAAAGATCCGTGGCAAGGAAGGAAAGAATAACCGCGTGATCCAATGCGAGAAAGAAAAGAAAAACTCAGACCGCATAAACAGCCGCATACTATTCCTCTAAGTTGCCCTAGGACCAAAAGGGGGGAGTTGCGTGAGAGGAGTTCATGCATGGAAAGCGCATGCGGTGAGCAAGAAAGAGATAAAATCAAGAGTTTGGCTGCACAAACTTTTGTGAGAGACCCCTGGTCATTATCTTTAGGTTGTGTAATTGATTTCTTGGAGCATTCTTGTGCCCTAATATTTAATTTTTACAATTGGCTAGCTATTTTAATCTCAATTTCATATTGCATTTTACTAGCTCAGTCTTTTGCATTAAGTCACATTTATGTTTATGTGTGCATTCATATACTTCACTTAAATTTATTGGATTAGCACCTAGTCAATACATTCTAGTTTAGATTACTACCTGGCTCTACAATAACTAGAATTTCAGATTGTATAGGTTACGCTGTCTATCTACCAAGCTCCACATATAACCAATGTTTGTGCAATTACTTGACATTAAACTCACTTGATTATCACCTTGTGTTAACCTTACTACTTGGCATGCAAGCTAGTCCTCAATTCCAGAAAGGGAAGTGCCTTACTATTTTTGCACACTAACCATTTCAAGAGGACATGATAACTTTGGTGAAGAGCATGGAGGTGATCTCAATGCCCTAGTTACTCGCTTCCAATACCAGGCATTGCAAGATACATTGCGCCAAGAATTCAATGCTGGAACCATGATAGTGGAAGAGAAACATGAACAACTCAAGGAGGAGGTGCACAACTTGGTGAGGGACCTTTGGATTGAGATGAATCAACAACTAAAAGTTGTACGTGTGAATGTTGTTGTTAATATTGTGTGAGAAGTTCGGCCTCAACCTGAAGATGATAGCCTGCATCAACCGGTGCAACTACCTCTTGATGAGACCGATGAGGAGGCTGCTGCACGTGTCACCCGAGAAGCTCAACAACGACAAGACCGAGTAGTGGCCAATGCCATTCAACCACCTTCACTCGAAAGAGGTGGAGGGGGCGGTGATCATGGTCTTGTGAGGGTGCTGTGGTTGAGGAGGACGTGGTGGTGCTGCACAAGATGTTGACGATGACTTCTTGCTGTATGATAATGACGAGTACCACTGTCGAGTCTGCAATGGTGATGATCGGCCCGAGGAGGAGAAATTTTGTAAACGTATGTTTTATATGCCTAAGTTTATAGAATCTCGAGTGGTATCTCACTTGGGAGCTCAAGGTGGACAAAGTGTTTCGCATGCACAACTACATCGAAGACTAGAAGCTAGCAATGGCATTGCTTGAATTGATGATTATGCATTGATTTGGTAGGAACAAGTTAAGAACTAAAGGAGAGACCATGGCGAACTTCTCGTTGCATTGTGGGCTGAGATGAAGCATGAAATGATGTTACGATTTGTTCATAAGCACTATAAATATGATCTCTTTAATAAATTACAGAACTTGAAACAAGGTAGCCACATAATAGAGGAGTATCACAAGGAGATGGAGATAGCCATGACATGTGCTAATATGTATGAGCAAGAAGAACAAACTATGGAATGGTTCTTGGCTATTTTGCACAATCCCATCAAGCACATCACCGAATTTCAACCCTACAACAATGTAGTGGAGTTGGTGGATCAAGCCACCAAAACAGAGAGGCAAGTGCAACAAGATGCTAAAGTATCCAAAAGATCATCTTTCACACCCGCTTAGCACCTACAGGAGGTAAAAAAAAGAGAGGCAAGTGCAACAAGATGCTAAAGTATCCAAAAGATCATCTTTCACATCCCGTTTAGCACCTACAGGAGGTAAAACTACATCTCGGTTCAATTCTAATAGCTCTAATAAATCTAGTAGAGGAAGGAGAGGAAGGAAGAAGACGCGCGCGGGCGAGGGTCCACCGGCAGGGGAAGAACGCGCGAGGGGACGGGCCCAGGTGGCAGCGAGCCTGCTGCACGCGAGGGTGCGGCCCACCGCGCAGCGAGCGCGGGGTGCGGAGAGCGGGTCCGCTCGTCAGCGGGAGCGAGCGCACGCGGGAAATGGGCATGCAGCGCTGCCCACGCGCGGCGTCTTGGCGCTGAGAGAGAGAGGTCGGGCGGGGTGATGATGGCCACTGGCTTATTTTCATTTTCCTTTTTCTTTTTCTTTTATTTTATTTTGCTTTTGCATTTGAATGTATATATACATTTGCACATAGGTTTTGAGATATATGCCTAAATACATACTTTTACTTTTTCTCTGATTTTTTTTGTGTATGTACCCATATATTAATTTCTTTATTCTTTCACATAGTATACTGTATATATATATATATATATATATATATATATATATATATATATATATATATATATATGTCTTTATATACATTGTTATTCATATGTTTTATCATTTTATGTGTGGATTTCTTCCTTCTCTTTACTTTTGAAATTCCTTATATTTATAAAAAGGTCAATAAACTCCAAATCCAATAGGAACAAATAAAATAAAACATAAAAAAAAATCCCAAAAACTCCACAATATATTATTTATATTTTTCAGGCTGTTACAAATCTACCCCCCTTTAAAAAAATCTCGACCCCGAGATTCAGCCTAGCTAGTGAATAGGTCAGGGTAATCTTGACGCAGTTTATCTTCTCTTTCCCACGTAGCTTCCTTCTTGGAATGGTGACTCCATTGCACTCTACACATACGGATGGTTTGGGTTCTTGTCTTTTCTCCACAGATCCAATATTTTGATCGGGCGCTCTTGTAAGTCGGTCTTCCTCAAGCTCAATGGCTTCAAGTGGCGTTTGATCTTCCGTACTCGTAGACATTTCTTGAGTTGAGATACGTGGAACACATTGTGTATATCAGATAGGTTTTGAGGTAACTCTAACTGATAGGCAACTTCTCCTTTCTTGGCCATAATTGGAAATGGTCCCACATAGCGAGGGGTAAGTTTGCCTTTAACTTTAAATCTCTTGACTCCTCGTAGAGGTGAAACCTTCAAGTAAACATAATCTCCAACTTCAAATGTCAGGGGTCTTCTTCTCTTGTCTGCATAACTCTTTTGCCTAGACTGGGCTGCCTGTAGTCGATCTCTAATTAGACGAACCTTCTCTTCAGCTTGTTTGAGGATGTCAGGTCCAAATATGATGTTTTCCCCCACTTCTGACCAATATAATGGGGTTCTGCACTTCCTTCCATATAAGGCTTCAAATGGTGCCATCTCAAGGCTGGTCTGATAGCTATTGTTGTAGGCAAATTCAGCATATGGCAAACATTTATCCCAGTCTTTGGAGAAATCCAATGCACAAGCTCTAAGCATATCTTCTAGTATCTGGTTCACTCTTTCTGTTTGTCCATCCGTCTGAGGGTGATAGGCGGTGCTGAAATCTAGGTGAGTGCCAAGAGCTTCATGTAGTCTATCCCAGAAATGCGAGGTAAATTGAGAACCTCGATCTGAGACTATCCTTTTGGCACACCGCAAACACACGATGCGGGACATATACGCTCGCTAATCGGTCTCCTTGTAGGTTGTCTTGACTGGAATAAAGTGGGCGACCTTGGTCAACCTATCAATTATAACCCATACGAGTCATATCGACTTGGTCCGTGGAAATCCAAAGTGATGAAATCCATTCCGACTTCTTCCCACTTCCATTGGGGTATCTCGCAACTACTGTAATAGTCTGCAGGTCTCGATGCTCGCCTTCACTCTCGACACACATCACAAAGATGCTACATGCTCTGCAATGTCTCTTTTCATACGGGGCCACCAACAAAAGTGTTTCATACCTTGATACATCTTAGTGCTCCGGGGTGGAGGGAATACGAGAGCTATGTGCTTCCCTTAATATCAGATTCTTAAGATCCTGGTGATGTGGGACTACGATACGTGTTCCATATCGTAGAGTACCCTCATGGTCAATTTTCATGTTAGGTGCCTTCCCTTCTTCCATTAATTTCTTCCATTTTAAAATGGCTGGATCATCTTGTTGTGCTGTCATAATCATTTCTTCTATACTTGATTGAATTTCCAAGGAGGCCAGAGTGCCTGGCTCTACTATTTCCAAATTCAGAGCTTTCAATTCCTTGTAGAGCTCGGGTTGATGTTCCCGTACCATGAGATTATTGCAATAAGCCTTACGGCTCAATGCATCTGCTACCACATTGGCCTTCCCAGGGTGGTAGTGTACACTCAAATCATAATCCTTGATTAATTCTAGCCATCTTCTCTGCCTTAAATTAAGGTGAGCTTGTGTGAAGAAATACTTGAGGCTCTTGTGATCTGTATACACATCACAATGGTTACCAATCAAGTAATGCCGCCAAATCTTCAATGCATGAATCACTGAGGCTAACTCTAGGTCATGAGTGGGGTAGTTAGCTTCATGGGAACGAAGTTGTCTGGATGCATATGACACAACCCTGCCTTCTTGCATTAGTACGCATCCAAGTCCTTGGTGTGAGGCATCACAATATACCTCGAAATCTTTGCGTACATCTGGTAGAACTAATACAGGGGTGGTGGTCAATCTCTTCTTCAATTCTTGGAAACTTTCTTCACATGACTTGGTCCATTCAAACTTCTTCTCTTTCTTAAGTAATTGGGTCATTGGCTTGGCAATTCGGGAAAATCCTTCTATGAACCTTCTGTAGTACCCAGACAAACCGAGAAAACTCCTCACTTCAGTGACAGAAGTAGGCTGTTTCCATTCTGTGACCGCTGCAATCTTGGCGGGATCAACAGATATTCCTCCTGCTGACACTATGTGTCCTAAGAAACTGATATCCCTCAGCCAGAATTCACACTTGCTGAATTTGGCAAACAGCTGATGCTCTTTTAGCTTCTCCAACACTAGGCGCAGATGTTCTGCGTGTTCTTCTGAATTCTTGGAGTATATAAGGATGTCGTCTATGAAGACCACGACAAACTTGTCCAAATACTCCATGAATACCTTATTCATCAGATTCATAAAATAGGCTGGGGCATTGGTTAATCCAAAAGACATGACCAGGAATTCATATAGTCCATATCTAGTGGTAAAGGCTGTTTTGGGTATATCTTCTGGCCTGATTTTCAACTGATGATAACCTGACCTCAGATCTATTTTGGAGAACACGGTGGCTCCTCCAAGTTGATCGAACAAGTCATCAATCCTGGGAAGAGGATACTTGTTCTTGATAGTCATCTCATTCAAATCACGGTAGTCCACACACATCCCGGGCTGTGCCATCCTTTTCTTCACAAACAGAGACTGGAGATCCCCATGGCGATGAGTGGGTCTAATGAATCCCTTCTCTTGTAACTCTTGGAGTTGTTTCTTCAATTCCTCCAATTCTTCTCTGATCATCCTATAGGGTCTTTTGGAGATTGGGGCAGACACCGGTTTTAGGTTAATTACAAATTCCATATCTCTATCTGGGGCATGCCTGCGACTCTTGGGAAATACTGGGATAGTCTTGCACTACTATCATTCCTTCTAGGGTACGTCCTCACAATGATAGATTGCACGTCCCCACCGGTATGGTCTGTCCACTTTTATATTTATGGTCATTCCGGACACTTGACCACTTTCACTGCTCGTGGCACACTCTAGGACACCTTGATTTTTCACTAGCCAATCCATTCCTAGTATGATGTCTAGGTCCGAGAACTTAGTACTATAAGGTCTGCTGGAAAGTCATACTTTTCCATAGTAATTGTTACCCAGGACATACTAGGGTGGCGAATTGGTCCTACTGGTGAGTTAAGCACCAATGGCTTCTTAAGGGTATAAATGGGTAATCCCAACTTATCAGATACCCTTAGATATAAATGAATGTGAAGCCCCGAGTCAAATAATACTTGTCTTGGTATAGTCTTGACAGAGAACGTACCCATGAGAACTCCGGCTTCTTGAGCTTCTTCAACTGTAATATGATTGACTCGCCTCGGTTTGGTGTTGAAGTGTTCTTCTGGCTTGAGAGCTCTGTTGTCCCCTACTGGAGTCAAGCTTGATCATGACAGGACATTACGCTTATGTGGGCATCTATTGGCAAGTGACCCTTCTCCCCACAGCTATAGCAATTAAGATTTGCTGCGGGGTTTGTACCACCAAACTGTCCTCCTGGGCGTGAAGCTTGGGATATACTTCCACCCGGTCTAAAGGCTGGAGCTGACCCGCTGGATTGGTTGGACCTTGAGAATGAGGGTTTGAAGAATTCTGGATAAATCTTCCTTGTGGTCGTTGTGTTGTCATCTTGCGCTACGGTGGCCTCAAGAATCTTCTTCTCATTTTCCAAGGCCAATGCCTTGTTTACCAACTGATGGAAGCTGGTGAAGTCCTGGGTGATCAGCTGCACTCTCAGTTCATCTTTCAACCCTTCAAAGAATCTGTCAACTTTTTCTTCTTCTTCTTCTATATCCTTCTGAGCATACCGGGCTAGCTGTGTGAATTTGGTAAGATATTCAGCGATGAGATAAGTTCCCTTGCTTGAGATTGCGGAACTCATTTTTCTTTATCCGCATTATCCCAGCTGGAATAAAGTTGTCCTTAAAAGCTTTCTGGAATTCTGCCCATGGGATAGCTTCAGTGTCCCCACTGGTGGTAGCATCTTCTTGGCCTTTGGCAGCCAAGTAGTTCTCCCACCATGCTGCTGCAGCACCTTGAAGCTGGTGAGCAGCAAACACCACTTTGTCTTCATCTGCAATCTTGGCCAACCTTATCTTCCTTTCAGTGTCTCGGAGCCAATCTTCCGCTTCAAGTGGTTCTTCTGCCGAAGTGAATGTACTTGGTCTTGTCCTTTGGAAGTCTCCTAGATCAGCTCTGTGTCCGCCAGAGCTTCCTTGCTGTCCAGCATAAATGGCTTGCGAGAACTGGGTTTGTTGTGCCATCACTTGGGCCATTGTGGGATTAATCGAGGGTTCGGGAGATCGGCATCTGGTTCTGATTTTCCTCGGGTTTTCACCATGGTTTGAATCTACCTCAAACATGCCGAGGGTTAGCATGGGTCCGAGATCGGGTAACTCTTGGATTGGACATCTGCAGTTATAGTTTCACAACTTAGTACTAAGACTACCCTTGAGAAAAATGGAGGATATCAACCCTTGCTGTGAAAAGAACACAAGATAAACGGCAAAAGAACATTCAACATAAGGCCTTATGCCTGGCCATTCATTATCATACAAACATTCACATAGCCACCTCCTGTGTCGGGCTTACAATAACATAGTAGCTAGAGTTCACTTGACCGCAACTACAATATAACAGGGCTAAGGCAACATTTAATTTATAAGCTTGACATGACGACACTTCCACTACTATGCCGCGTAGCGATCACCACTGACGGAGGGTCGTAGTTTGGCGATCCGAGCGGGATCGACTGCCACTAAACTCCGATGGGTCGGAGTCATCGGCGTCCGAAGGAGCTCGTGGAGGGCTGCGGCTTGGTGGAGGCCTTCTCCGTCGAAGTGCAGACTGAAGACTCGGGGGTCGTGCGCTCTTGCGCGCAGTCAGCCCAGTGCGGGGGCCTGATCCCATTGAAGGAGGTGCCGGTGCTGCTAATGGAGCGAGAGGTTGCCTTTGGAGCTGTGCTCGAGCCGCTGCGCTTCGTTTGGCGGTGCCGTGCTGTGGCACTGGGCGAGCTGGTCTCGAAGGGTCGCCACCTCGGTGTGCCGGGCAACTAGGTGCATCCGGAGGGCGGTCATCTCTTCTAGTGCAGGAGTATGAGCTGCTCCCATGGCTCTGGTAAGATCAACTTGGTGGGTGAGCCTTGGATCATCCTCATTCACTGGCCGGTAGGTCTCATTATGGCGTACTCCCTTCCTACGTGAAGGGTAGAAGCAGAAGGGTGTGCGGAGCAGGGAGATTTGGTAGATATCACAGAGTCGGGCGGCGGCGAGACGAAAGCAAAGATCTGGCGCGACAGCACCGGTGCTTCTTGGGTGTTCTGTCTGGAAGACGTGGGGTGGGTCATGTTCGCTCTTCGGGTAGATGAACACTTCAAACATCCAGCAGTACACTCCTCCTGCAGATGTCTGGCGCCCACGATAAATGGGCTGCTCTGGGTACTCCAGGTAGTGGAGGAGCTTGCGCAGAATTCTTGCGAATACGCCCTCATAAACTCCATGAGCGACGTAATCCCAGTTACCTTCTTCTCCTGCCATCTGCAGTTTGCAAGATGCAGTGTTAGTAATGTTTTAACATAATCAATTGAAAAAGGGAAGGGGCGTAGAACTAAGAAGGGTACGAGTAGCAATAATAAACTATATTTTTATAAATGCTTTTTGTATATTTCGAAATTACCACCCTAAGGTGTTTCTAATGACCATTCTACGGTTTTACCCTGCAGTCGTATGCTCTGATACCAGCGCTGTCAGACCCAAATTTTTCAATCTGAATCTTACTGTGTTTCACTGCACTAATCCCTGGATCAGTAGTTAGTGCACACAGGAACATTGCTGAATCAATTCATACATCGCATAAACATTCATTATATTACATAGAATGAAATACACCACGTCGGGTGATAGAGTTTACAAAAGGGGCCGACTAGGCCAAATGTCATTATTACCAACACGCACAGCGGAATTATAACAAAAGTAAATCCAAATCCACAGGCAAGCGACTGGAAGGTACTGTGTGCATTATATGTCACCAGCTAACTAGTAACATACGTGCACACAACGCCGGATGTCCACTTGTCCATGTTTAATCAACGAGGCCTACGCCTTAGTTTCCTTCGTCATTCTTCTCCTCCGTAGCGGGAGCTTCCTCGAAGGCGTAGTGGTCTTGCGCTCCTGGTTCTGGATTGTTGCCGCAAAGCGAGCGTGAGCACTCCGACCCGTGCTCGTGAGCCAACACCTGAATGCAAGATATAATATGTATGGCTAATCAAAGGATGGCTCAGGTTTATTTTATTTTTGCGAAGAGTGCTTTTGAATACAATTATAAAAATTCCTAAGACCTAGCATTTTGAACAAAAGCATAATGTTCAGGAATGCAGGATTAATATCGATCCAGATTCCATCCACCATTACATGGCATCTGCACCATATAGCAATTTCTTCAGCGTTATAGCCGCTTAACTTACCATCTGGCGACACTCAGACAATTCCAAACCAGGGCTTTCAACGCCTTCCACTTTTCCATTCCCAACCACAAGATTTTGAAATAGAACTATATCTGGTTAAGTTCCCATGTCTGCCCTTGACCGTGGGCACGGCTATTCGAATAGTTTTAGACTCTGCAGAGTTTGTACACTTTCACCACAAGAGACAATCAACTCGTTACCCCACACGATTCCTTAGACGTGTGGTTGAGCAGACCATCACAGTGACTTTTCAAATTATCGAGTCCCTTTTCTCATTTCACTTTTATGGGAGACTGCCCACTTGCGGTGGGTCCCATCTGTGCGCGGGATGTTTCCCCCAGCCACTACGCAGCCGGACTTCTACCTCTCCGCAACGTAGGACAGCTGGGAAACTTCACCCTCCACTGGTGTCCCTTCAGGCCCCCTTGCCATAGCTAAATTCCTTCAACCTCCTGCCAGTGAGATGAGTCCGGAACTTCGATAAATTTACTTAGCCAAGTCGTATTTTACGGACTTGTGGTTGCACTGTTTTACAAGGGAGTTCATGACAAGATTCGGTCCTTAGTGGTATCTGGGTGGGCTATCACTAACCCACTTGTTATACATCACTAACTCACTGTTGTGCTTCCACTGCACTTTTTATACATCATTAACTCACTTTTGTGCTTCCACTGCACTACACATTCACACACTCGAACTAGTCCGCCCAGATATTTAAGCATGTTGAGATTTTTGGAGGGTATAAAATAGTCATGTCAAATATACCAGTCATTCCCACCATGACTGCCCAAACTATTTTCTCATTATTAAAAGCGATCATGAAGTATGGGGCATTTCAGCGCCCCCTGAGTATTAATGCAACACTAAGCATAGCATATCATTAGGGACTTATTTTTGAAATATTAGTAGTATACTTTTGCTAGGCGACAAGGTTTACACATTCAATCATTCCAAAGGAGGGTAATACTATTCAAGGTAAACATTGGCATATAACTAGAATATCAAGTTTAGCATGTATTTGCATAAAAATAACAGCATGCATTTTGTTAATTTAACACAAAGTAATTTGCATAAATGTGGGTTCAACATGATCAAAGTATTGACTCGCCTTGGTCACGATGGTCGGGATCTGGATTTTCTGGTGCTTCTTGTGCTGCTGCCTCGAACTCTTCCTCTTGAGCTTAGTAAGCTATTTTAGCGTTCGCCAAAATTTGTAGAAAGCAGAAAATAGCAAATCAAGCCAAATAACACCAGAAATTCAAATGAACTCTAAAAATTATAATTTCAGTTCCATTGGATAGATCTTGATTTTAGATGAATTTAGAAATTTGTCTCATCCAATTTGGAGTTAAAATGAAAAAGTTATGATCATTCAAAGTTCTCGATTCAGATTAATTCCAAATATTGTCAAATTTCGGCGATGGGTCCCACATGTCGCTTTCTTTTATTTTAATTCTTTTATTGCTGTGTCGCTGACAAGTGGGTCCAGGTACTGTTCATTGGGGTCCATATGTCAGTACGGGCTCTGTGCGGATGCGCCTCGACCCGATGGGGCCTGGGTGCGTGGCCGCCCGGCCAGACCGCCGATGCCGGGCCCACACGCCGAGAAGGAAAATAAAAGAAATCGCTCAACCGCGCGCGCGGAGTCGGACTCGAACGCGCGACGCGGAGCGAGGAAGGAGGATAGCGCGAAAGCCACTCGGACGACCGAGCGTTGCTTACCATATAAGGGTAAGTATACCTCTTGAGTTAGCTCGCCGAGGGTCGGCCGAGGAAGAAGCGGCGGCGCCGGCGGCAGTGGTGGCCGGAGAGGGCTGGGAGCTGCGTGATATGTAATCCTTGCGCGATGGGGAAGCTCCTGGTGTAGGCGTCTGGGGTGGAGGAGCACGGTGGCGGGCCGGCGGCGTGCGACGGCGGAGGCTCGGGAGGGGCTCCGGTGACGGCGAGCCACGAGCTTCGGGAGGTGCGGGGGAGGCCGGGGTTAGCTTCACCGCTCTCCCGCGAAGCTCCAGGAGCTTGGGCTGGCTTCGGGGCGGCCGGAATCGGCGGCGGCTCGGTCGCCGGTCGTGGGGAAGAAGGCGTCGCCGGTGGGGATTGAGAGAGCTACCATTCAATTACTTGCGGGGGAGGGGAGAGGGGAGTGCTGCGACGCTATTTCGGCTCCCAGGCAGGGCTTTTATAGCCGGGAGAGGGAGACGCGCGGCAAGACCTCGCCGGCTTCCGCTCTGTTCAAGCTGGCAGGGGGGGTGGATGCAAATCTCGCCGAGATTTTGTAGGAGAGAGGCGGCGGGAGAGATGAGTCCCCCCTCCTGTAGCTGGTTTTTAAATTGCCCGCGGGGAAGAGAGAGAGCGGAGGAAGATCAGCTGCGGCAAGCTCGAGCGCGAGAGAGAGCGGCGGCGCGCGTGGAGGAAGAAGAGGAAGGAAGAAGACGCGCGGCGAGGGTCCACCGGCAGGGAAGAACGCGCGAGGACGGCCTGTGGCAGCGAGCCCGCTGCACGCGAGGGCGCGCCCACCGCGCAGCAGAGCGGGTGCGAGAGCGGTCCGCTCGTCGCCGGAGCGAGCGACGCGAAATGGGCCATGGCGCGCCCACGCGGCGCGGCTCACGCGAGAGAGAGAGAGGTCGGGCCGGGGTGATTTACCTACCGGGCTTATTTTCATTTTCCTTTTTCTTTTCTTTTATTTTATTTTGCTTTTGCATTTGAATGTATATATACATTTGCACATAGGTTTTGAGATATATGCCTAAATACATACTTTTACTTTTCTCCGATTTTTTGTGTATGTACCCATATATTAATTTCTTTATTCTTTCACATAGTATACTGTATATATATATATATATATATATATATATATATATATATATATATATATATATATATATATATATATATATATATATATATATATATATATATATATATATATATATATATATATATATATATATATATATATATATATATATATATATATATATATATATATATATATATATATATATATATGTCTTTATATACATTGTTATTCATATGTTTTATCATTTTATGTGTGGATTTCTTCCTTCTCTTTACTTTTGAAATTCCTTATATTTATAAAAAGGTCAATAAACTCCAAATCCAATAGGAACAAATAAAATAAAACATAAAAAAAAATCCCAAAAACTCCACAATATATTATTTATATTTTTCAGGCTGTTACAGTCTGGGACCAATCTGGGCGAGGTGCATAAGACCAACCCTAGAGAGGATCCGAGGCCAACCCCGAGCGAGGTCCAAGGCCAACCCTGAATGGAGTCCTAAGCCAGCCACGAACTAACCCCAGAGTACCAGACATGGCGTGACCCACACCGAGCAAATGACATAGATACACCTAGGAGATAGGTCAAACCCTGAGGGCAAACTTATAACTTCACTCACCTCCCTCTCCGTCCTTTAAATAGGACCTCATGTAATGGGAAAGGGGAGGCTATTTATAACCCTAGACAGTTATATATATCGAATACACTTGGTCATTCTTGTGCTTCTCCTTGACTCCTTCACATCCTCGATGGTCCTCACATTTGACCAAGGGTGCTACTAAGTTTATTGTCCAGTCCAATATCAACGATAGTTGGCTTTCCACTAAAATATTAGGTTTGCCAGTAAACTATAAAAGAAACTAAACCGACATATTGTAATTTTCAAAATTTTAAGTACTATTGTCATCCGGATTTTTTTGTTAGTGCGGGAGCATCCTGAAACTTCACAATTTATCTACTTCACTTCAGCGCATTGTATTAACCCCCTTGGACATATACAGCTAGAGAAGAAATCGTCACCGTCCTCTGCCGTTGCAGACGGTCTAGATCATCCTCTAGCTTTTCCAAGGCGAAAAGGACCTCTGCCAATCCGGCCGTCCGCTCGGCGATCCAACGGCCCAGAGCCACCCTTCGATTGGAAGCTTCCAACGATGTTCTATGGTTGGAGGCGCCGTGATTCCCGGGGCCCCACACCACCCCATTCCAAGGACACCACCGGTTAGCCGGCGGGACCCACCTTAGCCGATCGAACAGGAAGAACAGTGTCCTCCGCCGCCGCCTACGTCAGCACCTCCTCCCTTGTATATAAACTCTGCCCCCTCTCCCCTCCCGTTTGCACCATTAAGGCATCAATCACCATTGACGATCATCGTCACCTCCAAAATCTTGTAGCTAGCCAGCAAGAATCTATATTGATCAGTGCTAGCTATGTCTGGCGTGTGGGTGTTTGAGGACGGGATCATGCGGCGGGCGGACAGCGACGCGTCGGCGGGGGGCCGCGGCGGCGGGAGCGGGGCGCGGCCGAGCAAGGTGCTGGTGCACGTGCCGAGCGGCGAGGTGGTGACGTCGTACGAAGTGCTGGAGCGGCGGCTGCGGGAGCTGGGGTGGGAGCGCTACCTCAACGACCCCTGCCTGCTCCAGTTCCACCAGCGCTCCACCGTGCACCTCATCTCCGTGCCCCGCGACTTCGCCCGCCTCAAGCTCGTCCACATGTACGACATCGTCGTCAAGACCCGCAACGTCTTCGAGGTCCGCGACGCCTGATCGAGCGACCCGGCGAGCGAGCCTGCCCGATGTAATCCATCTCCAGACGGCGATGTCGCCGTCCTACACGCCGGCCGCCCGCCATACCAACGTATGTATTGTATGTGTGTGCGAATTGCGATCGAGTGTAATAGAACGGTTCTGCGTGTGCTATGGCTGCGCGCGCGAGGGCGCGCGCCTGGTTTGCATGCATGTAGCTGCAGTTTGGCGCCAGCACGAGCGCTAGCTGCGGTTAACTACGGGGGTCGGAGTCTCTGCTTAATTAATCTCAGAACGGTCTGTACATAGCTTTTATCGTGTATGGTTTGTCGAGCTTGACTGATCGATTCCGTGGCACGAATCGATCATTCATGCGCTGTGAAATGCAATATTAATTAATCTGTAAGTTTTTACTACGTTTGTATGTTTTAGTTCCCCCATATTTGTATCGATTATTATACTTCAGTTGACATCGCTTTCAACACCATTCTTCTTTCCTAAAATGTGTCCTCCAATACAACCTAGTCAGCTGGTACACGGATGCTAACTACTACTTAAGAGTATGTTTACGTCACATAGAACAAGGTCTCATTCTACAAATGGTTCCTTCTATAATTTTTGTATGAAAGTGACATTACAAAATCTTAAAATCGATATTAACAATTCAGGAGTATACACGTATGTGGTTGTTCACACCACGTTCTAGCTTGGTGATTTTAATTACCACAAAAGATAAGAGAAAAGGCAGGTTTACATCAAATAAAACCTTTATCGATTTTATGTTTCAAGCTTACTATGTTATTGTTAATAACAATTTAAAAATGGGGATGGCATACATCCTTTAGTTACAAAAAAAAACTTTTTCCTCAACATTTTTGCCCACTACTCTACGTACTATAGTCACTCTAAAAAAAATATGTTTTCACAAGATCATTCACAGTAGGCAAAATAGTCAATTGCCTCACTGCTGTTTTAGTTTTTTTTTGGGCAATATTTATAGGCCAAATATTCTATGGCTGTGAAAACTAGCTAAGTATTGAAAACCTGTGAAAACTATCCAAATATCCCATACATATGGTATTTTTGGATATAATTTTCTAAAAACTTCCATGCCTTGTTTTCATTGGGTTTCATATGTAGCTGGTTTTCACTAGATATAAACTTACATGAGCTGTAAATTCTCCCCACAAAATAAATATCAATATTTAATAAGAAAGTGTAAACATGTTCTGAACTTTCAAATTTGATGTAAATTGTTGCCTGCAACTTTAAATTAAATGGACCTTAATTAGCTTCCATATATCATTTGAATGAAATTCCTAACTAACATGCATGGATCAGGGATATAAAAACTTGTAGTGTGTTTAAGTACTCACAATATCATATTTCATGTTTTAACTAACTGTTCTGTTGACAATTTCTCTTTTGTAGGCTATTTTGCTCCTTATTTCTTTTGATTGATGAGCATAATAGCCTTGTCTACGGTTTAGATTTTAATCTTTTGTTGTAAGTTGGCATTTTGTAGATTTGACAGATTACAAATTTGTTATTCCCTTGAAGCTATGAAGTAGACACGTACACACTATGGCATTGGAAAATTAAACTTACGAGCTTTTTTCACAAGGAAACTGGTGTGTGTAAAAAAAAACAAATCTAGGGGGGATTTGGTTTGAATATGGCTCCTTTCTATAAAAAATGATTTTGAAAGTACAAAGACAGGAAAGGTTTTTTCTATAAAAATATACCTTCGCTATGAGAATTGCAACAATCCTGCGCCTCGGCGGCACCACCTGTGTGTTTATGAATGTACACTAGCGAAATGTCTTACTCATAATCCTGTCTGCTAGAGTACGTAACACACACTGAAACACTTATTCATGTGTGTGTTGCATTGCCGCACTGTGAAATTTGTGATATTTTTCCTTTGTGTTTGCGTCTAACACTTGAAAAATTGAGCGCATTTCCGTGTGTCTAGGAGGTAGCAGAATACACTTGTAACAACGTGGTGAGCGTTCAGCAAACAATCATGGATAGGTGGATGCGATTGTTAACTAAGTAAAATGAATTACACGTAAAAATTCTTGAAAACTCGCAAAAGAATTCCCGAAAATGTTCTAGTACAAAAAGATATTAGCTGTTTTCTTCTCTTTTTTTTTCGTTTGCGACGGTATAAGCTGTTTTCTGAAGTCACGTATAAAGAATGCGGAGAATTTTTCAGGGATGAATGTAATCAATATGCGAGGGGTTGGACAGAGAATCTGTGCTGGAATAATATAATGCATTCTTTTTAATTACGCAGCGGTATAGTAATAGAAAAAGAGCAAAAGCATGAGCCTATAAAACAATTAATAGCTATTTGATTATCTCGAAGTAGGGGTAGAATATGTATGTGTGTGTGTAGTACTGCTGGTCTATTGCATATTTGTTGAAAGAAGCTCACACAGAATTTTTCTGTTGCAAACAAAGGGCAAGTCTATTTCATCTAAGAGCATCTCCAAGAGATACTCTATATGGCTCTTAATATTTAAATTTTAGAGTTGAAGGGTAAGAAGTAGCTCCAACAGATTCCTAAATAGACTCCCAAAAATAGAACACACCCAAAAAATAGGCTCTCGCTCTCTACTTATAGAGGGTGATCTAGGCTCTCAATACTGTTTTTCTGGTTTAGGGTATCTGTTGGAGGGAATGATTATTTTGGGACCTTATATCGTGGTTAGGATCTATAAAAAGAGATTTAGGGTGTGAATTTATTGGGCACCTCTTGGAGATGCTCTAAGAAATCAAAACCAAAAGGTTCATGGTAAAGACAGCTGGAACAACATGGTGCTTTGTGTGGCTGAAATCTACTAGCCGACGTAGGATAATCGGACGGCGCTTAAGCCGTGCTTAAAATATATAATAGTGATACTACTATTTAATTTCCTCAAGTTGTTGGAATAGCCTTTTTAGTTCTCTTTGCTATTGTCATGGCTTAGAAATATTTTTATGCCGTTATGTTTTTTTACACAATGACTACTAGAGAAACATCATTTTGGTGTCATAATAATGAAAATCTCACAAGAGTTTTTTTTAAAATTTCCCGCAATTAATAGACTAGTTGATTATATTCTACAACGGAGCATAACATAGTTAACAACAATAGAAAATTGACCCTAGAATGTGGATAACTTTGACGACCATATGGTCTTAATTAATAATGATACCTTTTTATGTAATTGAATATATAATGGGATAGTATGCGATAGTAGAAGCCAGGTATATATAGGTATGATACGATCGACGAGAGGGAGTGGACAGTCTGAACACGTCGTCCTCTTATATAACTAAGGTTGTCGACTATCATGGATGCATGGTAGGGCCTTACAAAGTTACTCCAAGATAGCGATCAATCTGGCCATGTGCAGTATTCTATATAGCTGATTTTTGGAATCCAGGAGAGCTGCTGTACTATATTAATTCACAGGGAGAAAAAAAATACAAAAGTTAATTTGGCGTGAGACTGGGGGTGGGTAAGGCGAGGGAGGCCAGGAAAAGGCCAAAAGCACGATGTTTGATTAAGATGTTACAGGATGATTGACAGTTCTGCTGGTTTATTGGTCCCTGCTAGGACCCAGACTATAGCCTCCTCCTCCTTAATGGTAGAGATCAAGTGGCCCAGTGGAGTCGTCGTGGACTAGAAAATTCGAGCGTTTCACTCCTTCTATATTTGTCAAGTGACAAGCATTATTACCAGTGTTGCCATCGCTTTTTGCAGTGCTCTAAGCGTGAATATAACCGATTCCTACCCGTCACAAACAGAAGAGAGAAGGTCACCAAGTAATCGGATTGATAGAATCGCAAGTGGTTCACTGCGCAATGGATCTCCAGATCATCTTTGTGTAGCGGCACTCTATCAATAGGTGAATGATGGACTCCGGCAGCTATGTACATAGGGGACAAGTGAACTGGTTCAGCCACCCTCGCATGCCCAATTGATTCGCCATCTATAGTCTATTCTGGATGGCAAGCCAAGCAAAAATTTTGTGTTTCTGGGGTGCTCAAGTTTTCCAGACAAGATAGTCCATAGTGGTTTTTTGAGCTTCCAAGTGATTGTGTCCTCCAAACCTTCATGAAGGTTCATGGCCGAGATGTGCCCCCAAATAGCAATCAACTTGTGTATGTGTTGAGGAGTTAGGCTGGCTGCCCAATTGAGGTCCTACAGCCAGTTGGAGGTCTTGAAGACAGTGGGCACAATATCACACAATATGTTTCCTCCTACCCAAAAAAAACTCTAGAACCCCGCCTTCTCTTCGTTTCCAATCATTATAGCGATGGCCATAGCAAAAAGGACCCAATCTTGATCATCACATGAGGTTTTCATTCCTTGCTAAGGTTTGGTTTAGACACCTCATACTTGCCATAATCATCTAAGCCTTAGATCCTTGGTGAAGCGCTCAAGATCCAGGGGGCCAAGGCCCCAAGGTGTGTGGGTCTGCATACTCTATCCCAATTGACCATATACTTGCCACCTGTTAGATGCTCTAAGCCAGCCCAAAGAAAGCATCTTGTTCGCCTATTCAGGGTTTTGATCACGCTTTTTCCTGCCTTGATGGCCGTAAAGACGTAGGTTAAATGGGCTATCAAAACGGATTTCACAAGTCTTTCCACACACAAGTGTCAGTAGCTTAGCATGCCATCCTGACAAGTGGGTCGCGTACTTGTCATCGAGCTTTTGAAAGTCCACCCGACTAAGCATTTTTATTGTGAGTGGTAAGCCAAGGTAGTTGAAAGGGAAGGTTGCCTGCTGGGCCGGTAGGTCATGCAATACCTCGTGTAGGTTGATGTCTTCACAGCTAATTGGTGCAACTTGACTTTTCTGAAGGATTGGTGTGTAGCCCTGTCATGTCACCAAATTTGTTTAGGATCTGGATCAATGTACATACATCGTCTTGGTGTGGCACTAGGAAGATGGCGGCATTATCCGCAAAAAGGGATGTTCCAAGGGTGACTACATGACCTCCCAAAGGGTGCAAGAGATGTAGTTTCGTTGCGATATTGAGGATCCTTTTGTAGTGGGTCTATTGCTATGATAAAGAAGAAAAGACATAATAGATCACTCTATCGTAAGCCTTTGTGGTGTTGTATCTTGTCCCCTAAAACCCCATTGAGGAGTACCCTAGAGGTGGCAGTGGAAAGGAGGCAAGAGACCCAATCTCTCCATTGAGATGGGAATCCTCTTTTTCCAATAGGGCTAGCAGTTAGTCCCACTAGCTTTTGCAATATCCAATTTAAGAAGTGACTAGGTTCTACTTCGATGGTACCTTCTTGCCAGGTTGCATATATATAGGGAATTGTTCTACATGCATCTACCTTTGATGAAGGCGCTCTAGCTTAGGGAGACAAGCTCGTTCATGAATGGCACCAAGCGTAATGCCATGATTTTGGCAACAATTTGGAAACACTATGTGTGAGGTTGATAGGTCTGAAGTACCCTACAGATTGGACTCCATCTTTCTTCGGCAGTAAAATCAAACTTGCGGCGTTTGTGCGGGGGAAGCTGCTTGTTCTCAAATTGAAGAAGGCCTGGAGGGCAGCTATGAAGTCACCCTTTATAATGTCCCAACATGCGTGGTAGATGATTCCGTTGAACCCGTTAGGGCCTGGAGATTTGTCTACCGGCAGCTCCAATATCCCTATGCACCTCCTGTTCAATGAACGGGATAGCTAAAATGTGCAAATCCAATCTCGGTAGCTGGAGCGTGTCCCAGTTGAAGGAGGTGGCAACAGGCAAGTTCTGGCCCATGACTTAGTGAAAGTGGGCAGACAACACATTTGGCCTATCCTCGTGGGAGACAACCCCACCCTGGGCAGTGCTGAGACACTGGATGAAGTTCTTTCTCCTACGACAGTTTATCTTCTCCTATGACAGTTTATCCTGATGTGAAAATTTTTGTGTTTGCATCTCCCTCCTGAGCTAGTTGATGCGAGATGCCTGCCTCTTGCCGGACTTTTCAACGACCGCCAGCCCCATCACCCTTTTCTTGGGATGCGTCCGAAGCTGACTCTCCTTCGCCGATAGAATCTTACTATCTTGTGAAATGTCAGCGTAGGATGATCTCTTGGGCTATGTGAAGCTGGAGCTTCAGCTTCGGGAATAGTCTGTTGCTCTAGGTTTTAAGCTTTTTTTGCTGTGTTCACCAGTTTGTTGTTCAACCTCAGGATTCGATCTAGGCCTAGGTTGGTTGCCCCCAGGCGTGCTAGACTACATGGAGGAACCGAGGAAGCCGGGTCCAGAAGTTTTCGAAGAGAAGGCTTTTTGGTGGTCGTGGCCCACTTGCGTTAGATAGGAGTAGAGAGCAATGGTCTGAGAGTGATGTAGACAAGGCGTGGCTGCTAAAAGTGGTGTTCCATACGTGTTATTGCAGAAGAATCTCTATATAGTTGATAAACAGTTTTTTTATCTTCTATGCGTGCCTACCTTCAAATATTTTTAACCTCAGAATCCAATTTCCACATACACGCAATCTCTTGTTAGCTAACATTTGATGATCTCAGCTAGAAGGTAGTCATTTTTATTTCCTGAGGTAGTATTTGACAGTGTACATGCAGTGGCGGATCCAGGAAATTTTTTTGGAGGGGCTGAAGTACCTTCAGCTCGACCTTAGCCCCTTCTACATTATACATCCATGGCTAAAAATTTAGGGGGGGCTCCAAGGGTCCGGTAACGATAGGGGGGGCTCGAGCCCCCCGCCCCACCGCTAGATCCGCCCCTGTGTATATGTACTCATTGTTCGTTCGGGTAAATTGTCATTTCTCATGGAGTAACCTAACGATTCAGTGTAGATCAATTTATTAGGGGAAGATTCATATCATTAGTTAGAGATTTCTGGCCCGTGATCATCTCATGAGCTAAATGACCATAGAAAGCGGCGTTATTTTGTATTTCTACCAAAATACCAAACGGTATAGGATTATACGTACCAAAATACCAAAGCGGCGTTATTTTGAATCATATTTGTTCCTTATATGATATATGATCAGAGATCATTTAGAAATAGCAACATTTTAGCATTAAGAGTCTCATGAATAAGTCACATACTCATTGATCAATAATGATAATGTCTATTTCAAGGAACAAAGTAATGTATCATAAACATAGTATGTGATATATATAACATCTCCATGTTGCCTCTAGGGCATATCACCAACACAATTATCATGTTTCTACTACTTATAGCAACAGCTATTTCTAGAAAAAATTGTCCATAACCTAACCTAAAGTGAAATGTGCCAAAGTACATGCTAAAATGGGCTTGAGAACACGATAGTAGCACAAACGCATGCCTGCTCCTCCCTTTTGGCACATTCGACGCCTCATATAGCCTCTCCACAGCCTCTGGCACACTTAGGGGCGGATGCACCTACAGCGGTGCGTGAGCATAGGTCCCCAGACCGATTTTAATTTTTATTGTTTAGAGTCCAAGTTTATACAGTGTGTATCTTATATGCTAAAAACTAGTGTCTTCACATGTCAATGATTACATTTATCTAAAAGAAAAAAAGTTTAAGTACGTTGACAAATGGGAAGAGAAGAAAAGGAAAACACGTAGGATGTTGACAAAGCAAGACACTCCTAAAAAGTATATGTAAGTTGAAGTTGGTATGACATAGCATATCAATCGACCATGAAAAGTGAAAAAAATAATAGAGACAACTTGAACCGATCGAGCGTGAGCCACTAGCCGGTCTAGCCCCAAGCCAATACCAACCCAAGGCCTAAGCTAGCACTAGTCCCAAGCCAAACAAGTAACCAATGCCAGATTCTGACGACGCTTTACCTGCCTTCCCTGTTACTCACATGGCACGCCGCACACGTAAACTTTCGTCTGCAGTGGTGACAGGCCCGGCGCCAAAGCTGCCGTCGTCCGGGAGCATGCCGGCTGCTTCTCACCTGTGTCTGTGTGCGTCGGATGGTATGATTAGATTTCTCACTATGTTAATCTCACTACACATGCATGCAAATGAAGTAAATCTCGGTGTATGTATGTTGTATGTAGTATGGCCAACGGTCATAGTAATTGGTGAGGTCGTCAACTCGTTGTCTCGTCCTAGCCCCTTGCTTTCAAAGTTCAAATGTTCGATGATCTTCATAGCTAATAAAGGAATGATCAGCCGACCAAAATAGTTACTAAATTTTGTGATTTAGATTTTAAGGCTTCAATTTTATGATCTTTATAATATTTGTGGGTCAGGGTTTTAATATTAAAATGCCTTGTTTCGTTTTGTGCAATAGTTAAATTAGAGAATTTTTCAATATGTTTCAATATCTAATTCAATGTGTTCTAACTTTCAATAATTGTCATCTCCTCATGGCAGATAGTCCGTAGTCATGGAGCAATTTTTAAAAACAAAGGTACCAGGTTCAAGTGCAAATGTTATGAATACAGAAAGTCCAAAAATCAATTGAGAAGAGAAGATTCAGTTTAATCTAGGGAAAAGGAAAAGAATAAACGACTATCTTCCCAATCAGAAAAATATGGTAAGAAGAAAGTACTTGAATAGTGGGCTTTGCCAACCTCACACATATGACTTTCCATATATAATGTTTGAGAAGTAAAAACGAAAATTTAACCTGCATAGTTTGATCAGTATGACAGTTGGTTTGAGTATAACGAGTCTAAAGATATAAAATTTAGAATACATTACTATCTACTACATTATCGATGGATATATCGATAAGAACACGTATAAAGTATAAAACTCTATGTCATTTTTGTTCTAGATACGTCACCACCAGGCACATTTGTTACCAACTCTCCGCTCATCCTTACATGGTATTATCATTGTTACCATCCTTGTGTCCCACCGTCGATCCATTTGTCGGCCAATCTACCGGCAAGTTGGCGACCAATACAGCGCCCAAAAATGCAGTTCCACATGGAGAAAAAGCATATACTATTTCTACGTTCTACACAGGTGTTGAGGCGAAACAGGCGTACCGGGTCCGGACAAAACGGTAACATTCAAGCCGGAACCTTTTCCAGATCGTGGGGCTGCGCTCGTCCGTGAACCAAGCAGGCCAGCCGTCAGCAGAGCTGCACTTGGAATCTTGGATCTCCTCCGCCGCACGCGCGCGCAGCTATCTATCCACGTCCGTGTCCCCCCGCCGACGTCCCTCTCACCGTGCGCGCAAGTGACAACCGCGCGCGATCGACGTCGCCGTCCGAGGCGTGCACGTGAATGGCCCCGCGGCGCGCGCGCTCGGGCCAGCGCCGCGCCCCCGGCCACGCGCGTGCACGCGCGTGGCGCCGTCACCGGCCGCGCGCGGCCCTCCTCTCGTATACACGTACGTGGTGCCCCGCAAGCGCGACCGCGTGCGTCTACAGGGCCCTATAGCGGCGCGCTCGGCTGGGGTCGTCGCTTTCATGCGCTGCCACGGTCAGTGACGCGCGCGCTCCTCCCGATCAATCCAGTGCTGGCTATATCCAGGGGAAAAATTCTCGTTTTGAAAAAAAAATCGAAGGGCAAGGAAAGGGAAACGAAATTTCGTCCTTTCGGTAAAGAATTCGGTCGAAATGTTCAAACGTTATTTAAATATTTGATAAAATTTAACTAAAATTTAGGCAAAATTCAAATAAGAATAAATTCGACCAGAATTTGACTAACTCATTTTTCTCTTGGAGGATAACGAAAGGAACGAAGTAAATAAAATTTTGCCAAAATTGGTGAACCCTGACCATAGCTATGCTATGCTGCCAAGAAATTAATAAAGCTACCGTTCCAGCGTACTGCCGTGCCGTTTGGCCGCCAGAAATTGCTAGCATGTTTTGGCCGTGCTAAGTACTTGTGGTAATTATGGCCCTTGAAAACGATGGGAGTACCTTCTTGTGTCCACTTGCGTTCTGTGTTCTTCCACTTTGATAACGTACCATCTTGTGTCCACTGTGAATTGCGAGTGATAGAGTAGACTTTGTTTCCAACATGTTTTGGCCGTGCTAATTACTTGTGGTAATCAAGATCTCAGACATTCACTTAAGAAAAGAAGGTACTCTGATTCGAGTCCGGGTGAAAGGGCATTTGACGATGCCCTCTATCTCTACCTAGCTTATCGCACATGACATGTTACCTTCTTTTGCTTGCAATTGCGTTTATAACATATTCATCCCCAAGCCTTCCAGTCGAATTTGCTCGAGATGTGTGCAAAATCGTTTGCACGTATAATATTGTGTTATTGGTGAAATATCCTGAAGTTAGCTTCCAATTTACGGAAAAGAGGGACTCATGCAGGGCGACAACACATGTGCACATTGTTGATTTGTGATCCAAATTCTATACATTAGGCCAGCTTCTGGACGGAGCGTAGCGGAGGCGCGTCGCCGGAGGCTTAGGGCCGGAGCGGATGAGGACTTTAAATTGTCAGCTTCACAATGTCCTAGCACTGATGAGGAGGTTGAGTACATGTCCAGAGTTCCGTATGCTAGTGCTGTAGGGTCTTTGATGTATGCCATGGTTTGCTCTCGTCCGGATTTATCTTATGCTATGAGTTTGGTCAGTAGATATATGGCTAATCCTGGTAAAGAGCATTGGAAAGCCATTCAGTGGATTTTCAGGTACATGCAAGGCACATCGAATGCTTGTTTGAAGTTTGGCAGGACTGAAAAAGAACTCGTTGGCTATGTTGATTCAGATTATGCTGGTGATTTGGATAAGCGTAGGTCGCTCACAGGTTATGTATTTACCATTGGAGGTTGTGCTGTGAGCTGGAAGGCACATTTGCAGGATGTTGTTGCGCTGTCCACCACTGAAGCAGAATATATGGCTATGTGTGAAGCAAGTAAAGAGTCGGTTTGGTGAAAGGTTTGTTTGCTGAGCTTGCTGGAGTTGATTCTTGCATTAATCTGTTTTGTGACAATGAGTGCAATTTATCTCACTAAAGATCGATGTTTCATGAGAGGACAAAGCACATTGAGATTAAATATAATTATGTCAGAGATATTGTTGCAAAGGGTAAGCTAAAGGTATGCAAGATTAGCACTCATGAAAATCCTGCTGATATGTTGACAAAGCCAGTTCCTGTTGCTAAGTTTGAGCTTTGCTCAAGCTTAGTTGGTATTACAGCTTAGCCCAAGAGGCTGTGTGGCGCCGAAAGTATTTCTTTCTTTGTTGTGTTCAGGGTGAAGGATTGATTTATGCTACAGGAAGGAATTTGTCTCAAGGTGGAGTATGTTGATTTGTGATCCAAATTCTATACATTAGGCCGCTCGGACGGACGGAGCGTAGCGGAGGCCCGTCGCCGGAGGCTTAGGGCCGGAGGTATGGATTCTAGTCGAATTAGGGTTTCCCTGTTATATATATTTCCTGTAAGCCGCTGTTTGGGATATGAGATTAGAGTTGTAAATCCCCGGCATTGTAACCTCACCCCGATATAGTGAAGATTGTTGCTGGCTGGCGCCCGTGGTTTTTTCCCTCTCGCATTGGGAGGGTTTTCCACGTTAAAATCTCGTGTCTCTCTGCGATTGATCTTGTTTACTTCGTCGTTCCTCCGCCGTCGCGTGTAACACACATGTCAATCGATGTCATTAATTCCTGTTAAGAGGGTCAAATATTGTTCAATTACAGGTTTACAATAGTTCTACCATATGGAGCTGTATACAAATAGGGTAAGACGATCAAAGAACCATATTAAACTATATATAGGTTATTAATCCTCTATTTTTTTTAAAAAAAACTATAGGTTATAAAGCTCACAACGTTCGCAAGTCGCAACTCAGAGCGGAGGCCTATGGGCCGGTTAAGTAGGCGTGGACTGAGCGTGACCAGCCACAGTACAATCGTGACCCATATAAGCCGATTTATTATTTCTCCTGCTGTGTTATTACGTTAACACACTAATTCCTCAGAGCGCAATTATTACGTTAACACTAATTCCTCAGAGCGCAATTCCTTCCACTTGAAGTTGTATATATGGATTACTTTAATTAATTTTACATCTAATTAGGCTAGTATGATCTTTGAATTTCAGCATCAAATTATAGCCAAATTTGTTCAAACACCATACTTAAATGTGAAGTTATATGGGATCCAAAACTTAAAGAGAGCTTTAACGTAGCCGTCCTAGGTTCCTCAATCAAAAGATACTCGAGGGAAGGATAAAATATAGAAAATTGTTGGTTAGAGGTATAGAACTAAGAGATATATAGTCCTTACATTTTCTGCAGTGATCATTCCATAATTGTTAAAGTTGGTTCTGTCAAGTGCAGCAACAAAATTTAGCTATAGATGGCATCGTGGCAGAAAAGAAATGGAAAGCAACTCAGAGTTTGCACGAACTATATGTTGGTTTGGAAATTCAAGAATGGGTCTGTTGGTAACCTTTGGGATGGGATATGAAAAGGCGCATCTTGTCTTTTTTGGTTCTTGGTACCCGGAACGAATTTTAAATTCAAATTTTGCAGGTTTATATAACCTTATGTATACTACATTCATGTATATTTTTTATTTTTGAGACGTTCCATTATGCTGGATTTGCGAATGGGGACGCCGATTCCCATGGCACCAAATCTGCACTCTTAACTTTATATGGAAATATCTGGCTGCCTAGGGGTAGCTACCCAACAGGAATTTTTTAGTTTAAATTTTTCAGTTGAAAGTTAAGACTTCCAAGGCATATTCTTCTCCTTATGGAAATTGACTGTTGCTCATAATATTCAGACTTTCTTAAGCAGCTGACTAGGGGTAGTTTGACAAAAGAAAGTGGTCAGGAAATCTTGTTCTTTTTGTGCTGAAGAAGAATCACTTCGTGATCTTCTCCTCTTGTGTGGAAGCTCATAATGTGTGGGAAACTGTTCCTGAGATCTTTGCCGTTCAGTTGGATGCTGATTTTGGGTCTGCAACCAGCTTCCCTGTAGAGGATTCGGCACTTAATTCAGGAATGGTTTAGCTTTTCAGCAACATGTTTTGGTTATTTGGGAGGGTGCTTCTAAGCAATGGCGGATCTAGAATTGTATCACGCCTCAGATTGAACTTTAAGTGACTAATATCGTAGTTTTGGTACTTATATTATGGTATTCTAAAGTACTTCAAAAATGCATAAATGACATCATAATTTTAGCTCATTGCTTCAATATAAAACATAATAAGTTTCATAATATAGAAAAATAATATAGTAGTCGGTAGAGATACAATTTAAATCCTAAATGGCAAAGATTTGTTCTCTATCCTAGCACATCATTTCTTCCATCTCTTCATCAATAGTAGGAGTAGGATAAAATCCAGAACATATAAAGACAACATAAAAAGTAATTCATATATCTACATCTAACTCCTCAATTGGTTTTCGAAAACCCGGATCACCAACAATGCCGTCTAGATTAAGTACAACACGGGAATTTATTCGCACAGTGTGACTACCTCCAGTTGCTACTGTTTCTGGAGTGCACTGGTTGGTTTGTGCTGAAAAATAGGATGACAACATCTTTGTCCTCTTCATATTGTGTTTCAAAAATTTTCTAAATATTATTGTCCTACATATAGCAAATTATAATAACATTAATTTTGATTTTCATATTCACTGAATGTCTAATTCAAAAATGAAAACAAATAATTCACACTCAAATAATTTTGATTTTCGGATTCACAATTCACCGATTGTCAAATACTCAAATTCATACTAACTCACAGAGAGATCAAAATTAGCAACTTGCATTCATGATTCATTCTCATAGAGAGATCAAGCTGGCTGCTACTTGCTCGTGCTTGGCAGCTTGGCCAAGGGTGGGCCGCGCATTCGCGAATTGTGGAGACCCTTAGGCACTGAGCGAGGGGGCTTGCCGTCGGCCAGCACGTGAGGGGAGAGGCCGAGGCTCGAGGGGGCTTGCCACTAGGCGCTGGCTAGCACACAACGTCGGCAGCGGCGTGCATGGTCTAGTCATGACGTGGCCCCAACGGTAGCAAGTCGCGACGCAACCCGCAACTTCAACGGCGGTGTGGCGCCCAAGGATGCGCACGAGAAGATCCCTTGGAGGAGAGGATGTGGTGGCTCTTGCGGTCCTGCCAGTTACCAGGTACCGATGGCTGTGACCTAGGAGACTCAGGAGACAGCAGACAGGAAGGAGGCTGAAGCTAGGGTTCAAAGGGGGCATCTAGGTAGGCTAATGGCTTCAGGCCATTTTTTGGCTGGACCATGGGACTTGGGCCTTGGGCCTTGGGCTATGTTGGGAGGGCCGGAGGGATGTAGCCTACAGGCAATGGGCTCGATTCGCTGGAAGAAGGTTAGATACTATGAATAACATAGGCTAAATTATAGGATTTATATCCCGGGTTAGGCTGAAATTACCTGAGCTATACACTAGTAATTTTTTTACGCCCCGAGCTAAAGCCTATGTTGCCATGGGCTCAAATCCGCCTCTGGTTCTAAGGATGATCCGCTCTTTGCTTAGAAGGTAAAAACCAATTCTCTAGGAGCAAAAATTGCTGAGAATGGGACATCAGGCAGGGAATGTCATGCATCAAAAGTTTATTTTTGTTTCTGAAGGGCAACAAAACAATTGAACTCCCTGCGTGCTCTTGCAAGAGCTTGATTAAATTGTCTGAATGATGCATATAGCTATTCCTTTTTTTGTTTCCCCTGTTTGCCAGTTGTGCTAGAGTAATGCAGTTGATCTTCCACACAGTTTTCTGGATATGTATTAAATTGAGCTTACACTACTGTCTTTCAGTTCATGAATTAAAAAAATGAGACTGGGGCCTTCTCTGACCTTTTCATCTGAAAATGTGTATCCAATATATTCGTTTCAAGTACACTTTCCATTTGCAAACAGAACTTAAATTCCAACAGAGATGGGCGTCAATTAAATGATTTTTTTTTGGCAACATGAACTGCAAGTAAATCAATAAAAAAGAGCTAGCATCTAAAGAAAATCGATCAACAAGAAAACTAAATTACGATGGGGGATGATTAAATAAGTGACCAATCAAGATTTTGACATTTTTGAACCATGTTGAGAACATCCATGGTTTATATGTGCTCAATAATTGGCAATCGTATTGAGTTGAAGTCTGAATTTATGAGAGTTTGTAAGTTTGTAAGTTTTAAATCTTTACACAACAACCATGGGCGTCATCAAAGCAACAAGGTTACAACGTTTTGCTCGTAGGTACAATCAGATTGTATAACAGTTTTGGAAGAGCGGTTACAGCACTTAGCTGGAGTGCCTCACTGAACAAGCCACTACTTGAGCCCAATGCCTAAGCCTTGTCTTCACATGCTGAGGGTTATCTCCTATTGCATCACAGCAACAAGAAAATTTTGTTATTTACCAAGAAATGGAAATGGATAAAATGAATAGAAATGGTGTTATTTACCTGGATTGCAAATCTTCCATGAGTCAATGAGGGAAGAATGCGCGCTAGGGCTGCCTGGGCTCGACGAGCCGTAGAGAGTGGACAACGACAACGTCGCCAATGAAAGGAACGGCAACGAGCTAGTGGACAACCGTAGGTTAGGCTCCAAGAGCTGCCAATTGACGGCAAAGTAGAGATCGAGGGCAGGAACAATGTCACAGAGGTACTGGCTGCCGTTCTCCTCATCGAACCTGAACCCTAGCTCCATGGATCCCCTCAGCTCATCGAGGTCCTCATCGGTAAGGCCCTTGTGTACCCGCTCGGTGCTGGAGCTCGCTTCGCCGTCGGTGGCAGTCGTGTTCATGTTGGTGCAGCCCTCGTCATTGGCGTGCTGCCTGCCCATGCTGCTCCTCTACTGTTGTATCTGCCATCGCCGCTTCTCCCACTTGACCTCCCGGGTCGTCCCGTTCATGGACAACTGCTTGGAGAGCAGCCTCTTCTTTTTGTTGCTGGAGGCAGCGGATGGGTGCATCCTTATCACCAGCGGCTGCCCGATCTTTGTTGACCCTTGTTGGAATTAATCTTATTTTTATTTAGTCGAATCTGAGTTTGTAACAACGTTTGAGTTGAGTCCATGTACGAGTTTGTAGTAGAAGTCAAATCATGTTATTGAGTCCATTTATGAGTCCTGTAATTAGCCTTTATGACACGCAGTCTAGTCATGTAATTAGAGAATTTAAGGGGAAAAAAGAAGAAAAATGAAAAGTGCTTTTGGCTCCTCGGAAAATGGACTTTGTTCGCATGCTTTATCAAGTGCTCGAAATCATCGAGAACCAAGGGTGCTCGAAGGTAACGAGTACAGGAGTAGTCAAAGAGGCAGCAAAGTGGTCGTGGTCGAAGGCGCCGGTGTTTACATTCGAAGTATCGAGTATTCGTAACTCAGTTACGTGTACATGCAAAGTGTAGTGGAAGCATGGTTGTAAATCTTATCAAGGAAAAGCTGCGAGTACGTATGAAGCAGAGAAGATGTGGTCATTACAAGGACATGCTGGTCATAACAAGGCTACGAGTACGAGCCAATTGGAAAGACGCAGTCGTAAGCCGGAGTGGTCGTTACTCGGTTACGGGTACCTGCACAGCAGCAAGGAGTGGTCGTAACAAGCTGACTGGTTGTAAACCACAACGTGGTCATAAACAAGCTATGACTATTAAGATTGAAGCTTCAAAGTAGTCGTAAACATCAACTGGGCCAACAATTGGTATCAGAGCCTATGGGGACGAGGTGATGGCCGACAATGCTGGTGATCCATCGAAGTCAGGAGCACTCGTCAAGGTCACAAGCAACGAGCTAAATACATCAAAGACAGGCGTGCTCAGTCAAGCCGACGACAAGAAGCACCACGATCCCGATTCAATACCCGATGTTGCGAGAAATGAATTGAAGTTAATCTTGCTTTTGCTAGGGGTATGGTCGGTGGTCAAAGATGGAGACGACGATGGTGACAAGGATCAAGGCGCGAGGGTGGCCATCTTGCAAGCGGTGCTAGAAGACATGATGATGTTGTTCGCTGAGAAGGAGAATGTGAAAGAAGCATGGATCACACTCAGGGAGATGCAGGTAGGCAAAGATCGCGTCAAGAAGGTACACACTCGAGTGCTCAAACGGCAATTGAGCAAGTTGCAGATGGAAGACTCGGAGATGATCACCGAGTACTCCTTGAAACTCACTACTTTGGTGGGTGAAATCCTTCTCTCGATGCAAATCTGGAATAGAGCGACATTCTCGAAAAACTATTAGTTTGGTCCCAGATCAATTCCTCCAGATTATCGAAATGATCGAATAGTTTGGCGATGTCGTAGCAATGTCACTCACGGAGGTGATCAATCATCTCAGAACCTTCGAGGAAGGACTCAAGAGTCGATGGCACTCAAAGGACGAAGGAGAGAAGTAACTCCTTATAGTCACTATGCTTCGGACTGCCGAAGCAAGAAGGACGATGAGGTAAACCTCACCAAGCGGAGAAGGACAATGAGCCAACACTACTTCTTTCCTTATGTGTTGAAGAAACACCCGACATGGTGATCTTGAATGAGAAGAACATAGTTCCTAAACTACGCACGGAGGAAAGCTACAAAGATCACACTGATTGGTGGTACCTGAATAATGGAACCTGCAATCACATGACAGGAGATCGCTCCATGTTCTATGAGCTGGATGAGAAGATTTCAGGCAAAGTTAAGTTTGGCGATAGCTCCATGGTTGAGATAAAGGGCAAAGGATCAATGTTGCTGCAATGCAAGAATGATGATTAGAAGTTGATGTCTGAAATTTATTTTATACTGAGACTGTGCAACAAGATACTCAGTTTTAGGCAGATGACAGAAGAAAGATGCAGGGTGGTGTTGCAAGGTGAGTTCTTGCGTGTCTATGCAAAGAACAATGATTTGTTGATGAAAGTGAAAAGATTCTTCAAGCCGATTGCACAATATTTCCTTGAAAACTTGTAAATCGGCTTGTCTGAAGAGCAGCTTGGAGGAGCCAAGCAGCAACAAAGAGCAAGCTCGAGAGGGTGGTTAGCATGACGAGTCCCAAGGGATAACTGTGCTAAGCACGGAAGCCAGCGGCTCGGGTCAAGGTCGTGGATTTCATGCACAGGGGGTGCGCATGGAGAGTAGGTCGGACGCACAGGAGGTGCATAGATGCTCGAATGGTTTTGACTATGTAGGGTGCAGGAGGCGTCCCAAGCTGTCCCAGAAATCCAGAGAAGATACAAGTACTAGAGGAGTTTTGAGTAACCGGAAGCTTTCGAGTGCAAAGTCAAAAGCATTCAAGTGCTACCGGTCAAAAGCTCCGAGCGGTGCGGTCGAAGGATCAAAGTATGCAGCGGTCAGAGGTTCTGGAGCATGGAGTGGTCGGAGGTTGCATGGTGGAAGACAACAGTAGTATCCGCACACATCACGGGGACTAGCAGGTCTCACCGAAGGAAAAGGATGACGCATCCCTGTTGGAGATATACAAAAAGAAAATTTTCAAGCAAGGAAATATTTTGCTGCATGTGGTGTGGAAAGTAGCAGTGCAGGCGGACCCCACATGTGTGTGTTAGGCACAATAAGTAGAGGCTTGGGGCATTTGCAGGTGTGCATGTTCATGCACGTGCAGCTGGGGAAGGCGGAGGAAGGTCTCATGAGCATGCATCAATCCCACGCTTGAGAGGAAGATGTCACCCGCAGCGCTAGTGGAGGAAAAGCAGGCAGATGTTGATGCTAGTGTGGCAACAATAGAAGATGAAGGGAGTGGAAGGCTTGGGTAACAGCAAAGCCAAGACGCCTATGGGAGCAGGTGCTCCAGCCCAGCCAAGCATGCAAAGGAGGACAAGTTCAACCCAGGTGTGAGATGTGGCAAGCGTTGGTTTGTGTGAGGCTCGGGATGGAGCAAGCGCATGCTGTAGGATGGTGTCGACCCAGGAAGAAATGGTGCATGGGAATGCAAGAAAAGGATGGGAGATGAGAGAAGATCGGCATGATCAAGTTTCAGAAGATAAAAGAGAAGATCAGCAAGATCAAGGTGGAGAAACAAGATTAAGGGGGTGAATGCTGGAATTAATCTTGTTTTTTATTTAGTCATATTTGAGTCTGTAATAGTTTTTGTGTCGAGTCTGAGTACGAGTCCGTAGTAGAAGTCGAGTCATGTTGTTGAGTCCATTTATGAGTTCTATAATTAGCCTTTATAAGGCGCAGTCTAGTGGTGTAATCAGAGACAAGTAAACAACAGTGATAAGTTGTGATTGAGAATTTGAGGGAAAGAAAATGAAGAAAAGTAGAAGTGCTTTGGCTCCCAAGAAAAGGACTGTGTTCGTGTGCTTTATCGAGTGCTCGAAATCATCAAGAACCAATGGTGCTCGAAGGTAATGAGTACAGGAGTACTCAAAGAGGCGGCAAAGTGGTCGTGGTCGAAGGCACTGGTCTTTGCAGTTGAAGTATTGAGTACTTGTAACTCGGTTACGATTACGTGCAAAGCGTAGCGGGAGTGTGGTCGTAAATCTTATCAACGAAAAGTTACAAGCACGTATGCAGCAGAGAAAGCATGGTCATTATGAGGACATGCTGGTTGTAAAAAGGTTATAAGTATGAGCCGATCGGGAAGACACAGTTATAAGCCAGAGTGGTTGTTACTCAGTCACGAGTATGTGTACAGTAGCAATGAGTGGTTGTAACCAGCTGAGTGGTCGTAAACCATAATGTGGTCGTAAACAAGCTACGACTACTAAGATTGAAACTTCAAAGTGGTCATAAACATCAACTGGGCCAACACCCGTTCTTGCTCCCTGTCGATGAAGAGCGACAAAGGCGGTGGACGTGGAATGCCACGCTTGTGCTCTCTATCATTGTTGCCCATGACTTCTACGGTTGTTTCTCTATTATGATCTTATGTGTCACACAAGGTATTGGCTATCCAATGCGCCGTCATTGCCTTTCCTAGTCTGAAATGATGATGCGTGGCTCATAGCAGCTACCGTATGATGACAGCTACTGCAAGAGGAAGGATAGGGAGATGTTGGGAAGAAGAGGTGGCAGGGAGGAGATGCTACTCTAATATCAAGGAGAGGGAAGGAGGAAGACGAAGCCAAAAATAGGAGAGGATAACCCATCTCATTGATCAAAATGGCTCTTTTACTACCTCCAAATTCTAGCCATGCAGGACGATTAGGTTATTCCTAACCATAAGTAATCCCTGCCACTCATGGTTGACATACTTAAATTAGGTTGTAGACAACACCGATGTTGACCAAGGGACTACTAATTAAAGAAAGTTTGGAAATAGACATGCATGAACCTGAACCCCATTATTCAAAATGTAGAACTGTTTACATAACTAGAACTGTTGCAAATTTTTTTTTCAATTTTGGCTCCAAGCATACTTTTTGGGGCAAAAATATCCCCATCCCTGAGCTCGAAAGGCGCAGTAGGCGATACATGTTGCCTACCGCACTATTGTAGCTCGGCAAAAGAGGAGAGGCATGGCTGGGTGAGCTGGCATGATAGGCATCATCACGGTAGGCTAGGCATTGTCGAGCTATTGTAGCTTGGCAGGCACCTGTCGAGCCGCCCCTACTTGGCAGGAGCCTGTCAAGCTGCGCCAGCTCGGCAGCAGGCTTGGCTAGCGGGCAAGGCTAAGGTGGCAAAAAATGGCAAGGGTGGAAAAAACTGATTGACTTGGTTTAGAATTGCTTCAATTATACTTGTTAATTTCGATTTTGCTCTAGCTCGACTTGTTAACTCACTTCTAAAAATACTTCCCCATGCAAACAACTTGAAAATGCGAGCTTTGATGCACCTTAAAAAATCCTATTATGTTTTGTTCGCGTGTGGGTAGAATTTTTTTAGAAAGGTGCAAGGGGGTTCAGAGGGGCAGATGAACTACCACTTTAAACTTCATGTGTTATGTAGTAAAGATACGTTGTTTCAAATAGTTGTCATAATAAGCCATATGTAGGCCAACAAAGCAGTTAGCAATGAATGCGTGAATTACATGGCGTCTGGTGTTTGGTTAGATGCATACATTTACCTCACTACTCATACAGTACAAGTGTCAACATGCGCGAATCATCAACCCCAACTATAGCTAAGATACATATACGCCTTTTGGAAGCCATGGTTCCAGTCAATCATCGTACACATTTGGGTACATCAGAGCCTTTCCCTTCTCTCCCACGCGGGCTTTAACCCTCATGAGTAGGCCTGGTTCTCGGCTTCTACAACTTGTGCAGGTTTGTCCGAGTTGGAGATAACCTAGCATTCAACAGGGGCTTTGGGGGACTACTAGTGCCTTATCTTTGTCCTTTCCACTGTTATCTAGGGTATAAGGTTTCTAGCGTGTGAATTTCTTCAGTGCCACCAGGTAGTTAAACATGTATTTATGTTCGAGAATGCCCTGTAGTACATATCCGGGCCGTCTATCCATTGGAAGAAGTAGCAGTGCTCCGTGGTCTACCAGCATGGGCGAAGTGAGTTAGAGATGTGGGAAATGGAACATGTAATGTGAAATAGCAAATATGTGTTTACAAGAACTTCAGCACATGTGTAGTGCACCCGATTAGCTGTTCCCATGTGCGTCATCTGAATGATATGTGTTGGCCATGAAAACTCCAATGGCATGGGTGCATTCTTGCAAGAGTTATCGAGGTATGATTCCTTCTTCCTGGCCACCCACTTTCGCTTGTAAAGCATATCTCCATAGTTTGACATCCCCACTAGTGATACAGTGGCGTCCTATATCTCTCCTCTCTTCTCCCTCTCCTCTTTCCCTAGTTTTGAGATCAGCTCGATCGGAGTCTTGGGTCTGGTCATGGGGCTAGCTAGATTTTATTGGCAGTCAGTGGGCAATGTGTGGGAGTAAAGCTCGAACACATTGTCATTTCGCTGGGAAAAGCTGGTACGTATTGTCAAATCACTAGAAAAGTTGCTGCATGCCCTTCGCTAACTACGATAAGCTAGCATGTATTATCAAATCACTGGAAAAGTCAGTGTATGCTATCCACTCGCTGCGAAAAGCTAGTGCGTGTTATCAAATCAATGGAAAAGTCAGTGCGTGTTGTCCACCCACTGTGAAAAGTTGGTATGTATTGTCAAATCACTTAGAAAAGCAGGTACGTGTTGTCCTATTACTGGAAAAGTTGTTATATGTTGTCAAATCACTGAAAATCCAGTGCGTATTGTCTACTCACTATAGAAAGCTGGTGTGTGCTGTCGAAGCACTGGGAAAGCCGATGCGTGTTGTCCACTCGCTAAAAAAGTTGATTTGTGTGGTCAAGTCACTGGAAAAGCCATTGCATGTTGTCCATAGGCAACAAAAAGGTGGTACGTACTGTGAAAGCTGGTGCATGTTACCCACTTGTTGCAAAAACTAGGCGAATAAGAAAAACAAAAATAAACCATAAGGCCTAAGATGGCTACATAACATTTATAATATTTTGTCAAGTTGCACATGACACTTAGGCCATGCTCTGACATGTGGATACAATACATTATACATTACACATCTACTTTTTAGTACATAGGTGAATTGGAGCAAGAACAGGAGTGACTGTAGCTGGCTAAACTGGAGCGAGAGTGGGAGTGACTGTAGCTTTGGCTGGTTTCTCCAATGTTAAGAATGATCGATGGGCTGGGGCACTGCACGTTCTTACGTGTGCTACTCCTCAGGCGTAGTACTCTGGTGAGTGGCTGAGTCAGAGCGGGGTTGGTGGGGATGATGGGTGTCCAGGGGGAGCTGGGAGCGTAGACTGTTGCTACTACTACAGTCCGCTTGAGTTGGTTACTGCAACATCCCTCTCATGCTCCATTGCAGCCAAGGTCTTCTCACACTTAGCGAGCTAAGTGGGGAGAGTCTCGGCCTGGCTGTAGCTGGTGGTGAGAAGCTGGCGGAGGTCCGAGATCTCTAGAGCCTCAGTGTAGGTGGCTCCCATAGCTCGGGTGAGTTGGACCTAGTAGGTCAGGAGTGGTCATCCTCAAAGCTGGGGACGAATGTCTCACCGTAGCGTGCTCCTTCCTAGAGGGATGTATAGTAGTGATATGGGGAGGTTAGCATGGCGGCCTTGTGGATCTCACATAAACGAGCACAAGCCAAGCAGGTGGCATCCTAAAGGGTGTCGGTGGAAGTGCCCTCAGGTGCTCTATACAAAAGGTGTGTGTGTGGGGGGGGGGGTGTACTCGTCTTCCCTTGTGTACAGGAAGTGTAGGATCGAAAACGACAACAGAGGGGGGGGGGTGAATGGAGCCTTCAAAAATCGCCCCCGAGTATTCGCACAAAATTTGTTCTCCGATAGCTATAGAAGCTATGAAGTAACAGTAAAAAGCTCACTGAAGATTAAAAACAATTTCTTAATACTGGAAGTATTGGAAATCATACAAAAACCAAGAGCACAAAAATCAATAAAAAAAGAGACAAAAATAGCAAAGGTTGACAATAGGCAGAGAACAAAAACCTAGATCACACAAATACTGCTATTGCCAAAAATATTAGAACTTAAAAGAAGTAAACAGTGATCGACAACGTCCAGAACAACACACAGACAGAATCGGCAGACAAAACCGAAAGAAAAACTGATACTGCACAGTCGGTTCACCTACCAAAATACTGCCAATTAGACCCCTGTAATCTGCCATAAAGGAACCGTACTGCTGTTGCTCTGCTAGTCTAACCAGGATAAGGCAAGCTGTCTGACCGTAAAAAGACAAAGCCGCAGTACTGAAGTTGATTTCTAAATTCAGCAGACCAAAGCAGACAAAGGCCAGGTGACTGAAACGACAAAAAGCAACTGAGGCTCTTTCGGTACAGAAGGTACTGGTGACAGCCGAAAACAAGAGCATTCACTGAATGATGGCTGCTCTTGATAGATCGAATGAATCGGACTGCAGAAAACAGAAATGCTAGCTTTTGAAGAAAACAGAGGAAAAGTGCAGTGGCCAAAATCTTGGAGAGTAGAATTGTTCTAAAGTCTTTGCTCTCGGGAAATGCTAGCCAAGGGGCTTAAAGAAGTTTCCTAGTTCAAAGCAAGAAAGAACCTCAGTTACTCAAACAAGAATTCCATTCAAAGAGAGAAGAGCCAGAGAAGAACATAGTGAAGAAAGAACAGAAGCAAATAGGAATAAACTTGAAATCAAACCATCTCAACACAAAATCTCTTCGAAATCAATACAGAGACATGAATACTTCAATGGAAGATTGTTCTACAGCCATCTCAGTTCACCTCTCACACAACTTGAGAGCACTCATGCATGAGCTCTCGCTGGAGACATAGCACAAGCCAACTCTCTGCACTCTCACCTACTCCACAACAACCAAAGCTCAAAAGCAAAACCCTAACAACCTTTCACAAAGCCATACTACAACCAGGAGAACCCTCTCCTTTTTATAGCCTTTGGTTAACGGGTCTCCAACCCGTTTTACCCGCTAAATCCAAACTGAACCCGCTTCCACTTGTGCAAGCCTGCGTATTTACCAAAATGCCCCTCCTGCACCTTCCGGGAAACTTCCACATTTCTTGCCGTCCAAGCCTCGCAACCACCTCGAGTCCTCGTCCGGTCATCCCGTGCCTCGCCACGACTCTGTCTCAAAGTCCTACAGCCATCACAGACAAGAAACAAATCACATAGCACCGCTCGACATAATATAATCAACAATTGCATTAGCGAGAATTCTTAAGCACAAAATAGGCCAAACCGGTCGACAAGAAGAATAAGCGCCCAACCAGGTTCGACGAGATTCGACCGAAACCGACTGCACCACGCAACGACATGGTACGAACCACACAAATCAAACTAAAACTTTTCGGAACAAGCGTCAATTACTCATCACACACATAGGGTCACCTCCACATGGTCTCTCAATCTCCCCCTTGATGAGTATATTGACAAAACCAGAAAAAGCGTAAAGTTGCATTTGAAAATGAAAGAGAGTCAAACATGGCCTAAAAAAGAAGCAAAGAGCAACCAAGACCATGTTGACAAAAAGGAACTCTAGAGCAAAAACAGAAAGAGCAAATTGTTCTTCAAAGCTCTATAACATTCCCAAATGGCCTTTTCTCCGCTATTCTCCCCCTTTTGGCAATAAAATGATCAAGATGCAAGGAAGAGAATAAATCATGAGTATGGATGGAATGGCTGAATATTATTCAGTGTAAGCATGATGAGCCATGAAGATTAACCAAAATGACCTTGAAGTATTACACCAAGCCATAACACAATAGAATGCTATCTAGATCATGACTAAACATGTATAGACAAGTCAAACCAAATAAGTCATAATCTGAGAAGTAGTCGAATTGCTTATCATGTCAAGTCATGCATGATTATAGTCTAGCAAGAGGTATCCAAAGATGATGCAGGCCATGTCAATAATCTAAGTGGAATCAAGAAGTTAATATTGAGCAAATTTAGAGTGTTACAAGTTCAAGAATGAGACATTTGTTCAAGTACTTGTAAGTTTTTGTAATTTTTAGCAAATTGAGCACATTTGACATGATTTTTTTTTGAACCTCATGGTCGTTGCCAACCAAAAATATTAGTCATGTGCTAGATCTCAAGCCTTATGCGACCACTCCAAGCAATAAGCTTAAGAAGATGATCTTGGTCATCCAAAGCTCCCCCTGAGTTCATGCCTAGTGCAATGGCAAGCAATTTCATGAGAAAAAATTGATGAGATCAGTTTTTTCGCACAAAAGAGATCTTTTTGCATTTTCACGGAAATTAGTTCAAGAACAAAGAGTTAATGAAACACTCATGCTTCATAAAGGAACTAACATAGCTCAATCTAAAGCTCAATAGAGATTCAAGACTCAACTTAGCCTATTTGACATGGCATGAATCATAAAAGGATAACTAAAAATAGACTAGTCTCAAGAGCTAACATGACATGTTTTAATTCAAATTGAGCAGTTTTAATTAACTTATCATGGCAAAGACTAGACTATACATATAAGGTCATGATAAATCTAGCAAGTAAGCACAGATCATGGCAAGATGTAATGCATTGTCAACATGTCATAAAGGATAATAATCAAGGCTCCATGTAATTATATTACAATATAGAATGCTGAAATGAAATGCAAGAAAATCCAGCTCCCCCTCAATATGTGATGCACTTTTTGTTCAAGTTGAGTTATGACAACATTAAGATCTAGAAGCTCCCAAATGAACTCCCCTGAACCAAAGCAGTAAAAACGAGAAGCTGGCAAGAAATATGCAAAAGGCAGTCCTTAAAGCATAGACAAGATATAGAGAATACTATGACTCAGACTGACTCTCATCTACCCCATATGACTCTAGGACTATCAACTGCCCATCTAGCACACTAAGGAGCAAACACGTTCCCTGTCTACCCAAGGGTGGCCCAACCCTTGCTAGAACCTATAAGAAGTGAGTGAGCTCAACCTAGTGAGAAGAGAAACAGCTAATAAGCAGCATCCTAGATCATAAGATGAGAGGAAGAAATCTAAGCAACTAGACAAGAGAAACACTCTAATCTATGCAAGAAGGACTAACACATATGCACCCCGATGCAATGCAACAAAATGAGAACAGGAGCATAATAAGCAAGATAAAGCAGTAAATCACAAAGCTCCCCCCTCACTACAGTCCATAAGGACAAGCCACCCCAAGCTCTACCCGCAAGGCTGAAAACCTAGAGTTATCCAAAGGCTTGGTAAAGATATCAGCCAACTGGTGGTCACTCTCCACAAACTGGAGCACTATGTCACCCTTCTCCACATGGTCTCGAAGGAAGTGATATCTGATATCAATGTGCTTGGTCCGAGAGTGCTGCACTGCGTTTTTGGTAATGTTAATAGCAGAAGTGTTATCACAAAAGAGTGGAACACTGTCTATGGCTAACCCAAAATCCCGCAAGGTCGAAACCATCCAAAGTACCTGGTTGCGGCAACGTACTCGGCTTCTGCAGTGGACTGTGCAACACCGGACTGCTTCCTAGACGACCAAGAAACGAGAGAAGTGCTAATGAATTGGCAGGTGCCAGAAGTGCTCTTCCTATCTATCCTACAGCCAGCAAAGTCTGCGTCTGAGTAGGCTCTAAGGGAAAGACAGGATGAGGAAGAGTACCAAATACCATAGTCTATGGTAGCTTGAAGGTACCGAAGGATGCGCTTCACCGCCTGGCGGTGAGATACACGAGGAGAAGCCTAAAATCGAGCACATAGACACACAGAGAAGTGTATGTCCGGTCTCAAGGCAGTGAGGTACAAGAGAGAGTCAATCATGCTGCAATACTCCTTCTGATCAACTGGCTCGCCGTCCTTATCTCGGTCGAGTGAAGCTGATGACGCCATAGGAGTGGATACTGGCTTGCCATCACTCATATCAAAGCGTCTCAGGAGGTCTCGAGTGTACTTGCCCTGATGCAAGAAGGTACCCTCCCGAGTCTGCTTGATCTGAAATCCAAGAAAGAAGCTCAACTCGCCCATCATGCTCATCTCAAACTTCGAGCTCATGACATCGGAAAATTGAGAAACAAGAGCATGAGAGGAGCCACCAAAGATGATGTCATCCACAAAAATATGGACGAGCAGTAGGTCAGTGCCATGCCTACGGATGAACAAGGTCTTATCTACCTTACCCATCTCAAACCCATGACTCAACAGATAGGACTTAAGCCTCTCATACCAAGCTCTAGGGGCATGCTTAAGTCCATACAAGGCTTTGGAAAGCTTGTAGATATGGTTTGGGTATTTGGGGTTCTCGAAACCTAGAGGCTGTCTCACATAGATCTCTTCCTCAATAAACCCATTGAGGAAGGCACTCTTGATATCCATCTGGTAAAGCTTGAAACCCTTAGAAGCTGCGAAAGCAAGCAAGATTCTAATGGCCTCAAGTCTAGCTACAGGGGCAAAGGTCTCCTCAAAGTCTAGACCCTCAACCTGGGAGAAGCCCTGAGCTACCAGTCTAACCTTGTTCCGAATGACAACCCCATTCTCACTCTACTTGTTCTTGAACACCCACTTTGTCCCAATGATATTGTGACCTCGAGGGAGCTCAACAAGTAACCAGACCTTGTTTCTCTCAAAATTTTCTAACTCCTCATGCATGGCATTGACCCAAGACTCATCAGAAAGAGCATAACAAACGTCCTTGGGCTCGAATGAGGCAACAAAGACAGAATGGAGACAGAAATGTGACATGCTAGACTTTGAGCGTGTGACTCGCTCAAAGAGATCTCCAATCATCTACTCGAAAGGATGGTCCTTTTGGATATGTCGGGGAGGTCCTGGATGAGATGAGGAAGTGGCCTCTACCTCATGAGCTGACGAGGTAGGAACAGAGCCACTAACTCCGGAAGATGTGCAAGGCATAGGCTGATCTCCTCGAGGTGCAGTGGAAGAAGCAGGCACCTCAAGGGGAGGAGGAACTGGATCGGGTAAACAACCCTCATCTCCATCCTTCTCATCGTCCACAAAGATGGGCTTGGACTGCTCTAAAGAACCTGAGATGTTGGGCCTAGTCCCCGGACTGGCCTCGTCGAAGGTCACCTCACAGGTCTCTACCAACATACTAGACTCGCAGTTCCAGACCCTATACGCCCGCGAAGAAGTCGAGTAACCAAGAAAGATACCATCACAAGATCGTGACTCGAACTTGTCTAGGTTCCCAGACTTCAAAATGAAATATTTGCAACCAAACACACGAAAATGAGATACACTGGGCTTTCGCCCATATCTCAACTCATAGGAAGTGCGATGCAAGTGTGCCCGAAGAAAAACTTTGTTCGAAACATGGCACGCGGTCGCTATAGCCTCAACCCAAAACTTCCTAGGTGTAGAATACTCATCAAGCATCGTCCTGGCCATCTCAACCAAGGTACGGTTCTTTCTCTCCATGACGCCATTCTGCTGTGGGACGTGCGGAGAGGAGAACTGGTGCTCTACACCTGTCTCATCGTAGAACCTCTCAAAGTAGGAATTCTTGAACTCCGTGCCATTGTCACTGCGGATCGCTCGTAAGGTACTCGGGAGCTCAACAGAAAGTCTATTGAAAAGACCTCAAAAATGTGTAAACGTCTCATCCTTCATGGCTAAGAAAAACACCCAAGAGTACCTTGAGAAGTCATCGACCATGACAAGAACATACCACTTACCTCCTGCTGACTGCACTCGGGCTGGTCCAACTGTGTCCATATGGAGCAGCTGTCCTGGTGCATCGGTCATAGTCACTGTGACCAGAGGGTGAGAAGCGGCAACCATCCTGCCATGCCGGCATGGAGTGCAAACAAGATTTTTGACCATTTTGAGTTTAGGCAGACAACGAATGAGATCATGGCCGCTAACTCGGGTCAAATGGTCAAATCCAATATGACCAAGTCTCCTATTCCAGAAAGTAAGGTCACGGGACTCAGAAGCAACTAAACACCGGAGAGGATCACTAGAAGACTCAGAAAAATCAGCACAAAAGATCCTCCCATAACGAGAAATCCCGCAAACCAGACTACCCGAAGAATCAAGAATTTTACAAGCGTTTTTCTTAAAGCTCACCTCAAAATTGTCATCGGTAAGCTGAGAAACAGAAAGTAAATTATAACGCAACTTACTAATTAAGGCAACATCTTTTAAAATAAAAGACTCATTAACGCACACTGTACCTTTGGCGATGACGTGCCCAGACGAAGCGTCTACGAAGGTGATCGTCTCATCACCTGGAGCACGGGCTAGGGAAGAGAACCAACGAGAGTCTCCGATCATATGACGAGAACAACCGGAGTCCACAAGCCAAACCTCTCCCTTCCCAGCCCGGCGAACCTGAGTCAAACAGAGAGTGAAGGCTTAGTACTGGGATAAATCAAAAGAGATTTTGGAACCCAATACTGAGTCACACGTCGAGTAGAAGAAGTAGCCACACACAACTGACCTCTATCTACCCTACGCTCTCTGTCGCTCAAAGAAGCAGAAAGTCTATGTGCGACACTGAAGGCATTCTTCGGGTCCAACTGCTATGGGAGAGCGAGTCGGAGTACTGGCAACATGCTGATCATGCCGCGGGTAGCCATCTCGACGGGGAAACGAGATCTACCCTCAGAACGGCGGAAGTCACGACCAAAGGCATATTGAGGACGAAAATCAGTAAAACCAGAAAAACCAAGTCCTCGATGCTGCCCAAACCCATCGGCTGAAGCAAACCTAGACCTCGTGTTAGTCTTAGGTGCACTCAAGGTCTTGGGCTGACCCTGAATACATCTAAGAGCCTCAACACGGTCTCTACGTGCGATCTTGGCGCGCCTGAAGCATCGCTCGACCAAGTGTCCATCCTTCTGACAGAAGGTGCAATGATACTTCACCTTCTAAGAAGTAGAAGTAGCACGATGGGGCGTCGCCTTCTGAGAGGTCGAAGCAACAGGTGGAATCACCTTGCTATCAGAAATCCCTTGGAGAAAGCCCGCTAACTTGAATTGAACTTTCTCAGGTCTGGGCTTAACCTCGATCACATTTGTGGCTATGGGCCTGAGCACGGTAGGTGGATGCTTCCTAACATCCTCAAGAAAATCATATCCTAGACCTTGATTGAATTTGCAAATCTTGGACTGGTCTAGAATAAGATTTAGCTTCTTCTTGCCTCCTACAAACCTCTCAAGAGTGTTCATAAGGTACTGACACTCCCGAAAGAGAGAGGTGCAAGAAGAGCAGGGGGAAGAGGAGACATCAGCAGGAGAAGAGGAAGAACCAACAGCAGAAGAAGGAATGGCATGTGCATGCACAGTCGCCTCAACATTGAGGTCTTTGCAAGGACTAGGAGGGACAATCCTACCTCTAGCTATTTGGTCATCATGCCTAAGCGTCTCTACTCCTTTGGGCTTCTCCCCCACACCAGCAATCACATCACAATCACTTGTGGCTTCACTAGAAGGTCCTTAGTTAGCTTCACATATTTTTCATCCAAAGCAATCAACTCAGATTTTAGTTTTTCACAATTGTTACATGGTGAGCTAACAGGGTCCTTAGAAGCATATTGAGCCATTTTCTTGTTATGATCAACCATGTCTTGAAACTGTTTTGAGACAGATTCAAGTTCAGCAGCTAATTTGGGACAGTTGGTGCAAGAAACAATAGGCTCTAACAGGGAAGCATGCAACTCGGCAATGTTATGATCTGCCTTCTTTAAGTTAATCTTCAAGTTATTGCAATTTTCACAATTTTCAGGCAGATCAATAAGCATGGTGTAAAGACCTCTAAAAGCATTGTCCTTAACCCACATGAGGTGCAAGATGTAGTCTCAACAGTAGACGAAAGAGAAGCTACCCTAGTCATTTCTAGCTCAGCAAGCAGACTAACATTCTCTACTTTAATCATGTCTAGCTCAGAGGATACAATATCATGCAAGGTCCTTAGCTTCTCCATGTCACCAAGCAAAGCAGAGCATGTATCACATTCGTCACGGGAGGGAGCAGATATAAGTGAAGTAAGCTCCCGTGACAGTCTATCTACTTCCTTCTCCAACTCGCTACACCTAGCTCTAGATCTAGTATGAAATTTACCTAGCTTAAGAAAAGCATCATTAAGCTAGTCGTATGAGGGGTATACCTCGTCGGAGTCGGAGTAAAGCTCGCTGTCGTTGATCTCGCCCTCAAGGGCCAAGAAGCACATGCCGGAGAAGGCATCGCCATCCTTGGATTCTTGATCACCTGTCCCATCGTCGTCGCTTTATCCCTCTACCTCGCTGACGTCGAGGTCGTCGAAGGTGGTGAGGACGCGGTGGAAGAGCTTCTTGGCTTTGCCAAGGTTGCAGAACTTCTTCTTGCCTTGAGTGTGAGCTGGGGGCTTCTTGTTGCAGTTCTTGTCGATGTAGTCGTTCTTGTTCACGCCGCTGTAGTCGTTCTTGCCCTTCTCCAGCTTGGGGCAATTTGCCCGAATGTGGTTGGGGCCACCACACTCGAAGCAAATAATCGGGCTACTCCTCTTCTGATCTCTCACTCTCTTGTACGCGTGGGAAAACTTTCTAGCTAAGAGAGCGAGTTGGTTTTCTGGAAGCTGCTCTAGTTGATCATCGGAAATTTCACATAGAGCAGCAAGAGTAAATCCAGAAGTAAAGTCAGAAGATCCAGAAGCAGAGCTGGGATCGGTGACTAAGGTCATCGACTGCGACTTTGACCTACGAGAGACTATGTCAATATCGTGAGTCTTGAGGCGTGAGTACAATGCATCAAGAGTCAGGGTCGAGAGATCCGTCATGTCTTTAATTGTGGTCACCTTCATTTCCCAAACACGCAAATCAAGAGCAGAAAGTATCTGGCGAGCATTGTCCGAGTCGGGGTATGTGAGACCGACCGCTCGGAGGTTGCTCAGAATCTTGTGAAATCTCAAAAAACACTCAACCAAGGACTCACCAGCGAGCATTTCAAACTTGTTGTAATCTCGCTTGAACTGGTCTTGTCGAACCGTCTTGATCTGGGTGGTGCCCTCATGGTATGCATCGAGGGTCACCCAGATGTCGAAGGCCGACGTCAGATGAGAGATGCGATCGAATTCGCTTCTGCTTAGACCTTGAATTATGTAGGAGCCCAGATATTACAATCCGGCATCCTCTGTGATTCCACCGCACTATTCCCTGGATCAGTAGATAGTGCTCACAGATTACAGTTCTGAATATCAAAGTACATATCAAGCGGAAGCGTAATTAAAATAATAGACTTACTCATGGGCCGATTAGGCCGAAATCAATAAATTGCAGCAGCGGAATGAAGCACACAGGTGGGACCTTCAGGACATGCCCACAGGCAGCCAACTAGAGGTTCGCGACCTAGCCCTTGTTGACTTCATCTTCTTCTCCATCATAACCAGAAGTATTGCTGAAGCGTAGTGATCTGATTCCTGCTTCTGGATTTGTTATGAGAGCGAGTGTGAGCACACTAACCACCATGCTCCGTGAGTCAATACATAGGATGCAAATAAATAGTATGCATGGCTTATCAAAGGAGAGGCTCAGGTTATTTTATTTACCAAAAATCGCTTTTAGCAGCATTGTTATTATTAAATCATAGTGTTATTAATTCTACCTAAACTCCACACGGCGATTTGCCATAATTGACTTAATCCACCAATGACACACTTTTCTTACTGATTGTTGTCTAAGACTCCAAACAGCGAGTGACATCATTTAATTATTCCATTGATCATATACTTTCTATATTGATTGCTGTCTAAAACTCCAAACAGCGAGTGACATCATTTAATTAATCCACCGATCATATACTTTCTATATGCTGTCTAAAACTCCAAACAGTGGATAACATCAATTATACAATTCACCAATCTATTGCTGCCTAAATCCCCAAACAGTGAGTATCATAATTTATATAATCCACCGATCAATTGCTGCCTAAAACTCCAACAGCTAGTGACATCATTATCTAATATCATTTAATTAATCCATCGAACACACACTTTCTATATTGAGTGCTGTCTAAAACTCCAAACAGCGAATATCATCAATTATACAATCCACCAATATCTTTTGTATTCCAAATTCCTAACAATCCAATCCTTTTGTTATGGATCCACAACCATAATTTTTTCTTCCAATAATCAACCTTATTTTCCATTATCTATCTCTATCTAATTCACTAGTATACCTTTACTAAGAATATCATTGATCAAGTCTACGATTCACTAGTATACATCCACCAAGAAAATCATTGATCAAGTTTATACTCCAAGAATTGTTATCATACCTCCAAAATTCAATTAACTCATCTAGTAATCGATTCTATTAATCCCAATATTATCATCATCTTCCAAGAATTATAATAGTTATCAGTGTTGTAATCCCGCAATTACATTCACACTCCCTAATTCTCCAAAAATCATTTAAATCATCTATCTAACCTATATACTCATTTAGACTCTACCAACGTATTTCTCCCAGAATCCACACTACCATTTCCTTTTTATGATCGACATGAGTCCACCAATATCTTTATGTGTTTACCACAACATCCATCTCCATTACTCCCGACTCTATTTGTTCCTCCCTATATTTTATTTTGTAAGAAGGGAAAACATTTTACTTTTGAAATATGATACATAAAAATTTCCTGAGACCTAGCGGTTTTGAACAAAAACATAATGTGTAAGGAAATGCATTAATAATAGCGATCCAGATTCCATCCACCGTTACATGGCATCTGCACCATATATCATCTTTCAGCGTTATATCCGCTTAACTTACCACTGGGACGACACCCAGGACAATTCAAACCAGGGCTTTCCACTGCCCTCCACTTTTCCAATCCCATCCATAAAACATTTTGAAATAGAACTATATCTGGTTAAGTTCCCATGTCCGCCCTTGACCGTGGGCACGGCTATTCGAATAGTTTTTGACTCTGCAGAGTTTGCACACTTTACCAACAAGAGATAAATCCACTCGTTGCCCCACATGATTCCTTAGCCATGCGGTTGAGTAGACTATCATAGGACCTTTACAATGCATTTTTCCTAGCAGAGTTACATCTGCTAAGGTTTCCACTTCCTTAGGGGTACGACCACCCTTCCAGAAGCCCCCTCTTGCGCCGTCACGTCGGAGGATGTGGCCATCCTCTACCCGCCCGTGGTCACACCAGCGCAACTCTTACTAAGTCGATGCAACTTAGTTAGCCCTGCCTACACTTTGCCAGCTTGTGGTTGTACTTGTTGTACACTGGGAGGTCATCACAAGATTCGGTCCTTAGGGCTATCTGGGCGGTTCTACCACTATCCCCCTTTGTGCTTCCACTGCACCACACTCACACCCTCGAACCAATCCGCCCAAATAATTAAGCAAGTTGGAGGTTTTTGGGGAGCATAAAATAATCATATCCAACATACACCAGTCATTACCAGCATGACTGCCCAACCAAGGTTTTTTATGATTAAAAGTGATGCTTGGGGCATTTCAGCTCCCCCGTGTATCTATGCAGTACTAAGCATGGCGTACAATTACGAAATTATTTTCGAAATGATACTATTATAATTTTTACTAGGGCGACAAGGTTCACATACTCAAATATTCCAAAGGAGATGTAATATTAATCAAGTCAATAATGGGCATATAACTAGAATTTTGAATTAAACATGTATTTGCATATAAAATAACAGCATGCAATTTGATAATTTAAACCGAAGTAATTTGTAGAAATTGTAGGTTCAACATGATCAAAGTATTGACTCGCCTGGCGCGGTTTACCGCGGTCTTGAGCTCACACAATGATTTCTCTTGAACTTCTGGTCTTTATTTTCACTTTGCTCTTGATCTTGCTTGATCCCTTGACTCTTCAGAACTCCACTTTCTAATTTACGTGCTAGATGACTGAATACAAATAAAGGTAAATAACTCAAAAGATCCAAATAAACTCGATTTAGCTTTATTACGAGTTAAGGGGTGGTTCGGGTGACTTGAGGCAGGGTCGGTAGCATAATATGATGACTCAATCTTTTTATTAATAACCTCTTTTATTATTTTTGTATTTATCAAGGAAGTTCCATGAACTGGGTTAGACTTACGAACAGACACATGTGTTTAGTTCATTAAATTAATCTTTAGAGCGTATATTCCTAGCAGTCTAGGCTGTGGTATTTTATGTGATTCTATTTACTAATTATTTAAAGTATACTCCTAATGATTAGTTTAATAATTTAGCAACGCACGGGAGTATTTAATTATCTCATTGATGTCTAATAGGAATGTTGTGGGGGTGACCCAACCCCCCGTGACTGGGCCGTGCAACTAGTCCAACATGTAATAGGCCCAATAGTGTAGAGGAGTATACCAGTGTAAATATACCAACGTACCCTCATCCTTTGTAAATACTAAGGGGTAGAATGGGGATTTCCCATTCTACCCCTCTCATATATATAAGCCCCCATGAGGGGCAGGAGGGGGGATCCTCTCATTCTGACCATTCATCCCATAGCTCTAGCTCTCTTCCTCTCCTGTTACCAGTCCCCTCTTTCCCTGTTTAGCCCGTAGCTACAACAGATGGCGCCGTCCGTGGGGACGACAGGAAGCTGCGTATGGAAGAAATTTCTCTAGCATTCAACAAAAGCGTCGGCTAGGCGGATCTTTTTCATTCTCGAGGCGTACGGCTTGTGCATGGCATCGGTAGCATCTTGCAGACCTCCAGCGACAGATAAGTGGTGTACCAAATAGATCTAGTCGTATGGGTTTTGCCTGCATATTTCGCCATGATTCGTATGGGGCATGGAGCAGATCTGTCGTTGCCTCGCTCGCTGGAGTGCCCATGTAGGAAATGATGCTCGAAGGTGGTGGGCACGATCCTCCTCGAAGCCTGCGAGCCTTTGACTCGTCCGCGCCGGCCCCGCACGAGGTACACCTTGCCGAGCGCAACTGTGGCCCCCACGTCGTCGAAGCCTTCGACTGCCTCGAAGCCTCCTTCCCTGTGGCCTCCGCGTCGGCTTCAGTCCTCGCTCGTCAGGCATGCGATCAAGAGCTCCGTGCTATCCTTGAGTCCCTGCTTCCCGAAGTCAACCTCGTGAAGGCATCTACATGCGCATGCGAGTTGTGCGGAGGTGCGGCGCGCGACGCCGCCGCGAGTGCGGAGCTAACGCGTCTACCTCGCCCGGCCGCCCGTGCGCGCGTAGCTCGCTCATCCGTAGATACTCCGCGCGACGTGCTTCCCATGCTTGCCGCGTCGCGCGTAGCCCACGGTGGATACTCTTCCGGCGAGTTCGGCGAGGTGCTTCCCCATGACCACCGAGCTGCGCGGAGAGCGGCCGCGCGCCAGCAGCGCATGTTCATCGCCCACGCAGCAGCCACGAGGCGGCACCTGCGCGCGCCGCGCCGCAGTCGCCCTCCGGTTGCGGGTCGAGAATGCGATGCACATAGGAACCCGGGCCGTGAAGAGCGAGCTTGCACCACGAAGGCGGGCGTGGCGGCACAGCGTCACCGGCGTTATCGCATCGAGTCCACCGCCGGTACTCCGCCGAAGTGCATCTCGCGCAGCGTAGAGCACACCATCGAGAGGCTCCGTCACCACCGAGGCTTCTCGTCTCCATGGCTGCGTGTCCTCGCGGCGGCGACCTCGTCGGCCCGAGCAATCACATCATCTCCTCGTCGTCTAACTCTGCAGCGGTGCCATACGGACGGCGCGGTGGCACGAGCAACGGCTGCACGTCGGCTCCACGTGGCGGACCTCGCAGGGCGGCGTCGACCTCCGCCGCCGCTCGCGACTGGTTTCGAAGACTTCGCCGCGAGCCGCGGGCCTCGCTCACCTTGGCTTTGTACACGGGACTCGTGCGCATCGTGGCCGCTGATTGGCGAGGCCGAGTGCGGCGCGACTTCAAGTTGGAGCGGCCGCTATCGGGCGTCATCAACCCGCGCGCCGCCGGTGATGCGCGATTCGCACCTTCGCACCTTCGCGCTGTCCCGTCGACCTCGAGGGCGCGCGACAAGCGCCGCGACCTCGGCGCCGGCGTCACCGACCCCTCGCCTTCTTCGCTCCGTCGGCGCACGGAGAACATAGCGGACTACCGTGCAGGTTACGGCCCGCACCAACGAAGCTTCTCGGCCGGCGACACCTCCGACATCGCCGGCCGGCAGCGCCAACTCTTCGCCTACTCGCCAACCTCCGTTGCGAAGTTCCTTCAGCGCGGAGCAAGGTCTCGCGCGGCGGTCATCTACGGACCGTGGAGACGGCTAGCTTCACACATCGTCGAAGTCTGCGACGCAGGCCGGCCTCCGTGCCCTCGCCGCCACGCACGGACTCGGGCATGGGCGAAGCCTCTGCCGAAGCCTCTGCCGAAGTCTCGGCCCGAAGTCTGTATACTCCAGCGGCGTAGCGAGTTGTAGTCGCCATCGCCCGTGGGCTGTGGACCTCCACGATGCCGATCTCGGATCAGCCAAGGGCTCCACCTGCCTGGCGCCCGCGAAGCGCCATGCGTCAACCGGCCGTCCTCTGCGCGCGCCGCCGCCTCAACGCCGTGGGGACTTGGGCGCCTTCGCCTCGGCGCCGGACGGACTTTGCGGCGTCGCGGCCATGGAAGGAGCATGCATGGGAGCTCGGCGCTGCCATGAGCGCTCTTCTATGCCGAGGTGGGTAACGCGGCCCGGTCTTGACACCGCACAGCGTGCCAAGAGGGGGCGTCAAGACCGTCGAGGCCTTCACCGGGGCCGCGACCAAGACCGGCTCCGTGACGTGGCGGCACCCCAAGCTTTGCTCGGCTGAGTCTGTCTCGGCCGTCCGTCATGCCGAGCCGAAGCCCAAGACACGGACGAGGTCGACGCCCGCCGGCGCGCGAGCCCACTGGTGCGGAGGCCAACGCGGCCCGTTGGTCAAGTCGGCGCGGCGAAGCCGGGGCGAAGGCCGACGAAGTCCGTATGGAGCTCGAGAAGGAGCGTGAAGGCTTGACTCGAAGACGGCGTCGCCTTGCGGAAGTCGTGGCGTGGAAGGCGGGATCGGCTTGCTCCGCCATGCGTTGCGGTGGCTGCAGCCCTGGCGATGTCTCTCTGGTGGCGGCTCGGCGTCGGCGGAGACATGCACACCATGCAACCTGTGCTTTGGCGTCATCTCACGCAGCTGCTCGGCTCTGCTCGGTGCGCGAGCCGGCGGCGTGAAGGTCCGCCGGCATGGAGCCCACCACGCATGATCGGGCGGAGACAACGCGTAAGCTCGTATGTGTTCACAAGGAAGGCGCAGCGGTGCCACCTTTCGGTGTTGGTGGTAGCGCCGCATCTCACGGCGGAGCCTCCGCTAGCGTCGTGCGGCCGTCCACTGGTGCGCACGGCATATGGGTACTGCAAAGCCATACTAAATTCCGTTGCGATTCTTGCTGCATGGCTTTAAGGAATTGGTTATGCGGCGCATTATTTATTGAGGCTGCAGTCTCTTTCTCAGAGCATTTAATTTGGCCGTGCGTTCTGGAGTGTGTTGTTGTCGCATTTCTCCGGCCATTTTCTTCGATGCCTCTGTTCTGGTCCTCATTTTTAATTTTAAATCGCACGACGGCCTGGCGCCTCGGCGTAGTCTACGGACTCTAAATAAGACGTAGCGTTGAGCTCAGCTTCCGCACGTGCGAGTCTACGGACTATAAATAAGACGTAGCGTCGAGGTCCGCCTCCGCACGCACCAGTCTACGGACTTTAAATAAGACGTAGCGTTGAGCTCAGCTTCCGCACGCGCGAGTCTACGGACTATAAATAAGACGTAGCGTCGAGGTCGCCTCGCCGCGCACCGATCTACGGACTTTAAATAAGGCGTGGCGTTGAGCTCGGCTTCCGCGACGCGCGAGTCTACGGACTATAAATAAGACGTAGCGTCGAGGTCCGCCTCCGCACGCACCAGTCTACGGACTTTAAATAAGACGTAGCGTTGAGCTCAGCTTCCGCACGCGCGAGTCCACGGACAATAAATAAGACGTAGCGTTGAGCTCAGCTTCCGCACGCGCGAGTCTACGCACTATAAATAAGACGTAGCGTCGAGCTCCGCCTCCGCACGCGCAAGTCTGCGGACTACAAATTAAGTCAAAAAATGCAACACAGCCGAGACACTAGGGAGTGCCTCGCTTTAGGCGGCGCACCACTTAAATATCGCGCCATCGCGCGCGTTGCACCAGGGAGTGCACCGCGAATTTTTAAAGGTAGGGGAACGACGCCTTCGTCTCTCTACCTCGGCGTGCGTCGCGCCTCGGCTGCGCTGCAGCGCCGCTCTTCGCGGGCACTCTTTTCGAAGGTAGGGGAAGGCGGTCTCGCCTCCTTGCCTCGCGTGCGTGGCGCCCTCGGCCTACGCCGCCAGCGCCCGCTCTTCGCGGGCACTCTTTTAAAGGTAGAGGAAGCGCGCTCGCCTCCTTACCTCGGCGTGCGTAGTGCCCTCGGCCTACGCCGCAGCGCCCGCTCTTCGCGGGTACTCTTTTGAAGGGTAGAACGGCGCTCGCCTCCTTACCTCGGCGCGTGTAGTGCCTCGGCTGCGCCGCAGCGCCGCTCTTCGCGGGCACTCTTTCGAAGGTAGGGGAACGGCGATCTCGCCTCCTTGCCTCCGCGTGCGTAGCGCCCTCGGCCTACGCCGCAAGCGCCCGCTCTCCGCGGGCACTCTTTTTTGAAGGTAGGGGAACGACGCTCTCGCCTCCTTACCTCGGCGCGCGTAGTGCCCTCGGCCTGCGCCGCAAGTGCCCGCTCTTCGTGGGCACTCTTTTCGAAGGTAGGGGAACGGCGGTCTCGCCTCCTTGCCTCCGCGTGCGTAGCGCCCTCGGCCTACGCCGCAAGCTCCCGCGGTAGGGGAACGGCGCCTCACCTCCTTACCTCGGCGCGTGTAGTGCCCTCGGCTTACGCCGCACGCGCCCGCTCTGTGCGGGCACTCTTTTTTGAAGGTAGGGGAACGGCGCTCTCGTCTCCTTACCTCGGCGCGCGTAGTGCCCTCGGCCTACGCCGCAAGCGCCCGCTATTCGCGGGCACTCTTTTTTAAAGGTAGGGGAACGGCGCCTTCGCCTCTCTACCTCCGCGTGCGTAGCGCCTCGGCCTACGCCGCAAGCGCCCGCTCTTCGCGGGCACTCTTTTCGAAGGTAGGGGAACGACGGTCTCGCCTCCTTGCCTCCGCGTGCGTAGCGCCCTCGGCCTACGCCGTAAGCGCCCGCTCTCCGCGGGCACTCTTTTTTGAAGGTAGGGGAACGGCGCTCTCGCCTCCTTACCTAGGCGCGCGTAGTGCCCTCGGCCTACGCCGCAAGCGCCCGCTCTTCGCGGGCACTCTTTTTTGAAGGTAGGGAATGGCGCCATCGCCTCTCTACCTACGCGTGCGTAGCGCCCTCGGCCTACGCCGCAAGCGCCCGCTCTTCGCGGGCACTCTTTTCGAAGGTAGGGGAACGGCGGTCTCGCCTCCTTGCCTCCGCGTGCGTAGCGCCCTCGGCCTACGCCGCAAGCACCCGCTCTTCGCGGGCACTCTTTTTTAAAGGTAGGGGAACGGCGCCTTCGCCTCTCTACCTCCGCGTGCGTTGTGCCCTCGGCCTGCGCCGCAAGCGGCCGCTCTTCGCGGGCACTCTTTTGAAAGGTAGGGGAACGACGGTCTCGCCTCCTTGCCTCCGCGTGCGTAGCGCCCTCGGCCTACGCCGCAAGCGCCCGCTCTTCGCGGGCACTCTTTTTTAAAGGTAGGGGAACGGCGCTCTCGCCTCCTTACCTCGGCGCGCGTAGTGCCCTCGCCTACGCCGCAAGCGCCCGCTCTTCGCGGGCACTCTTTTTGAAGGTAGGGGAACGACGCTCTCACCTCCTTACCTTGGCGCGTGTAGTGCCCTCGGCCTGCGCCGCAAGCTCCCGCTCTTCGCGGGCACTCTTTTTGAAGGTAGGGGAACGGCGGTCTCGCCTCCTTGCCTCCGCGTGCGTAGCGCCCTCGGCCTACGCCGCAAGCGCCCGCTCTCCGCAGGCACTCTTTTTGAAGGTAGGGGAACGACGCTCTCGCCTCCTTACCTCGGCGCGCGTAGTGCCCTCGGCCTGCGCCGCAAGTGCACGCTCTTCGCGGGCACTCTTTTCGAAGGTAGGGGAACGGCGGTCTCGCCTCCTTGCCTCCGCGTGCGTAGCGCCCTCGGCCTAAGCCGCAAGCTCCCGCGGTAGGGGAACAGCGCCTCGCCTCCTTACCTCGGTGCGTGTAGTGCCCTCGGCTTACGCCGCACGCGCCCGCTCTCCGCGGGCACTCTTTTTTGAAGGTAGGGGAACGGTGCTCTCGCCTCCTTACCTCGGCGCGCGTAGTGCCCTCGGGCTACGCCGCAAGCGCCCGCTCTTCGCGGGCACTCTTTTTTAAAGGAAGGGGAACGGCGCCTTCGCCTCTCTACACCCGCGTGCGTGGCGCCCTCGGCCCCACGCCATGGCGCCGCTCTTGCGGGCACTCTTTCGAAGGTAGAGCGGCGGTCTCGCCTCCTTGCCTCGCGTCGCGGCGCCCTCGGCCTACGCTGCAAGCACCGCTCTTCGCGGGCACTCTTTTTAAAGGTAGAGGCGGCGCCCGCCTCTCTACCTCGCGTGCGTTGTGCCCTCGGCTGCGCGCAGCGCCCGCTCTTCGCGGACACTCTTTTCGAAGGTAGGGAACGGCGGTCTCGCCTCCTTGCCTCCGCGTGCGTAGCGCCCTCGGCGTACGCCGCAAGCGCCTGCTCTCCGCGGGCACTCTTTTTTGAAGGTAGGTGAACGGCGCTCTCGCCTCCTTACCTCGGCGCGCGTAGTGCCCTCGGTTTACACCGCAAGCGCCCGCTCTCCACGGGCACTCCTTTTCGAGGGTAGGGGAACGGCGCCTCCGCCTCCTTACCTTCGCGCGCGTAGCGCCCTCGGCCTACGCCGCACGCCCCCGCTCTCCGCGGGCATTCTTTTTGCAGGTAGGGGAAAGTGTCGCCCCGTAGGCATCGCCTCGGTGGAGCGGCACTCGTCGGCGCTCGACGGTACGCCTCCGGCGCTCGACTCCGCTGTCCGCCTCGTAGGCATCGCCTCGGGGGGACGGCACGTCTTCGGCGCCGGACGGCACGCCCCCGGCGCTCGACTCCGCTGTCCGCCTCGTAGGCATCGCCTCGGTGGGACGGCACGTCTTCGGCGCCCGGCAGCACGCCTCGGCGCTCGACTCCGCTGTCGCCTCGTAGGCATCGCCTCGGTGGGGCGGCACGTCTTCGGCGCCGGGCGGCACGCCTCGGCACTCGACTCCGCTGTCGCCTCGTAGGCATCGCCTCGGTGGGATAGCGCACGCCTCGTCGCTCGACTCCGCTGTCGCCTCGTAGGCATCGCCTCGGTGGGGCGGCGCGTCTTGGCGCTCCACGGCGCGCCTCGGCGCTCGACTCCGTTGTCGCCTCGTAGGCATCGCCTCGGTGGGGCGGCGCGTATTCGGCGCTCGGCGGCACGCCTCGGCGCTCGACTCTGCTGTCGCCTCGTAGGCATCGCCTCGGTGGGGCGGCGCGTCTCGGCGCTTCGGCGATGTCTTGGCGCTCGAATCCGCCGTCGCCTCGTAGGCATCGCCTCGGCGGGGCGGCGCGTCTTCGGCGCTTCGGCGGCGTTTCGGCCTTCGGCTGCGCTGCCCGCGTCGGGGTCGCGATTTCTTCATAGGCATTGCCTCGGGGTCTCTGAGCTACGGTTACGCCGGCACCCTCGTGCTTGCTGTCGGGAGCGAGTGTGGGGTGGTTGATCACGTCGGCTCGCCCATCGGAACCTCGGCGCTTCGCCGCATCGAGAATCTTGTTGTGGGGTGGCCTAACCCCGTGGTGGGCCGTGCAACTAGTCCAACATGTAATAGTCCCAATAGTGTAGAGGAGTATACCAGTGTAAATATACCAACGTACCCTCATCCTTTGTAAATACTAAGGGGTAGAATGGGGATTTCCCATTCTACCCCTCTCATATATAAGCCCCATGAGGGGCGGGAGGATCCTCTCATTCGACCATTCATCCCACAGCTCTAGCTCTCTTCCTCTCCTGTTACCAGTCCCCTCTTTCCCTGTTTAGCCCGTAGCTACAACAAGGAATTTTTAGTATATTCTTATTTGCTACTTATCTGCTACTATTGGTCATAGGATTGTTTGTTAGTGCGATTATCTCAACGCTCGATGACCTAGGGCTACTATACTTAAGCATCCATACACTAACATGGCTTTTCATTTGGAAATACTCTGAGGACCAACTGTCATTGTTACTTTAGCCTTTGCATTAGCATCTTGCATATTTTAATTAAACTTCTATTTACATAGGGCCGAGCTCGCTATACCCAAATTTTATTCCACTAAATTCACCATGGAGATTTACTTATTGGTGGCGTGCTAATGGCGAGGATTATATTAGGACTTTCTAATTTAAATGTTTGTGATCACGTCCTGTCGTTTAAATAATTTTTTATGAAGCGGCCTTTCTTATCTAATTAAATTTACTATTGAGATCTATCTAATGACGGCACGTTAAATGTTAGATCATATATTTTGATTATAAATAAGGGTGATCCTTTTAATTTAAAACCTCACTTTTATAGTTATCAACTTTATTTCCCTTAGGTTTAACTTGGATGTATTTTTAATTGGAACTCCTAATAAATTCGGACACTTAACCAAAACCTTCTTTATTAATACCTTTAAAATCACTAATTAGCTTTGGGACGAAATAACAAGGACACATTAGCTTTTCATATGTGGTAATTACTCAAATATCAAACCTTGAATAATCTTATTTACCTCGTAATAAAATTTGTTGGCTTTTCTAATTTACCCACAAATTATCCTTGATTTTCTTAATTAATAATGGACAAAAAAATCAAGAATGAAAAGAAGAGAAAAGGTGCGGCCGACGGTACTCGAACCCACGACCTGGGGGGCTGCTGATTGTTATATCACGAGCTGATAGCCAATTGGTCGGCCGGTGTTTCGTGGCTAGAAAAATGAGCAAAATAGAAGAGGTATGGCGGGAGCCGAAGCAAAGCAGGAGCAATGGCAGGCGCATGGGCTGCGCCAAGACCGGCGAGGTGGCGGGAGGTGGGCGGTGGCAAATGGGACCGCACGAGGCGAGGAGGCGGTGGGGGTGGCGTGGCTCGAAACGGCGACGAGGAGGGAGGGCGACGGTGCGGGGCGGCCGGCAGCGAGGTGGGCTCGGGGCGGTGGCGCCGGAGGGGGTGGGAGTAAAATTAGAGAGGAGGGTGAGCATGACGGGGCCGTGACAAACTCACCGGCGGTGACGGCTTGGCTGGGGATGCACTGAGGCGAGCCGGCGGCGACAACCGGTGGTGGCGCGCGAAGCTTCATGTCGCCGGTGAGGTACAGGCACGGAGAAGCACGGTGGAGGATGGGTTCATCTTCGCCTTGCTCCTAGGAAGCTCTGGGAGAGAGGAATTGAGCCGACGTGGCCTTAATCGATGGCGTGCTCGTCGGCCGGAATTGGAGAAGATGGGGTCGCCGGCGAAGCTAGGGCTCGGAAATTTCCAATTGGCTGGGGTGGGAGCTAAGGCGAGGTTTGGCGATGCAATTGGGAGCTGCGGGCGTGGTTTTTATAGCCGGGAAAAGGCGCTACGACAGGCGGGCAGGTGGCGCTGAGCTCGGCGGCGGCATGGCAATAGTTTGGGCGACGGGACGAGGCAGCCAGTGTGACGCAAGCTGGCGTGGGGCGACGTGCATAGGTCAGGCCGTGGTCCGGGCAGTACCACCGCACACTGTGGCCGACCGAAGCTGTGATGTCGTTCTTCGGCATGGGCGGAGAGCGGAAGGGACGGGCGGAGGTGATGGCGGCCAAACGGCAACGCGGGCATAGCGCGATGCGATGGCGAGGCGACTTGAGGTGATGCATGCACAGTAGTCAACGACATGCGTGAGATGACGGAAGCAATTGGCACCAGAGGAGGCGAAGCCGGGCGGTCAGGCGGAGCAAGCGAGCGCGAGGAAGAAGAGAGAACGAGGGAGAAGGAGGAAAGAAAGGAGGCGGGGCAGGAGCCAGGCCCAGCGGGCAGAGGGAGAAAAGGAGGGAGGAAGAGAGAGGAGAGAAAAGGAAGTGGGGCCCACTGGCAGTGAAGGAAATGAGAGAGGGAGAAAAAAAAGGAAAATGCTAGCATTCTAAAATTTTTAATTACTTGAGCTTGGTGTCCAAAGAACCCTTTTGTTAAATTGCAACTCTAATGTTAACACTAGTAATATGTATGTGTGTGTGTGTATATATTTGAGTTGTATTTTTAATTCAACTAATCCCCTTTAACTAATTTATAAACCACGTTTGGACCCTGTAATTAAATTTTTGAATTACTTTCTCAGGGTTTGAACTCACCCATTTTATTTATTTTTATGATTGCTATTTTGTGCTCGAGATTTTATTTCTAGTTATTACTTACTCAGGACAATTCTCAGGAAAACCCAAATTTTGACAAAAATTTCAAATGCCAGTAAGATGTAGAGAAAAATTTTGAATTCTTCCGAATTTTCAAACATTCAAAATTTAGGATGTTACAAATTATGATGTTCCTTGCCTTCGCATTCGCCTCAACATCAGCCATGTTTCCGGCATTGATGTTCTCATTGGCAGGAACGACATACTGGGTCTTGACCTTTCTCCAGATGGCATAGCCCTGAGCCTAGATGTAGGTCTCCATCCAGCTCTTCCAGAACGGATAATCGATGCCATCAAAGACCGGAGGTTTGGTGGAATACTTGTCCGTTGCCATGGCTCTAGAGACCGGTTAAGATATACGAGGAAGAGCTAACCGGCTCTGATTCCAATTGTAGGACCGAAATGGCAACAGAGGGGGGGTGTGAATGGTGACTTCAAACCTCCCCAAGTATTCACACAATCTTCTTCTCCAGTAGCTATAGAAGCTATGAAGTGAGAAGATGAATGCTCCATGGAAATTGTTAGTTGGACTATCAATCAGAGGTCAAGCGACAGTCTCGGCCACAAAGAGAAACACAGAGAGCACACGGTCGAGAACAAACACTGACGAGAACTCAAGCTTGGCTAGTAGTCGATACCTCACTGTGGTTGATCAATTTTCTGCTGTGGTTGGAATAACCGAACCCAGTTCTAGAGCAATCGAGATTCAGCAGCAAGAGCAAACCAACAAAAACGATGAACAGAAAATACTACACGGTTGATAACTGATCAGAGCTGAAGACCAGATCGACCGCCAGACAAACAAATTCGAGAAACTTTTGATCCTTAGATCTAAAGACCACAAAATTCTTACCGTAGCAAGAGAGCAACCTCCTAAAGAGAAAAATACAAAGCAAATGAAGACTCGGTACTGAGGTCGAAGAGTGACTCACGGTCGAACTCAAGATAGAGGAGGCAAGCAAGGCTCAACCGCAAGATCTGGTTTTTGAGTAACTATCAACTCACAGATCTTTTGGTCACGAGACTTTAAGTGCTTGCAAGTGCTCATCCTCTGGAAGAGAAAATATTAAGAAAATGCAAACTCTAGGCTACGGTCGAGCGAGTAATGCGGTCGAACAAAAAAGAGAGCCGGAAAGGTGCACGACATAGCGAGAGATTCCTCAGACCACTCGTTGCTCGGGAATGGCGGCCAATTGGCCTAGAGAAGAAATCGATTTAGAGCAAGAGAGAATCGATGCTACTAGAGCCAAGCCCACTACTCTTTGCAAGACAAGCGAGCCAACCAAAGAACAAGAAAAACAAGCCGATAGATAAGCGAGTAAGTACAGACAGAACAATCAACACATCACACAAAGATGAGCTTGAAACAAATGCGAGAGACATGTATGATTGATCATGGAGGTTTCTCTGCCACTCCAAGCGGGAGATACACGAGCACACTTGTTCCATCCACGAGCACGCACACAAAAATAAGCAGAGAAGAACCAGCAACTCGGGAACGCATCTCACGAGCACCGAGCTCTACCTCTCTATTTATAGCCTACGCTGCTGGGGAAACAGTAAACCCCACCTAACACCAGTTCTCCCGGTCACTTTACCCACTAGTGTGAATGAGCTTCGATGCTTTACCCGTTAAACCCAATGGCTCCACTACTTTGCCCGTTAGCGCCAACAACTCCTGTGCTTTGCAGAGAACCGCTTCCCTTTTGCCGACTTTGGCCATTTCTCCAAAATGCCACTCTGCTGCCTTCCCGGAAGCTTCCTCTCTAGCTTGCTGTCCACGGCTTGCAGCTACCTCGCTGGCCTCACCGTTTTTGGCATCTCCCGACCGCTCACCGACCTCAGCACCACCTGTGCTTAGTCCGGTCATCCATGCCTCGCCACGACTAGCCTCAAGATCCTACAACCATCACAGACAACAAAACATCACATAGCACCGCACTAGACAAGGGTAACATCCATTTGCATCAGAAAAGAGAACTCAACCCACACTCCACAAAGTCGTATACCCATTACGACCAGACGAAAAGGTAGAACAAGAGATGCACACGACTTACGACCGATTCCCAGGCGAAACGACCGCTCTGAGAAGCCATACGACCAGTTTCCATGCATTACGATCGCTTCGAAAGACTTCCGACTGCTCCCGAGTACATCCGACCGCAAACTGGCCAAGTTCGACCGCAAACGACCACATCCAACCGCGTCCGACTGCATTCGAGAGTGATACGACCACTTCCGACCGGTGTCGACTACGGTCGACCGAGAGAGACCGCTCTCTGACCACTTCCACCCGCGTCAGACCAAGTCCAAGTGCGACCCAACCATATCGACCGTCACTGGCGTGGTCGAAAGACCGACTTCTCAGCGTGGTCGTAGTCGAAACTGCCGACTATCGACCGCGGCGGTCGAAGCCGACTTCGACCGCAGCTCTCGATAATGTGGTGCGTGCGCCGACTCCCTAACGTGGTCTTAAATCTGAGCGCTGACTTCAATCGTAGCTCGCGATAACGTGGTCGTAGCGGCGTTCGACCACGGCAAAAGTGGTCATAATCCCTTTCGACCACAACCAACATGGTCGTAGTGGCTTTCGACCATGGCCAAAGTGATCGTAGACGACCCGGTTGACTTCCGATTACGCTCAACATGGTCGTAAATGACCCGGCTGGGTTCCGATACTCGACAACGTGGTCGTGAACTGCCCGACTGGACTTCGACCATGCCAAGCGTGGTCGTAAGCTTTGCTGCTGCCTTTCGACCACGGTCTAAGTGGTCGTAAACCACCCCAGTGACCTACAACCACGCCCAAAGTGATCGTAAGATCTTCCGACCGCTCAAACAAGGCTACGACTTCGCAGAAAACACCCAAAACAAACTCAATCTTTCCAAATCAAGTGTCAATTACTCATCACAACACATGTGGTCACCTCCACATGGTCTCTCATCACTCCAACCTTCCATGTCGCTGAAGTCGATGTCGCCGAAGGCAGTGAGGACGTGGTGGAACAGCTTCTTGGCTTTGCCAAGGTTGCGGAACTTCTTCTTGCCTTGGGCATGAGCTGAGGGTTTCTTGTTGCGGTTCTTGTCGATATAGTCATTCTTGCTCACGCCGCCGTAGTCGTTCTTGCCCCTCTCGAGCTTGGGGCAATTCGCCCGAATGTGGTTGGGGCCACCACACTCGAAGCAAATTATCGGCCCACTCCTCTTTCTGTCCCTCACTCTCTTGTATGCGTGGTAGAACTTTCTGGCTAGAAGAGCTAACTGGTCCTCTGGTAGCTGCTTTAATTGATCATCAGTTACGTCACAAAGAGCAGCTAGGGAAAAAACAGCAGCATTATCAGAGAAAACACCAGAAGTAGGACTGGGATCGGTGACAAATACCATCGACTGTGACTTCGACCTACGAGAGACTATGTCAATCTCGTGAGTCTTGAGGCGTGAGTACAGCGCGTCAAGAGTCAAGGTCAAGAGGTCTGTCGTGTCTTTGATGGTGGTCAGCTTCATCTCCCAAACACGCAATCAAGAGCAGATAGCATCTGTCGAGCATTGTCCGAGTCGGGGTATATGAGACCGACCGCTCAGAGATTGCTTAGAATCTTGTGAAACCTCGCAAAACACTCATCCAAGGACTCACCAGCGAGCATTTCAAACTTGTTGTAATCTCGCTTGAACTGGTCCTGTCGTACCGTCTTGATTTGGGTGGTGCCCTCATGGTATGCATTGAGGGTCACCCAGATGTCGAAGGCCGACGTCAGATGAGAGATGCGATCGAATTCGCTTATGCTCAGACCCTGAATTATGATGTTCCTCGCTTTAGCATTCGCCTCAACATCAGCAATGTTTCCGGCATTGATGTTCTCATCGGCAGGAACAACATATCTAGTCTTGACCTTTCGCTAGATGGCGTAGCCCTGAGCCTGGATGTAGGTCTCCATCTGACTCTTCCAGAAGGCATAGTCGATCCCATCGAAGATCAGGGGCTTGGTGGAATACTTGTCTGTCGTCATGGCTCTAGAGACCGGTTAATATCTACGTGGAAGAGCTAACTGGCTCTGATACCAATTGTAGGATCGAAAACGACAACAGAGGGGGGTGAATGGTGCCTTCAAAAATCGCCCCCGAGTATTCGCACAAAATTTGTTCTCCGATAGCAATAGAAGCTATGAAGGAACAGTAAAAAGCTCACTGAAGATTAAAACCAATTTTCTTAATATTGGAAGGATTGGAAATCATACAAAAACCTAGAGCACAAAAATCAATCAAAAAGAGACAAAAACAGTAAAGGTTGACAATAGGCAGAGAACAAAAACCTAGATCACACAAATACTACTATTGCTGAAAAGACTAGAACTTAAAAGAAGTAAACAGTGATCGACAACGTCGAGCGGCACCTGAGCGAGAATCAGCGAGCGAACCGAAAGAAAAAGCGTCTTGCGCAGTCGGTTCACCTACCAAAATACTGCCAATTAGACCCCTATAATCTGCCATAAAGGAACCGGATTGCTGTTGCTCTGCTAGTCTAACCAGGATAAGGCAAGCTGTCTGACCATAAAAAGACAAAGCCGTAGTACTGAAGTTGATTTCTAAATTCAGCGGACAAAGCGATGAGGCGGTGTGACTGAAGCGGCAAAAAGCAAGCGAGGCTCTTTCGATGCGAGAAGTTGGTGACACGGAAAACAAGAGCATTCACTGAATGATGGCTGCTCTTGATAGATCGAATGAATCGGACTGCAATCTAAAAAGCAAAACGTCCCTGGAAGAAAAAGATGCAGACATGATCAAATGAAAAAAAACAAAGTAAACTAAATCTGTCGAGAGGAGAGCAGCAAGTGACGAAACCGAAGAAACTGAAGCCAACCGAGAGTTCACAGTAAATACTTTGAGACCAAAAGAAACTCAGGAATAGAGGTTGAATAATTACTATTCTTTTCTATTAACATGAACCAGAAACACAAGAATACACATTAAGGTCAAATCGGCTGAAGATCTGCATGTTCTACTGCAGGAACCGAACAGAAGCTGTTCAGCCGAAATCATGGAGCAGCAGTTTGTATTCTTTTGACTGAAGAACAACCAAACATGAGCAGAAGCAGAGACCTGGAACTCAGACCAAAAACTGAAAAAGAGAGCTAAAAATGCCAAAATAGTACATATTGATTTAGAACTAAAAACAGAAATAGAGTTGAACACTTGAACTTGAAATCGGCCGAATGGAGAAAGAGCAATCATACCAAAAGGAAAAAGCTTGAATGGAAATCAGATTCAAGATTGAAAAGCTTAAGTCTCTCATATCCATTGATCAAAAGACTCTTGACCACAGCAAGAAGGATCACACAACTAGAGAACTCAAACCAAATCATTCTTTCACCGAGAAACACAAGAACTCGAGGACTCCTTTGTTTACCAAAACATTAAACCCTAGCTTTTGAAGAAACAGAGGAAAAGTGCAGCGGACAAAAACTTGGAGAGTAGAATTGTTCTAAAGTCTTTGCTCTCGGGAAATGCTAGCCAAGGGGCTTAAAGAAGTTTCCTAGTTCAAAGCAAGAAAGAACCTTAGTTTCTCAAACAAGAATTCCATTCAAAGCGAGAAGAGCCAGAGAAGAACATAGTGAAGAAAGAACAGAAGCAAATAGGAATAAACTTGAAATCAAACCATCTCAACACAAGATCTCTTCGAAATCAATACAGAGACATGAATGCTTAAATGGAAGATTGTTCTACAGCCATCTCAGTTCATCTCTCACACAACTTGAGAGCACTCATTCATGAACTCTCGCAGGAGACATAGCACAAGCTAACTCTTTGCACTCTCATCTACTCCTCAACAAGCAAAGCTCAAAAGCAAAACCCTAACAACCTCTCACAAAGCCATACTACAACCAGGAGAACCCTCTCCTTTTTATAGCCTTTGGTTAACGGGTCTCCAACCTGTTTTACCCGCTAAATCCAAACTGAACCCGCTTCCACTTGTGCAGCCCTACGTATTTACCAAAAAGCCCCTCCTGCACCTCCCGGGAAGCTTCCACATTTCTTGCCGTCCAAGCCTCGCAACCACCTCGAGTCCTCGTCGTCTTCGGCACATCTCGACCGCTCCAACCTCAGCACCACCTACGCCTAGTCCGGTCATCCTGTGCCTCACCATGACTCTGTCTCAAAGTCCTGCAGCCATCACAGACAAGAAACAAATCACATAGCACCGCTCGACATAATATAATCAACAATTGCATTAGCGAGAATTCTTAAGCGCAAAATAGGCCAAACCGGTCGACAAGAAGAATAAGCGCCCAACCAAGTTCGACGAGGTCCGACCGAAACCGACTGCACCACGCAACGACATGGTACGAACCATACAAATCAAACTCAAACTTTTCAGAACAAGCGTCAATTACTCATCACACACACGGGGTCACCTCCACATGGTCTCTCAGGAAGACTTTCATCATTCAAGCCTCCCTGTCTCCTTCCTGGCTTGTAACACAAACGCTGTATTAGTTCGTGCAGCATGTCGATAAACTCTTCTTCATCCTCTCCATGGGTGAAGTAGTCCCATGGCACAATGTCATCTGATCTGACAATCTACAGTTAAATAGGAGGGTATTAGTAATAGTTTAAAGATATAATGAAGCTTTTGAGTTTTAGTTTAGGAAAACAAGCCCAGGTCCTTGGATAACAGCCATTATGTAATCACACGAGAGCGATAAATATATACGTGCAGACATACATAAAAATATTTTATCTATTTTTTGCTCGCATTTCTACAGCTATTTATAATAAATAAACATGGCCACTTACATAAACACATATATCAACTACACATGGCTACCTAGTGCATTCCACATTACAAAACCACAGTTAAGCTAATGAAATGCTAACAATATATTAAGTGCATTGCTCGCACGCGAATGAAGTGTACCTTTTTCCGAAGGTAATCACCAGCTACTCAATTCTTCTAACTACGAAGGATGGTAAACCATAACCGCCCTGCCTCCCTACGCTCACTCGACAGGAAATTTCACTTCTCTTTCCTTCCTCTCCCTGGTTGTGCTCTCTCTCGCTCGGCAGCAATGCGATCACGGGTTGCGTTTTATACACGCATGCGAACGCAATGTATTTAATGCATGAATAAAATAAGGATCTAATGTCGCATCGCATCACCACCTGAGCTACCACTGCCCCATGAGGAATTGGATTCCCTCCTCCTACACGCGCTTGTCCTTTCCCTATACGCCCATGCACCCTCCTGTTGTTGAGACCTGAATATGTAAATTTGGACTCTCTTGAGTATTCTGCACCAGTCTAGGATCACGCTAGTGCACATAGTAAAAACATAGATAAAATATTGACCATAATCATAATTAACTAAGAAAGACTCAAATATTATTAATTATTAGAGTAGCAACCTTATTGCCAAACTTACAATTTACTAGCCTGAAGGGCTTAACAAAAAACTAGCTGTGGAAACAACGATAAAAATAGTAGCCATTTGACATATCCACAAACAATCGACTACAAAGCGATGTCCTAATCCAAGAAGTCACCGAAGAATTCATCTTCAAGTACCTTTGGCTGATATAGCTTTCCTTTAGTAACTGAGCAAATATGGATATAGCCGTGAGTACATGAAGTACTCAGCAAGTCGTTGTAATAAGATGCAACATAATTATGCCAGGTTTACCAGATGATGGGTGAGTGGTTATTTTGCAGAAAGCAACAATTGAAAGTAAATATAATAAATAGATTGAAATTACACTTTGAAAATAAGTAATTAAGTTAAAGAAATCAAGTAAACCATACGTGAACTGCTATCCACCCAATGAATAATCATCTGTGAACTAGCCATTTACGTAATGAACCACTAATGAATTAACCATTCATTTCCTAAGCTTAACCCAACTAGGTTTTTATGAAATCTCTACCCCTCATGTGAAATCATCGAGTATTGTCCATGACCAGAGAAACAACTATTTGAATAGTTTTACACTTTGTAGAGGTTACACAACTTTACCCACATGATATGACTATCCTATATGTCACTAGTATAACAGCTTCCTTAAATGTGCGGACAAAAAAGATCACAATAAAGCCTTTACAATGTTCTGTCTTAACCTAGTTCTGCCCGCTAAAGTTTCACTGCCGAGTAGGCTAACCACTTAGTCAGAGAGCCCCCTCTTGTGTCCCCCATAAAAATGTCTAACCAACACCCACTTTCATCTCAATAGCGAAACCAAATTGAAACATTATAAATTAATTAGTCAAATTCATCCAATACTAGACATGTGGTTATACAATAAGCTCAAATCAATGGTGCACAAAGTTAAACCCCTAGACATTACCCAGTCGAGTCATCCATATTGCAAAGTGCTGACCATACTCCCCTCTTTATTGCACGATCACTCGTCCAAATGAAAACTATTTTATATAACCAACACCAATGACACTATCGATGTCATGGTACTCAAATTTTATAACTATGGCTGACCATCAAGATTTAGTATTTTATTAAGTCAAAATTATTCAACATGTGATGATTATGAGTCCAACGTACTAAAAATATGGCTAAATATACTAAATATATAATCCATGTAAATACTAATATTGCATCACTAGTAACCAATCAACAGTATGATCATTCCCACACGATCCTTCAGATATTAATGGAAGGTGCCTTGCGTCACACTCATCTAGCAGGCCAATGGCAGGAAAGGGCAACAGAAAATAATATCCCATCAATAGTGAATCCCTAGCGTAGCAAGCAGTAGATGGTTGCATGATTCTGACACTAGTCATTACTTATATAGTATATTTACTACTCTCTCTCTCTCTACTTTTGCCTTTTCTGTTCCATGCAAGTCATCAGCAATTCTCGCATCACGGGGTAAGCTTGCTAAAATAGAGGCTCAGTTTGGCTCGGCTTGGTTAGGATATCAAGCTTTTTTGTGGGCTCGGTTCGGCTCGTGGTGCGGCTCGAGCCAGCTCGTGAGGGCTCACGAGCCAATATTGCCGACACACACATCTGCACCCGCATCAGCTTCCCGCCGGCCGCCGACCGCCGCGGGGACGCCTTGGCCCTGCCGCCGCCGCTCCCCGGGCTGCCTCCCTTGGACGTGGCCGAGGACCTGAGCCCGAGCGCCTTCTTCATCTTGCTGGCGGTGGCAGAGGTGAGCGAGCGCTGGAGCAACGGCCGACGGGGAGGAGGTGTTGGCGGAGAGCGGCACGCCGAGGTTGGGGAAAGGCGACGGCCGACGGGGAGGAGGTGTTGGCAGAGAGCGGCACGCCGAGGTCGGGGAAAGGCTGTAACACCCCAGGACCCACATTACCCTAGGATGCTACTAAAAGCGCTCTACAACTAGCCAATTTACAAAATAAATTAAGCGGCAACAATTACTAAACAAGATAGTATAAGCGGAAGCATAAACAACTAAGGAATAACAGGATAGAGATAGCAATTCAATATTTAAAACATCCTCCAACCTTTTAATCTAAAACATAGCTCACAAATTTAACATTATTAAGATAATGTGAACAAAGCTATCACGAAGGTCTAGAATCCTTTCAACTTTATTACAGCATAAAAAAATATGATTCACGTGCATCGGTGTGGTGCCGCTCTACCCTTCCCATGCATGCTCAAAGTCCACAGTAGGGGGGAAACAAGGGTGAGATAAAATCTCAGCAAGCAAGCGGTTTAACAGCTATTCAAACTACAAACAATTATACATCATTATTTATAATTCCATACAGCCACGATTCATGTCCACAATTATTAAACCACCACAAATTTTCATGAATCATACCTCTTCAATTTCAGATTTAATCGGCATATGAATGCAGTCATTTTATCCACAATTAAATGCAAATGAAACATTTAATCTTCCACAAACCACAACAGGTTAATCATCAACATTCTTCCACAATTAAATGCAAATGAAACATTTAATCTTCCACAAACCACAATAGGTTAATCATCAACATTCTTCCACAATTACAATGTTATTATCCTCAACCTCAAATCACCATCAATGACGTTAAAGCATTAACAAATAAATCTTGTTTGACTGCTTTAAATTCTCAACCACTACCACTAGCAAAAGCAATAAAACATATGTATGTCTTACTTCAACACTTTATTATTTCTCACATCCACAATTGTTATCAACAATTAATACAAGAGAAAAGAATCTCATGCCACAATCACAACCCTTACCGTACACAAGGGATAAACCTCATTCCACGTCCACAATCATAATCCTCATACCACAAATAGCTCACATGAGCCAATTCCACATTACAACTATGAGGTTGTATAATCCACATTACAACTATGAGTTGAATATTCCACAAAATAACTTCACCACAACATATTGCATATGTATGCAAATGAATCTTTCCACAATGCAATGCATATGAATGCTATGCTCCACATCACTCTTTCCGGGCAGGATTTGAGGTGCATCGTATTACGGCAATATACGATGCTTCCGCGGGATAAGAGGTGCATCGTATTCGGCAATATACGATCTTTGTACCGAGTCTGATCGCGGCTATGTCTTGGCGACATCCACATATGCATATGACATGATATGATATGGTAATCACAAATCACATTAATCCATCCTCAAAGGAGCATCAACATGCTCACGACATATCCACATTCACCACATGTTATTTTCATGTTCCACATTATAACATTAAGCAAGATTTCCAAATGGCTACTAGCAGATTATCAACATATCAATGGATAAGTACTTGCTACCATCTCCACAATTAAATTATCATGCAATCATGGCATAATATATCAAATTACGATAATAATGTAAACTGCAAGTAGAAGGAATAACAAGTTAAACGGTAGCAACCACCGCTACGTTTACTTGCCTCAAACCGACGAAGCGAAGTAAAATCAAGAGCGCTCAGGGACAAGACCACCTGTCCAAAAGGCATCTCTCAGCACAATGCCACAGCATACAAACACGACATAAATAATTAAAGACGTCGCTAGAACCCCGAACCCGCACTAACTCCTCTCCGCTCAACAATTCAGCAAATTACCCTCTGCGGTAGCGCTGCTTAACAATTTCGTATCTTTAAAAATATTGATCCAATTACAGAAAATGATGCCTCTCTGGATTAATCACTTAAAATCCTACATTTTTCATGTAGAACACATATTTTTATTTTGATCACAGCTAGGTGTAATTTAATGCCCAAAACAGAGGAAGATCTCTGTTCTAGCTGATTGGACAGCGATATTAAAATGCGTCCCAACAACAATACAGGGGTCTAAAAATTCTGAATTTTATACAGCATCTATATCTCTGAATTATCTACAACTTTCTCAATTAAGTCCATGACCATACAAATCATTTACTACCTCAAATTCACATATTACCGTCGGTCTGTGCCAATCTGCTCGCCTGACGAACAGCAGTATTCCCGACCCTTTAACTCCGAGATCCCACGGCAGAAAAATCCAAAACAAATACAGGAGATTCGTCTGGAAGTCCTCTACAACTTTCCTTTTGGGAGAGTCCGCAGGAAAATTCGTTTACTAGGTCAAAACCTCGCGAACAGACGCGCTGCGCGAATCAATCTACAGGCAGACATCAACTAATCTCTAATCGGGCAATTAATCTATTAACTACCTTCAAAATCCGTGCCAAGAACCCTAATTATTTCGAAAATCAGAGGGTTTGGGATGAGGAACAATTACCTAGATGAAGAATCACCCCTTTTTTTCCTCCTCTTCTTCTTCTCCTTCCTTCTCCTTCCTCCTTCTCCTTCTCCTTCCTCTCCTTGGCTCCAATGGCAGCAGCACTTGTGGGGGAGGTGGGGGTACCAACCAGGGAGGGGGGGCTGCGCCTAAGAGGGTGGGAAAGGGGGGTGGCGGCTGGGTGTGGGGAAAAGGGGGAGGAGGGGAAGCCCTAGGGTTAAGTGGGAGGGGGTGCGGCCACCCCTTGGGCCTCCGGCCCCAAGGTGGTCGGCCCACTCTCAGCAGCCCACTTAGAGTTTTTATTTAAATTTTTAATTTATTTTATTCATTTTATACTGTTCTACAATTTTTACTTTTCCCTTCCCGCGTTTTGCCGAAAAACCGGCGACTCCGCGATTGTTTTAAAATCTTATGTTGTATCGACGATCAGGGTATTACATTCTCCCCACCTAAAAAGGATTCGTCCTCGAATCTCGCTTCTCAACCCATGAGACAAAAGGAACAATCAAGAAAAGAACAACCAAAGAATAGAGCATTCCAAGGATAGAACATCCCACGAGAACAACAACTACGGGTTCTCACCTGCCTCGAAGAACTCGGGTCCTCCTTCTACATTTGAACTTCAAGCTCCCACGTCACCTCCCGCTCGGATTGATTCGCCAAGGGGGCCTCCACATACATGGTGACTTTCTTCCTCATGTCCAACTCCGATGAGTCCACGACACGCGCCGGTCAACGCCGAGCACCTGCAACTCTTTTGTCGGCTCGGCGGCCAACATATCTGCCGTTCTCACAAAATTCTCCGCCACAACTATCAAGCCACTATCTAATACCATCCTCCTTCCTACAACATTTTCCTCTGTTTATTATAATCGGGATAATACATTGTACCCCTTTTAAAGAATTCAACCACAGATTCCACTCATAACATTACTCAAAGCACGAACAATAACTTCGCAGAAGGAACCCAACCAAAAGAGGAATAAAGGATTCTCAAGCAACATACTAGCAAACAACCTTCCTTCAAAGGACCACAATCCAAAACAAAGGATTCACAACAAAACCATTCACACTCTCCAAATAGACATTTGGAAAAACCACCTTGCCACGAGCTAAGAGTGAAAATCACTCGACAGACCAAAACAATCATTTTCTTTTCCTAACTGGAAAAGAATACACCACAACATATAACAACTCAATTTGCAGATGACCTCTGCCATAAACACACAGTTTAAACAAGAATCAAGAGAGCATATTCTGCTCGAGTTATTAATAATTCCCAATCCATTCCTTTGGAAATTTAACTTCCTCGAACCAAGGATTTTCAAATCATCACCCAACACACCAACTCATTTATCTTAGGTTGGCAACCGACAATGCGCTCAAACTGAGTACATCATCCACACCCTTGCAGAGAGACTCTACTATATCCACAAAAATACATTCTAGCCAAGACAACGACCAATGGAATTACTTTGTGAGATAATTCCTAAAACACCTCAATCCTTTTAAGGATAACAACTCAAATTCATATCACACCCACATTCTCACCAAAATCAATCACATGACCACACCAACTAGATGCCATACACCTCTTAAAGGACTTTGCAACCCAAATTGATTACCCTTTCTTAGAAGAGGCAAAAGAAGTAAATTTCAGCACAGAGGATGATGCTACCATCCACAATAAATGCAAGACCAAAAGAAATAGCAACAATCTTGGATAGCAAAAGATAATATCACAGTTGAAGGCACATGCCCTCAAGAAGAAAATATCAAATCTCAACCAATAAGAATACTGATGTGCCATTTGAGCTCAAGAAACTCTTAGGCGGCGGAAAAAATATTGCCATTTGAGTTCAAGAAGCTCTTATGCGTGAAATTAAGAAGTCAAACACACCTAAAAAATTGCATAACATGACTTCAACCTCCAATACTTTTATCGCACTCTTCCTTTTAACAAGGAGAATAACTTTCTTTGATTCTTGTATTACCTTGATAATTCCATTAAAGAGAATTGAAGACCACAACACATTAATCCCTTAAGAACTAATAAAAGCTCTCAACGCGTCACTTTGCTCAAAACAATTGCAGCTGCCACATAAGTCATGAGATCAAAAAGATCGCATACGCAAATCTCAAAACTTTTTATTTAAATAGTATCATGGAAGTTATTTATTTAAAGAGCCTTCAACATTGTCATCACAACCACATACTGACCGTCATGCTAACATCAGAATAATACATTCTTAACAAGCATCATCATATCCACAAATCCCTTCATAAACTTTTCCAAAAAAAAAACAAACATAAGAAATCACTTCATCATGTTTGTATTATCTGAATAAGATTGCGACTACTTAATCTAGGAAATCCTAGTGCATAAGCCACCATATTAAATCAAAGCTTTTAAACAAGATGATACTAGAACATGGCAATCTCACAAAACATGCTAGTATAAATCTCTCATTAGATTTCATATATTCAATTCTCATTGATGCTCAACTCTAATTTAGCATAGATTGATTGTACTCTAATCATTCTTGGCAATAATTGATTATTATTTTATCATAACAACATTCATGATCCTAACTCGGTTTTACAATCATAAAACAATCATGAGCATAGATTGATATCTCACCTTTCGATCGAAATTATAACGAAATAACTTTAAACTTCAATAATACCCGACTTTGTAAGGCAAGATTCTACAAGTCAATACATCCACCTTCCTCTATTTCTTTATACATATTTCAACAATTTAGCATGGTGAAAGATAGATGAATCTAGCAATTGTACATGCTCATAAAGTATCTAAATAAAGGACAGATTAAAGGTTAATATTACCAAGGCAATATTCCAACACCTCCTTACTTACTCATTCCAAACGGTCAGATTAATTACTATAGACAAAAATAATTCAATTTATCCAACATGATAGAAATTTAAACAATCATAATAATCATTCCAATTCTTTTGCACACTCCTCAATAACTCCATGAGTTCCAATCATGTACAGACAAGTTCTTAATCACAGTCCTTCTAGAAACTATTACAAGGCAATATCACATTAATCAACTAAACTTCCAAGGATGCTAGTTGAAATTAATTATGCACCACGCTAACATATCAACTTGATAATTCATACCTTATGAATTAGTTTATATGATTACCACCTTCCACTTAAGCATAGCAAAACACCACAAAGGTTTTAACACTCTCTTTCAGAAAAGAATGGAAATAAATTTCAACACCCGAAATAATCTAAAAGAAATACATAGATCCAAGGCTTTAACATATTAATGAGTTTGCATCACAAAACTTTCATTAATAAAAATACCAAGCGAACCAATGAGTCATGATTCACAACAAAACAAAATTCCCACAAAGGGACTAACCTTGCAAATCAACAATATTCACAAGCAAAAAAAGTGTCTCACTAGTCCGAAAAGAAACAATAATTGCTTCAAAGAACAGGTAGAGTCCAATTGCAAAACCTCAACTGCAATGAACCATAATCTCAGGAGAAATTCAGTAACTGCAATAGGCCTAGAATTGGCCAAAATCAACTCAAGGAAGATAACAACTTTTCTAAAGAAACTCACTCCCCAACATCTGCAATTAAGTTACCTGAGGTAACTACATTGCTAATTCCCATGCTACAAACAGTGGTATAACCAGGCAATGCCAAGGCAGCAAATGCAACCTCTACATCTTATCATTGACAATTCTCACTCACAATAGTCATAAGAGCAAATCATAATCATACAAGATGATCTCATAATGTAAATCATCAATACAACATGTCAAAAGCATAAATGCAATGCTTGACCCGTCCCATCCTACTGTGCACCAGTGTGTCAATTTAATAGTTTCATTACCACGGACCTAACGCCCGCTCTGATACCAACTGTAACACCCCAGGACCCACATTACCCTAGGATGCTACTAAAACTGCTCTACAACTAGCCAATTTACAAAATAAATTAAACTGGCAACAATTACTAAACAAGATAGTATAAGCGGAAGCATAAACAACTAAGGAATAACAGGATAGAGATAGCAATTCAATATTTAAAACATCCTCCAACCTTTTAATCTAAAACATAGCTCACAAATTTAACATTATTAAGATAATGTGAACAAAGCTATGCGAAGGTCTAGAATCCTTTCAACTTTATTACAGCATAAAAAAAATATGATTCACGTGCATCAGTGTGGTGCCGCTCTACCCTTCCCATGCATGCTCAAAGTCCACTGTAGGGGGGGGAAACAAGGGTGAGATAAAATCTCGGCAAGCAAGCGGTTTAATGAGCTATTCAAACTACAAAAATTATACATCATTATTTATAATTCCATACAGCCACAGTTCATGTCCACAATTATTAAACCACCACAAATTTTCATGAATCATACCTCTTCAATTTCATATTTAATCGGCATATGAATGCAGTCATTTTATCCACAATTAAATGCAAATGAAACATTTAATCTTCCACAAACCACAACAGGTTAATCATCAACATTCTTCCACAATTAAATGCAAATGAAACATTTAATCTTCCACAAACCACAATAGGTTAATCATCAACATTCTTCCACAATTACAATGTTATTATCCTCAACCTCAAATCACCATCAATGACGTTAAAGCATTAACAAATAAATCTTGTTTGACTGCTTTAAATTCTCAACCACTACCACTAGCAAAAGCAATAAAACATATGTATGTCTTACTTCAACACTTTATTATTTCTCATATCCACAATTGTTATCAACAATTAATACAAGAGAAAAGAATCTCATGCCACAATCACAACCCTTACCGTACACAAGGGATAAACCTCATTCCACGTCCACAATCATAATCCTCATACCACAAATAGCTCACATGAGCCAATTCCACATTACAACTATGAGGTTGTATAATCCACATTACAACTATGAGTTGAATATTCCACAAAATAACTTCACCACAACATATTGCATATGTATGCAAATGAATCTTTCCACAATGCAATGCATATGAATGCTATGCTCCACATCACTCTTTCCAGGGCAGGATTTGAGGTGCATCGTATTACGGCAATATACGATGCTTCCCGCGGGATAAGAGGTGCATCGTATTACGGCAATATACGATGCTGTACCGGTACGGTCGCGGCTATGTGCGGCGACATCCACATATGCATATGACATGATATGATATGGTAATCACAAATCACATTAATCCATCCTCAAAGGAGCATCAACATGCTCACGACATATCCACATTCACCACATGTTATTTTCATGTTCCACATTATAACATTAAGCAAGATTTCCAAATGGCTACTAGCAGATTATCAACATATCAATGGATAAGTACTTGCTACCATCTCCACAATTAAATTATCATGCAATCATGGCATAATATATCAAATTACGATAATAATGTAAACTGCAAGTAGAAGGAATAACAAGTTAAAAGGTAGCAACCACCGCTACGTTTACTTGCCTCAAACCGACGAAGCGAAGTAAAATCAAGAGCGCTCAGGGACAAGACCACCTGTCCAAAAGGCATCTCTCAGCACAATGCCACAGCATACAAACACGACATAAATAATTAAAGACGTCGCTAGAACCCCGAACCCGCACTAACTCCTCTCCGCTCAACAATTCAGCAAATTACCCTCTGCGGTAGCGCTGCTTAACAATTTCGTATCTTTAAAAATATTGATCCAATTACAGAAAATGATACCTCTCTGGATTAATCACTTAAAATCCTACATTTTTCATGTAGAACACATATTTTTATTTTGATCACAGCTAGGTGTAATTTAATGCCCAAAACAGAGGAAGATCTCTGTTCTAGCAGATTGGACAGCGATATTAAAATGCGTCCCAACAACAATACAGGGGTCTAAAAATTCTGAATTTTATACAGCATCTATATCTCTGAATTATCTACAACTTTCTCAATTAAGTCCATGACCATACAAATCATTTACTACCTCAAATTCACATATTACCGTCGGTCTGTGCCAATCTGCTCGCCTGACGAACAGCAGTATTCCCGACCCTTTAACTCCGAGATCCCACGGCAGAAAAATCCAAAACAAATACAGGAGATTCGTCTGGAAGTCCTCTACAACTTTCCTTTTGGGAGAGTCCGCAGGAAAATTCGTTTACTAGGTCAAAACCTCGCGAACAGACGCGCTGCGCGAATCAATCTACAGGCAGACATCAACTAATCTCTAATCGGGCAATTAATCTATTAACTACCTTCAAAATCCGTGCCAAGAACCCTAATTATTTCGAAAATCAGAGGGTTTGGGATGAGGAACAATTACCTAGATGAAGAATCACCCCTTTTTTTCCTCCTCTTCTTCTTCTCCTTCCTTCTCCTTCCTCCTTCTCCTTCTCCTTCCTCTCCTTGGCTCCAATGGCAGCAGCACTTGTGGGGGAGGTGGGGGTACCAACCAGGGAGGGGGGGCTGCGCCCAAGAGGGTGGGAAAGGGGGGTGGCGGCTGGGTGTGGGGAAAAGGGGAAGGAGGGGAAGCCCTAGGGTTAAGTGGGAGGGGGTGCGGCCACCCCTTGGGCCTCCGGCCCCAAGGTGGTCGGCCCACTCTCCAGGCAGCCCACTTAGAGTTTTTATTTAAATTTTTAATTTATTTTATTCATTTTATACTGTTCTACAATTTTTACTTTTCCCTTCCCGCGTTTTGCCGAAAAACCGGCGACTCCGCGATTGTTTTAAAATCTTATGTCGTATCGACGATCAGGGTATTACAAAGGCGACGGGACCGCGGGAGCGACGGAGGAGGAGGCGACGGGGGGAAGCCGTTGGAGAGATAGAGGGCCGAGCGTAGGGGAGGAGCGCGGAGGCCGGTGCCCGGAGTAGAGGCCGGCGCGGAGCGGCGGAGGAACCGAAGAGAGGCGCCGGGGCGGAGGGGGCGCGTCAGCGCGTGAGTGGGGGAGAGAGAGAGCCGAGTGAGTGGGGGTCTGGGGGAGGCTGAGAACCGTAGAGGCGTAGAAGATGAGGAGGCACCTTGGGCCTTGGCAGACGGCAGTTGGGCTTGGGCTGAGCCAATCGAGCTGGCTCGCGAGCTGGCTCGGGCTCGGCTCGTTTAGACTCCGAGCTTTTTTGCTGGCTCGGCTCGGCTCGTTTTATCCACGAGCCGATCGAACCAAGCCTCCACGAGCCCAAGCCGAGCCCAAGCTGGCTCACGAGCCCGAGGTTTTTTGCCAGCCCTACTCGCCGAGCATGTCCTGAGCCTAACAAGCTCGGCGGTAGCTGCTGAGCAGTGGTACCGTGGCAGCCTGCTGACCTATGGTGCACGTGGAAGAGCTACCGTGCTCTGTCCACCTACCGCTCTCTTGCCGTGTTGCTCAGCTTCAGTACTACAGCAAGAAAGATGTCACCTATTGTGATTATCGAGCTTAGAAAGATACTAAATTTACAAAAATAGATATAAAAATCGTTAAATTTGAAAAAAAAATGCTACAGCATCGTTTATGTGAACAGTTCGAAGTTAATCACAATAATTGTGGGATATGTAGAATATATGAGCCGAGAGCTAACCTTAAAATATGTTCATTAAGAATATTGAATCGTGGATAAGATCTGGGCACCGTATCCAATGAATTGTGAATCCGTAAAAATTCTATGAAAATTCAAACTTAGAAGTTATGACAAATTCTCAAAACATTATGAAATATAGGAAACTATGTTCTATATCTCTGTAAAATTTCAAATCTAATCTAATCTCTTTTGTGAGATACCAAAATACAAATACTCACTATTACAGAAAATGTCATCACAGACGGTTCGAAAACGTCATCATATACGGTTTTGTGAACCGTCTGTATTTATGGGTCAGTGATAATCGAAGGTCATCACGAGAAGGTTTTCAACTGTCAGGATTATCAGCTATCGCGACGGTTTTGAGTAAAAACCGCTGCGTGATAGTTGATAATCACTGACGGTTTTTAGTTAAAACCGCTCGTGATATCGATCATCGCGACGGTTTTGAGTAAAAACCGTCGTGATAGCTATAATCGCTGCACGGTTTTACTCAAAACCGTCGTGATATTCCTTTCAACCCCTAAATATATTTCTGTTTTTGGCTAGCCTCAGAAATGCTAGCCATGCCCTCTGAAACAAGCGGATAATCACGGACATAAAACATATACAATTCACACATCTCATTTCATTTTGATGCATTTCACATCTCAATTCATTTCACGGACATAAAACATCCAATTGACAACGCACTTCATTTCACAAACATAAAGCATCCATTTCGCAAATCAATTAATTGAATTGAAATAAAATATCCATTAACAAATACACAATTACAAAAGATCTACACTGCATTTGCACTTAGAATTACAATAAAAATCATTTTTGCGATGGAACTCTCCATCCGATCTTATGACTTTAGTCCACAAAACCAAACTAACTCTCCTCGATTTTTGCAAAGTCCAACTGTGTCAATGCAGATGCAGAGATGGGCGCGATCATGTCGATAGGAATATCAACACGCGTACATATAAAACCTGACATGTATGAAATAAATGTGGGAAGATTGACAAACCTTAGAATTGGTGATCTTGGTGGAATCGAGGAGTAGTCTCATATGGTGGCACACGTAGTATCCACACGTGTTGCCATTACCTGCGCAGTGGCACTGCAAAAATAGAATGTGTTAAATCAAGAGGCATTACTACTAAGTGTTGTATATGATTAATTAATGTGTAGCTAGCGAATACCCGAAAATTACGAGTATGTTTCAAGGGCTTGCCCCCTGTCGTCGAGCCGCGTGTTTGTTCAACGTATGTGACGAACGACCTTCGTTATTCGAAAAAGTTAGATTAGTCATTCGGAAGGAAAGAAAGAGTACAATGTACAATATACTTACCTATCGAGTATTTGGGCGATAGCTGTGTACTTGGATTTGTTCTTACTTAGAGAATCAAGGTATATAGCCTTGTTCTATTTTGGTATAATTACAATAAAATCCAATGGAAGTGCTCATTGTATGGCATAAGAACAAATTCCTTATCTTGGTGAGCCAGCAATGCTTGTGTAATATAGTTCTCGACGAAGAATGCATCCTCGTTGATGGTATCAATGGCGACCAAGCATGGGTCTAGGAAATCAATTGGTGATTTCGATGATTTAGCTTCGGTCAGCATGAATATATATATATATATATATACACACAGAAAAGCAATAAATTGTGACATATATCGGTATTACGTGAACAGAAACTATGATTGTACAGACTTACAGCGTCCAGCATCGAACGAGTAAGGCGTCGAGAGCGTTGAGCGTGAAAAGTTCAAATATATCGTCAAAGGTCACCGCGAAGACACATTCGTGAGCTTCGTGCACGAAATGTTCCGGTTTGAATTTAACATACTCTCTCTCATCATAGTTCTCTTCTATATCGTGAAGCATCTGATCCAGATTATCATCGTGCAACCTATCCGAATCCGAACCACAATCGACATCAGCCGGCGGTATGTCATTCACTTCACCGGCGATGTCATCCGGCGGCATATCATTCACTTCACCGGCGATGTCATCTGACGGTATTTGATCATTCACTTCGCCATGACTGGTCCAACACGTATAACCCTTTTTGAAACCCCTCCGAATTAAGTGCGCTTCAATTTGCCCTCGGTTCTTAAACATCTTTAAATTCTCATGATCGAGTGCATGGACAAGTACATATATTCCACCCTCTTATTCAACATATCCTCCTCGGCAGCTCTTGTAAAAGCAGACACGCCATTAATGTACTCTTCACTCACACGGCTCGCGGCATACATCCAGCTTCGGTCCTAAGTTACGTACATATACAACAACTTAGTATTAAAAATTAAATTAACTAATTATTACTACATATATACCGGCCACATGTATTATAATGAGGCTTAATTTGCTAGTTCAATTCATATTATAAACACAACAGCTATTATATAACCAACAATTTTGCAAACCACCTTCAATTAATAACACTCACCAATTACTTAGACCTAAATTGTAATGCATGGAAAGAAAAAATAAAATTTATTACTAACCATATCTAGAGCAACCAGGAAAGTATAAATCTTCAAAGCTCAATATCTGCCTCCTCCCACCAAATTAAGTGGCCAACACAGAAAACCGTCTGTGATAGCTGATAATCACAGACGGTTCGAAAACCGTCTGTGATGACCTTCGATTATCACTGACCCATAATGTGATGACGTTTTCGAACCGTCTGTGATGACGTTTTCTGTAGTAGTGTATAGATCATACCGTACATCTGATAATTTTGTTGAGATTTTTTAGCAACTTCTATGTTTAGTGAAAAAGCAAATTTTCACCGTATTTGTATTTTCACATGATATTTCACAAATTTTCTTAATTTATATTTCATGTTAAACATAACCATCTACGCTTGCACAAATTAACCAAGACCAAGACCCGGGCAAGCGACAGCATACTAATTACAGTTCACTGACTAGCCTCACACCAAGGCAAAGACATCAGCAAGAAACAAGATACATCCCTATGGCCAAATCAATGTATGCATAGTTTGCTTAGTGTGGACCAGCAAAATCATTAATAGGTCTCGTTATTTGTCTGTTTCTTTTCTGAGATTTTCGATCTGAACAATTAGAGCTAGCTGCTAGCATTTCCAGTCTCCACCGAAATCCCAAACCGCAACTCATAGAGAAGGCATCAAATCCTGCCCTCTCGTCGACTTAAGCAGTCACGACCGTCACCTAGCTAGTTATATATTTTCAGTTGGATACTACTTCAACATGCGAATTCATATTTTAATGGTTATATAGGAATAGACAATTACCATTGAAATGAAAAGAAATAGTTTTTCCCCAGCTTCTGCTTACAGTAAAATACTACAATCATGACTTTTTGACCAAAATGTTACTGCAAATAGCTAATTTATCCAAGACTGACGTACCAAAATTATTATTATAATGTACTATAATACTAATCTCGTGCAAAACGAAGCTTAATTTTGAGAGATCACATTCTACTTCGAAGTAGCCTGGTTTGTTCGCTTCCACAAGTTCCTAATATATCGGTAGAAGCTCTACCCTTTAATTTTCCTATGAATTCCAAAACATGTATAAATCTTTTGAGCAGTGTTTCTATGCTTTTATCTGTAACAAGGATAACACTAATCTCAAAATAAATAAAGAGATAACTAACATTTATCTACTATTTATCGTACTTTAAAAATTATACAAATCACTATTGAGAAAAACACATCAATAATATTATATTATGGGAATATTATTCTACTATATAAACAAAAACAATGCAGTACCTAAACAATAACTAAGCGCCAATTATCACATAAATTAAGTTTGCATTCCTGAATTGGATCATTTAAAAAAAGTAGAAGAGCAGAAGCATTATACGTAGCTGGAAATTAACTATAAACCCTTACGTATTATTTGTTCGCCTAGTTACACACAAACACCAAGCAACCAAACACCCCACCCACACTACTAGTGTGTTCAGTCTCCGACCGACGGCGGCACCGTCCGATCGGCCACAGACGCCGGCGCGGCCACGGCTCAGCGCGGGAAGGCGGCGATCTCGACGCCCTTGTTGCCGAGCGAGGGCACGGGCGCCTCGTAGGCGCTGAAGAGGCGGTAGGAGGAGAGGAGGGAGAGGAGGATGTAGCAGACGACGGAGCCGAAGGTGATGGCAACCGACGTACGCGCCTGCCGGCAGAAGCTGCCGAACACGCCACACGCCTCGCTCCACGTAACCTCCTTGTCGCCGTTGTACGCCAGGTAGAGCAGCTCCGCCGACGCCGCACCGGCGGCCAGGATCAGGTAGGTGAACACCTGCATCCATACGCCTTGCACGTTAATATACCAAATTATTCTATCGTAAAGCCTTGTGACACAAAGCAAGAAAGCAAGGATCTGATGGTACACATTTGAGCATGAACAAATCAATACTACTATTGGCAAACACACTGAATTATGCGTGCACAGATCCTCTCTGCTCCGAAGCCTTAATTTGTCTAATCTCTAGCTCTAATTAATCCTAAAGGCAAACACAAATGGAATTTACAGGGTTTTTTTTTTAAAAAGTCGACCAAGAATTAGCAACAAAAATTCCTACTGAATTCCAGCTGTGCTATAAAAGAAGGCTCTTAGCTCGGACTAATTAAGCTCCTGTAAATTAATCAAACCATGATATTCAAGGCAGGAAAGGAAGTGATGCACAGGAGGAACTAGCGAACAAGTAACCTGATCGAGGAGGAAGACGACCCAGGAGCGGGACAGCGTCGCCGGCCGCGGGACGGCGGTGTATAACGCTGAGACCAGCGAGTAGGCAGCGCACAGCCCGTTGGCGTACACTAGGTACCTTCGATTTTTCGCCGCAAAACCAAAAGAATTAAGCCACCCATGCATTAATCCGGCCGTGCGCGCAGCAAATTAAGAGGGAAAAGATGCCAAGAACTAGACGCTCGAAGGCAAGAGGCGACCAAGCGACGTACTTGAATCCACCGAGGTCGGAGTAGGAGACGACGCCGTACTCGTTGCTCTGCGAGTCGCGGAGCGTGACGGCCATGGCGGCGACGCAGAGCCCCAGCGGCGCCGCGCGCAGCAGCGTCTCCACGGGCTGCACCCGCACAGCCGCCGACTGGTCCCCGGCCTGCAGCCCGTCCTCCCCTCCGCCACTCGCCGGCGCCGCCATCACCTTCTCCTCCGCCATCTTCAACATCTCGACCGACAGCCAAGAACCAAGAACCGCCTCGACGCAGCACCGCTCAACTCCCTCCCTCCCGCTCTCTCTCCCTCTCTCTCTCTCTCCCCTCTTCTCGCTTCGAAGGGAGGTATGGGGACGAGAGGGAGGCGGGCATTTAAGGCGTGGAGCGGAGGAAGTGGTTGGAGCGCAGTAGGGTGGCTTGAATGCGCCCAGTTAATGCCGCGGTGGCAGCCCCGTATGGGCGAGACGAGCTCGGGCAGTCGACTCGATGTGGGGCGTTTATGTTAGCTTCGGTCTTCTGCTTTTAAAAGCAAAAACTACAATTGTCTTAGATTTTATAGACTATTTTTATCCGTTACTATTTTACACTTTTATATATCATAATCATTATATATTTTATTATATTATAATTCCATAGTTACATAACGGTTTAAATATTATAGTATATTTTATTGCACCATTTTTTTACATAATATACTACTATTTCTCAGTTATTACTATTCATCATCTGATCCTATTGGCCACTTCTATAAACTATTAATATTTATCAACCGTTTCTATTGATTACTTCTATAAATTATTAGAATTCATCGGTTATTACCATTTATGAGTCACAATCAAAAGATATCAAAAAAAATAATGAGCAGACCACTAATCTGGTATAACAGCTTTTATACATATTGTGTCGCTGATTGCACATAATATTTCTACCATTAGAACTTCTATTCGCACTGTCATAGCTGCATCTGAATGTGTACACGATGTACTTTTTAAGCGCCAATTATAAGGATATGCATGCGCTCGTGTACCTATCTATCTAAATTATATAAACACACATCACACATGCGCTCATCTACTTATCTGAGCCAACATGGACCGGTGAGCTAGAGTTGACATTTACCCCTTTTTTATATCCAATTAATGCAGGTAGCCATGCAAACAAAGCAAATATAAATATAAATGGAAACTAGTATTCTAATGAGTCCAGCCCAGCCGTGCAGTGTTGAGTCCAATATGTGATGAAATCCCGTACGCTGTTAAGCAGGCCATTTCTTATTGCCAACGGGTGGGCCACGAGCACCGACGGTTTTCGGACACGGCTACGGCATACTATACCGTCGGGTCCGCTGCCGACGGTACAGCATCTCACTATAGGCCGGCAACTAATAATCATGTCACTCTAATCAGCATGCATGTGTTTCACTGAAACAAGCCTTACCATCTGTCACCTCCCCCGCGTGCTAGCTCGCTGCTATCCTGGACCGCTGCGCGCGAGAGCATGTACGTCAGCTCCACCTGTCTTCCTCCATCGCATCAGTTCCCAGAGACGAAGCCAGAAATTGGATATAGAGGGTAACATGGACAACAAGTAGAGTAGAATCAATGAACCATGCCGGATTTACCGATCCAATTGTCACATATCAGAGTAATATGTTTCGCAAATTACAATGCAAAAAAATTACATCTCTATTAACTTAAACTTAGCTCTACGACTAAAACATGGTCTAAGCCGATTAAAACAGGGTCTCTAGATGTGATGTGAGAGCAACTACTGAAGTGTGTACTTATGGTTTTTGTTTACGTTTTTTGATACCACAGTGAATGGTAAAGATATTGACGTGGACGGCTCATATATTTTTAGACTCGAGAAGTCATTTAAAAAAACTGCTTTTAAAAAACCCTCTATTTATTTTGATTATCGAAGAAATCAAAAGACAAATCCACGAGAATATGTCTATTGTATTGCCGTAGAAATTCAGCCAAAACATTTTCTTGGCTTTTAATTAAAGGTTCCTAACGTTATGTACTCCACCAGCTACTAGTGCTTGAGTGATCTTCAATCACACCTATGACTAGCTACAACAGGTTCTACTCCTAAGATTAAGAACACAAACATGCATATCCTATAGATCACGATACGCACCACCTTATAACCCATAATCACATAAGCATAACAAACATTCCAAAGCACCAGAATCACTGATTCAAGTAGCATCCAAAATGTAGTGGTTTAGCAGAGGTAGATATGAAGTAATACATTTGTTGCTTGGCGCAAGTACATGTCAACTTCACACTGGAAATCAATGCAGCCTCAAAAGGAAATCATTACCAAGGAATGCAAACCTAGAAACTCATATTTGCATGCATATTTTTTTATGTCGCAGTCAACCAGGTTTCAATCTCTTACAGAAAAATAACCGGAAGGATCCAAATCTTAAGCCCAACAACCATTCAGACATCATATACTGGCAATATATATCGACAATAAGGCATAGTCAGGCAGGACTTAACAGCACTACAGAAGCACCCGGAGAAAAGCACGAATGGCCGGATGATGTGGCTGCAGTTTCGAGTCGATTGGGCCATCAACACCAACGACAGACGGAGCTTCACTGAGCCGCATCTCTAGTGCACGAACTCAAGCTCCTGATCGGATTAGTAGAAGGTTGGGGGGGGGGGGGGTGCCAGGCCCCCCATCCCCCCTCTCTCCGCCACTGTCAGTCCCCAAGGTTTCGCCCGCGCTGGCCTCGCTGTCCAGCCAACTCCTCACACCAAGCCACGCATCCTTCTCCATCACGCATGCAGAATGCACCATGCGCACACAAAACCTCATCGTCAGGCCGTCCTTCCCCGTATCGCGGGCCTCCTCTCTAGCGTGTGTTGCCTGCTGCCACTCGCGGTAGCTCCTGTGTTTCGTCCTCCATCGAGCATGGCAGAAGTACTCGCGAAACCTTCATCACTAGCCTCGTCCACAAAGCAGACCTCACCACTTCAATAACTACAAAGCTATAAAAATTAGGAAGTGAAGTCTACTTGAAGAACTAGAGAAACGTAGAGTTGACCATGACCAGATCAGAGCACCTCGTGGTTGGATTACAACTACTAGACAGAAATCAGCGTGGTCGAAAGGCAGACAACATGGTCGAAGCCTCTGTGATCGTAACCAATATGGTCAAAACTAACGTGGTTGAAACCACACTGGTCGTAACCAACATGGTTGTAAAAATGTAGTCAGAACCAACGTGGTCGTAACCAACGTGGTTAAAACCAACATGGTCGAAACTAGTATGGTTGAAACTAACATGATCGAAACCAACGTTGTCATGTCTAGTGTGCGGTCGAAAGGCCAACGTAGTTCAGGACCAATGAGTGGTTAGAAACCAGTGCAGTCAAAGACCGATGTGATCGTAAACTACGTAGTCAAAGACAAATGAATGGTCGACACCACCGTAGTCGATGACCATAGTGCGATTAGAATCACCCAACTTTTGATTGAAAGATCCAAAAGCTGTGAAGCCAGTGTACGCATGTTTCTTAAAGTCTCAGGAAGCTATTCTATTCCTGGATCGAAATATCCATGAGAATTTTGAGAATTTTTTTGCAAATTAAACTAGTGTACACCAACCAATATCTAAAAATGATGAGCATATCTTGCTCGTGGGTAGAGAATATTCAAGATGGTTTTGAGCATCATCCCACCTGTCACATCAAGAAAGAACATTGAAGAAACCAAATCAAAACTCTTGGATCAAGAAAATATTGAGAGAGAAAAGAACGAACTCAAAACAGAGCAGTCGTATGGCTAGCATGGTCGAAGACCATTGAGCGCTCGTAACTAACTACGGTCATAAGTAACTCAAAAAGGAGTGGAGGCGCATGACTACACGATTCTACGACCATTGAGCGATCGGAAACAGATGTGGTCGTAAACAACTAGAAGTAGCAGAGAAGGCACACGACCACACGACTTAAGATCATTGAGCACTGGAGATCATATGTGGTTGTGAACGACTAGAAGTAATAGATGAGACACACGACCACCAGATCTAAAACATTGAGCGATCAAAATCAGGTGTGGTCGTAATCGACAAGAAGTAAAAGAGGAGGCGCATGACCACCAGATCTAAAAACATCAAATCTTTTGATTAACAGATCAAATGACCGTAAAAATTTGTTCACAAATTTCTTAAGGTCTCAGGAAGCTAATCCAATCTTGAATTGAAAACTTAGTAAACAAGGTGAGACCTTTTTGTGATTTAACTAAGCGCACACAAAACCGAGACTTCGAGATCGAAGAGATGAACAGACCGTGCTCGTGGAGAATAGCCAAGATGGCTTTGAGTATGATTCCAGACAATAAGTATGTCAGATCATCACAAAATTAAGCAAGAACAACCTCTTAGATCAAGAAGAGATAGGATAGAGTTGAGAAGCAGAAAAAGAAAATCAAAGAAGAACTGAATCAAGCCGAGCAAACTCAATTAGACAAAAGATACAAAAAAGGTAGATCAAAGATTAATGTATTGCTCACTTGAGATGATTAGTTTTTCAGCCACTCCCCTCGGGAGGACAAAGCTCTAAGCCTAAAGCCCACACCCACTCTCTAACCTAACTCCCATAGGGGGGAGGAAGAACTAGCCACCAAAAGGCTTAGCCAACCTTCTCAAACCCTAGCTTTTGCCTCCCCTTCCCTTTTATAGGCTCACCAATGAACTCAAAATCTAATTGATCCTTCCATTAGGCCAAACCGGGGATAACCCGTTAACCCCACCTAAGACTGGGTTTTACTCACGCACGCTTCTCAAAGCAGCTTACATGATTAATCCATTAGTGAACCAACACTTGATCCACTTGACTTTTTTATCGCATACAAGACCTAAATCACTTAGACCAACACCGCGGTTTCACACACAATCAATTTCCTAGTATTGGGCAATTTACCAAAATGCCTCTCTACTGCCTTCCTCAAAGCTTTCTACTTCCTTTGCCACGAAGCTTCGCCCATGCTTCGCCATCTTCCATGTGGCCCCAATAACTTGTCATCAAGCCTCTCATGCATCCAGATCCCACCGAACCGTCCTCGCTTGCAAACGACCCATGTCACTTGGCGCAGCACGTGCTTCTCCTTGTGCATAACAGCACTCAGCTTCCTCGACCATTTGGACCTCAACTCCTCCCTGAGCCTAGTCCCGGTCCACTTCGCCGTTGTCCATCATGTCCACCACTGGTAGCTTCCGCTCTGCTTCCTCGTCATCCCGGCTTACAACTACCTCGCAAGCCTTAGTCATCTTCGGCATCTCCCTAACCGTTTTGAACCTGAACACCTCCTATGTCTAGTCCCAGTCCTTCCACGCCTCACCATGACCTATCTTCAAAGTCCTGCAACCAACACCAAGAAGCAAACAATCACGTAGCACCGCACAATACATAAAGATCATCAATTTGCATAATCAAAATGTATGCACGCAAATTACTGATTCTAATCCTAGAACCAAGCAATAACCACAAGTGCACATTAGCAACAAACACTCCAGTCAACCCTGATCAGAACACCAATATTCCCAGAGAACAACCTCAGGTCACCAACTAGTCTGATACGACTTACCAAAATAGATCACTACGATCGCTGCTCGCATAGGCTACAACTATCGATCACAACGGCTCATGACTACCACAACCGATCGCTACGATCAGTGCTCACATAGGCTACAGCTACCGATCATGACCAATACAGAGCTACGACCATTGATCACAGGCTATGACTATCGATCACATATGGTCATTCAGGCATTAACACTTTTGACCACCCCGTGGTCGTTCTGTTGATCAGACCGTCTGACCACACAGTCGACAAACAGAAAGCAAACTTTTGCAAAATCCTCAAAAACCAAACTCAACCTCCACACATACTCTAATCTAAAACTCAATTACTCATCACAACCATGGGGTGACCTCCACATGGTCTCACACTTCCCCATATCACAGGCCTCCTCTCTAGCGCTGCCACATGCGTTAGCTCCTGTGTTTCGTCCTCCATCATGCGTGGTAGAAGCACTCGCGAAATCTTCATATCAGCCTCGTCCACAAGCAGGCCTCACCACTATCCCCTCCTTCATGCACTGGTGATTCAAATAAGTTCCTTTTTGGGCCTCCATATAGTTCATGAATGATGTATATAATGTGTTTGGCAAAAATGCCTCTTTAACCTGATGGTTTTGTTTCATGGTTATTTTATGTGAACCTTGTCAATTGAGTACTACTTTGATCAGATGGTGTCACTCATTCTCTCCTCACTACTACAAAACAAGCTATACTGGACGTCTCATCACAGATGATTCATGTGGAGCCGTCTGTGCTTTGATTATTACAAACGGTTCATGGCTAAAACCGTTTTTGAAACTATCACAAACAGTTAGGTTTAAAAGCCGTCTGAGATATATGCATTATCATAGACAGTTTTTTATTAGAACCGTCTATGAAACTATCACATACGATTTGTATAACAAATTGTCTCTGATATGTGCATTATAACAAACTACCGCTGTGAGCTAGCGCCTCCGTTGTGACACCACGGTCGACTGCATAGCACACTCTTGTTGTAAGTGTCGAAGAGTGTCCTATTCAGTCTCACAGTCGTGCCACAAAGGTGGCGCTACCGCCGCCTCTCCATTGCCGGTGACATCCGGCAGTCATCCAATGCATCTAGGTTCTACTCTCTGTTAGGATCTCTACTTCTTATATATTCTTGCCATGTTAAAGAGTTGGGTTCGTTATCTTGTTATGCTATGATGCAATGTGCTATTGTGTTTGCCACTGTATTTGCTTGTTTTCAAGGGCATAGGTAACATCATATCTTGAGGATAGCTAAAAACAGAAGAAAAAAAATTTAGGTATACAATGAATTATCACAGAAGGTTTTGTCGTATAAACCGTCTATGAAGGACTATCATAGACGGTTCGATATATCAACTATCTTTGATACTCGCCAATCACAGATGGTTGGTAATTAGAACTATCTGTGATGTGTGAGTATCGCAGACCGTTTTTGGTTTGAGCCATCTGTAATAGTTTTCTTCACAGAACAATTCTAGTTACAAATCGTCTGTGTTATCTTTATCACAGACGGCTCACAAACCGTCTGTGATAACCTCCGATTATCACTAACACATAAATACAGGTGGTTTAGAAAACCGTCTATGATGACCATTCCAAACCGTCTGTGATGACTCATTTGTAGTAGTGCCTGCATGGTTTCATGTGGAGTTGTCATTTGGGCACTAACATGGAATATGATCTCCCTTGGATAGCATGCGCATCTCAAGTAGTTGTTTGTTGGGGCTGTGTTGGCATAGATGATGTTCAGAAAATAGGGTGGTGTAGCTATTGATACAATACTACCATATGACGAAGACACAGGATGAGTTGATTCGTAGCCTATGAAACCCTATGTTGGGATGAAATTTTACATTAAAAAGGATGCACAAAAATTTTTACAATGACCACACAACAAATGTGGATATGAGGATAAAAAACTTAAGTAAACAAAAAAAGCATTGTTACAGAGGATTAAAACTAGTATGAGTTTGGTTGCCCCTCTGAGCATGGCAAAATGAAACTTGTATGTGACAATGAAGAGAAACCAAGTGAGGAATGGTTATAGATTGGCGTAAAACGTTCATGAAACCTGAATGAAAATACAAGAAACTTACAAAGAACCTAATGAAATTTACTGAAACTTTACATGAAACTTACAAAATTGCGATTGACGCATCGTGAAACTTACACGAAACAACAAAAAGAAAGCAAGAGAGAAATGGTTGCACATTATAATAAAATTTGAATGAAACTTCACAAAACATTCATGAAACCTAATGAAACTTGTATGAAACCTCATGAAACTTGCATGAAACTTACTAAATTTTATGAAACTTCACATGAAATCTACAAAATTGTGATTGAGACATCCCGAAACTTACATGAAACAAAGAAAAGTAAGCAAGAGAGCAATGTTGTTACAGATAGCATAAAATTTTAATGAAACTTGAACAAAACTTATGAAACTTCAAGAAATTTGCATGAAACCTTATGAAACTTACATGAAACTTACTTAAACTTCATGAAACTTATAAAATTATGATTGAGACATCTTGAAACTTACACGAAACAATAAAGTGAAAGTAAGAGAAGAATGGCTACAAAATTGCATCAAATGTGAATGAAACTTCATCAAACATGCAGGAAACCAAATTAAATTTGCATGAAACTTACTTAAAATTTTATGAAAATTTATATGAAACCTACATAATTATGATTGAGACATTTTGAAACTTACATGAAACAATAAAAAGGAAGCAAGAGAGCAATAGTGTTAGAAATTGGTATGAAACCTGAATGGAACTTTATGAAATTTGAATAAAACTTAATCAAACTAAATGAAACTTGAACAAAACTTCATGAAACTTGCATGAAAGCTAATAAAACATTATAAACATTACTTAAACTTCATGAAACTTACAAAATTGTGATCAAGACATCTTGAAACTCACATGAATGAACGAAGAGAAAGCAAGAGAGGAATGGTTGCATATTTGCATGAAATTCGAACGAAACATAATGAAACTTGTAGGGAACTTATGGAAAATTTCATGAAACTTTACATGAAACCTAGAGATTTGTGATTGAAACATCTCAAAACTTACATGAAATAATGAAGAGAAAGCAAGAGAGCAATGATGTTTCAAATTGGCATAAAACTTTAATGAAACTTGAAACAAAATTCATAAAACTTGAATAAAACTTCATAAAACTTGAACAAAACTTTGTAAAACATGCATGAAACCTATAAAACTTGCATAATATTACTGAAACTTGCATAAAACCTATAATATTATGATTGAGACATCTTGAAACTTCTATGAAACAACGAATAAGAAGCAAGAGAAGAATAGTTGCAAAATGGTAGTAAATTTGAATGAAACTTGCATGAAACTTACTAAAAATGTCATGAAACATTACATGAAACCTACATAATTATGATTGAAACATCTTAAAATTTATATGAAACAAGGAAACAAGAGAACAATGGTGTTACAAATTGGCATGAAACTTTAATGAAACTTGAACGAAACTTTATAAAACATAGTGAAAGTTGAACAAAACTTCGTGAAGCTTGTATGAAATTTAATGAAATTTGTATGAAATTTACTGAAACTTCATGAAACTTACAAAAATGGAATTGTGACATCTTGAAACTTACATGAAGCAACAAAGAGGAAGTAAGAGATGAACGGTCGCAAATTGGTACAAAATTTGAACGAAACTTCATAAAACTTACACAAAACTTACAAAACAGTTCATGAAACTTACATAATTATGGTTGAGATATCTTGAAACTTACATAAAATAATAAATAGGAAGCAAGAGAGCAATGGTTACAAATTGGCATAAAACTTTAATGGAACTTGAATTAAACTCCATGAAACTTGCATCAAACGTTTCAAGCAAAGTTTTATCAAGTTTCAGTAGGTTCCAACAAGGTTTCATCATATTTCAAATCATGTTTTTAAAGAGTTTTGTCATGTTTTATAGAGTGTCAAGAAAGTTTCATAGAGTTTCAAGCAAGTTTTGGAGATTTTGAAGCATGTTTAAGAGAATATGAAAGCGACCTTTCAATGTATTCACAAAATATCAGGTACAAGAATGTTTTTGACTAATGTCGCCATTACAATTAGGTCTAAATCTGACCACAATTACAAGAATTGAGATAAAATCATTATCATGGGTGCAAGAATATTTCTAAACTTTTACAATTCCCCACTGAATGATAATCACTAGCACTTGGATACACACTGCCATTGATAGGAGGTCTCCAAAACAAATTAATCTTCTTAACATAATAGTTCTGGACATAGCGAACAGCTATGGTGAACTCTGTCCAGGTAATGTTCACTTGGTCCTCATGCGCGGCACAATAGTTTTCCCACCATTCTAATGCGGCACCTTCCAGTTGGTGAGCGGCGTAGAGAACTTTTTCTCAATCTGTGCACTGAGCAAGGTTTAGCTTCTTTTCCATTGAACGAATCCTATCATCTACTTCCAAAGGCTCAGATGAATTGGAATAAGTTGGCGATCTAGTCCTTAAAAATTCTGCAAATCTGAATGACAGACGATTTGGCTGAGGTGCAACGGCTGTCTGATGCTGTTGATTCATCATATTAGTTAAATTCTACATCATCGTGTTCATGAGTTGAGTTTGAGCTGCCATGAACTAGCTGCTGCCCCTAAGCTGAAGGATATGAGGCACTATTGCTAGGTTTTGAAGGCATTTGATTATGATCAGCTAAACTTCGTGTAGCCACCATCTGACAAGATGTTACCCAGGTTAACAAGAAAAGAGAGAATAGCAAAGGTAAGAGGTAAACTCATCTAAGGGGATATTCTAATAGCAATCCTAAATTAAAAAACTCACTTAGCCGGAATGGCTAACAAAAGAAGCAATAAACTCCACAGATAAAGATTTTTGACATAACTGCATCATAATGCTAAAAGTAAGAATGCAGCTCACATCACACACAACAGCAAGAAAAGGCAAATCAACCTACACGATACTAAAACAATATTAGGGTCCAAATATAATGGCTTCTAATCTTCATGGTAATCTTCAATCTTGCCTTGAAATATATTGGGTGCTTTCTTGATCCAAACTTCATAGGAAAGCTTCAAGAACTTCCTGTCAACCTTCACTTTGATTAAGGAACACTCAAGGCATCTATGGACATTGTGAGAATAAGGAGTCAAATTAAATTTTAATAATAATATCTTAGAGAAGGCAAAGAGTAAGAATCCTAAGAATGGGGTAAGAATATGAAATTCCTAGATATTCATTTGGTTGGCTTGATTTAGAATATAAAATTTGAAATTTTGCTAATTCGACCATTCTAACTAGGGCTCCGTCCAACAATTGATATAGCTCTCATACTACCTCTGTCAAAACCCGAATATGCAAATTCAGACTCTCTGTGTATATCACACTAGTCCAGGATCACGCTAGTGCACACAGTATAAACATAGGTGAAATATCAATCATATCATGATTCACTAAGAAAAGACTCAAATATTATTAATAATTATCAGAGTTGCGACCTTATGGCCAAGCTTACAGATAATAGCCTGAATGACTTAAGAAACTTGCAACAGAAAATAGAAATAAGCATAGTAGCCATTTGACATGTCCATAGGCAATCGACTAGGGAGCGAAGTCTTAATCCACGAAGTCATCGAAATATCCTCTTTCAGGTACCTCCTGCTGATATGGCCTCTCTTCCACAACTGAGCAAATATGGATATAGCCGTGAATACATAGAGTACTAATCAAATCGTTTGTTAATTTCTGAAAGGTTAATTTGCATAAAGCCACGATTTAAAGTAAATACAATAAATAGATTGAAAGCAAACTTTGAAAATGATTAATAAGTAAATAATCAAAGGAATTGAGAGTAATCATAAGTAAACTAACCATCCACTCTAATGAGCCACACGTGAACCAACCATTCATGTAATGAACCACCAGTGAACTAACAATTCACTTCCCAACTTAACCCATTCAGATTTTTATAAAAACTCTACCTCTTGTGTGAAATCATTGAGCATTGTCCATAACTGGGAACACGGCTATTCGAATAGTTTTACACTCTACAAAGGTTGTAAAATTTTACCCACATGATATGACCATCTTGTAATGTCACCAGTATAACATGCTTCCTTTTGCATGTCGACCAAGAAGATCACAACAAAGCCTTTAAAATTTTCAATCTCAACCCAATTCCACCATGAAGCACGTGATGACACATGGACGGATGGGATACAGGGGCGCAGGTGAGGATAGAAGGCCGATGGCTAACACATGGCAGTCATCCGCCGAGTGAAGCAGGTGCGGATGAGCGACGTGTGGCACGGGTGGAAGTGGGCTGGGCTGAGGCATGGGTCAGGTCAGCTGGAGGGAATGGGCTTCGGCCCACTTGGCTTTTTAGGGGTTTTAGGGATTTTCTATTTTTCAAAAATTCAAATAAAATCTTTTGAGCTCTAGAAAATAGCAAACAAATCCAGGACAACAATGGAGATTGTCAGTAAAAGGAGAAAAAGGGTGGTTTTAGGAAGCGTGTAGGTGCATTATCGATTTTATCGATGCCAAGTCTGAAGGGTGGAGGATGGAATGTGCGTGCAAGGCTTTGACCCGCCGCCGACTTCATCAACGCCAAGTCCGAAGGGTGGGGGACGGGCTGTGCGCACAAGGCTTTGCCCCGCCACAACTACATCGACAGAGCACACACACACACACAGGTCCTCGGCCTGTGTGGGATGGACCACACGTGTCAGGGCTTAGTCTTGCTCCCGACTTCGTCCACTTTCATTTGACTGCTTGTGGTCATGGACATGTTGTCTGACCACCTCGCAGTCGTGATTTCATCCGATGCCTCATGGCCATGGCTTTGTCTGACCATCTTACAGTCCAGACTTTGTCCGACTGCATCGTGGTCGGGATTTCATCCGACCACATCGTGGTCATATAGCTTCATCCAGCCACCTCACGGTCTAGGCTTTGTCCAATCTTGTTGCAGTCGGGGCTTCATCCGACCACCTCACGGTCAGGACTATCCGACCACCACGTGGTTGGGACTATCTGACCACATTGTTGTTGTGACTTTGTCCGACTGCCTCACGGTCGACACCTCGTCTGACCGCCTTGTGGTCGCATGAATTTTGTCTAACCACCTCATTGTCGTTGACACATCTGACCAACTCACAGTTAAGACTCACCACCCTCGTAGGCATCGCCTCGAAGAGACGGCCCTACCCACGACTACGCCTCGAAAAATTGGCCTCAATGGACCTTCCTCGGCTGTGTAACGGGACTTCACGGCTCTCCTCGTAGGCATCACCTTGGAGCGGTAGCCTCACCCACAGCTCTGCATCAAAAGCACGACCTCGATGGGGTGCCTTCAGCTGCGCCGCGGGATTTCGCAGTCCTCATTGGCATCACCTCGAAGGACTGACCCAACTTATGATTCTGCCTGCATGTGCTGCCCACGCTTGGAATACGACCTTGGCAATAGGTCGCAGCCTCGATGTCAGACTTCCTACGCTCTTACGCGGCGCCCAAGACTGGGCCACATGAAAGAACCCTATGCTAGGAGATTTATAGCATCCACACCCTGGGGGTTGGAGGTACCAATTGGATCAGATCGCCCATCAGGACCTTCTGCATGCTAGCGAGGGACAGGGGGCTGGGATAGTTGGTCACGTGAGTTCGCCCATTGGGACCTCTGCACTTGCTGTCGAGGGAGTACTATTGTAGGGGTGGTACAACCCCTATGACTGGGCCTTGCAATTGGCTCAATATGTAATAGGCCTAATAATATAGAGGAATGTACCAATGTACCCTTACCTTTTGTAATTATCAAAGGGGTAGGATGGGAATTTCGCATCCTACCCCATTCATGTATATAATCCCCCAAGAGGGGTATGAGAAGTGGGATCCATTCATTTAACACACGAGCTCTCTCTCTCTCCCATCTCTATCTCTCTTTAACTAGTCCACTCATATGCTATTTGGTTAGTAGTCACAACAAGAGAGGTTTTCCAAAGACAAACTATCCTTGGCCTAGAAATGAGCTCAATGCATGAGAATGACCAAGAGAGCGCTAAAATGGGTTGAGGGTAAAGGAAAGAGTAAGTTTTCATCAAAAACCACACAAATACAAGGAAACTTGAGAATTTTAGAAAATTCTCACTCTTGGTCCAAAAGAAAGAACAAATGTTCTATATGACCTTGATCATAGTGAGAAGGCACAGAAGAACTGTAGATTTACAAAAGGATGTCAAATATCAAGAGAAAATCATTGCAACCTTCGAAAACTCAAAAATTAAAATTCCTCTCAATTCTCCCCCGTAACCTATGCATGCATTTAACTGTACAAATTTCTGTGCCTTTGACAATGAAGTCATCACACTATTTAAGGAAGAAACTAAATGAGTCTAAAAGAGGAGACATTCCAACAAGGATAATTTTATTGATGTTTTAGTCATACTAGGAGCTTTGAAAATTATCCAAGTCAATTGAGAACATATTTAACCAAGCCATGCTATAAATGAAGCTTGCAAGATCATATGAACAAATATATAGCAAAACAAGCAAAAACCTAGCAAATAGTGATTATAGTGTTTTAAATTATGTCAGTCCATCTCAAAATCACTTGTGAAGCTAGAGGTATCACAAGCTGAGTCATGCTAGATCAAAATGACAAAGTAAAGCCTAGAAGCTAAATCAAGGATAGAAAATACTAAAAGCTCCAAATGGAATTACTTAATTTCAAGTCACATTTGTACATTGCATTTTGATAAATAGAGATTCATGGCCTATCTTAGTAGAGCAAGACCTAGACTAGGAGTCATCTACAACTGCCCTCTAAGTTCACTACAACAATTATGAGCTTCAGTGATGAATACTCCTTGACTAAAATAAAGGTCATTAATAAGTAACTTTCTATAACGCTTGTATTAAATTTGTCAACGTTGAAAGTAGAAGCGTTTTTTCCTAAAACTTTGTGATGATTCAAAAAATTTCACCACAAAATATAGTTACATATCTGTCGAACCTAGATTTTTCAATCCAGAATCCCCTGTGTAACACCACAATATTCCCTGGATCAGTAGATAGTGCTCATAGGAACATCGTTGCATCATCTCGTACATCGCATGAAGCATTATAAACCATAATATTACATAACCAAGTTTGAAATACACCGCGTCAGGCGACAGTTTACATAAGGGCCGAATAGGCCAAATGTCTACATTACAAAGATAACAATGGAAGCAAAAGTAGAAGTAAGACAATAGTCCACAGGCAAGCAACTAAGGGGTAAATGTGTGCAACATATATTATCTAAACTTAGATAATATATGTACGCACAATCTCCATTAAGTCTACTTGTTTAGGACACTAAATCGTACAAGCCATCCTAATTTCCTTCATTGTTTCCTCCATCAGCGGCAGGGGTATGCTCATATGCATAATGGTCATGGGTCCTAGTTTCTCATTTTAGTAATGCGAGGGTGAGCACAAATCCACCGTGCTCCATGAGCCAATACACATAATGCAATAAGTAATATGCATGGCTTACCAAGAAAAGGCCCGGGTTATTTTATTTTGCCATCAATTGCTTTTACAATAGGATACTTAGAATTTCCTATGACCTAACAATTTTTACCAAGATAGAATTTTTATCAATGCTTGAAAGAGTACCCATAATAGTAGTGATCCAGATACCATCCACCGTTATATGATTTCTGCACTATATGCTAACCTTTCAGCATTATAGCTGCTTACCATATTACTGGGACGATACCCAGGGCAACACAACTAGGGCCTTTCTCTGCCCTCCACTTTTCCAATTCCACCCACAAAGTTTTTGAAATAGAACTATATATAGTTGAGTTCCCATGGCCGCCCTTGACCGTGGGCATGGGTATTCGAATAGTTTTCACTCTTCAGAGTTTGCACACTTTACCCACAAGAGACGATCTGCTCATTGCCCCACACGATTCCTTAGTCATGTGGTTGAGTAGATCATCACAAGGATGTTAAATTTAGTTTAAATTCTAGTTATGCCTAAATCCTTTGTATATCCAAACTTGACATTGAACACAATTATGCCTTGTCACCCTAGACAAAAACCTAGTTGGTATACTAGTATTAACTAGAAATTTTATAGATTTACTTAGCCATGCTTAGAACAATCATATGTTGGGATATTTTTTACATAAAATGATAAATTTTTGAAGTATATTCTTGACTTTGGTGAGTCAAGAATGATTATGAAATATTTCCAAATAAAATTTTAAAAATTGGTTTAGACTTACGCATTGGTATGGTGGTGGGTGCTTGTTGGCATGCATTGTTGTTTGGTAACACAATGTCGATTGCCAGGCACAAGGGGTATGTGGTTAGGCCTAAGTCAAGTTAAGGACCGGTTTGTGAGCTACTATTACAAAGTCACACCGTACTACCACAAGTCTGGTATGGGACAGACTTGGCCGAATAATTTGTGAAGTTCCAACTTGATCTCGCTATAGGCTGAATGTGAGCGTGGCACAGGCCGCGAGAAGTCTCACATGGCATAAGAGAGGGCTCCAACATGTGGATTCATATTGTGGTGAAACCTTAGTGGCGGTGTGATCTAGTTGACAACGGAACATTGTAAAAGCTTTGTCATGAACTCTCAGCCGCACACCTAAGGCAGTGTGCTAACCGCGTGGCATTACGAGAGGACATGTCCTGTGGGTAAAGTTGTACACCTCTGCAGAGTAACAAACTATCCTGGATAGCCATCCACGGTCAAGGACATGCTGAGTAAGGTTTTTCATAGATTAGACTTTGGTTTAATAAAATCTGGTTTATGGAAAATTTGGATATCTTTTGGAAATATGGTCTGGGTGGGATACCCATGGATAGGTTAATGCCTGATTAGAGCCTGCACTAACGGTATTATTTTGTTATAACCTTGTTTCTATTTATTGTATCAAATGCAGTTGTTGAATCTACTCACACTATTTACTTCAATTTCGCTTTATGCTTAACTATTCATATTAAGCCCTCCTTTGTCAATCTTTATGCATGCATTAATCCTGTTAATTTCCTGGTGTAACTTGTGGAGTACTTTATGTGCTCACATTGCTCAATTTATCTTCTTTCCAGAAGAAGCCTTTGAGGATTGTAACGAATAGGCCACGTTTTACAGTAATTCGCCCGTGGGAAGGTTGGATGGGCTGCTACTTTATTTATCTTCCGTTGTCTACTTTATGTTTTTGGCTTCAAGCCGATATTGTAAACTTTGGCCATAAGGCTCATACCTTTGTTTTATAATAAATTATAGTTGTTATGCGTGATATGCATCCCTGATAACCCTGTATGGACTAGCTATTCCTGGGATAGTGCGATTTACACAGAGAGTCCTAGAGTTATTGCTCTGGGATCCGACAGTTAGCCCTGCCTACAATTTGCTAGCTTGTGGTTGTACTGTTGTACACTGGGAGGTTATCACAAGATTCGATCCTTAGGATTATCTGGACGGTGCTACCACTAGCCACACTCTTGTGCACCACTGCACCACACCCCCAAACCATCCGCCCAGATATTTAAGCAAGTTGTTTTTGGGAACATAAAATATCCATGTCAAAATATACCAACCATTTTCACCATGATTTCCCAAATCAGTTTCTCATGATTTAAAAGTGATGTTTGAGGCAATTTAGTGCCCTCGAATACCTAAGCAGTACTAAGCATGGCGAATAACTGTAGACTTATTTTAAAAAGGATACTACTATAAATTTTCCTAGGGCGACAAGGCTCAGATATTCTGGTGTTCCAAGTGAGTGTAATACTACCAAGTTCATTTAATGGTATATAACAAGAAGCTTAAATTCAACATACATTTGCACAAAAAATAACGACATGCAATTTCACAATTTAAAACGGAAATAACTTGCAGAAAAAGTAAATTCAACATGATCAAAGTATTGACTTGCCTTGGTCACAGTTGTCCTGGTTGTGATTGTCGAGGGTGGCATCAGCTTCTTCTTCCTGGGCCACGTACACTATTTTTTGCGTTCCGTGAAAATTTGGATAAAAATTAGCAAACCAAATAATTTTTTTAAAAATTCAAATGAGATTCAAAATTATGGTTTCAGTTCAATTAGATAGAGGTGAATTTAGAAATTTGTTTCACTCAATTTGGAGTTAAAATGAATAAGTTGTGTATGCCCTTTTAAAGTATTCAGTTTAATTAAATCCAAAAAATAAATAAAATCTGACAGGTGGGGCCCACAGCCGGTTTTAAAATTTTCTTTTATTTTTATTTTCCTTTTTCCTATTCCTATGACAGGTGGGACCGGTTCGGTTTTAATTAAAGTGCATGGCCCACATGTCAGTGACTCATTACTCTAACTACCAATCATTAGCCTTAACTACTGTCTTAACTGTAATTAATGACTATCCTAACCTGGGTTTAATTACGTAGTTCATTGTGCATCTTCTTCCTCTGGCTAAGCAACGGCGAGCTCGCCTTTGGCGGAGGAAGTGGCGGACGGAGCTGAGCATCCCCAAAATGGATTGCTCATGCCTGCACCTACCCGTAGGAGAAGCATCGCCGGCTAATTTGGCCGGGGTGTCGGCCGATGACTCCCGTGGGCGGTGGTAGAATAGGGGAAGGGCGGGCGTGGCGGTACACGTCATTAGAGTTCGATTGTGGGCTGGGGAGCATCTCGACGAGGTTAGAAGACTACCTCGGGGGTCGAAGAGGTTGGGGAAGGCGGTGACGGGCTGGCGGTGTGCAACGGGCGGGTGAAGCAGAGGCGACGAGAGGTCTTGCGGAGGTGGGGAATGGCATCGCGGTGCTCCGGGGGTGCTTTGGTGAGGAGGAATCCGACCACGGCGGCGCCGAGCAGCGGATTGCTCACCGACCAGAATTGGGGAAGAAGGTGACGCCGACAAGCTATAGTGCATGGGAGACCAATTACCTCAAGCAGAAAATGGAGTGGAGTATGGCGAAGTTGCCAGATGCGGGAGCAGCTTTTATAGCCACAGGAAAAGCGGCGGGCGATAGGGGGATCATTGGCTGTTGGTCGGGATGGCGTGGCGGAGGCGCTTCTATAGGGCTCGGGACGAGACGACCGCCGGTATGGGCATGATTACTCGGTGGCTGGCACAGTGACAACGTCAGTGTAGTTGGCGTCGCACTGGCCGAGGCAGACGCGACAGAGCGGGAAAATGGTGGGTGGCGGTGGTTCAATGGGGGCACGAATCGGCGGAGCGTGCGATGGCGATCATTGTGCGCGTTGCGGCGGCAAAGACCGTGGCACACGACAGGGCATGGGCGCGAGTAGGCGACGACTGGCAAAGCTCACGAGGCATAGCGACGGATCGGCGACGGAGAGAGCGAGGTGATGCGGGGGCTGCGGCGCTGCCGCGCGAGCGGGGGAAAGAAGGAAGAAAATTGGGCTGGCCTGGGCCGGCTCTGCCAGCAGATTTTTTTTATTTATATACATATATACATGTATACATATATATTTCATATTTTTGTTCATTTATTTGTTTACCTATTTACTTATTTTTATTCCTTTATGGCTAGCCTCATCTTTGTATTTATTTATTCACTTAGTATGGTACATAATTATATATATATATATATACACATATTTTATTCACTTCCCTTTGTTTATTGCTATTATTATTACTAAGCCCAAATTGAATTTTAAATTTTTCGTTCAAATTATAATCCCCTTTTGATGGATCATCTTTTCAGATTCAATTTTTAAAACATAAATTTCTATTGTTTTCACTGTTTCTTCATGATTTCTTATTTGTTTTATTTTTCATAAATTTCTTCAATTATTGGAACCTTAACCAAGAATTCAAAGAAACACCATTAAAATCCAAATATCGAGAAAATATATTTCAAAATAATTCAAGGGCTACACGTTTTCTGAATTCGAATTTTTGGATGTTACAATATCATCATAGATTGTTAGGTCAGAAGGGTGACTGCATGCCAAGGTGTTTTCGTGATAAATTATTTTTTTGTGATGCATTTATTTTTTGTCATATATCATTTTACTTTTCTATGATGAATTGTTATTGCTTAGAGGCATGAGAATGGACAGGAAACATAGAGGAAACAGGGGAGCATGGCTAGAGGATGGCTGGAGAAGTGGGGCGATAGTGCATGGCGGTGGACAATGGGGTGACACGGATGCCAAAGTTCTATGGTGATGTATTGGTCAATTCGAAGCTTGAAATATGTAGAGGATGTGCTAGCGATGGTGTAATTGCAAGGAATCAAAGAACGGCTCACCAGAGATGATGAATCGATGACAAGGAGTGGAAATGGCTAGTTTCAGAAAAATCTCGATTCTTGTTGATTGACTGAACCAAACGTCAAGAAGACGGTGTTTAGAAGCTCTAGAAAGTTTTGCAAAAGTGTGGAAGGGAAGCAACGCGGTTATGGGAACCCATCTGAAGGTTTGGGTGATGGGAAACTGATGAGTAATTAAAGGATTCAGGAATGATGATTTTGGTCATTAAGTTTTGAAACTGCCAAATAAAAGGAAACGATAGAATAAATGGAAAATAAATAACCAGGAATTGATGCTTCAGTAATTTGTGTCATTTTCCATTTTTGCACAAGGTGGAGATGAGGCTTGGTTTGAAAATTAGCTTGTAGAAGCGAAGAGTACAAGAGTTAAAGGTGAATTGTTCAATCAAATGAAAGAAAAAGGCACCATCGCATCATACCTTGAAAAAACTTCAAAGTTAAGTGAGCTCAGGTGAGAGAGAGCTAGGATGGGTGTCCTCCGGGAAGCTGGATGAATTTTATGGATGTTACAACAAAAGCACATCATAAAACATACCTGCCCAAAGCCTACCCGGCCAGGTAGGCCTAGAAATCTTTTACAAAATGTCACGTTTACATGATGTTTACCAAAACATGTATGACATTATAAACATCACTAATTATTACATTCCATGACAATAATATTTTTCATCGTTGAGTTTATCATGAAAATGCCTTCTCGTGTCACTAGATACAATCTATGACGCACTTTCTGTGAAAGATGGCTATGACACCTCATTTTTGTCATAAAATATTTTTTATGATAAAAAATGATCTTCCATGATGATTTCTGATCATCATTGAAGCCCATATTTGTTGTAGTGGTTTTATCCTAGTTTTAGTGCACAACCATATGGTCTACCTCAGTAAAGCACATCCTAGAGTAGGGCCATCTAAAGCAGCATTCTGAGCTTCAACGAAGGTCCAGTTTATAATTATATGGTCTTATTTCAATAAAGTACATCCTAAACTAGAAGCCATCTACAAAAGCCCTCCGAGCTTCAACCAATAGAATTTTGTCAATTTTCATAATCTCAAGCATCTCAAGCATTATACTTAAAAGAATGATCTTGGTTATATGAAAATCCCCCTGCATTCATGCCAAGTGCAATGCCAAGCTGTCTCATAAGAAATAATTTCTCAAATGCAATTTTGAGCACATTTGAAATTTTAAAGCAATGTTTTCTAAAGCAAGAGTTAACTAATGATTTAAGGTTGGAACTAAACACCTCTAACTAGGGTTAACTCAGATTCAAAACTAAACTAAGCAGTTTGAAATTATAGAAATTAGAAAATGATCACTATTGGTAAACTAGTCAAATGATTCAGTATATGATTTCAATTCAAGTTGAGAAAATTTAAAAGCTAGTCATGGTACAAGCTGAACTACACATGTAGACATATGAAGTAGAAAGCTTAGTAAAGAAAACATGACAGGATAAACAAAGCTACAAAATATATTGCAATGCATGATAGAAGGAAAAAATGTATTATATTACACATGAATAAAATAGAGCCAAACCCCTCCTCAAACCATTCCCATTGGATAAATAACCCCAACTCTCCTGACAAGAAAGTAAAATGAGAAAAATCCAAAGGTTTAGTGAAAATGTCAGCAACTTAGAGCTTAGACTTAACAAAATGAAGAAGTACAACATCTCCCTTCTCCATATAGTCTCTAAGGAATTGATACCAAATGTCTATGTGTTTGGCCCTAGAATGTTGTACTAGGTTCTGAGCTATATTAATGGTATTAGTATTGTCACAAAAAAAGTGAAACACTATCTAGCTCTAACTTAAAGTCCCTGAGAGTATATGAGATCCAAAAAATATGGGAGCAACTATAGGCAATGGCTGTATATTCAGCCTCAACAGTGAACTATGCAATAAAAGATTGCTTCCTAAAAGGACTAGAGATGCGAGCAGAGCCTAGAAAGTGATAAGTTCTAGAGGCACTCTTCCTATCTATCCTACAACCCCTAAAATTAGTGTTTGAGAAAGCTCAAGAGAGGTGCAAGCAGAAGAAGAATACAAATGTCCTAACTCAAGAGTGGACTAGAGGTACCCGAAGATGCACTTTACTGCTTTGGTGGTGAGATGCACAGGGAGAAGCCTGAAATTGAGTGCACAGACATACAACAAATTATATGCCTAGCCTTGAATCTATGAGGTAAAGTAGGGACACTATCTAGGTAGATGGTAAGAGGGCTCGTGCAGATAGAGCACAAGAGTGGTGTTTGTGATAAAACGCCTAGATAATTCTAAGAATTGAGTTTTGTGATGATCTCCTAATGTAAAATAGTGCAACCACAAGTCGTACAACCTAGCTAATTAATTTGCATCAACCCACCGTGGGTTGCGCCATTCGGTTGAACACGGGACGAATTGCCGGATAGAAGCCTCCGTGCAACGCAAGAGAGGGTGGATAGAACCCCACAACAGCTGAAATCCTTAGCGGGTGTAGCCTCATTGGGGAGATGATGAGGACATCCACGACAATGGTGCATCAACCATTTCTTCATATCTAGAAGATGTTAATCATAATTTGCATAAGGATCCAATGACAAAAGCGAGAGCAAAATTAATTACCCAACAAGTGAATTTGTTTTTTTAATGATTTTACTTTTGATTTCCATATAAATAGTGTACTATTTAACAACGGATGCTTGTGTGTGCTCAAGCCTATAAAAGAAGACATCATGGAAAATCAAGAAGATGGAGATAAGGCTGCATGTACACTTGGAGAAAAGCATGGAGATAAGGCAGGCTTCATACGCATGGAGACAAGCCAGCATGGGCTGGTGCATGCAACATATAAGTGCATCGGTTCAAGAAATAGAAAAGAAAGCCACAAAAGAAAGGAAATGAATAATATGCTGCATTAGAGAAAGGACAGAGGAAGGCATTCTGTGCAAGGAAATCCTCCCTTTGGGGCAAAAAGGAAAGGAGCTGACATGGAATTCCTTCTATGGGCTTGAAGGTTGCCTCACAAGCTATCTATTCTCTACATAGGACTTCCACAGGAGAACGCACCAAGAAGACAGCCTTGCGTAGTTGCAACACCATCAGTGCTAAGGTTCTGTGTGAGCTGTGCTATGAGAAAGCACATAAGGCCTGCGTGCCTAGTATTTTGGCTGAACAACCTGAGTTTCGTTTGTATCCTTCGCTGAGTTTGAACCATACATGAGTCAGTTTGCTTAGGGAATAGAGATTAGATACACTTCTTAGATCCCGCTCATTTCGGCTTGAGTTTCTAGCTTCTGGCTTATTTTTCACTATTCCACAATTTCGTCTTTTTCTGGTTTTTTTTTTTGCTTTTTTGAGCTTTTTTATTGGTTCTTTTTTTCCCGTATTCGTTTGTACTGTCCATGACGGGGTAGCCTGTTTTTTATTTTAATTTTTTTTTAAATTTAATTATGCCAAATAAGCCACCATTAACTACAGTATTTTTCAGCCAGCTACAATACTTTTCAGCCATAAGACACTCAAAATAAGCCCTTTTTAGCTGGCTCTAGGCCTTGCTACACTGTGCCTGAGTTAAGGGGGAGGACATAAATATCCAGCATCCCCATTGTATTCCTTAGACTATGTTATTTTCAAGATAACTAATATTGCTTATTCTTAGGTTTATGCTACGTGCTGCCTTTTGGAAATTGAGTGATTTTCTTGAGAATTCTCCAATGTTCTTGTAATTCCTCGTGTCTTGCATGGAGAATGTCACATCTACTTTTGCATAGTTGAGTAGACGATGATCGAAGTGTGCGGTTGGATGAATTTTTTGTCGCAGGTTACTGTATTGAGACAATGGTTGGCGCCATCAGTTCATTAGGTTGCACAAATCCAAAGTTACTCTTGATCCTACGTTATGAAGATCGGGTGCCTCGTATCATCTTGGTATCAGAGCGCAGTTGCTATGGTAGGATCAATTTACTCGTAGTTAGATTTATTTTTCTATCCTATACAGGAAAAGCCAAAAAAAATTCTTTAGCATATAATTTGATCTAAATTTTTTAGTGGGTTTGGTTAGGTCTCGAAGTATTAGGAACTATGTTTAGTCACTGATTATAGTATTTTCTTTGCGTATCTTGACCTTTGTGTTTAACCTAAACCATAAAAAATTGTTGGCTTTGAACTCCTCAAAACTAGCCCCAAAAATAGAGCTCAAGTAGCCATCTGGCATAGTGCATGATCGTGCAAAAATAGCACACCCGCAAGTGTATGGGTTGCCACTAAAATAGCAGCGAGTGTTGTGTTCTTCACATGGACTAGACTAAGGCTACTAGTGCATCAGCTAAAGCTAGGTCAATAGAAACAGGAAATAAGCGGAAAACTAAACCTAAAATGACTGCAGAATCGACTGAACAAACTAAAATAAAAACAATTGAACGAAACCCTAGTCGCACGAATGAAACTACGAACGAACTAAAAAAGGACGATAGGACAAACGACCGTACGAATTGACGTCACACGATGGAACGAACAACACGACAAGAGATACACAAACAAACACGCACAAATGAGTACAACTTCTGACTGATGACCTAACTAGCTACCAACCTCAAGAAAGAAAAAGGGAGTCGAGAAGCACCAGACGAGTCTAGAAGGACGGAGGGAGTCAAGAGAGAAAGGGAGTAGATGGTCGACGACTAACTAGACAATGGCGGTAGGACAATAAATAACTACGATGAACACACGCACGACTTAACTATCGAATGACCGTAGAAAGGAGAAAAGAGGGAGTCGAGAAGCACTAGGGGGTTGAGACAACAAGGGGGAAGGAACGGTCGCCAGCTAGCTAATTCGCACAACACAAACATACACTGATACTAACATAGAAAATAGCACAAGCATAGGACACTAAACATTGAACATAGATAGATGAATGAAAGATACTTGACTAACATGAACTACTCACAACTGACTAAATAGTGATAACAAACACATATTAATAAACTAACCATAGCTACATAGGGATAGAGCGCAACATATAGCTAATAGAGATCACAATTTACAATTTCTACTAACTACTACTGATCATAGAGAACAATTAACAGAGCATAATAACATATCCACTGATCACATGCATACATCACAGTTCACCACTAAACACAAATCCACAATCTCAGAATCACAAAGTGCAATAGAATTAACACTTAACAATAGCAACCACTGACCAGTAATTAAGAATAGTAAAAGAGGAAGCGAATGGGGAATCAACCAAAAAATGGAGAAGTAGTAGTGGCAGTAGAGGTGGCCGTTGGCAGAGGAGCACATCGGTGATTGTGGATCTGTAGAGGAGGGAGGTCAAAGTAGTGGTAGCAGAGGGGTGGCCGTCGGTGATGCGGTGGCACACCTTGGGGCAGCGTTAGCGAGATGCTATGGTGGTGGTGAGTAGTAGCTCAGTGGATGGAGAAGGAAGGGAAAGGAGAAGCAATATGAGATCAGGGAAGAAGAAACTAGAACTAGGCTCTGGTGGAGGGAGTGGAGGCCGAGAGTGGTGCTTGGTGGTGGAAGAGCAGGGAGGGGAGGAGAAGAAAAGTGGAAGCAAGGGAAGGCAGTAGAGGACGGGTGCTAGCAGCAAGAAAATGGGGGAGAAGATGTGGCCATGGCCGACGGCGTAGAGGGGGCAACAGTAGGGGAGAAGAAGCCAACGAGCTGGAGAGAGTAGATTGGCGGAGCAACACAGGGGAGGAAGAGGTGGCGCACGGTGGAGCTGCTGAGGTAGCATGGAGGAGAGGAAGTGCTGGGAAGGGGATGGTGGTCGATGGAGGAGCAGGGAAGAGGTGAAGCACAAGGGGGCCAAGGAGAGAGAGATCTTGAGGTGGAGGGAGAGCAGAGAAGGACGGTGGCACTCGGTGAGACGGCCGCCGAGATGGGAGGTGCTGAGGAAGAGGGGCGACGGTTGGTAGAGTTGATGAGGTAGCACGGAGGAGAGGATGTGGTAGGAAGGGGATGGTGGTTGGTAGAGGAGCAGGGAAGAGGTGAAGCACTAGGGGGCCAAGGAGAGAGAGAGTTGAGGTGGAGGGAGAGCAGAGAAGGGCGATGGCGCTCGATGAGATGGGCGCCAAGATGGGAGGCACTGAGGGAAGAGGGATGGCTGTCGGTGGAGTTGGACGATGTGGTGAAGGAGTGATGGCGTGGGAGAGCAGTGGAGGAAAGGAGGCGGTGGAGATAGGTGTCGCTGCCGACGGGCAGGCCTAGCCTCACTAGCACCGGAGTTGGAGAATGAGGGAGGAGAGCAAGGGGGCAAGGGAACAAGCAAAATGCCAGGCTCGGTCTCCTCCATGGCCCGTGGCTAGGTTAAGAAGGATTAGGGGATTTTCTACATATTTGTGTTTCATTCATTCAAGTTCTCTGAAATTGCAAATAGGTCAATCTCTCTTCAGATTTCTTCTGTTTGAACCCTCCAGAAGTCCGATTTCTTTGCAATATTGTCCTACACATCCGTAGTGACATGTATATATGTACAGAGCAATCCTAGAATCTAAATTTGAAGATTATGCGCCTTGATTTTGCAGGCTTGTGGGAAATTATAGAAAAGTAAAATGGTCCATTTCGAACAATTAATTATAGAAAAGGTTGTAAATGATGATAAATTGTCCCAAAATATGAAAAATATATATAAAAATGATGCATGTCAGTGCGCTGTAGTGTCACACACGCTATAGTACTACGCTACAGCATCAAGCGATGTGATAGGAATGCGTGCTATAGTACAACAAAAAAGTACAGTACCACACTATAGTACACACAATGAACAATGCACTAATATGCTACAGTAGCATGTGAAAAGAAACTTCACTTATATCTTTTGTGAGCCAATTCAATCATTTGCGAATACTTTGCTCTATTGAGACTAGCTATTAATGTTGCTCTAGGATAGCTTATTTACACTTTGCACACCTCTAATTTGTTATTTCTATCATAGCCAAAAATAGGGTCTGAAGTGCTGTTCTTATGACAATTGGATTGGTCAAAAAAGGGGAAAAAGGAAAAAAGGGGGGAAAATAGAAAAAAGGAGAAATTTTTTGCTTGGCCGGTCACTACTGTGAGCACACCCTATCATTGTCAAAATTTCAAATTGTGTTATTTCATTGTTTTGAGCAGTCTCATGCCCTATTTTATGTCATTGAGCAATTAGCTAGTGTCTCTATATAACTTGTGCTATACGAACTAGTTGTTCATCACTTATATTTTTGTATTAGCTCATTCCTTTGATTGCACTAAGTTCGATCATCTTTATGTGTGAGTTGCTTCGTTCTCTGCTTATATCATAAGATCAGCAACTAGGCATTGAAATTCTAGTTTGGATTGCTACCTAGCTTTATAATATCTAGAATTTCAGATTGCATAGGTAAATACTTTTCTCTCCAAGCTCCACATGTAAGCCATTGTTTCATACAACATTGGACTATGAATTCACTTAATCTATTACCTTTGATTTTCTACCTTCACCAAGGTATGTGTGTCTTCACGATCCAATGAGGCATAAGAACTTCGGTTAGTAAAGAGAGGGTGAGGATGATTGATTCCATATATTATTTTCTATTTTTGCAATACTAACAATGGCAGAATATTCAACCTTTCGTTCCTCATGGTGCGACTCTAGATAGGTGTATTTCCCATTCTATTGAAGTATAGATCCAAAGGAGTATCTCGAATGGGTGGAACAACTTGAATGTGACCTCAAGTTTTAGAAGCTATCCAAAACCAAGAAATTGATACAAGCTATCAAAGAGTTTGAAAAATATGCATACGCTTGGTGGAAGTGAGATGCTGAGAAACAATATGTTGCTACTTGGGAAGAGTTGAAGGAGGTCATGATAAAAGAGTTTGTGCCAAATTAGTATAAGCTGGAGCTACTTCATCATATGAGTAGCATTCACCAAGGACGTTGATCTATCAAATCTTATTATGATGAGCTGGATTATACCAAGTATCATGCCAACATCACAAAAGCATGTGCAATGATGGCCTACTTCAAAAGAGGTTCGAATTCTGAGATCGTTGCTACTGTTCATTTAAAATATGATGGTAGTATGAAAGATCTTGTGAATTATGCTATAGAGGAGGAGATGAGAATTATGGATAGGCGTATACCACGGTTCAACATGAGTCTACACTTCAGTTTGCATGCCTTTACTAATGCATCACATGAGAAGACGACTGAGCATGCGACTTTCCCTTTGGTCAAGGCGTCATGTAGTGCTACCGCATTGGTACATGAGAAGATCATGGTTGATGGTAACTGTTCCATTGCTAGCCCACAATCAATAGAAGATGAGATGCTTCAAAACCCATATGAGGTGGAGAGCCACATGACCAAATTGAGTAAGAGTGATAAAAGCAGTGAGTTGTGTGATCCCACCATATGTGAGATTGAGAGCATCCAAATTGAGATTGAGAGAAACACACAGACAAAGAGAGAAGTAGATGACAGGAAAAGTGAGGTTATTCTTTATACTAATGACTTACTCTCTACTTCTAATGTTGTTTCTCACATTATGCTAGTTAATGAAGAAGAGGAGTTAAATGCTAAACAAACTACGTTGCTTGAAGATAAAGTTACACTATCTACATCACCTACATCAATTGAGGAGGACATTCAAGGTAACAATAATGGTGATAAATTGGTAGTTCATCAAGAAAATGTGAGTAGATGTGAGAACCCTTGTGCCCAACTAAAAAACCCACATTCTGAATTTAATGTGCTTAATTTACATAGGCAGTGATCGGTTGGGCTTCGGCTTCTGGCTTCTGGCTTATTTTTCACTATTCATAAGTTTCGTCTTTTTCTGAACTTTTGGCTTTTTGTTGAGCTTTTTTGCCGGTTCTTTTTTTCCCGTATTTATTTGTATTATACGTAATGGGCTAACATATTTTTTATATTTTTAAATTTTTTTAAATTTAATTATGCTAAATAAGCCTCTGTCACTACTGATTGCTTTTTTCAACCACTCTGATGTTTTCAGCCATAAGCCATGAGCTTTTCAGCTGAACCGATCACCACCATAATGTGGAATTGATTACTCATAAGAAAGTTCTTAGTAGAATATCCCTTAATGATCCTTTGTACTATATCATATTTGATGAACCTGTTGAACTATCTAGTGTGATTGAGAAGGTTTCTGAAATTGCATGTCAAAAATCACTAATTTGTAACTACGACTACACATATAGATTTAATTTAATTGGAGATTATGGTGTGTAGACAAGAAGTTTCATGTTTATCGAATATACATTACATATGACAAGTTTGTTGAATTGAATTTGCATGTTTTAGATAAACCATCTTTTGAGCCATGCTTAAGTAGCACAGTTGAAGCATGAAAATCATTAAAAAATTTCTACCCCGTGTTTGAACAACTTGATCTGATTTTGCCCATTAATGACTTGTCTATGTACTTCGAAAATAACTTTTTCTTATAGGAGGGAGAATGATGTGAATGGTAATATGAAATGTATGCATCTTTGGGCTGCTATTGTACTATTTGGTTTCTACAAAACAACAAATATGACACAATAATTGATTCATATATATACTGTGCATATGTATTGTTCATTTTGTTTACTACTCCTTCTGATGTATATGATGTGATAAACAGGAGAAGTGTGAATGATTGATACATATACGATGTATATACCTTGTCCTCTTTGTTTAGTACACATCTAGGTTATCAAAAGCTGAGGATAATTTTTCTTGAAGAAGGGGATGATGAGGAGGACATCCCTGACACTTGTGCATCATCTATTTCTTCAAGTGCACAATATGTTTATCATGATTTGCAGAAGAGTCCAATGACAAGAGTGAAAGCAAAATTAATTACCCAATAGATGAATTAGTTTCTTAATATTTTTACTTTTGATTTTCCTAAAAATAGTGTACTATTTAATAGCAGATCCTTGTGTGTGCTCAGGCTTATAAAACAAGACGTCATGGAAAATCAAGAAGATGGAGATAAGGCTGCATGAACACTTGGTGGAGAAAAGCATGGAGATAAGGCAGGCTGCATAGGTATGGAGACAAGGCAGCATGGGCAGGTGCATGCAACATTAAATGCATCGGTTCAAGAAATAGAAAAGAAAGGCACAAAAGAAAGGAAATGAATAATATGCTGCATTAGAGAAAGGAGAGAGGAAGGCATGCTGTGCAAGCAAATCCTCCCTTTGGTGTGAAAAGGAAAGGAGCTAACATGGAATTCCTTTCTATGGGCTTGAAGATTGCCTCACAAGCTATCTATTCTCTACACAGGACTTCCACGGGAGAACACATCATGAAGACAGCCTTGTGTAATTGCAACACCATCAGTGCTGAGGTTCTGTGTGAGCTGCGATATGAGAAAACACATAAGGATTGCGTGCCTAGTATTTTGGCCGAACAACCTGAGTTCGATTTGTACCATTCGATGAGTCCAAACCAAAGATGAGTTAGTTTGCTTAGGGAATAGAGATTAGATATGCTTCTTAGCCAAACACAGCCAGCCCTAGGCCTTGTTGCACATGTGCCTGAGTTTAGGGGGGGGCCTTAAATACCCAGCATCCACATTGTATTCCTTAGACCATGTTATTTTGAAGATAGTTTATATTACTTATTCTCGAGTTTATGCTACATGCTATCTTTCGGGAATTGGGTGATTTTCTTAAGAATACCTCTATTGTTCTTGTGATTCCTTATGTTTTGCTAGAAGAATGTCACGTCTACTTTGCGTGGTCAAGTAGACGAGGATTCAGGTGGTGATCAGTTGGGCTTTTTTTGGTGGCTTATGGCTGAAAGCACTGTAGCTGGCTGAAAAAAATACTGTAGCTGACAGAGGCTTATTTAGCATAATTAAATCTAAAAAAATCAAAAAATATAAAAAATATGTTAGCCTATACGTATAATACAAACAAATATGGGAAAAAAGAACCGGCAAAAAAGCACAAAAAAGCCAAAAATTCAGAAAAAGATGAAATTTGTGAATAGTGAAAAGTAAGCCGGAAGCCAGAAGCTTAAGCCGAATTGATCAGGGCCGCGGGTTGGGTGAATTTTTTTATTGCAGGTTGCTACATTGAGACATTGGTTGGCTCTATCGGTTCATCAAGCTGCATGGATCTAAAGTTATCCTTGATCCTAAATTGTGATTATCTAGCACCCCGTATCAGGAGATGCATTGTAAAGACCTTGTAGTGAACTTCTTGATCTGCATATCTAAGAAAATATGTGGAACATAACAAGCTTGTTGTCTCTTATGGGTAAAGTGTGCGATCACTGAGTGAAAACTGTTCAAACAGTCATGCCCATGATCATAAGTGGGCATGGAACCTTACTCAAGATAGTGTCTATTTTACAAATGATCTACTTACTAAAGATAGTCTCTATTTTACAAAATGATCTTTGTGGTTGGGATGAAAAATATGAAGGGTGGATAGCACTCTGAGTATTCATTTCCCCTAGGTGGATAGAACCCAGTGATTATAATGGGTGGATAGAACCCAAATATCAAAAATAGCATAAGGTGGATAGAACCATATAACAGGTACTATTATTATTACATTCCTTCACACTCTTTACAAAATATGGTTTAGTAAAAAATGCTATGTCTCAGGAATTTTCTATGTACTGTAATGTTCAACAAAGGTATTTAGCAAATAAAAGAACCCAAGCCTTATTTGTTCAGCCATGCGTCTATATTATTATATTATGTGTGTTGGCTCATGAAGCACAGTTGCTTGTGCTCACCATGGTTCAATCAATTAACTTAGAACCAATGGATCATGTCCACTACGCCTACTACACCGCCCCTAGATCAGATAAGGAAGATGATGGTAGAGATTAGGTCATCCCTTAGCATTCTAATCTTTACCTCAGATAGGAAGACTTTGATGGTGATTATAGGCATATTTATTATCCAAACTATTGAAAAGTACTAAGGCATCTTTTACCCCTTAGTCACTTACCTATGGCAAGTTATGGCCTCACCTTTCGCTTTTTGCTTCTGCTTCTATTTTTGTAATGTAAATATTTGGCCTAATCAGCCTGTTTTGTAAACTCTACCCAATATGGCATATTTAAACTCTGATATGTAGTAAAAGTGTTTGGCATGGTTTATGTGATGTATGAGATGATTCAATATTGTATCTGTGAGCACTATCTATTAATCCAAAGAATAGTGCAGTGGAATCACAGAGGATTCCGGATTGCAAACTCGGAGTCCAACATCACCTCAAGACCATCATTAATTAATTGAGAGACTAAGAGCAAGTTATATGTGAGATTGCTTACCAAGGCCACATACTTAAGCATAAAGTTGTCATTGTCTCGAATGGTGCCCTTTGCCATGATGGTACTAGTAGAAGCATCCCCAAATGTAATCAATTTGTCATCAGATGCATGAGTGAGGGCTCTCGCCTAGGCCTAGCAAAAGCCTACCATGCTCCTGGACTCCCCCTGAATTCTCGCCTAGGCCTAGCAAAAGCCTAGTGCTCACCCTATCTAGTAAGCATTAGTGGACCTATCCTGCCCTCACGGTAACCAAGCCTTGGACGAGCAACTGACTTGAACCCATCAAGGAAGCCCACTGCAAACCTAGGTCTGGCTGAGGATCTATGAATCTGGGCTACATGAGCACACTTAGCCCTAAGGTCTCTCTCTATCCCTCTTCTCCTTCTTGTCTCACATGAAGCAGAACTGATACAAGTGCCCGTCTCTCTCACAATAGGTGCCATAGTACTTGATGAGGAGTCTCACCTGAGGTATGAGAAGCACCTACTGTGATCAAGGGACTCTGTGGAGAACAAGCAAACTTGAAGATAGTCTTCCCTGGCTCAGTAATTGACTCAAACAGGCCATTCTCTAGAGCTCTCACTACCTTAGGAGGATTTTTCTTAGTATACTCTAAGGCATTAAAATCTAGACCTCTATTCTTGACAATAACCTTAGACCAGTCTAGGATCATGTTGAGATTTTTCTTTTCACTAGAGAAGCACTCTAGGGTTTTATTGTGGTAGGCAATTTCTTTAGCTAGGGTCTCACATGACCTAAACTCACACTTATTCACCGCCCTACCATACCTCTCCTTATGCACAACTACCTCTAACCTAAGAGACTCACATGAGACACAAGGAGCATTCTTCACTCTCCTAAGCTACTGATAACTTCACTCTATATGCCTCATGCATCTCATCTAGATCCTAACATATCTCAGCACAGAATGCACATATGATGGATGTAATAGAATAAGACTTCTTAGATACAGAAGATGCATCAGAGTTTTCTTTAACATTGAGATCATCTAGAGTTCTAGTTAATTTAGTAATTTTGTCCATGGACCTATTAAGCTTTAAATATAACAAAATGCACATAGAGCAAGATATAACAGTAGTATTCATGTCCCCAGCTAATAAGCAGATAGAAGTATTGCTAGACTTGTGTTGAGCAATTTGCTTTTCAGCATATTTAAGTTGTTTAGCATGATAGCCATACACTAAGGAACCAACAAAAAGAATAGCTTTCATTTTAGTAAAGTTATTCCTACTGACTAGCAATTCATCAACAACATAAGCATGTATAGTAGTGCCAAGAGTAAAGCAAGTGTTCAATTCATCATTCTTTTCATTAACTACTATAAGCTGACTAAGAATAGATGCATAAACAATCCTCAGCTTGCCTACCTCAAAGTGCAAAACCAAGCAAGAATCACAGTTATCATCATTAGGTATAAGTGATCTAAGCCTAGTAAGTTCAGTGTTCAAGCTCTCAATCACTAAGTTTTGGCTAGTCAATTTCTTCTTGACTTTCCTTAGAACATGATCTAGTTGAAGAACAGCACAAGACATATGATCATATGAGGGTTTTACCTCATCAAGGTCACTGTAGAGTTCATGCTTGCTAGAGATGTCATTGTCTCTCACCATGAAGCACATGCTGGTGAAGTCCAAGGCCTTCTTTCCTTGTGGCTTGTCCTCATCATCCTCTATCCCCAAGTCCACATCGCTCAAGTCAAGCTGCTTGAGAGTGGAAAGAACTTGGTGGACTACCTTGTAGTAGTTGCACTTTTTGGTGGTCCTCCTTCTCCTCCTTAATCTCCTTGCCCTTCAGCTTGGGGCAGTTGGCTCGAATGTGGTTCAACTCTCTACACTCATAGCACTGAAACTGACTTCCTCCTCCCTTCTTTCTCATCCTCACTATGTTGAGGGCTCTCATGAACTTTATTGATAGGAGGGCTAGGTCATTCTTAGGAAATTGCTCAAGCTAATCATCACTCAAAGCATGCAAAGCAAACAAAGAAAAATCCAATAGAAGCAGACTTAGCTGCGGTAGAAGAAAGATGCTAAGCGGGATCAGTTATAAGTGCCATCGATTATGACTTGCTCTTACGAGAGAACAAGTAAACCTCATGAGTCTTAAGCTTTGAATAAAGCTTATCCAAGGTTAGCTCACTCATGACAGTGGTGTCATTGATGGACATGACTTTTATTTCCCAAATTATCATGTTTCAAGGCTCCAAGCACTTACCATACATTTTCTGATTAAGAAAAAGTCACATCGATAGCATACATGTTGCTAAGAATCTTATGAAAGTGAGAGAAGCACTCGTCCAGAGATTCTCCAGATCTCATCTCAAACTTCTGTGAAAGCGAGAGAAGCACTCCTCCAAAGATTCTCCAAATCTCATCTCAAACTTCTGATATTCATTCTTGAATTGGTTATGACACACTTCCTTAACGGTAGTTGAATCCTCATGGTAATCACATAGGGTCTGACCAATGCTATGCACGAAACTAAGATGAACACACAGTCAAACTTATTTTTGGTGAGTCCCTAAATCAGGAGGTTCCAAGCTTTGTTGTTTGCCTCCATATTTGAAAGATTTGCTAGATTGATTTGATTATTGACAGAGACAACATAGGAACTCTTGACCTTCTCCAAGATTGCATGGCCTTGGGCCTAAATGTTGGTGGCCATCCTTGCCTTCCATTTGGGAAGTCAACCCCATTGAAGATGGGAGGATTGGTAAAATACTTGTCTGATACTATGGCTCTAAGACAGGTTAAGATCTACAAGGAGGAGCTTTATCGGGCTCTTCCACCACTTGTTGGACCAATGTTGGCAATCAGAGGGGGTGAATAATTATGAAAACTTTTTCATTCCCCTAATTATTCTAAATCTTCATTCAAAGTACTATCAAAGTTATCAAGTTCAGATTACACCTCCTACAAGAGAATCATAGAGATCAAGGATCAACAAGAAGCAACAACCAAGCTTTGCATGCCTGACTGGTAGAATCATTGACTACACGCTAGTATGATACCAGTGGTACTATCGCCAACTTCAGGCCGGTATGACCGCGCCATGGTACTACCGCTCTAGGGAAGCCGGTACTACTGCTTGCCCTATTTCTAAGCACAAACCCCTTGAGATAAAAACTCAAATAAAAGGATATTGTTCAAACCCTGTTCAAATACTACTAATATTGGTATAGACATAAGCAAAAATGTTAGGAACCAAATCAAATAAAAAACACAAGGTTCTTGGACTTGATCCCATCCAATTTGAAAGCATTGCTTCCTAGGTCACAATAACAAACCAAACCCTAAGACTCTAAGACTCAAATTACTTCTTGCTCATGAAGATCTAAGTCATCTCTCACATGTCCTAGCGGGTAATCTAAGCAAAGAATTGGGCTAGAGAGGCCATGATCACAATATCATGAATCTTGGTTAAGACAAGATAGGAACCGGAAAAGATCTTGATTCTTGCTATAAAAGTGATCTAATTGGGCAAAGTTGATCCCAAGGACCTACTTATGCCTCTTACACATCACAGATCATAGCAATCACATCAAGCAAGAATTAGCACTCATGCAAAGAGAGATAAGAGCATAAGAATTGCAACAACTTGATTTGCTACATGAAGAGAAATGATTCTTATAGCTTGCTGGTTTACAAGGGGCCCTTTACAAGCCTCACTCTTACTCACACCATGAAAGAGAGGTAGAACTAGCCTAAGCCTAAAAAATCTCCTTACTTGAAAACCCTAGAACCCCTCACCTTCATCATATGGGCTAAACCAACCCCCTTAGTGGGTCTAGACCCACTAAGGATTGGGGAACCTGTCAACCCCACAATACCAGGTTTTTCACTCAAATGCACACTTTTCAAAGTGCTTACAAGGATCAACCCACTCACACCTGAGTGTTTGATCCACACAACACACACAACCCTAGGCTAACCCTAAACTACTTCTCTTTAGGGGTGCAATCGGAGTGGATACAGACGGATATCGCTTATCCTGTATCCTATTCCACATTTTTTCCTTAGAGTCGGATACGGATAATGTCAGATATCTATTTCTCCATTCCATATCCATTCCATAATCTTTTGGACGGTCAGTCGGACGGAAATTATCTGCTTCTTTGCACAGGACATTGGATAGTATGGTACGATTAGAGCGAACATGGAGAGGCTAATTACTGAGATGTTGAAGAAAGAACACTCAGTACTCCTGCTTATTTAGATATGACAATTAGCCTATATGTTATTTTGTTCCTAGGTGAAGTCACAATAGACTTTCTCATATCATTTGACATACGGATATATACAAACGGATATCACTTATCCCGTATCTTATTCCATATTTTTTTCCTTAGAGTCGGAATCGGACACGGATAGTGCCGGATACCCATCTACCCCTTCCGTATCCGTTCCGTATGCTTTCAGTCGGTCGGACGGATGAAAATTATCCGCTCCATTTGCACCCCTACTTCTCTTGCATGTCCCGACACTGTGGTCTTGGAGTAGGCCTCAAGTCCAGTATTTGGCACCTTCCCCTGACTCTCATCTTGTCCTTCAAGCCACCATGCATACCACATGTAGGTTGATCAATGGCTTCCCTCCATCGGCAAGTCTCTCTCATTATTAGCTCCCATCAGGCCACACCTCACTTGAATCGATGAAGCCAACTTGATCTAACATGTAGTTGAATATTCCCTCAAATGCATTCCTTGTCCTTGCCTTGTGCCATGCTCGAGCCCAACCATCCCACATGACCTCCTTGACCGCTTGAACCTCGATCCACCCTGACCTAGTCCCAGTCGCCTGCCATTGACCGTAGTTGTCTCCAAGCTTCCCTACACCTCCAAAGACCAAGAAATTATTTTCGGGCGCAAGTTCTTCACAGCTTGATTCATGTTAGCATAACCATGCAACATGTAATATGCAACACAATGCAACCATGACAGGAGTTCCAAGATCACCCCATGAATAATTATCCCATAATTCCTAATTTTCAGAACGTAATGCCTTCAGCTAGTATGAGCGCACACCCTATGCTGGTCATACCGCTCTGGTAGTACCGCCAACCATTGGCTGGTACTACCGCTCCTCAACCATTTCTCGATAATAGGGGAGCAATATAATCGTTTGCCAAGGCCGCTACTACTGCACCAATAGTACCACCATGCATGGCCCTGTCATATCTTTCCTCTCATAGTATGCGGCATTGTACCGGTACTATTAAACCTAGCCAACCCAAAAACCCTTGGATACAACCGTTACTAGAAAACAGTTATTGCCATGTAACGACCTGTCATACCACACCTACGATAGTACCATGGCTACCATGCCAGTACTACTACCTTCAGTCCTTCACTAGGTCTATACTACCACTGGAATCTAGCTGGTACTACCATCAACATCTGGCTGATACTACCGTATGATCCTAACAACAACTTCAATTTTTAGATAATTGCATACTATTTGCAAAACTTTAGATTCAATTCAACCTAGCTACTAATTGTTTATCATAAATTGACCAAACCTACCCACATGGTCTCTCAAGAAACTAATTGCCCTAAGGTAAGGGAAATGCATGGTAGTTGGCCTTCCAATGGGACGAAATTATGTGCATAAAGCACTAAATTGTGTGGCCATCGAATTGATGTACTTTGATAAGGATGTTGTAGGTGATCTGGAAAAATGGGTGAAGAAACAGAAGAAAGAACTAGATCAATGTTGAAGAGAACCAATTTCACAGCAAAGAGTTGACAAAGAACAATTACTGCACCATAAATTGGAGTGCACAGAGGAACAAAAGGATACTTACTAGAAGCAATCTCACGTGACTTGGTTGTAAAAGGGAGATAGAAACAAAAAGTTTTGTCATGCCATTGCTTCATAACGGAGGAGAGTTAATGCTATTAAGAGATTTAAGCAAACAGATGGTCGATGGAAAGAATGAGAGGAACCTCTCAAGAAACATGTTTATGAGTACTACCTAAATCTTTTTTACTTATAATGCAGGCTGTAAGTTAGAGAGCATTTTACAAAATGTGCAACCAAAGGTTACACATGCAATGTATGAGATGATGATGGTAGAATTCATAACTAAGGAAGTCAAAGACGCTCTAAGCCATATAGGTGATCTAAAAGCTCCTAGCCCAGATGGTATGCCAACTCTCTTCTTTAAAAGATTTTGGGGTATTGTTGGCAAACATGTTAAACATGAGATGCTGGAGATGCTTAAATGAGGTGTAGTTGTACCAAATGGTTGGAATGACACCAATATAGTGCTGATTCCAAAGGTTGAAAACCCTTTAAGCTTAAAGGATGTAAGGCCTATAAGCTTATGTAATGTCATATATAAGTTGGTGTCAAAGGTTTTAGCCAACAGACTTAAATGTGTCTTGTTTGACATTATCTTCTTAAATAAAAGTGTATTTGTGCTGGGAAGAATGACAACAGAAAATGTGTTAATTGCATATGAGGCCACACACTATTTGTGAAATAAGAGGATGGGCAAATTGGGCTTTATAACCATCAAACTTGATATGAGTAAAGCATAGGATAGAGTGGAGCGGTCCTTTTTGCAACAAACGCTTCGGAAGCTTGGGTTTTGCAAAGATTGGGTGAAGCTATTTATGAAGTGTGTCAACATACTAAGGTATAGATTTAAAGTTAATTATAATTACACATATATGACTGTGCCTCAAAGGGGCTCCATCAAGGAGACCCTCTCTCTCCTTATCTATTTGTTATTTGTGTAGAAGCCTTCTCTGTGGCCTTGTATGTAACTGAGACACATGGTGATATCCAAGGTGTATGAGTCTGTTAGGCCGCCTCAAGCTTAACACGTCTTTTCTTCACTGACGACTCACTATTGTGGTGAAAACTAACACAAGGAATGCACAGGCGATACAAGATATATTAGATAATTGTGAATCTTGTTCGGGTCAAGCAATTAATCATGACAAGTCAGCGATAATGTTCAGTACCAACACAGTTGACCATGCGAAATCTAGCTTTATGTAGAAATTGTAATTTCGGAAGGAAGCGTTGAATTAAAACTATTTACGCCTTCCTATTTTTATTGGGCATTCAAAATATAATGCCTTTGAACATATTATGGAGACGATGTGAAAATGAGTTCAGGTATGGAAAGAGAATGCTTTCCAAAGCAGGAAAAGAAATTGTAATCAAGGCAGTGGCACAAGCTATACCCACTTATGCAATGTCTTGCTTTTATTTAACAAAAACTTGTTGTGACCAATTATCAAGCTTCACCATGAAGTTCTGTTGGGCGCAACAAAAGAATGATAAGAGCAAGTCTTATAATACAGCCTTCAGCTGGCTATATGGATACTTACAGGCCACTTATCAGCCTACTCATATAGTAGTTACAGCCAGCTGAAGGCTGTATGATCTACCCCTTCCTCTCACAAAGTTTCTTGGTTCTTGTGCTTCTGCTGGCTGTAAGCTTACAGCCCACCTCTCTTCTCTCTCCTCCTCTCTCTCCTCTACCTCAGCATACAGCCAGCTTACAGCCTCTTATAATACTTGCTCTAATAAAATCCATTGGCTCGGAAAGGAGAAATTAATGAGGCTGAAGAAGAAAGGAGGTCTTGGGTTTCGAGATCTCAATGGGTCAACTTAGCCATGTTGGTGACACAAGGCTGGAAGCTTATTTTATATCTAGAATTGCTTTGTGTACAAATCCTAAGTACTAAGTATTTTCCTCATGGTAATTTTCTTGAGGCTAAATTAAGATAGACATATCATATGTTGGAGGAGTATTTTAAAGGGTATTAATCTTCTGAAGCAAGGACTAATTTGGAAGCATTGGTGATGGTTCCAGGGTAGATGTTTGGGCAGATCCAAGGTTTCCCAGGGAAAGATCCAGGTGGGTCTATCTACTAGATCAATATTTGGGAAGAAATGGTTTAATTAGTAAAGTGAATGAACTAATTAACCAGATTACTAGGCATGGGATCTCAGCCTATTAGAACAGACTATGTGCTGAAGAAGTCAATATAATTCAATGAATTCCTTTGAGGGAGGACATGGAAGATCAGCCAGCTTGGTTCTTTGACAGCAAGGGATGTTTCTATGTGAAATCGGCATACAAGATATTCATGAGCAAGCAAAATTCCAGAGCTCTTTTACAGTACCTCAAAATGCATATGAGCCATCTATTCTTTTTTATCCAATGGACCAGATTAGTTAGGATTTAGTTATACTCCCACCGGTAGAATCCCAAGAGGGGTAAAATTGTAAAGCGAATGCATGGTGTAAAAGTAATTTATATAAGTGCCGCGGCAGTGGACGCACGATAGGCGGCAGTGGCAGCACAGCGGAATGGGTGTGAGGCAGGAGCAGAGGCGATGGAAAGGACTAATAATAGATTCGGAGGAAAAGTATATAATACTCTCATAAAAAATATAAATTTATAAAGAAAATTCTATTATACCATCACAAATCAATGGTCAAATTTAATTTCTACTACCACTCTCTTACTAGCAGTAGAATGTACTATAAAAATTCTTTAATTCTAAAGCTACACATGCAAATTTTACATGTAACCATATATGGGGTGAATGCGTTCCAACACCAAGTGAAGCATTTTCTATGGAGATTAGCCCATAATATCTTGCAATTGCGGATGAATGTTAAAAGGAGAGGTGTCAATCTTGATACTATTTATCCAATGTGTAACAAGCTAGATGAAGATGGAGAACATCTGTTTTTCAAGTGTAATGCAGTTTGTCAATGTTGGAGATTGACACTTCTTGAAGGCATGATGATACAGGGTGCCCGATCTTCTCGACGTAGGACCAATGATAACTTGTATGTGAGCTTGACGGATCGTAGCTGATCCCTTGGTACAAATGCAATGGGTTTACAAGTCTTTAATATGCCTAATCACAAGCGTGATGTTCTCCACCGACCACCAAGTGAAGAATATTGATCTCTCAATTCCCAACGGAAAGACATAATGACCTTTAGAAGAAGAATGCCCCCTCTAGATGTGGCTGTGCCAAATCAAATAGGAAGAACAAGCATGAATGCTAGTAAATGCAATAGATGATTTAGGGTGGCCTAATCTTTTGGTGACAATCAATGAACGAAGAACGAAGATAACTCGAAAATAACAACTCAACTTGAAATTGCAGCAACCTTGCATCTAGCACAAGACCTTGGCAATAGCAATTGAATCACAACCTTCACAAGAAAATCAATCCACACAACTAGGACATAGTTGGAGAACTAATTGATTAATAATGATCAATCAATTATAGCTATTCTCTCAACAACTAGTAAGAACAATGTTTAGCAAGAACTAGAAACTAAGCAAACTCTCAATGATCAAAAAATCAATTTTCTATATAAAATATAAAATAACTTTGTCCCTAGATACATGGGGTGTGCCCCTTGGCTATATAGCCCACCTAAGACATCTAACAAGACTTGGACACTAATACAATCAAAAAAAGGAAACCTAATTTTCTGGTCACCACTTTGTTTCAAATATAGTAGTCACTCCATGAGGTTTCTAAAGCTAAGACCTTATCCATTGTATGGGTCTTGGAATAATATTTCCAATGAGTCAAGAGCACCTGAATTGAGCTCCATTTGCAAAAGTTATGAGCTTTTTAATACAACCCTACTTGCTATTTCGAACTAAGTCCAAATTGATTTTAGATTTGAATCTGAATTTGAATTTGGATGGGCTTGAGTTGGATCCAAACTATGTTTGGAAATCTTATCCAAAGTACTTGATGGGCTTGGTGATGCTTTCAGCCTCCATTGCTATATTGGGTTTAGGTTGAACTTGGGTGGCGAATTGAAGGAGTTGGCACATGATGCTGAAGCTTGGTCTTGGTCTTGGGCCTCCAATTCTCCTTCTTCTCTCTTTCTTTCCTCTTCCCTTTCCATTGGCCAAATGGGATTTTTCTCCCTTGGTTGGCCCACATGGAGTGAACCTTCTCTTGGTGTCCTTTTCTCCCTCACCTCCCGTTGGACATCATCTTTGATTTTACAATCAAAAGTATCAACTTTAGGTAGCAATATATTCACATGCAAATAAGAGCTGGTTAAGAATGAGCACACCTTATCATTAGAATTCATGCTTGTAGGATTGAGTGGAATTAGATTGATGGCATGGAAGTCCTCATGATCCCCCCTTAAGAATTCAGACTAAGTAGGTCAACACTTGACCATCCAAACTCCACAAAACATCCATTGTTGCACATCTACTTAGTATTGAATTCACTTAATCATCACCGATATTATGTCTACCACTGCTAGGTGTGAATGTCAAACTTAATTCACTTTAGAATGGTAAGAACTTTACTTAGTAAGAAGGGTGAGATTGACTATTTTCCACATATATTCCACCTATATTGTTGTAGCATATATATGTTATTGCACAATTAACCATGGCAGGATCTTCAGTATTTCGTTCCCCTTGGCACGAGTCCAATTACTCACAACCACATAAAGGGTTATCACAGGTAGTTCAAAACCGTTATCACAGATGGTTTCTGAACTGTCTAAATTTATATGTCTATGATAAAAGGTGATTATCACAAACGGCTCTCAAACTATCTGTGATAAGTTACAACGTAGATGATTTTTTAAAATAATCATCTGTGATTTGTCAGATATCACAAATGATTCTTAAAAATAGCCATCTGTGATATCTAACATATCATAGACAGCTAATACCAAAAACCATCTGTGATATGTCAAATATCTTTACTATTTAATAAGTTTGAGTTGGTTGTTAGTGCATTCTCCTTCCTCCCTTCTCAACCGTCCGTTCTAAATACTAAAATCTTGACCATCTATCTAACATCCCTCTCCCTCTCTCTCATATCTAACTACCCCTCCTCTCTACTTCCACCAACAGTTACCATCCCCCACCTCCTTTTCTACCCAGCCTCTCTCGTCTCCCTCCCCTCCTGCTCTGCTTGCTAAGGTGAAGTAAATATCCGTTGCTACGGATTTAAAAAAATTAGAACATATTTGTATGCATGTTCCAACAAATTTTACCACCCGTTAGTTTTAGAACATGTAGTATGATAAAATTTTAAAATCCGTACAACGCACAAGCATTCAGCTAGTCATAGCTAGTTCTTAAACATAGCCGTCTGTGATATCATACATATCATAGATGGCTAATACTAATAATCGTATGTGATATCTGACATATTACATACGGTTTGGTGTTACAAACCATCTGTGATAGCTATTTGAATAGCTAAATTATTTTCTATCATGCCCTTTGAAATCAAGCAAGAAGATCACATATATAGCACACGACAATCATTACACAGATCTTACAAATGAATTAAACAACTGAATGAAGTACAATTGAATTAATTATTTGATTAAGCACAACTAAGTGAAATACAATTGAATCAAATGTTTGAACATCTAATCATTAGCACTGGGGTTAAACTCTCCATTCGGGTGAATGACCTTTACCATCAAGAATTCGGAGAACTTTCCTCGAATTTTGGTGAGTTTGTCAAGATTGAATGCACTTGAGTCGAATTCCACGCCTTGTCACTGGGAGTGTTAAAGTCATTAGAAATATATATATAAATTGATAATCATGAAATAAATATTGGTAGGTTAACAAACCTTTGGATCTTTCATCTTAGTGCCTATGATTCCCTGCATATGTTTGCAAACATAGAATCCATATATGTTGCCCTGTAGCTGTTGCTGGCACTGCAAAAATAGAATTATATACATAAGTATTGTTAGTTCTAGAGGTATTATTACGAAGTGTGGTATAGAATTGTTGTGTTGTAGTGAGTACCGAAAATTGCATGCTGTGCCACAATGTGGCGCTAGATTCCTTGTGTCTCCCTCCTCGAATAACGTAAGCACTGAACGACCAACGTGATTTCTAAAAGTTAGCCTCAGCTATTACAAACAAAGGGAAGACTACAATAGAGTTATGTATGGAGGAAATAAGTTTACCTGTCAATTGCTTGTTGCACACGGGTGAAGTCGTGGTTGTTCCTAAGTAAGGAATCAAGGTATATTACTTTGCTCCACTTTAGTACAATCACAATCAAAATCTAGTGAGAATTAGTCATGTATGTTGCTATAGTGATTAATCTTACGTTCATGTTGTGTATAAAGTACGTATGAAACATGTATGGCAACTACTGAAGCACTTACCCCAGGTTGAAGGGTACCAGGATGTAGCCTTTGTCACTCTGAGCAAGCAATCCTGTTGTTATGTCATCTTCAATGAATAATGTGTTTTCCTTGATGGATTGCTTAGAGACCAAGTGTGAGTTGACAAAACGCATCGGTTGTCACCGCCACCAAACTTGTTGGATCATGGATCTATACATAAGCAATGAGTTATTATATTTATCGATATTACATAAATGTACAACGTGATTCTACAATATACTTACAGTGTTCAGTCTCAGAAAAGTCAGGCATTAGGTTTGTCGAGGTTGAATAGAAAGAATAAGTCCTCGAAGGTCACAACAAAGTAGCTCGAGTCGTGGAGGAAATGTGCCTCCGTATATCTCACGATGAATTAGTTTGCCAATTTGGCTTCCTATTGGATCTCTGCATGTACCAAGCATGCAAAGTCCGACAAACCAGTGCAAGTTAGGTAATTGTGACTCGGGGACCAATGACACTCCAAGCTTGTACTTCTAAGGCTCGGGAAATACCTTAATCTTCTTTGATTGGGCCTTAGCATCCCGCTTGCGATATATCTTCGGTGTCATCTCCACAGGAGTTGATACGATGGCCTTCTGAAGTGGAGCTTGAGATAGAGTCATAGAGGGTTCTGTTTGATAGACGTGGTCGTGTGGAAATCATGACACGGAAGGGCCTAGGGCAATGTCCCTCTTGGGCCACTAGACAAATGTGTGGACAACATCCCCTAGTGTCATGATTTCTTCATTGGGGCTTCTCAAGTGGGACGGTGTAATATCCCGGAAGAGTTTCGACCGTTAATCGTTTAATCGGAGTAAAGGACCTTAAAGGGAAGAATAAAATATCAAGTTTAGAGGGGGTTTTTCTGATTTTCCCTGGCAACCTGGGCCTGGGCCTTGGCCCAGGTGGGGATTTCGGCCAGCAAAGGGGGGCGCCACCTTCCCCCCTCCAACCCTAGCCGCCTCCCCTCTCCCCCTTGCGCCTCCCCCTCTCCTCCCCTTGTGCGCCCCTCCCCTCTGCCTTGCGCCGTCCAGCAGCGCCTCCTCCTCCCCTCTCCTCCATTGCCGGTGATCAAGACCTCCAATTGATGCCGAATGATCGGGGGAAAGGAATAATTCGCAGCTAGGCGATTGGACTCGGAGGAAGGGAAGAAGAAGGGGCAAAGAGGAAAAGAAGGAGAGGAGAGATTCGTGGGGTGTTCGTGGTATTCTTCAGTGTTCGTCAAGGGTAATCCATGTTCTTCCCCTAGTAGATGTAAATTCTAATTGCGTTATCAATGTCGGTTTTCGGATCTGCTCAGGACAGCCTCTGTTAGACGGTCCTTTTGATATAGATCCGTGGGGATTCAGGTCTGGTCTTCTCCTAGAGATTTGTAGAGGACATCTTTAGCTTTCCATGAAGTTCTAGAACGCGTCATTCGAACCTCTGTAGAAAAAGTTATGATTTTTCTAGTCGGACTGTCCTGTAGATCGGGGAAATTCCTGTCAGGTTTCGGTAGATGGGTTTGGGCGATTAGAAATCAGGATAATCAGAGGATCTCCATATTATGAAAGTTTCAGATATTTTCCTTATCTTTCCAGAAAGATCAAGAAATCCTGATTCCGACTCTCGGGGTGAAAGTTATGACAATTTTAGTGCGCTGTCCAGAGAACTCGTTACGGAATTGATGTTCTAGAAAGTTAGATGGTGCGGGTAGAAGTTGGCCGAATCAGGGAGACTCACCAACTATATTTAGTTAGATAATTTAATTATCTTTCCAGAAAATCTGAGAACGCCCTGTTCGGACTTCTGTACCATTAGATAAGAATTTTTGAAGTTGACTGTCTGTACAGGGGGACAGGGTGTCCGAAAAGATTTGGGGTTTTGAGTCAAGTTAAACATGTTGGATTGGTTTGGGGGTGTTTTTGTTTAATATAAAGACTCGTTACTGTTGCCTTAGCAATTATTATAATTATTGTTCAGGAGGAGGACGGATTCCAGGAGCCACCTTCTGCTCATTCCCCGTTTTCTTGTGGTTAAGGCAAGTATATTTATGGATATCATAGATATTAACGAATGGTATAGTTTGATAAATTCTATGAGAATTTGAGTTGTTCATGATTGTTATGGTGATATGATTGGTAATGTTCATGGTTGCTAATGCTATGAGTTATGTGTTAATCACGGATGTTTGAAAGTTATGAAGTCTATGAATATGAGCTTTTGTAGTATGAATATGTTATTCATATGCAATGTTGATGCGGATGCATGTTGTATTAATTTGAGATTTCATACATATGCATCATGTTGGCTTATTGAAGTCTTGGTCTGTGACGACCAAGCAATTCTTGAGATCCCCATCATGTTTATGACGGTTAAAGGTCCCCATGCTTGAAGAGCATGGGCTTAGGTCCCCATACTTGCAGTATGGGCAATGGTCCTCGTGCGGATGGCATAGGCATGGGTGTGCATCGACGGATGCGCATTTTGCATTACCGTAAAATGCAAAAAGACAAAGATAAAGACAAAGAGCACCTTGAGCATATTGAGCATGTTGCATATCATGTGTATGTAATGTATTTGGTGAATGGATTTGTGAAGTGCAATTGATGGGTTTCATACTTATATGTTGTTGTTACCATTTATTATACTTTGAGTCTTTGGACTCACCCTTGTTGTTGGATGTTTTTAGGTACCTTCATGAGACCGGCATGCATGGGGATAAAGATGGATTAGCTTTGTTGTACTTGCACGGTCCATTCACCTTGGAAGAAATAAAGAACCTTAAACATTATTTGTTGAATAGCTTAAGTGGTAACTGATTAAAGATCACCATGTTTAGAATGTAATAAAGGTTTAGAACTTTTACATTGCTTACGTTCTTTATTTAAGTATTGTGGTTACGATTGTGATGGCAAACATAATTCAGTTGTTTAGAATTGGATATTTATTGTTTACTATTATTCAGATCATCTGTCTATGCATGTTGAAACCTTTGATTTACTCATTAAATAAAGGAGGTTCTGTAGAAATTTTGTAAGGTGAATATAGGTTCTTCCTTAATATGTTGTTAGTTTAGTAGCATTCCGGTCATTGTTTGGTGGGTGTTACAGATTGGTATCGAGCGGGCTTTAGGTCCGTGGTAATTGAATAATTAAATTGACACACGATGCGTAGGATGGGAATGGGTGAAGCATTGCATTTATGTTTCCGTTATGTTGTATTGATGATTGTGGTTTGAAATGATATATTATATCTATATTATAAAACTATAGATATTATGTGTGGGGATAACCCATGTTGAGAGGTTGAGGTCGTGGTTGTGGCCTGGCTGTGCTGAGTTACACCACCGTTAGCGGTATGAGAGTATGAAGGCGGTTACCTCGGATATCTTAGAATAGGCGTTGATAGTGAGTACCTCTAGAAGAGTTGTCCTCTTCTTTGACTTTGAATTTGGTCAACTCTAGTCCAGTTGGGCTTGATGAGTTTCTCTTGGGTTATTAGTTCATTCTGATTGATCGGTTGCTTTGAGAAAGGATAGTGTGTTTTGATTGGGCTGAATTTGTCCTGTAAAGCAATCATTATTTTCCCAGCCGATGAGTTATTCTTACGATTGGTGAACTTGGTTGGTGGTCAAGTTTGACCTTTATATTGGAGTTTTGTCTTCCTCATGGGAAATCTTGATCCATTTATTCGCTTGATGTTTTTGGGTTAATGAAAGTTTCCTTCTACAAGTCCTTTAGTTCGTGGAGGCTTTTATTCATTGTATCTTTCTTGGGTATTTTGAGTGTTGAAGCTTAATGGATCTCTTTTATGAAAGAAGATGTTAAACCCTTTGGCGATGGGTTGTCATGATAAGATGAGAGGTTATAATCAAAGCACTTAATGAATATGATATGGATTATCAAGATTGGGTTGCAGTGTGTGCATGATTGATCTTAGCTAAGATCCTTGAAAGGAAAGTTGAATAAGTTGAGGATGTTCTCTAGTAGTTCTTGATGAGCTGTGACTGGGAGTATGACTATATTTAGGTGGAATCAACAGAGTTAATAACAAGTAGGGAACGTTGACGAAACTGGTTTGATCACTATAGGTGATATATTTTGATAAGCTTCTCGGATAGAGTGGACCTGCGGGTCTCAACGGATTAATCTAACCCTTTGGGATGGATAAGTCCAGAAGATGTTAGTATATTGTCATAGTGGATATTAATCTTGGAGTTACCTTTTATGGATAAGTACTGATCATATGTAATTGCTAGGTGCATTTATTACGTTAATAACAAGTAGGGAACGTTGACGAAACTGGTTTGATCACTATAGGTGATATATTTTGATAAGCTTCTCGGATAGAGTGGACCTGCGGGTCTCAACGGATTAATCTAACCCTTTGGGATGGATAAGTCCAGAAGATGTTAGAATATTGTCATAGTGGATATTAATCTTGGAGTTACCTTTTATGGATAAGTACTGATCATATGTAATTGCTAGGTGCATTTATTACGTATCGAAGTATGGTTTTGAGCATCACTAAAAGATGAACTGATGGAATGTAATTGATGATTTATGTTACCTGATGGTGGAGCGGTAGGATAATAGTATGTCTTCGATGAGAAGGTTGATCCTTAAAATTGTTTAGTTTACTAAACTGGTTGGATTACTTGATCTCAATGGATTAATTTAACTGTGTAGGAAGGAAGAGATAAGGATGTTTTTGGTTTCTTGATGGTCTTATGGTTGCTAGTTGGAGCGCAAATAGAGAAATGACCATAAATCCTTTCCATGACGGTATAATCGTCAACATTTACGATAACCATTAGATTGGAATTGGTGTGCACTAAATTGATGTTGAGAATTGCTAATAGGTTAATGATTAGAATTTAAGAGTGATCTAAATAGGTGGGTTGTGAGGATGACAGGCAGCATGCCTTAGTTAAAAGACGGTTTACTTGATAGTGGGGTTTGTGCATTAGTTATCCTCTTAACCAGGTTGAGTATTGCAACCTTATAGAAAAAATATATGAAATAGGTTATTGTGTTTCCTGGGAAGGTTAATGATGGGATAGTGAGTTATGTTGGTTCATGCCGAGTGCATGATGTGATGTTAGAAAGACTAGCGATTATGGCTGCTAGAGTGATGTTGATTCCTTTAAGAGGAGATTAATTTGATTGCCTTTCGTGATATTTAGTAAATAAAATGTTCGAGTTTTGCGGCGGAGATCATTTGGATCTCATGATTTATTTGGTAGTTGAACTGTTAGAACAAAGTGAAGTGTGAAAGATCTTATTGGTTCTTAAGTGGTTCTTGTGGTTTGGTCTTAAGAACTTGTCTTGTTCGAAGTGACCAAGTGTTGTTGTAGTCAAAGAATTGTTTTCTATGTTATCGGAAAGAGTGCATTAGGAGTAGTTGAGGTCCGAAGCCAAGTTTCAGTATCTTGCGATTTGATATCCTCTTCTTGGGGATTGTGCCTTCAATTGTGGACTCCCTTATGTTTTCCGAGTTCATTGCCAATTGATTCCTCTTGGTCCGGTGTTTACCGTGATTGGTAAACGTTTATCCGAGTACTGAAATTATTATTATTATTCTTATTGACCTCTTCTTACGAGAAAGGATTAATCGATTCATGTTGCAAAGCCTTTAAAGATGAATGTTGGCAACTGGATAGTGGTGGTCGAGTAGATGATTCTGTGAGGCTTCAGGTGTCAAGATGTTTGAGATGCATGGCGCAATAAATCGATTTATTAGAATAATCCTTGGAAAGGGTTTGATTTAAATAGAATGTTTGTCTTTGGAGTTAATAGGTTTCGTTGTCGCAACTAGTAGGACCTATAGCGAGATGTGGTCCAAGATCTTGTGTTCATCCTGATAGAATATTAGAATTAGCAAGTATGGAAATCTTGATTAGTTTCTTAGAGTATCGCATTTTGGGTACTCGGTAAGATTGTGTAGAAGATTTTTGATGGTGTAGTTTGATGAGAGTAGTAGTATAGAGGAATCTAATAGTCGTGTTAATTAATGGGATAGCAAGGATGGTTGAGTTATTGTTAAGGATGACTCGGCCTCAGTGAGTAACCCTTTGTGAGATAGATTATCTCTAAGGATAACTTGGTCAATCAGTTAGAAATGGCTACTTTGTGGTCGCGTAGCTAAATTTGATTGGTGTGGGTTAGAGAAGGTCTAAGATTGGTGAAATGAATCGCCTTGGGTGGTTACTTGATTGGTGAGAAGTGTTGACCTGAGTGACCGAGGTTATGGTTGAGTTGTGTGAAAATTTTAGTCATTAAATCGAGGTTACCTATCAAGTATACGAAATTCATTGTAAGAGTCTTAAAGGTTGAAATGTGGGCTTTGCATTTTTTTATGCTAGCATCTTGGTTTTCCATGATTAGATTCCAAGAGTTATGGTGATGTTTGATAGAATCCTTGGGAAGCAGTAAATGAGCATGAAGGTGGTGAATTTAAAGTTGATCATCCTTAATGATTTAGGTGATGTGAATGTGGCTGTAAGCTATATCGTGGTGTGTTGGGAATTATTTATCAAAGTAATTCCTCTGCTAGAGAAGTTGATCAGGGTATGTTATTGTGGATTGAAAGAGTCTCTTTTCATAGGTGTGGAATTTGTGTTCAGCTTGAGCATGGCCATGAGGTTGCTAATTTAAGAGAAAAGAGTTAGAATGTTATGCGACGATTTGGGATCCTATAGTTTAAGAGAAAGTTAAATTCTTAAAAGAAAGATGGTGGAAAAGAGCGTGATCTTGCTCAGTGAGATATTCTCTTAGTTTTTATTTGAGCTTTGTGTTTATGATGGATGTCTATTACATATTGAGTGGGTTCTTGTCGGTTTGTCTGGTTCTTTCCAGTTAAGAAAAAAAAGTTAATCTGGTTATTCGAGGGGTTTCGTTTTTGGCTTATGTGGCATTTATTTCTAAACTGTCTACTTGAAAGGTGGAAAAGTTTTCATGTTGAGTCTTTGTCTTTGGATTGGGCTCTTCGAAGGGAAGATGGTTTTGAGTTGGTTGCATTAAGACTCTTTTGTTTTCATCAGGAAGCTGTTGTGCGCCCTGGTTAAAAGAGGTGCTCATTGTTAAAGTGAAGAGATCGATTGATACAAGGATCAAGAGTTTTGTGTGTTTGGGCAGGTTGTGTGGTTTAGTACCCAAGGGAATGTTGGCCCAAGGTATAATGGTGGTTTCGAAAGTTGCGAGACTTGGTAGAGAGCGTATTGCTAGAACCGTCTTGAGTCCTAGCGTAGCGCTCGATCGCTTTGTATGACCTAGTGTCGAGGAGTACTGGAGGAATCTGGAGCATGAAATTTCGTTTGAGCCGTTGACCCACGGGTAATACCGTGCCTTCGAGGCGTGTCCGTCGGTGATATTGAAAGGATGGGACAATGTAGTAAGGCGTAACGCGTCAATACGTCAAGGTGTTTTGTCGCAGCAGACCGAGAGAGAGGCCACATGGGGTGGAGTCTCGCATGCACGAGCAATATCCGGAGTTATTCACGCAGTGCGTGGCAATGTTAGTAAAATTTAAGCGTGATTATATTTCTTGGCGTAGCGTGGGTAGAATTCGGGTCGAATTCTGTTTAAGGGGTAGAATGTAATATCCGGAAGAGTTTCGACCGTTAATCGTTTAATCGGAGTAAAGGACCTTAAAGGGAAGAATAAAATATCAAGTTTAGAGGGTTTTCTGATTTTCCTGGCAACCTAGGCTGGGCCTTGGCCCGTGGGGATTTCGGCCAGCAAAGGGGCGCCACCTTCCCCTCCAACCCTAGCCGCCTCCCCTCTCCTCCCCTTGTGCGCCCCTCCCCTCTGCCTTGCGCCGTCCAGCAGCGCCTCCTCCTCCCCTCTCCTCCATTGCCGGTGATCAAGACCTCCAATTGATGCCGAACGATCGGGGGAAAGGAATAATTCGCAGCTAGGCGATTGGACTCGGAGGAAGGGAAGAAGAAGGGGCAAAGAGGAAAAGAAGGAGAGGGGAGATTCGTGGGGTGTTTGTGGTATTCTTCAGTGTTCGTCAAGGGTAATCCATGTTCTTCCCCTAGTAGATGTAAATTCTAATTGCGTTATCAATGTCGGTTTTCGGATCTGCTCAGGACAGCCTCTGTTAGACGGTCTTTTTGATATAGATCCGTGGGGATTCAGGTCTGGTCTTCTCCTAGAGATTTGTAGAGGACATCTTTAGCTTTCCATGAAGTTCTAGAACGCGTCATTCGGACCTCTGTAGAAAAAGTTATGATTTTTCTAGTCGGACTGTCCTGTAGATCGGGGAAATTCCTGTCAGGTTTCGGTAGATGGGTTTGGGCGATTAGAAATCAGAAGAATCAGAGGATCTCCATATTATGAAAGTTTCATATATTTTCCTTATCTTTCCAGAAAGATCAAGAAATCCTGATTCCGACTCTCGGGGTGAAAGTTATGACAATTTTAGTGCGCTGTCCAGAGAACTCGTTACGGAATTGATGTTCTAGAAAGTTAGATGGTGCGGGTAGAAGTTGGCCGAATCAGGGAGACTCACCAACTATATTTAGTTAGATAATTTAATTATCTTTCCAGAAAATCTGAGAACGCCCTGTTCGGACTTCTGTACCATTAGATAAGAATTTTGAAGTTGACTGTCTGTAGAGGGGGACAGGGTGTCCGAAAAGATTTGGGGTTTTGAGTCAAGTTAAACATGTTGGATTAGTTTGGGGGTGTTTTTGTTTAATATAAAGACTCGTTACTGTTGCCTTAGCAATTATTATAATTATTGTTCAGGAGGAGGACGGATTCCAGGAGCCACCTTCTGCTCATTCCCCGTTTTCTTGTGGTTAAGGCAAGTATATTTATGGATATAATAGATATTAACGAATGGTATAGTTTGATAAATTCTATGAGAATTTGAGTTGTTCATGATTGTTATGGTGATATGATTGGTAATGTTCATGGTTGCTAATGCTATGAGTTATGTGTTAATCACGGATGTTTGAAAGTTATGAAGTCTATGAATATGAGCTTTTGTAGTATGAATATGTTATTCATATGCAATGTTGATGCGGATGCATGTTGTATTAATTTGAGATTTCATACATATGCATCATGTTGGCTTATTGAAGTCTTGGTCCTGTGACGACCAAGCAATTCTTGAGATCCCCATCATGTTTATGACGGGCTAAAGGTCCCCATGCTTGAAGAGCATGGGCTTAGGTCCCCATACTTGCAGAGTATGGGCAATGGTCCCTGTGCCAGATGGCATAGGCATGGGTGTGCATCGACGGATGCGCATTTTGCATTACCGGTAAAATGCAAAAAGACAAAGATAAAGACAAAGAGCACCTTGAGCATATTGAGCATGTTGCATATCATGTGTATGTAATGTATTTGGTGAATGGATTTGTGAAGTGCAATTGATGGGTTTCATACTTATATGCTGTTGTTACCATTTATTATACTTGCTGAGTCTTTGGACTCACCCTTGTTGTTGGATGTTTTTTTAGGTACCTTCATGAGACCGGCATGCATGGGGATAAAGATGGATTAGCTTTGTTGTACTTGCACGGTCCATTCACCTTGGAAGAAATAAAGAACCTTAAACATTATTTGCTGAATAGCTTAAGTGGTAACTGATTAAAGATCACCATGTTTAGAATGTAATAAAGGTTTAGAACTTTTACATTGCTTACGTTCTTTATTTAAGTATTGTGGTTACGATTGTGATGGCAAACATAATTCAGTTGTTTAGAATTGGATATTTATTGTTTACTATTATTCAGATCATCTGTCTATGCATGTTGAAACCTTTGATTTACTCATTAAATAAAGGAGGTTCTGCCGAAATTTTGTAAGGTGAATATAGGTTCTTCCTTAATATGTTGTTAGTTTAGTAGCATTCCAGGTCATTGTTTGGCTGGGGTGTTACAGACGGCCCTAAAAATGCAATTAATCATGTCCACCTAAACCTTCGCAAAACTGGTCCCTAGCTGGGCACCATGCACCTATGTTCGTGGCAAGCATGGAAGCGTCGTCCCCTACCCAGCATCAACAGAAATGGAGCCAACAAGCCTGACTCTAAGGTATCCACCAGGTCTATCTATGTATCATTACAGAGAGATACATTACCTAGATGTCACCGATAGGGAAGTGGGCATCACTATGTTTAGAAAGTAGTGCAGACACGTAGCTACTCTGATGTTGAGGGGGACTGCTACCGCAATAATGTGGGTGGCTTGCGATTGGTTGTGGACTTCTCTCAGTTCTTCCCTCAATGAATCTATCTCTCCTCAAAGTGAGGCAGTTATCTTCTCTCAAAGTAAGATAGATAGTTGTTCATCAAGTTGTGCACGAAGCTCCTATTTTGTTTGTTCTTCGTGCTCAGCCTTGGATATCTTCCTACTCCTATACGCCTCGGAGTCGTTTAGGAATCTGTGCCTCCAAGGCACGTAAACCCCCAAGCCTCGCGTGTGACCTGGCGCTCCTTTTTTCGTAGAGTAATGGATAGTATATCCTTCTTCCTGACTGCTTCGAATGAGCCTTGGTAAGATTTAGTAGTCAATGCTTGCTATAGGAAGCAATCATGTTATTTTAGACCCCCATGAAATTATGGATCTATTAATAATTAGATAGTTTAACATATCTTATTAGGCATTGGGAGACTTTCTTATTTGCTGGGTTTTTGAAAGAAGAGATGCCTGAAGACATGATTGATGACTTCGCTCTTAACTAGTTTCAAATGCACTCATTTGTGATATTGGCAAATGGCAGGGAGGCATCCGATCAGATTGCGATCTCATCCTGCATCCTCTATTGTGAGATTTTACCTACGTACCCAGTAATGCCAAGTCTATGGGGGTGAGTGTTTTATGCCTGGAGAGCCTTGTGTGTCGCACATTGCTATTGAAATTTGGTCGTCATCTTCATCCGCACAAAGGTCTCCCATGTTTCTAATGACAAGAAAGGATACCTCATGAAGGGCATGTAGTCCTTGGTCACGTAGTGCATGACAAGAGTGCTCTTGAAGATCTTCCGTACTTTTCCCATTCCGAGGAGTGCCTGCCATTGCACAAGTCCCTAGACTTCTTCTGGGATCTCGAATGAGTTTGAAATTTCCATGCACAACTGATTTTTCTCATTTTTGTCAAAGCTTTCCAATTTGCTACGGTGATGAGGACCCGTTGCTTTCCAAGTATCCCGCTGGTAGTCCGGAATGATGCTACTGCTGCTTTCTTTGATTGTAGAGGGACCCCATCTGAATAGACCTCCATGATGGCCACTCGGCCCTCTAGCCTTTTCGATACTCCTCTACCACGCTTAGTTGCCCTAGTCTTCAAAGTGTCAAACCCATTCTACAACGTCGATAGCAACGACGATAATGTCATCTCTCTTATAAGAAAAAACTAATTATAGTGAGCTGTGAGCATAAACATATACACATTATAACCACAGCCAGCCTTAATATATGCCTTATAGTGTACATTACCCTATATATTATAATTGTAAAACACTAAAACATAGCATAAGCTATTTTCAAATAATGAAGCGATGCATCATATAATGAGAATCAACTCAACATCGACTTAGAAAACACCTTCAGAGCAGATGGTACACACAAACAACTAGTTATCTATTTCATTCTCTCACACCTCACACCTGTTTGATACCTCATATCAACTTTCTAGAACAAACTTTCGATATTAGCACTTTCCATCTATTTGTCTATTGTGTTACGGTGATGAGGACCCGTTGCTTTCAAGTATCCCGGTAGTCCGGAATGATGCTATCTTTGCTTTCTTTGATTGTAGAGGACCCCATCTGAATAGACCTCCATGATGGCCACTCGGCCCTCTAGCCTTTTCGATACTCCTCTACCACGCTTAGTTGCCCTAGTCTTCAAAGTGTCAAACCCATTCTACAACGTCGATAGCAACGACGATAATGTCATCTCTCTTATAAGAAAAACTAATTATAGTGAGTGTGAGCATAAACATATACACATTATAACCACATGACCTTAATATATGCCTTATAGTGTACATTACCCTATATATTATAATTGTAAAACACTAAAACATAGCATAAGCTATTTTCAAATAATGAAGCGATGCATCATATAATGAGAATCAACTCATCATCGACTTAGAAAACACCTTCAGAGCAGATGGTACACACAAACAACTAGTTATCTATTTCATTCTCTCACACCTCACACCTGTTTGATACCTCATATCAACTTTCTAGAACAAACTTTCGATATTAGCACTTTCCATCTATTTGTCTATTGTGTTACGGTGATGAGGACCCGTTGCTTTCCAAGTATCCCGCTGGTAGTCCGGAATGATGCTACTGCTGCTTTCTTTGATTGTAGAGGGACCCCATCTGAATAGACCTCCATGATGGCCACTCGGCCCTCTAGCCTTTTCGATACTCCTCTACCACGCTTAGTTGCCCTAGTCTTCAAAGTGTCAAACCCATTCTACAACGTCGATAGCAACGACGATAATGTCATCTCTCTTATAAGAAAAAGCTAATTATAGTGAGCTGTGAGCATAAACATATACACATTATAACCACAGCCAGCCTTAATATATGCCTTATAGTGTACATTACCCTATATATTATAATTGTAAAACACTAAAACATAGCATAAGCTATTTTCAAATAATGAAGCGATGCATCATATAATGAGAATCAACTCATCATCGACTTAGAAAACACCTTCAGAGCAGATGGTACACACAAACAACTAGTTATCTATTTCATTCTCTCACACCTCACACCTGTTTGATACCTCATATCAACTTTCTAGAACAAACTTTCGATATTAGCACTTTCCATCTATTTGTCTATTGTGTTACAAGAAATTCTATTTGTTGTTAACCAAATAAAGAATAATGCTAATAATTCAGCTAACAAAGTATTTTGTTGTATTTTAAGATTGTTTGCTTCATAATTGAATGATGCTTTCAGCGCAACATAGGAAAATCATTCACAACATAGACCAATTAAATAATCCAAAAATTAACAAGCATCACTAAACAAATCATAAACTCATAATGGGGAGACAGCCGATTCGGCTGGGACGATGACCGACGACGAATCTAGCAGGGGCAAAGATAGATTCGACTAGGGGTGAAGGCAAGGTGGTCGATCTGGCTGGGGGTGACGGTGAATCCTATTTTTTGGCTAGTCTTAGGAAGTGCTACCCATGTCCTATGAAGAAAGCAAGCATATACAATCACATATGTAATTATTTATTAATTACTAAATCAATTACATTGGAAAATTTCCTTTATTACATGCCAAGTTTCTTATAATTACATTGGAATAATTTTCAAATAGGTTTTTGCTATATGGGATCATTACACTTGGATATTTCCTTTTAATAAAGCCCTTTACGATGATCAACACGCATATAGCTTGCTTTATCACTTGGTTCTTTGACGAGCCTGATGTCGTCTCCGAATGGAGGCAACTCATCAAATTGATTGTACTCTTCCTCATCCACGGTATTCTCAACTTCGACAATCCTTCTTTTCCCATGAAGAACTACATGGCGCTTCTTATTTGTCGGGTCAATTACATAAAAAACTTGAACAACTTGCCTCACTAGTATGAATGGTTCATCTTTGTATCCTACACATTCGAGGTCCATGTTAGTGATGCCGTACTTGTCAATCTTTACACCCTGTGGGAGTTGGACCCAATGGCATCGAAATAGAGGGATCTTGAAAATTATATAGTCGAGCTCCCAAATCTCCTCTATAAGCATGTAGTAGGAGCTTGGGCCAGTGGTATTGAAGTGCTCATGAAATACATCTATACAGACACCTGAGTTTTGGACTCTTTTTCTATCCTGATCTATTGTATAAAATGTGTACCCATTAATGTCGTATCCTTGTCATGTCACAATTATAAATTTTGGTCATTTTTCCAACCATTGCAATGTTTGACTTGACGACCTCCTAGTGACTCGCACCTTCAACCATTTGTTGAACCGACAGTTGTGCTGTCTTGTGATCAAAGCCTCCGACTAGCCTAGATTATCTTAGTATAGCATGTCCTTGTGCTCTTCAATATACGGGGACACTTTAGTCATGTGTTGCAAGACCATGAAATGGGCTTGAGTGTATGTATCTAGATCGGCAGTTATTGCTTTCCTTTCTATGGTCCCAATACCCTCTAGCCTCTCCTTATGATGAGATAGAGGCACAACTATCGATTTGACTTGAGCCATGTAATCTATGCAGAACTCAATGACCTCTTCGGTTGCATAACCTTCGATGATGTTGCCCTCTAGCCGAGATCGATTGCATATATAGGACTTGAGCATTCCTATGTACCTCTCAAATGGGAACATACATACGATGTAGAAACATGGGGTCGCATATCTTTATCTCTTTCACAAGGTGGACAATGAGATGGACCATGATATCAAAAAATGATAGTGAAAAATACATCTCAAGATGACATAGAGTCATCACCACCTTGGTTTGCAGAGCATCTAGTCCATTAGGATTGATGACCTTCTGAGTAATTGTGCTAAAGAAATAACACGGCCTAATGATTGTCACTCGAACCTTGTTCAACAAAATACTTCTAATTGTAACAAAAAGCAATTGTGTCATTAGCACACGATAGCCAAAACACTTCATGCCAAATTTTCAAATCTTCCATGGAAACAGGTTTCTTCATGCTGGCAGAGTGATCAGATGGAAATTTCACACCATGCAAGCACTGGCATAGTTCAGTTCTCTTGGACTTAGATAGAGTGTTGCAAGCTGGAGGAAGATATGCCTGGTCTTTATCGGTCTCTATTGGTGCTAACTTGGTCCTAATGTTCATTGCAACCAAATCACGCCTTGAGTTGACACCATCTTTTGTTTAGTCATGAATATTCAGTAAGAGACCAATCAAGCTATCACATACATTCTTCTCATATGCATAACATCGATGCAATTGTGAATTTCTAAGTGCTCCCAGTAAGGCAAGTTCCAAAATATTGACCTCTTCTTCCTTATCTTCTTCTAACACAACTAACTTCTCTTTCCAAGCACAGCATTGATATCCTTGACCATATTGTGTACCTGTTTCCAGCTAAAAGGCCTTAGTGCTAAGTTATCCTCTTTCTTCCATCACATTATTTCTTCATCTTGCGGTACGGGTGATACCTTGGAAAGAACCTACGATGACTCATGTACACAATTTTGCGCGAGTTATACAACCACACAGCCTCGGTATAATCTAAGCAGTGCGGATAGGCTTTAGCTCCTTATGTACTCAACCCTGACAGGTTACCAAGGGCAAGAAAGTCTGTTGGATCGAATTCGGCGACAGAGGGGGGTGAATGTCGACTTTTAAAAATTGCCCCCAAAGTATCCACTCGCAATTCTTTTTCTCCTCCGATAGCTATGATAGCTATGAAGTTAGAAAATATTTGCTCGCTAGAAAAGGTAAGAACAGACCAACAAAAATAGGCAAAAAGAAGCTACGATGAACTTGGAGAAGAAGCAAGTTTGAGAGCCTTCCTGGAAATAAAAAAACACAAAAATAAAAGATCCTTGCCAAGAACAAGAACCAGAAACTAGCAAACTTCTCAGATGCATAAAGCAACAATTTTCAGCTAAAAATGGCAGCAACTTTGACTAAAAACTGCAGCAAGAAGGTGCAAATCGAAAGTGTTGTGCAACAGCTTGAAGGCTTCAAAAGTGCACTGCATGCGGCAGCCAAGTGCCCCTTTTTCCTTTCCTTTTGCAGACCAAACCAGCAAGAAGACCAGCCGAAAATGAAAAGCTCAAAGAGCAAATACTGCTGCTGAAAGTAGCAGCCGAACAGCATCTAGATAAAGCTGTTAATACACCAAACCGAACACAGGTTTTCAAATTTTTCAACAATGCAGCACCTGTAGATGAGCCCTTCGGTTTACACTTGATGTAAAGCAATAAACAACACTGCCGACTGCCAACAAAAATTAAACCGAGAGGAGAAATAGGACTGCAAGTTATGGAATGCTCTCATAAATTCACTAGCCCAAAGACTATGATTCAGATTTCACATGAGAGAACAAAAGTGCTATGCAGTCACTTGAAAGGAAAACAAAACAAAGAGAGAATAACAAGAGAAAACACGAGCAAGACAGCTCTCAAAAATAAGTTAGAGACAAGAAACTAAACACAGCCAATCCATTTCATTTCACCAAACAAACCCTACATCCTCATACGCCTGGAGAGCATAGAGAGAACCTCTCACCTTCTCTCTTTCTCTCTTTCTCAACAAACAAAGATTAGAAGCAAAACCCTAATCCATCTCTCATTTTTCATACATGGAGAGACCCAAATAAAGCCCTAACTCTTACACCCACTCTCTCAATTTCAGCACTAGAGAGCACCTCTCTATTTATAGCCTCCATAATGGGTTCACACCACGCTTTACCCATTAAGCCTCCACCAACTCATGGCGCTTTATCCACAATCCACTTCCTTTAGTGCAGCTTTGCGTATTCACCAAAACGCCCCTCGCGCACCTTCCAGGAAGCTTCCTCATTCCTTGCCCTCCAAGCCACGCAGCTACTTCGAGTCCTCGCCGTCTTCGGCACACCCCGACCGCTCCGACCTCAGCACCACCTGCGCCTAGTCCGGTCATCCCGTGCCTCGCCACGACTCCACCTCGATGTCCTGCAGCCATCACAGACAAGAAACAAATCAAATAGCACCGCTCGATACATGTAAGTATAAATGCATTAATGAAATAGCCCAAACCTGACAAGTCGACATAATATGCAACATAACCATTTTGACCAGGTTTGACCAAGTCCGACCGAGCCTAATTGCACGACGCAACGTCAAGGACCGAACCAACCAAATCAAACTCGTCTTTCCCAAAACGATGTCAATTACTCATCATACACACGGGATGACCTCCACATGGTCTCTCAATCTCCCCCTTGATGAGTATATTGACAAACTCAGAAAAAGCGCAAAGTTGAGTTTGAAATGTAAGAAAGAAGTCAAACATGGTTCAAAGGAAAGAGAAATGAAGCTAATGACCATGTCGACACAAGGAGCAAAAGAAAGAACAAGTTTTCCTCAAAGCTCCCAAAATGGCTTTTTCTACCACTATTCTCCCCCTTTTGGTAATAAACATATCAATGATGCAAGGAAGAATATGACACGACATTGGATGAAATGGCTGAAGTTTGTTTATTCTAGGCATTTAGAGCCATGAGATTTATCCAAAATGACCATTAAGAATTACATCAAGCCATAACTCGATGGAATGCTATCTAGAGCATGACAGGATATGTATAAGCAGCTAAACCAAAATAGATGACAATCTGAAATTTAGTGCAAGTTCTTAGCATGTCAAGTCATCCATGATCTTCGTCTAGCTAGAGGTATCCAAGGATGATGCAAACCATGTCAATAAGCTAAGCGGAACCAAGAAGCTAGTATTGAGACATATTAGAGTGCTACAAGCTCAAGAGTGAAACATTTGTTTAAGTACTTGTAAACTTTGTAATTTTAGCAAATTGAGCACAAATGAAAAGTTTTTCTTTAGAAATCTCATGATTGTTGCCAACCAGATTTTTGTTTTCTCATATGCTAGATCTCAAGCCTTATGCGACCACTCCAAGCAAGAAGCTTAAGGAGATGATCTTGATCATCCAAAACTCCCCCTAAGTTCATGCCAAGTGCAATGGCAAGCAGTCTCATAGGAGAGGATTGGTGAGATCAGTTTTTTCGCACAAAAAGAGATCTTTTAGCATCCATAAATGATTGTACTAACTTATGCATCATCAAGAACTAACATAGCTCAATCTAACGCTCAATGAAGATTCAAGACTCAACTCAGCCTATTTGACATGGCATGAAACATAAAAGGATAACTCAAGAAAGACTAGTCTCAAAAATTTTCGTGACAAGTTTTAATTCAAGTTGAGCAATTTTAATTAACTCATCATGGCAAAAGTTAGTCTACATATATGAAGTCATGATCAATCTAGTAATGAAGCATAAGTCAAGGTAGGATGTAAAGCGATGTAACCATGTCATGAAAGGATAATAATCAAGGCTCAATGCAGTTATTTACAATGCAGAATGACATGCAAGAAATCCAGCTCCCCTTCAACATGTGATGCAGCTTTTAGTTCAAGTTGAGTTATGTCAATGTTAAGCTCCAGAAGCTCCCAAATGAACCCCCCTGAACCAAAGCAGTAAATACGAGAAGCTGGCAAAGAAAATCAAACAGGCAGTACTTAAAGCATAGATAAGATATAGAGGATACTATGGCTCAGACTGACTCTCATCTACCCCATATGACTCTAGGACTATCAACTGGTCATCTAACAGACTAAGGAGCAAACACGTACCCTGTCTACCCGAGAGTGGCCCAACCCTCGCTAGAACCTATAAGTAGTGAGTAAGCTCAACCTAGTAAGAAGAGAACTAGCTAATAAGCAGCATCCTAGAATCACAAGATGAGAGAAAGAAGTCTAAGCAACTAGACAAGAGAGACACTCTAATCTATGCTAGAAGGACTAAACCCAATGCACCCATATGTAATGCAATCAGAAGGAAGTAAGAGCATAATCAATATAATAAAGCAGTAAAGCCCAAAACTCCCTCTCACAACAGTCCATAAGGACAGACCACCCCAAGCTCTCCTCGCAGAGCTGAAAACCTAGAGCTATCCAAAGGCTTAGTAAAGATATCAGCCAACTGGTGGTCACTCTCCACAAACTGGAGCACGATGTCACCTTTCTCTACATGGTCTCTAAGGAAGTGATAGCGAATATTAATATGCTTGGTCCGAGAATGCTGCACTGGGTTCTTAGCAATGTTAATCGCAGAAGTGTTATCACAAAAGAGTGGAACACTGTTGATAACTAACCCAAAGTCCCGCAGGGTCGAGACCATCCAAAGCACCTGACTACAGCAACTGGCTGCAGCAACGTACTCGGCCTCTGCAGTGGACTGTGCAACACCGGACTTCTTCCTCGAAGACCAGGAAACGAGAGAAGTGCCAATGAATTGGCAAGTGCTCGAAGTGCTCTTCCTATCTATCCTACAGCCAGCAAAGTCTGCATTCGAGTAGGCTCTAAGGGAAAGACAGGAAGAGGAAGAGTACTAGATACCATAGTCAATGGTAGCTCGAAGGTACTGAAGGATGCACTTCATCGCCTGGCGGTGAGATACGCGAGGAGAAGCCTGAAACCGAGCACAAAGACACACGGAGAAGTGTATGTCCGGTCTCGAGGCAGTGAGGTACAAGAGGGAGCCGATCATACTACGATACTCCTTCGATCAAGCGGCTCGCCGTCCTCATCCGGTCGAGTGAAGTGATGTAGCCATCGGAGTGGACACCGCTTACCATCACTCATATCGGCGCTTCAGAGGTCTCGAGTGTACTTGCCCCGATGCAAGAAAGTACCCTGCCGAGTCTGCTTGATTTGGAAACCAAGGAAGAAGCTTAGCTCGCCCATCATGCTCATCTCAAACTCCGAGCTCATGACATCGGAAAACTGGGAAACGAGAGCATGCGAGGAGCCGCCAAAGATGATGTCATCCACATAAATCTGGACGAGAAGAAGATCAGTGCCATATCGGCGGATGAACAAGGTCTTGTGTACTTTACCTATCTCGAAACCATGACTCAACAAATAGGACTTAAGGCTCTCATACCAAGTTCTAGGGGCCTGCTTAAGTCCATACAAAGCTTTGGAAAGCTTGTAGACATGGTTTGGGTATTTGGGGTTCTCGAAACCTGGAGGCTGTCTGACATAGACTTCTTCCTCAATGAAGCTATTTAGGAAGGCACTCTTGACGTCCATCTAGTAAAGCTTGAAACCCTTAAAAGCCGCAAAAGCAAGCAGGATTCTAATGGCCTCAAATCTAGCTACAGGGGCAAATGTCTCCTCAAAATCTAGACCCTCAACCTGGGAGAACCCCTGAGCTACCAGTCTAGCCTTGTTTCGAACAACCACCCCATCCTCACTCTGCTTGTTCTTAAACACCCACTTGGTCCCAATAACATTGTGACCTTGAGGGGGCTTAACAAGCGACCAGACCTTGTTTCTCTCGAAATTCTCTAGCTCCTCATGCATAGCGTTGACCCAAGACTCGTCAGAGAGAGCATGACAAAGCGTTGACCCAAGACTCGTCAGAGAGAGCATGACAAACATCCTTGGGCTCGAATGAGGCGACAAAGGCAGAATGGAGACAGAATTGAGACACGCCAGATTTTGAATGAGTGACTCGCTCAAAGAGGTCTCCAATTATCTGCTCAGAAGGATGGGCTTTCTGGATATGTCTAGGAGGTCCTGGATGAGATGAAGAAGTGACCTCTACCTAATGAGCTGAAGAGGTAGGAACAGAGCCACTAGCTCCAGAAGAAGCAGAAGGCATGGGCTGATCACCTCGAGGTGCGGTGGAAGAAGGCACCTCAAGAGGTGGATGAGGGACTGGATCGGGTAGATGTTGGTGATATGCCCTAGAGGCAACATGGAGATGTTGAATATATCACATACTATGTTTATGATACATTGCTTTGTTCCTTGAAATAGACATTATCATTATTGATCAATGAGTATGTGACTTATTCATGAGACTCTTAATGCCAAAATGTTGCTATTTCTAAATGATCCCTGATTATATATCATATGAGGAACAAATATGATTCAAAGATCAGCATATGTATTGATTGATGATCATGTCTCATGGATCATGGTATGGAGATACCAAATCAATAATATGGACATGTGTTAGTGAACATATGTTGGATAGACCCGCCATGAGACACTGCAGAGATTCCATGTGTCATCAGTTGGTCTCAAGTAGTGTTTATGTGGAATCCTTAGACTTGATATCATCATGGTTCCCAACATGCGTAGTAGCCTATTTTGGGACTACTAACCACTACTCTGTAACTGGGTAGTCATAAAAGTAGTCTTCGGTTTGCTATGAAACATGTAGTGGGATGTGAATGATAAAGATAGAATTTGCCCCTCCTTATGGGAGAGATATCTTTGGGCCCCTCGATGTAATGGATTATGAAAGTGCATGGCCATGCCAAGGTGATTGAGGAGTCAATCACGAGTTTATAATCCATCACGGAATCGAGAGAGTGATTGAGCTATTAAGAGGATGACACAGGTCTCGCCTCGAGCTCAATCTATATCGTGAGGCAAAGGGATTCGTACATGAGAACATTACTGAGTTCAGCCGATATGATCTTTACGTATACTTTGGGGTTAATATGTCTTGCTAGAGGCCGCTATTAGCAGGCGGCCGGAAAGACGTTTCGGTCACGACCAAATATACGTGAACCTCTGTGGTCGCACACTTAACGGGTTGGAACACTAATTCGAATGTGATTGGATGTGGGCTCAATTCGGATAGAGATCCGATAGACTCCTATTGGGCCTCGGTCCATGAGGCCCATGTAAGGACGTCTATATATATGGAGGTGGGGCTGAGGATGGACACACGCCTGTTCCTCCCGAGCAAAACCCTAGCCGCCACCTCCCGAGCCAAACCCTAGCCGCTCGCGAGTCTTTGGTACACTCGCGATCGGCCCACCCGAACGTGTGGATACCGGTGGAGGCGCTGCTTGTTGCGGCGTTGATCGGCATCAACAACCTACTGATTGGATCTGCTCGTGGTGTGGTTGATCGCGTGGAGAGCGATCTGTTGGGACGATCGGCTACTTCCACTACTACCTCGACGCGCGTGGTTGGATCGGCTTCTCCAACTCTTCTTCATTGCGCTGCGGCGTCTAGTGGTAACTATCTATGATCCCTCCTTAGCATGATGTCCTGGTGTGCGCGGTAGAAATTTTTTATTTTCTGCTATCGTAGCCTACGCGCATTCCTTCAGTGGTATCAGAGCCATCTTGCTTAGTTTGCGATTTGGATCAGCGCATATGTTGATATGCGGTTGTAGTAGATTGGATCTATTACAGTCTAGATCAGTCGGTTCATGTGATGAATTGATGGTAGCACGGGTTGATGAGATCAATCGGTGAATAGGGGTTAGATGAGGCGCAGATTGTATCACTACTAGTGCCCTAGAGATTGTCTCGGATCGGCATAAGGTGGTTATGTCGAATACTAGTATGATATGAATCTGATAGCCTCGGGCCAATGGAAAACTAGTGTCCTAGAGAATGTCTCGGATTGGCATAAGGTGGTTATGTCGAATACTAGTAGGTTACGGATCTAATGGCCTCGGCCCAGTGGAAAAACTAGCGTCCTAGAGAATGTCTCGGATCGGCATAAGGTGGTTGTGCCGAATAGTTTTTCCATTGCGATTTCATAGATTGGATCTGTAAATTTCGTAGGGTGTTTTTGCCGTGCGTACCCGCCTTGTATAGCGTCATGGGTTCACATCGTTAGGTAGAATACGATTCTACGTCTAACTTGTTTTTGCAGGAAATGATGTGAATAGTATGGCCCTATATCTTATTGGAATGTATGAGATGTATGTGATGCATGTAACATTCGTTCATGGCCTGCGTGTCATGATTATTTCAGCTATTGTTAGCTGTCTATATTGTATTTAACGACTGCGTGTGACCTTAATGCTTGAATCTATCTTTGTAATCTTCAATTTCTAGCTATTATAGGTAGTAGCCTAGTTTTGAGGTTACAAGCTTTCAAGCATGGTGGCCTAAAGGAGTGATGTGGAGGATGGAGATCGTCTACACCTACATGGAGATGGAGATCACCATTTTTTGGGCCATACTACTTCACAGTTAAATGTGTTTATCTGTGATATTATCTATCTTATTCTTATGCAATGATATTTATGATATGTTGCTTTGGTAGGATAGAATCCCTCATAAAAATTAGGTGTTCATGCCCATCCATATGTTGCACCAAAAGATAATGATCACCGCATGGTAGGTCTACCAAAGTAGAGTGCCGTCGGTTATCATCATTATTTGGGGTAGATGTCAGACATCTACATGCGGAAGCATTTGGTTTACTTAACAAGGTTATCAAAACAGTTTTGGACCTTGGGGCATAGGTTGGGGCAGGGCATATTGATGTCACCCAACAAGCAAGAGTCACATAGGGATGTGATTAGCAAGGTGTTGCTTACCCATGTCACTAGTTTTCTAGCCGTGATGCCAAAGCTCACTAGGAATTAGTGAAATGAGGATCTTGACCCACTATGTAACTTAGAGGAGTTTTGTTGCAAAACACATAGTGGGAGTCTTTTGTTAAATAGTTTAATAAAAGATGAACATAAACATAGTGCTAAACTTTGCATATTCTTTGTTGTAGATCATGTCAACTAATGCCGCATCCAGTTCTTTTAATTTGCGATCTATTCTTGAGAAAGAAAAACTCAATGGAACGAACTTTATGGATTGGTATCGCAACTTGAGAATTGTTCTCAAGCAAGAGCGCAAGGAGTATGTCCTTGAGTCTCCTTATCCCGATGACTTGCTGATAATGCTCTGCGGCTGCACGGAGAGCTTATGAGAAGCAAGCGAATGATTGCCTTGATGTGAGCTGTCTCATGCTTGCCACAATGTCCTCTGAGCTTGGAAGCAATATGAGAACACGGATGCCTACAATATCATTGTGGGGTTGCGTGGTATGTTTGAGAACCAAGCAAGGGTGAGAGGTTCAACACTTCAAAGTCCTTGTTTGCGTGCAAGCTGCGAGAAGGAATCCGTCGACCCTCATGTGATTAAGATGATTGGCTACATTGAGAGTCCGGAAAAGCTTGGTTTCCCTTAGCCAAGAGTTGGCTACGATGTGATTCTCCGATCGCTCCCCGAGCTTTTGAGCCATTCATACTGAACTATCACATGAACAACATGGATAAGACCTTGGCGAGTTGCATGGGATGCTAAAAGCTACCGAGGAAAGCATTAAGAAAAGCAGCAATCATGTGATGATGATGCAGAAAGGCAAGGGCAAGCCCAATGTCAAGAAAGGTGCGGTCAAAAGAAAGTTAGCTCCCGATGAGATCGCGAGCAGTTCTAAGGCCAAGCAAGTCAAGAAGGGCGCTGCTCCTAATGCGATTGTTACTCTGTAAGCAATCAGGTCATTGAAAAGGCGCCCAAAGTACTTGGAGGATCTTGAGAAGAAGAAGGAAGTCGACTTCCTCTCCGGTATAAATGTTATAGAGATCAATCTTGCTACTTCATCCACTGATTCTTGGGTATTTGATACGGATCGATTGCTCACATTTGCAAATCGTTGCGGGGCTAAGAAGAAGTAGAAGTTTGAGGAGGAGCGAAGTGGATCTTCGCGTTGGCAATGGAGCAAAAGTTGCTGCGGTGGCTGTTGGCACCATGCCATTGTCTTTACCTTCGTGATTAGTTTTGGAATTGAATAATTGTTATTGTGTTCCATCTCTTTCCAAGAACATTATTTCGCTTCATGTTTGCAAGCGAAGGTTATGACTTTAGATCTATGAACAATGGTTGTTCTCTTTATTTCAAAGATATGTTCTATTGTCATACTCCATTGGTGAATGGGTTATATGTTCTTACTCTTGAAGAGTTACCGGTCTATAACATTAATGCAAAGAGGCAACGTTCGAATGATTTGAATCCCACGTTTATTTGGCATCGTCGCTTAGGTCACATAAATGAGAAACGCATGGAGAAGCTCCATAGAGATGGTATTCGCACTCATTTGATTTTGAATCATTTGAGACATGCGAATCTTGTTTACTTGGCAAGATGACAAAGGCACCTTTCACCGGTCAAGGTGAGCGGGCAAGTGACTTATTGGCACTCGTACATTCGATGTATGTGGACCAATGAGCTCAACGGCCAGAGGTGGTTTTCAGTACTTCATAACTTTATCGATGACTTTAGTAGATATGGGTATATCTACCTAATGAAGCATAAGTCTGAATCCTTTGAAAAGTTCAAAGAATTCCAAAATGAAGTGCAAAATCATTTAGGCAAGACAATCAAGTTTCTACGATCCGATCGTGGAGGCGAGCATTTGAGCCATGAGTTTGGCAATCATCGAAGGATTGTGGAATTGTTCCACAATTGACTCCGCCAGAACACCTCAATGGAATGGGGTATCGAACGAGAAATCGCACCTTATTAGATATGGTGCGCTCCATGATGAGCCAAACTGATCTTCCGTTGTCTTTTTGGGGTACGCTCTTGAAACGACCGCCACACTAAACAGGTTCCATCAAAATCAGTAGGAAAGACACCATATGAGATGTGGACGGGACAACGTCCTAGCTTGTCTTTTCTTAAGATTTGGGGATGTGAGGCTTATGTAAAACGTTTACAATCTGATAAGCTCACTCCTAAATCGATAAATGCTTCTTTATCGGGTATCCTATGGAAACAAAAGGATATTACTTCTATAATCAAGGAGAAGGCAAAGTGTTTGTCGCTCGGCATGGTGTCTTCTTAGAGAAAGAGTTTCTCTCAAGAAGGGATAGTGGGAGCACGGTGCAACTTGAAGAAATTCGAGAAACACAAAACGTTTCAGCTCCTGAGAACCACAACAGGATGAACAAACTGTTGAAGAACCCGTTGTGGACACACCGACACCACGTAGGTCGAGAGGTCACGTCGTGCACTGAGAGGTACATGTTCTTGACTACTCAACAACGGGACATATTGTTGTTAGACAACGATGAGCCTAAGACCTATGAAGAAGCGATGGTGGGACCGGACTGCGAGAAATGGCTTGAAGCCATGAGATCCGAAATTGAATCCATGCACGATAATCAAGTTTGGAACTTGGTTGATCCACCGATGGTGTTAAAACCATTGAGTGCAAATGGATTTTCAAGAAAAGATAGACATAGATGGAAATGTTCACATCTATAAAGCGCGATTGGTGGCCAAAGGTTTCAAACAAATTCAAGGTGTTGATTATGATGAAACTTTTTCGCCCGTCGCAATGCTAAAGTCTATTCGGATCATTCTAGCGATTGCTGCATATTTCGACTATGAAATATGGCAAATGGATGTCAAAACAGCTTTCCTTAATGGAAATCTGAGTGAGGATGTGTACATGACACATCCCACGGGTTTTATCGATTCGCAATCAGCTGGAAAGATATGCAAGCTGCAAAGATCCATTTATGGATTAAAGCAGGCATCTCGGAGTTGGAACATTCGTTTCGATGAAGTAATCAATGGGTTTGGTTTCATCAAGAACGAAGAAGAGCCTTGTGTTTACAAAAAGGCTAGTGGGAGCGCACTCGTATTTCTGGTCTTATATGTGGATGACATATTACTGATCGGAAATGACATTCCTATGCTCGAATCTGTTAAGTCTTCATTGAAAAATAGTTTCTCTATGAAAGACTTAGGAGAGGCGGCATATATTCTGGGCATCAAGATCTATAGGGATAGATCAAGAAGGCTAATTGGATTAAGCCAAGATATGTACATTGACAAGGTGTTGAAAAGGTTCAACATGCAGGATTCCAAGAAAGGCTTCCTACCTATGTCACATGGTATAAATCTTAGCAAGAGTCAGTGTCCTAGTACACCTGATGAGCGGGATAAAATGAATGCGATTCCATATGCTTCGGCTATGGGGTCCATTATGTATGCCATGCTTTGTACACGCATGATGTCTCGTATGCTTTAAGTGCTACAAGTAGATACCAATCAGATCCAGTGAAAGTCACTGGATTGCCGTAAAGAACATCTTGAAGTACTTGAGAAGAACTAAAGATGTGTTCCTCGTCTATGGGGGTGACGAAGAGCTCGTTGTAAATGGTTACACCGATGCTAGCTTCCAAACCGACAAAGATGATTTTAGATCGCAATCTGATTTGTGTTCGCTCGAGCGGCGGTGCGGTGAGTGGAAGAGTTCCAAGCAAGAGACGGTTCTGATTCTACAACAAGCCGAGTACATAGCAGCTCTCTCAAGGCGCTAAAGAGGCCGTTTGGATCAAGAAATTTGTTTCGAGCTTGGTGTGGTGGCTAGTGCCTCCAGCCCAATGGACCTCTTCTGTGACAATAGTGGGGCCATTGCACAAGCCAAGGAGCCTAGATCGCACAAAAGTCCAAGCACATTCTACGGCGATTTCATCTCATCCGCGAGATTGTGAGAGAGGCGATGTGAAGATATGCAAAGTACAAACGGATTTGAACATTGCAGATCCGTTGACAAAGCCGCTTCCCACCAAAGCACGAGGCTCACACTAGGGCAATGGGTATTAGATACCTACATGGTTGACTCTAGTGCAAGTGGGAGACTGTTGGTGATATGCCCTAGAGGCAACATGGAGATGTTGAATATATCACATACTATGTTTATGATACATTGCTTTGTTCCTTGAAATAGACATTATCATTATTGATCAATGAGTATGTGACTTATTCATGAGACTCTTAATGCCAAAATATTGCTATTTCTAAATGATCCCTGATTATATATCATATGAGGAACAAATATGATTCAAAGATCAGCATATGTATTGATTGATGATCATGTCTCATGGATCATGGTATGGAGATACCAAATCAATAATATGGACATGTGTTAGTGAACATATGTTGGATAGACCCGCCATGAGACACTGCAGAGATTCCATGTGTCATCAGTTGGTCTCAAGTAGTGTTTATGTGGAATCCTTAGACTTGAGATCATCATGGTTCCCAACATGCGTAGTAGCCTATTTTGGGACTACTAACCACTACTCCGTAACTGGGTAGTCATAAAAGTAGTCTTCGGTTTGCTATGAAACATGTAGTGGGATGTGAATGATAAAGATAGAATTTGCCCCTCCTTATGGGAGAGATATCTCTGGGCCCCTCGATGTAATGGATTATGAAAGTGCATGGCCATGCCAAGGTGATTGAGGAGTCAATCACGAGTTTATAATCCATCACGGAATCGAGAGAGTGATTGAGCTATTAAGAGGATGACACAGGTCTCGCCTCGAGCTCAATCTATATCGTGAGGCAAAGGGATTCGTACATGAGAACATTACAGGTTCAGCCGATATGATCTTTACGTATACTTTGGGGTTAATATGTCTTGCTAGAGGCCGCTATTAATAGGGCGACCGGAAAGACGTTTCTGGGTCGCGACCAAATATACGTGAACCTACAGGGTCGCACACTTAACGGGTTGGAACACTAATTCGAATGTGATTCGGATGTGGGCTCAATTCGGATAGAGATCCGGATAGACTCCTATTGGGCCTCGGTCCATGAGGCCCAAGTAAGGAGGTCTATATATATGGAGGTGGGGTGAGGATGGACACACGCCTGCTCCTCCCGAGCAAAACCTAGCCGCCACCTCCGAGCCAAACCCTAGCCGCTCGCGAGTCTTTGGTACACTCGCGATCGGCGTTCCAGCCCGGGACGTGTGGATACCGGTGGAGGCGCCGCTTGTTGCGGTGTTGATCGGCATCAACAACCTCTGATTGGATCCGCTCGTGGTGTGGTTGATCGCGTGGAGGAGACGATCTGTTCGGGACGATCGGCTACTTCCACTACTACCTCGACGCGCGTGGTTGGATCGGCTTCTCCAACTCTTCTTCCGTTGCGCTGCGCGTCTAGTGGTAACGATCTATGATCCCTCCTTAGCATGATGTCCTGGTGTGCGCGGTAGAAATTTTTTATTTTTTGCTATCGTAGCCTACGCGCATTCCTTCAGTAGACAACCCTCATCTCCATCGTCCTCATCATCCAAAAAGATGGGCTCAGACTGCTCTAAAGAACCTGAGATATCGAGCTTAGTCCCCGGACTGACCTCGTCGAAGGTCACCTCACAGGTCTCTACCAATTTACTAGACTCGCAGTTCCAAACCTGATAAGCCCACGAAGAAGTCAAGTAACCTAGAAAGATCCCATCACAAGAACGTGACTCGAACTTGTCTAGGTTCCCGGACTTCAGAATAAAACACTTGCAACCAAACACACGAAAATGAGATACACTGGGCTTTCGCCTGTATCTCAACTCATAAGAAGTGCGGTGCAAGTGAGCTCGAAGAAAAACTCTGTTCGAAACATGGCACGCGGTAGCTATAGCCTCAGCCCAAAACTTTCGCGGTGTAGAGTACTCATCAAGCATCGTCCTGGCCATCTTGACCAAGGTACGGTTCTTCCTCTCCACGACGCCATTTTGCTGTGGGACGTGCGGAGAAGAGAACTGGTACTCTACACCCATCTCATCACAGAACCTCTCAAAGTAGGAATTCTTGAACTCCGTGCCATTGCCACTGCGGATCGCTCGTAAGGCACCTGGGAGCTCAATAGAAAGCCTACTGAAAAGACCTCGAAAATGTGTAAACGTCTCATCCTTCAAGGCTAAGAAAAACACCAAAGAATACCTCGAGAAGTCATCGACCACGACAAGAACATACCACTTCCCTCCCGCTGACTGCACTCGAGCTGGTCCGACTGTGTCCATATGGAGCAGCTGTCCTGGTGCATCGGTCATAGTCACTGTGACCAGAGGGTGAGAAGCGGCAACCATCTTGCTGTGCCGGCAAGGAGCACAAACAATATCTTTGACCATCTTGAGTTTCGGCAGACCACAAATGAGATCGTGGCCGCTAACTCTGGTCAAATGGTCAAATCCAATATGACCAAGTCTCCTATGCCAGAAAGTAAGATCGCAGACTCAGAAGCAACCAAACACCGGAGAGGATCACCAGAAAACTCAGAAAAATCAGCACGAAAGATCCTTTCGAAACGAGAAATCCCGCAAACCAGACTACCCGAAGAGTCAAGAATTTTGCAAGCATTTTTCTTGAAGCTCACCTCGAAACCGTCATCGGTAAGCTGAGAAACGGAAAGCAAATTATACTGCAGCTTACTAACCAAAGCAACATCTTTCAGAATGAAAGAATCATTAACACGCACTGTACCTTTGGCGATGACGCGCCCAGATGAAGCGTCTCTGTAACACCCCAGGACCCACATTACCCTGGGATGCTAGTAAAACTGCTCTACAACGAGCCAATTTACAAGATAAAATAAACTGGCAACAATTACTAAACAAGATAGTATAAGCGGAAGCATAAACAACTAAGGAATAACAGGATAGTGATAGCAATTCACTATTTAAAACATCCTCCAACATTTTAATCTAAAACATAGTTCACAAATTTAACATTATTAAGATAATGTAAACAAAGCTATGCAAGGTCTAGAATCCTTTCAACTTTATTACAACATAAAAATATGATTCACGTGCATCAGTGTGGTGCCGTTCTACCCTTCCCATGCATGCTCAAAGTCCTCCTGTAGGGAGGGGAAACAAGGGTGAGATAAAAATCTCAGCAAGCAAAGCATTTAACAGGCTATTCAAACTACAAACAATTATACATCATCATTTATAATTCCATACAACTACAACCATAATTCATGTCCACAATTATTAAACCACCACAAATTTTCATGAATCATACCTCTTCAATTTCAGATTTAATTGGCATATGAATGCAGTCATTTTATCCACAATTAAATGCAAATGAAACATTTAATCTTCCACAAACCACAATTGGTTAATCATCAACATTCTTCCACAATTAAATGCAGATGAAACATTTAATCTTCCACAAACCACAATAGGTTAATCATCAACATTCTTCCACAATTACAATGTTATTATCATCAACCTCAAATCACCATCAATGACGTTCAACATTAACAAATAAATCTTGTTTGACTACTTTAAATTCTCAACCACTACCACTAGCGAAAGAAATAAAACATATGTATGTTTTACTTCAACACTTTATTATTTCTCACATCCACAATTGATATCAACAATTAATACAAGAGAAAAGAATCTCATGCCACAATCACAACCCTTACCGTACACAAGGGATGAACCCCATTCCACGTCCACAACCATAATCCTCATACCACAAATAGCTCACATGAGCCAATTCCACATTACAACTATGAAGTTGTATAATCCACATTACAATTATGAGTTGAATATTCCACAAAATAACTTCACCACAACATATTGCATATGTATGCAAATGAATCTTTCCACAATGCAATGCATATGAATGCTATGCTCCACATCACTCTTTCTAGGGCAGGATTTGAGGTGCATCAGACACGGCAATATACGATGCTTCCCGCGGGATAAGAGGTGCATCGTATTACGGCAATATACGATGTTGTACCGGTACGGTCGCGGCTATGTGCGGCGACATCCACATATGCATATGACATGATATGATAATCACAAATCACATTAATCCATCCTCAAAGGAGCATCAACATGCTCACGACATATCCACATCCACCACATGTTATTTTCATGTTCCACATTATAACATTAAGCAAGATTTCCACATGGCTACTAGCAGATTATCAACATATCAATGGATAAGTACTTGCTACCATCTCCACAATTAAATTATCATGCAATCATGGCATAATGTATCAAATTACGATAATAATGTAAACTGCAAGTAGAAGGAATAATAAGTTAAACGGTAGCAACCACCGCTACGTTTACTTGCCTCAAACCGACGAAGCGAAGTAAAATCAAGAGCGCTCAGGGACAAGACCACCTATTTTTATGTAGAACACCTATTTTTATTTTGATCACAGCTAGGTGTAATTTAATGCCCAAAACAGAGGAAGAACTCTGTTCTGGCAGATTGGACAGCAATAAACAAATGCGTCCCAACATCAGTAAAAGGGTCTAAAAATTCTGAATTTTATATAGAGGCTAGATCTATAAATTATCTACAACTTTCTCAATTACGGCCATGGTCATCAAAATCATTTACGACCTCTAATTCCCAGATTACCGTCGGTCTGTACCAATCTGCTCGCCTGACGAACAGCAGTATTCCCGACCCTGTAACTCCCAGATAACAAGGCATAAAATTCCGAAACAAATACAGGAGATGCGTCTGGAAGTCCTCTACAACTTTACTTTTGGGAAGGTCCACAGGAAAATTCGTTTATCAAAACCTCGTGAACAGACACGCTGCGCGAATCAATCTACAGGCAGACATCAGCTAATCTCTAATCGGGCAATTAATCTATTAACTACCTTCAAAATCCGTGCCAAGAACCCTAATTATTCCATAGAACAGAGGGTTTGGGATGAGGAAAAATTACCTAGATGATGGATCACCCCTTTGTTTCCTCCTCTTCTTCTTCTTCCTTCTCCTTCCTTCTTCTCCTTCTCCTTCCTCTCCTTGGCTCCAATAGCAGCAGCACTTGTGGGGGTGATGGAGGGGAAGAGGGCTGCGCCAGGGGTGGAGGAAGGGGGTGGTGGCTGCAAAGGGATGGGAGAGGGGAGAAAAAGGGCTAGGGTTTTGGGAGGGGAGGGAGGTGCGGCCACCCTGGGTCTCCGGCCCAAGGCGGTCGCCCACTCCCGAGCAGCCCACTTAGAGGTTTTAATTTAATTTTTAATTTATTTTATTCATTTTACACTGTTCTACAATTTTTATTTTTTCCTTCCCGCGATTTACCGAAAAACCGGCGACTCCGCGATTATTTTAAAAACTTACGCCGTAAAGACGTTCAGGATATTACAGTCTCCGAAGGTGATCGTCTCATCACCTGGAGCACGGGCAAGGGAAGAAAACTAACGGGAGTCTCCGGTCATATGTCGTGAACACCCGGAGTCTACGAGTCAAACCTTTCCCTTCCCTGCCCGGCGATCCTGAGTCAAACAGAGAGTAAAGTCTCAGTACTGGGGTAAATCAAGAGTGATTTTTGCACCCAATACTGAGTAACACGTCGAGCAGATGAAGTAGTCAAACACGACTGACTTTTATCTATTCTACGCTCTCCGTTGCTCAAAGAAGCAGAAGGTCTACGTGTAGACCTAAAGTCATTCTTTGGTCCGATCACACGGAGAGCAAGTCGGAGCACCGACAACATGCTGATCACGCCGCGGGTAGCCATCTCGACGGGGAAAGCGAGATCTACCCTCAGAATGGCGGAAGTCACGACCAAAGGGAGCATGAGGATGAAAATTAGAAAACTCAGAAAAACCAAGTCCTCGATGCTGCCCAAAACCATCAGAAGCATCTGAAGCAAACCTAGACCTCGTGTTGGTCTTAGGTGCACTCAAGGTCTGGGGCTGACCCTGAATACGCCTAAGAGCGGCAACACGGTCTCTCTGGGCGATCCTGGTGCGCCTGAAGCATCGATCGATCAAGTGTCCATCCTTCTGACAGAAGGTGCAATGATTCTTCGCCTTCTGAGAGGCAGAAGTAGCATGAGATGGCTTCGCCTTCTGAGAGGCCGAAGCTGCAGGTGGACTCACCTTGCTGTTAGAAATCCCTTGGACAAAGCCCACATACTTGAATTTAACTTCATCATATCTGGGCTCAACCTCGATCACACCTCCTACTATGGGTCTGAGAATAGCAGGTGGATGCTTCCTAATGTCCTCATAAAAATCATATCCTAGACCTTGATTGAACTTGCAAATCTTGAGGGAGAAGAAGGACAGCAGAAGGTAAGGGAGCAGATGAAGAACCAATAGCAGAAGAGCGAATGGCTTGTGCACATATAGCCGACTCGGAAGGGACAGTCCTACTGCTAGCAGTTTGGTTCACGTCGCTAAGCGTCTCAACCTTACCCTTGGGCTTCTTCCCCACCTCAGCACAGACATTACAAGCAGAAGATGGCTTCTCTAGAAGGTCCTTAGTTAGCTTCACAGATTTTTATCTAAGGCAATCAAGTCAGATTTTAGTTTGTTACAATTAATGCATGGTGAGTTAACAGAGTCCTTAGAAGCATTTTGAGCCAATCTATTGTTGTCATCAACTAATTCTTGAAACTGTTTGGAGACAGCTTCAAGCTCAGCAGTAAGCTTGGAACAATTCACACAAGAAGCAATAGGCTCAAGAAGAAAAGCTTGTAATTCAGCAATTTTATGATCTGCCCGTTTTAGGTTCATCTTCAGATTATTGCAATTTTCACAAGTCTCGGGCAGATCGAGAAGCATGGTATAAAGACCTCTAAAAGCGTTGTCCTTATCCTCACATGAGGTGCAAGCAATAGTCTAAACAGAAGTAGATGAAATAGGAACTACCCTACTCATCTCAAGCTCAACAAGAAGACTAATGTTCTCCACCTTAATCATATCAAGTTCCGAGGACAAACTATCATACGAGGTCCTTAGTTTCTCCATGTCATCCAACAGAGCACAGCATGTATCACAATCATCACGGGAGGGAGCAGATGTAAGTGAAGTAAGCTCCCGTGATAGTCTAGCTACTTCCTTCTCGAACTCAGTACACCTAGCCCTAGACTTAGCATGAAATCTACCTAGCTTAAGGAAAGCATCATTAAGCTGATCGTAGGTGGGGCTTACCTCGCCGGAGTCGAGTACTGCTCATTGCCGCTCGATTCGCCCTCAAGGGCCATGAAGCACATGCCGGAGAAGTCGCCGCTGCCCTTGGGGTCTTGGTCACCCGTCCCGTCGTCGTCGCTCCATCCCTCCACCTCGCTGAGGTCGTCGAAGGCGGTGAGGACGCGGTGGAAAAGCTTCTTGGCTTTTCTAAGGTCGCGGAACTTCTTCTTTCCTTGGGCATGGACTGGAGGCTTCTTGTTGCAGTTCTTGTTGGTGTAGTCGTTCTTGCCCGAACCGCCGTAGTCGTTCTTGCCCTTCTCCAGCTTGGGGCAGTTTGCCCGAATGTGGTTGGGGCCACCACACTCGAAGCAAATCACGGGTCCGCCTCTCTTTCTGTCCCTCCTCCTCTTGTAAGCATGAGAAAACTTCCGGGCTAGGAGGGCCAGCTGTTCAACCTCAAGCTGCTCTAACTGAACATCAGTCACATCACAGAGAGCGGCGAGAGAGAAAACACAGAGTGAATCAGAAGAAAGACCAAAGGCCGAACTGGGATCGGTGACTAGGGCCATCGACTGTGACTTCGACTTGCGAGAGACAATGTCAATCTCGTGAGTCTTGAGGCACGAGTACAGTGCATCAAGAGTCAAAGTCGAGAGGTCCGTGGTGTCCTTGATGGTAGTCACCTTCATCTCCCAAACCTGCAAATCAAGTGCAGCGAGCATCTGTCGAGCGTTATCCGAGTCGGGGTATGTGAGACCGACCGCTCAGATGTTGCTCAAGATCTTGTGAAAACGCACAAAGCACTCATCAAGGGACTCGCTAGCGAGCATTTCAAACTTGTTGTAATCTCGCTTGAACTGGTCCTGTCGCACCGTCTTTATTTGGGTGGTGCCCTCATTGTAAGCATCGAGGGTCTCCCAAATATCGAAGGCGGACGAAAGATGAGAGATGCGGTCAAACTCGCTACGACTCAAACCCTGGATAATGATGTTCCTTGCTTTAGCATTTGCCTCAACATCAGTCGTGTTCCCGGCATTGATGTTCTCATCGGCAGGAACAACAAATCGTACTTTGACCTTACGCCAGATGGCGTAGCCCTGAGCCTGGATGTAGGTCTCCATCCGGCTCTTCCAGAAGGGATAGTCGATCCCATCGAAGACCGGGGGCTTGGTCGAGTACTTGTCCGTCGCCATGGCTTTAGAGACCGGTTAAGATCTATTGAAAAGAGCTAACCGGCTCTGATACCAATTGTTGGATCGAATTCGGTGACAGAGGGGGGTGAATGTCGTCTTTTAAAAATTGCCCCCAAAGTATCCACTCGCAATTCTTTTTCTCCTCCGATAGCTATGATAGCTATGAAGTTAGAAAATATTTGCTCGCTAGAAAAGGTAAGAACAGACCAACAAAAATAGGCAAAAAGAAGCTAAGATGAACTTGGAGAAGAAGCAAGTTTGAGAGCCTTCCTGGAAATAAAAAAACACAAAAATAAAAGATCCTTGCCAAGAACCAGAAACTAGCAAACTTCTCAGCTGCATAAAGCAACAATTTTCAGCTGAAAATGGCAGCAACTTTGACTGAAAACTGCAGCAAGAAGGTGCAAATCGAAAGTGCTGTGCAACAGCTTGAAGGCTTCAAAAGTGCACTGCATGCGGCAGCCAAGTGCCCCTTTTTCCTTTCCTTTTGCAGACCAAACCAGCAAGAAGACCAGCCGAAAATGAAAAGCTCAAAGAGCAAATACTGCTGCTGAAAGTAGCAGCTGAACATCAGCTAGATAAAGCTGTTAATACACCAAACCGAACACATGTTTTCAGATTTTTAAACCATGCAGCACCTGTAGATGAGCCCTTCGGTTTACACTTGATGTAAAGCAATAAACAACACTGCCGACTGCCAACAAAAATTAAACCGAGAGGAGAAATAGGACTGCAAGTTATGGAATGCTCTCATAAATTCACTAGCCCAAAGACTATGATTCAGATTTCACATGAGAGAACAAAAGTGCTATGCAGTCACTTGAAAGGAAAACAAAACAAAGAGAGAATAACAAGAGAAAACACGAGCAAAACAGCTCTCAAAAATAAGTTAGAGACAAGAAACTAAACACAACCAATCCATTTCATTTCACCAAACAAACCCTACATCCCCATACGCCTGGAGAGCATAGAGAGAACCTCTCACCTTCTCTCTTTCTCTCTTTCTCAACAAACAAAGATTAGAAGCAAAACCCTAATCCATCTCTCATTTTTCATACATGGAGATACCAAATAAAGCCCTAACTCTTACACCCACTCTCTCAATTTCAGCACTAGAGAGCACCTCTCTATTTATAGCCTCCATAATGGGTTCACACCACGCTTTACCCATTAAGCCTCCACCAACTCATGGCGCTTTATCCACAATCCACTTCCTTTAGTGCAGCTTTGCGTATTCACCAAAACGCCCCTCGCGCACCTTCCAGGAAGCTTCCTCATTCCTTGCCCTCCAAGCCACGCAGCTACTTCGAGTCCTCGCCGTCTTCGGCACACCCTGACCGCTCCGACCTCAGCACCACCTGCGCCTAGTCCGGTCATCCCGTGCCTCGCCATGACTCCACCTCGATGTCCTGCAGCCATCACAGACAAGAAACAAATCAAATAGCACCGCTCGATACATGTAAGCATAAATGCATTAATGAAATAGCCCAAACCTGACAAGTCAACATAATATGCAACATAACCATTTTGACCAGGTTTGACCAAGTCCGACCGAGCCCGATTGCACCACGCAACGTCAAGGACCGAACCAACCAAATCAAACTCGACTTTCCTAAACCGATGTCAATTACTCATCATACACACGGGATGACCTCCACATGGTCTCTCAAAGTCATTGATGGTGTAGAACAACATGGAGCGCAGAGTGGAGTTCTCTCGTTTGTTCGCATCCCATACCTATACTGCTTCGTTCCAAAGTGTCACAAGATCTTCCACTAATGGTGCTAGGTACAATCAATATCATCCCTAGGTTGCTTCGGCCCTTGAATAAGTAGTGATTAAAATGTACTTGTGCTTTATACACATCTAAGGAGGAAGGTCTTACGTGCATACATTCACGGGCCAGTTGCTATGCCACTGCTCATGTTATCGAAAGGATTCATTCCATCTATACACAATCTAAACATTATATTACTCGATTCTATACTGAAGTCTATAAACATCCTATCAATGTTCCTCCACTGGGCAAAATCAACAGCGTATCTTATGATTATATCTTTCTTACGCTCCTCCGAGTACCAACGCAGCAATCTTGCATTCTTTCAGTTCAAAATAAACGCTTCAAATGGGAAATTACAGGCAGATACCACAACATCTTAGCAGGAGGTCCTTGCTTCACCTTGATGCCCTCATCATCAACGGAGTCATTCTTATGCTTGTTCAGGATGCTTTGCATACTGAACAAATATGTAAGTTTGCATACTCTTTACGGTAGATGATATAATCATTCAAACATGCATGCATTCTTTATACTTCTATTCCTAATAGACAAAGAACCTTCTTGGCTTGGTAGGTAGTTCTTGGCAGCACATTTCCCTCTGGAAGGATATTTGCTAGGAGACCTAACAACACCATGAAACTCTTGTCGAACCAATCATTACTTGCCTTCTATTTCAACAATTCAAGAATGAATGACAATCTTGTGTATTGCGGCTTGTAGCCTGGAAACAAAGGTTTCTCCGAGTCCTCCATCAAGCCCTCGAATTTACCAAACTATCTCTCTCACTATAGTTCCCTTCTGCATCGCATAGCATTTGATCCAGATTGTTATCATGCAACCTATCCTCATCGAAAGCACAATCTACAACTGGCATATCGTTGTCTCCCTTGACGATGCTATAACTATCTTCCTGTATAATTTTCTCTTCACCGTGACTGGTTCAACATGTATACCCCTTTTTGAAACCCCTTCAAATCAAGTGAGCTTCGATCTACGCTGAGTTAGTAAATATTTTTAGATTATTGCAATCAATGGATGGACAATACATATATATTCCATCCTCTTTTTCAACATATCCAGTTCGGCCGCTCTTCTAAAAATAGACATGTCATTAATGTACTCTTCACTCATACGGTTCTCAACGTACATCCAGTTTTGGTCCATCTATGTTAGCATGTAACAAATTAGTGTCAAATTGGATTATTAGTGCTACTATAGCTAGCTATAACCTAATACTTACACATAATTGTCATTCACCTTATAATAAATTGTCCATATCTAAATTAAGTAGCTAGCTACGTACTATTCATGAAGCAATATATATCAAGCAAGAATATATTGAAGTCAACTAGGAGTAGTGACCAATTCTTAAATAGGAGAAAACTACCAATTAAGCTAGATCTAAACCTAGCTATCATCTCTCTTTATTACAAGGCATATAATTAGAAGCAAATACTGACATCTAATCACCAAGAACAAATTGATCTACAAGCGGTATGCTTTCACCAAACTCTCCAAAGCCGGCCACCTCCTTCAATGCAGTGTAATGAAGACAAGTTTGTCAGGGCCCAACTGGCTAGGCATTTAATAACGCAGCGTATCCCAGACACATCCAACCATGAATCATCTGTGATACATAATTATCACAGATGGTTCTCATTAATATTCGTCTATGATAATTACTTCTCACAGACGGTTCATATTAATAACCATCTGTGAGTACACATCGCAGGCGATTCTAAAGTAGAACCATCTGTGATAAATACTACATATGGTTCTAAATTCATTCTCATATGTATAAATGCAAATTCAGTAATGCCTCAGGAGTAAATATGTATTACTTACTTGTTTTTTACTAGTCAGTAATACCATCATGTCGTTATATCGAGACCATTTACATATATAGAAGACAGTAAATACAAATTCAACTACTTCATTTTACATATGGCCAAACAGCATGGTCAGTCACTTCTTACAAAAGATAACAAAAAAGTAAAAAAAAACCTAAATGCTTTGAAGTTTTTTCTAGTGGTAGAGGTAGCATGCTATCTCCACTTCAAAACTTTATAGGTGATGTGGTAAGAATTAGACAGTTCAGGATCATCAACGAACGAAGCCTGAAATGCATCCACTCACTGACACACTCATTCGAGTGTCTCCTGAACACCCTTTAACTGAACAATCAAGTCGAATTGAGCCCATAGACTCTCTTCCCTTTCTTAAGGGGTCTTGGCAAGATTGACTTGATCGTCCGCCGCCTCGACTAAGTACTCCAAGTGATGGCAAGCCTCTTGGAGACATGCAACGTCATTGTGGTGGACCATGTCGATGGTGAGGTTAGCTCACCAAAAGTGGGAGACCAACCAGAAGACACGACGGAGGAGGATGTCAAGACGACGGAAGGTGGTCTTCAACTACTTTGGCAAATCCTCAGACATAGGAGGGAGGACACGGTTGGTACAATGTCCTTTCATAGCATCCACCAGCGTATAGCCAGCGAGGTGCTCGTCCAAGTTGGCCAGCAATGTCGACGACAAGGAAGAGTAGGGAGCCATTTATTTGTGCTTGAGAGACAAGGAAGACAAGGAAGATAGCCGGCCAGCGAGGTGCATGTATAGGATCAGCAATGTGGGGATTAATCTTTGGTGGCGGATGATCATTTTTATACAACAAGAAATACATTAGGTGTGTGAGATGAAGAGACACATCGAGGAGCTGAAATGATCAAAGAGGTGTGCATCGGGGAGACATAATATGCAACTATGATAGATGGTTCATATTAATAACCGTCTGAGAACTATCACATTCAATTCTAATTAAAAAACCGTCTGTGATGTCTGCAATTATCATAGACAGTTCGTATTAATAACCGTCTATGAACTAACTTTCTATGATAGTTGTGTATCACAGATGGTACACAGTCATGCTTGTAAAACTATCTGTGATAATAACAGTATGGATGATTCTCCATGAATGTCTGTGATGAGGCATCCAATATAGCTTGTTTTGTAGTAGTGACTTGTATTTTCCTTTTTTATGGAATTACTAATCCAGAGGAATATCTCGAGTGGGTGGAACAGATTGAATGTGATCTCAAATTCTAGAAACTGGACGAAGCCAAAAAAAGTGATGCAAGCCACCAAGGAGTTCCAAGAATATGCATACACTTGGTGGAATTGATATCATGAGAAGCTCCTTATTACCTGGAGGAATTGAATGAGGTCATGAGAAGGGAGTTTATATCACCATACTATGAGCAGGAGGTTTGGTCAAATAATGAGCATTAAGCAAGGATCACGATCTATCCAAGCTTTTTATAATGATCTGAGTTATGCTATGTGATGTGCCAACATGACAGATGTATTGGCAATAACGGTATACTTCAAAAGAGGTTTGAATCACAATGTGAATCGAATCGTCAACTTTTAGCCTTCTAACAATATCTACGAATTGGTGCATCAAGTTACAAAGGCAAAGTGTCAATTGCAAGAAGATACAAATTTTGCACGATCTACTTCATTCGCTACTCGTATACCATCCAACAGAGGTAAATTTGTGTCTATTAGTAAACGAACAACTTCCATTGGCAACTCTAGTTTTCATAGTTTAGCTAGCAAGAAAGTGGAGATCATTGTTGATGGCAATTGCACCATTGCTAGCCCACGGTTAATGAAAGATAAAATGCTTCAAAACCCATGTAAGGATGAGATCCACAGAGCCTAATTGTGTAAGAGTAATAAAAAAAGTATGTTGCATGATTCCGCCATATGTGAGTTTGAGAGCATCCAAATTAAGAGTGTGAGAGATACACTAAAAGAAAAGAGAGAAGAAGATGATAGACAAAGTGAGGTCAATTCTAAAAGTAACACATTAATCTCTATTTTTAGTGTTATTTCTCACATTGTGCAAGTTTGTCACGAAAAGGAGGTGTTGAATGCAAAACAAACCACACCTCTTGAAGAGATAGCCATGGTTGGATATGAAAGCATTTCTATCCCATGGTTGCGTCATGAAGAGGAAGGTGGTGAGAATCAAGACATGCCATCTACAACATCGACATCAACTGAGGAGATTCAAAAATGTAATAATGGTGTTGATTTTAATGTGCATCAAGAAACGGTGAGTAATTATAAGAACTCTTGCGTCCAATTGGAGATTCCATATTCTGAATTTAATATGCTCAATTTACATAATATGGAATTGATTACTCATAAATAAGTACTTGGTAGTATATCCCCTGATGATTTTTTTTGTGCTATATCATGTTCGATAATCCTATAAAAATATCTAGTATGATTGAGAAAGTTTCTAAAATTTTATGTCTAAAATCACTAGTTAGTACCTACACCTACACTAATAAATTCAATTTGATTAGAGATTATGGTGTAGACAACAAGTTTTATATTTATCAAATATGCATTACATGTGATAAGCCTGTTGAATTGAAATTACATGTTTTGGGCATACCATTATTTTTGCCATGTCATGATCACTTTGAGAAGAATCTAAATGATAGTGCCTACTATTTAGAAAGATTTATAATACCTACTTGTTCATCCTATCTTGTGTAATCACGTACAAGTAATCAGAGTAGCTCAATTCAATCATGTAATACACTAAAATTTTCTCAACACTTTACATGGATTTGATGTTGAAAGGGCAAATATTATCATATGAGTGAGTTGTGCAATTTGAAACATGATTTGGTGATGCCCATTTCTAACTTGCATACATGGTTTCAAAAGTTGAGGACAACTTTTTTTGACATGAGAGGGAATGATATGGATATGAATGTTTTGATGTGAGGGGGAATGATGTGGATATATATGAATGCTCCATATACACCATATAAGTCCTATGGTTGTTCTTGTGTTAAAAACATTGTGCAAAATGAAGGGAATGCTGAAACCATTGACATGCATATACGTTGTTCTCTTTATTCAGTACAATTTTAGGCTATTAAAAGCTGGGGACAACTTTCCATGAAGAAGGGGAGGATGAGAGCCATAAGGAAAGGAAGCAGATGAAGATTGTGTAAAGAGCCAGACCCTAGAAATGCAACCACGTGTTCACACCATAAAATTATCTCAAAATGCTTTGAAATTTGATGAAGATGATTTATCATGTTGACAAGATATTTTGTGTAGATTGGTAGCACTAGGCGTCTAGGTGGACCCACTGGCCATGTGAGACTCATTGACTAGGGATAGATATAAGGTGAATCCTTAATTCTTTCCATGAAAACAATGATTAAGGTAATTAATGACAACAATGCTTAAGGGACTAGCGTGTTTATTAAAATGATTAAAAGGTTTAGTCCTAAATTTTGATGGTATCATGGAAAAGGCGTGCAAGGGTGACTACGGATTGACACGGCTCAAGACATGGCTCAAGGCAAAGGTATAAATTTGCCTAAGGACCTATTTGTAGATTTATCGGTCTTGACATATGGTGGATTAAGACTAGATTGGTAGGCTAGAAGGCGTACTATTAAAAGGGGTCATGGCTGGGAGCTTGAAGATAATAGTACATGCATGCATTGGCAATTCATTTTCTAACTCTCTTTGCATTTTCTTTGAAAATCGGTATGATTGTAGTGTAATCGTGGTAGTACCGCTGCGTCCGTACTACCGGGTTTTACATACCAGTATGTTATTTCTAGAGAGGTATTGTTTTGGACTTCAACTGTATTGGTACTACCACTATTCTTGACCAGTAGTACCGCAATGGTATGACTGTTGTGCTTGAACGGTACTACCGCATTGCGGTATGACCACATTTTAGTTAGCGGTAGATTTTTCCAGAGAAGTACATTTTCAGGAGATGTTCTCTTCCCTGGAAAATGGTACTACCATAGCTTAACTATGGTACTACTGTAGTATCAATATGACCGAGCTTTATGAGAGCGATAGTATCAATTTTTGGATTAATGGTGGTACCTTTTTCCAGAGAAGTACATTTTAGTTGATTTTCTCCCCTCTAAAAAATGGTACTACCACAATTTAAGTGTGGTACTACTACATCATTGATATGACTGGACTTTGTGAAAGTGGTACTACCGATTTCTGGATTAATGAGTAGCTCTATGCATTTAATGATCCCTAAGTAGCCGTTGAACAATGGGTGTGGTAATACTGACCACTCCATGACGGTAGCACCACTCCACCCGATTTGATTTTTGAGAATTTCATCCCCAACAGTTATCCTGCTGGATGGAGTCTATAAATACCACCCAACCAGCAGCAAATAGTCTCCCCTGAAACCCACTAAATACTCTTGAGCTCTTGCATCCCTCTCATCAACTCTAGTGCATTAGTTTCACATTTTGAGATTGTTGAGAGCATTCAAGTGCATTGCACTATTTAGTTGATTTTTGTGGCATATGAAGGGTAACACCCTGGCTTAACAAAAGCCCAAGAAGTCATTTATCACCACTACCACTACCAATTTTAAACAATAAGCAGGTCAACATGTCACAAGATAACAAGAAGAGTATACCGTAATAACTAAAGATAAGTTTCAGTAGTAGAAAACAACATGATTTAAAAATATAACATGGATCAAATAAATACCATGGCTATCAATAATAAGGACAACTAAGCATCACAACATCTTGCAGTATGGTGAATCAAAGATACTAAAGGTAAGCACAAGTTAACCAATTACTACAATAGTTGGAACCAAATTGTTCTTATCTAAACTTGACTAAGTGCAAAGTAAAGTGAAGGCTAAATAATACAGGTATCCATCTGCTACTCCCTTCCCATGCATGTCGTCATCATCGCTCACCTAAAAGCAACAAAGAGGCAAGGGTAAGTCCATGACTCAGCAAGTACAAAGAAGAATAATATACAAATTAGAAATGTTGTAGGGGTGGCCCCCACCTAAGCCCAGCCGGCCTGTTAAGAGGTTGTAAAGTCCAAAATGGGACATGTATAAGGAAATAAATGCCCTTGAGGGGGATACTTGGGTGTAAGGACACAACTGTAAAATGCTCCCCATGTGAATATATATAAGCCATCCAGGCCATGGGGAAAGCCCCAAGCATTGCTCACCTGACTCTTCACTACCATACTACCATCTCTCTGTTTGGTCTGTAACCACAACAAGAAACATTTTATTATTTCATCTCAACTAACATTATCTCACTTCCAAATTCACATTTCCATTCAATTACATGCACATGCCATTTCTTTCTGATTCTCTTATCATGAATGCAATGTTCAAACTCAACGCTTTCTTCTGCATATACCAGTATAGCTAGGTGTTCACTTGTCAATGACACACCTTTGCCCTGTCCTTTTTTATACAGAGTCTCCTTGTCCTTTTTCATATAGGGTCTCGATCAAACCTTTGTCTCCCACCTGACCCTATCCTTTTTCATACAGGGTCACTCTGTGTTTTTTGATACAGGGTCTTTGCGCATCAATATGAATCATGAATGCTCATCACACAATGTGATGTACTCATTTCCTTCCATCATATTAAACAATTAGAAGTATTCATCATCTTACCTCAAATTCCACTTTCATCATCATATCATAAGTGGATAACAATATAAATTCAACGTTAACATAAGAAATAATTAAAGCAAGGCATCATTCAACCCAATTTTAAGCACCCAAATATTATTCTACAATACACTTTCCTTTCACTTAGATACGCCGACCGGAAGGATGTGAACATGGTATCACACTTGAAGTTTCTCCTCCTACATAGATTACCCACTCTCAACATATGCCAATACAATGCAAAACACAAGTAAACAACAACGATCCTACACGTTCTCTGAAAACCTTGACTTTCCAACAATACCGGTCTGTCCTCATTGTTGTCCTGGTATGAAAAGTGACATAACACTCGATTCCCTCACTGAAACAGAGCAAACCATACCATTTTAAGAAACTACACAATGTCCCACAATTTTTTAGTTGTCACAAACCTCAGATTAATTTATTTAAGTCTCTGAAATTAACCCAGAAAACAGATCCAACCATTCTCTGGACAACAGACTTGCAAATTTTGTATCTTTTAATATACAGTAGAAAATATAGCAACCCTTGACATTTCTAAAATCTACATAAAATTTCCTAGAATTTTCTAGTTGTCACTAAATTTCAATTATGGATTTTGCTAAACCAAAACATCACTTCTACTCTGACTGGTTTAGAAGTCATCCAATACTGGACAGCAGTGTTAGAAATTGTATAACTCCTGGAAACCTTACGAAATACCCTACAGATTTTATTGTGACCTTATTCCCATATTAGGTCATATTCTATCTTTGATATTTTAATACCTACTGACTACCTGAACTTGATTGATCAGACTACACAGCAACACGGTAACGCTCATAACTCCTAAGTCATTCATTGGAATGATGTGAATGAGCACTCTACAGAAAGATAATGAAGTCCTCTACAAATCTCTAGAAGGTAAAAATCCCTATATTTCGCACCCAAGGTCCCTAATTTACAGAACACAGCAGACTACACAGGTTGAATGAATAACCGAAAACTAACTCGATCGAGAAATCGCTAGGACAAAAGGTAGAAAATTGTTTGTTATCCTTGGAGACCACAACAAGAACCTCTGAACATCAAAACCACCCTTCTCTTCTTCTTGTCCTCCTTCCTCTTCCTCCTTCTCTTCCTCTTCTTCATCCTCTGCTTCTTCCCTTTTGTTCAGTTGCTAAGGGGATGGAAGTGCTGCAAACTGGAGAAGGGATTGCAGGGGAGGAGGGGATGTGGGGGAGGTGGGGAGGCAGGGAGGGGTGGCCAAGGGGGAGAACTGCGGAGGAGGGAAGGCACCCCTAGGGTTTGGGGGGGGGGGTAAAGGGGTGGCCACACTCCCCCCGGCAAATGGGCTAAAACCTTGGGCCGAAGGCCCAACACCCAAACACCTCTAAATTTTCAGAATTTTTAGCCCCTTTTTATCATAAAATATTTAGAATTTAATTTACCATTGATCACCTCAGAAATTACTTCTTTCACCCTGTTGTGGTTACAGACCAAACAGAGAGAGATGGTAGTGGAGAGGTGGGAGTGTTCTGTCTCAGCCTCCCCCTCATCCTGATATATATATTCACATGGAGTATGCTTTTACAGTTATGTCCTTACTTCCGCACTCCCCATTAGGGGCACTTATGTCATTACACATGTTACTCGGTTCTTATAACCTCCTAACAGCTCGCTGGGCTTATGTGGGGCCACCCCTACGACAGAGCCTCTCATGGTGAAGGGCTTCACAGGCCGGCCATGTCGCCGAGTCCTTTGGCCCTCCGTCCCGCGCTCGTGAATTTCTCCAAGCTAGTCGGCAGACGCGCGCTCCGCCCCTACCCTTCGAACGGTGGCGCGAGGCCGGCGCTAAGTCAAAGTAGACGCGCGCGCTCGCCCCTACCCTACGAACGGGTGGCGCGGAGATGACGCCTAGTCGGTAGACGCCGCGCTCCGCCGCCTACCCGCCGAACGGTGGTAGCGAGGCCGGCGCCAGTCGGCGCAGACGCGCTCCGCCCCTACCCTTCGTGACGGTGGCGCGAGGTCGGGCGCCTAGTCGGCGAGACGCGCGCTGCCCGCCCCTACCCTTCGAACGGTGGCGCGAGGCCGGCGCTGGTCGGCGTAGACGCGCGCTTCATCCCCTACCTTCGAACGGGTGGCGCGAGATGACACTCGTCAAAGTAGACGCGCGCGCGCTCCGCCCCTACCCTTCGAACGGTGGCGCGAGGCCGTGGCGCCTAGTCGAGTAGACGCGCCGCACTCCGCCCCTACCTTCGAACGGGTGGCGCGAGGCCGGTGCCTGGTCGGCGACGCGCGCGCTCCGCCCCTACCCTTCGAACGGTGGCGCGAGGCCGGGCGCTGTCGGCGAGACGCGCGCGCTCGCCCCCTACCTTCGAATGGGTGGCGCGAGGCCGGGCGCCTATTCGGCGCAGACGCGCGCTCCGCCCCTACCCTTCGAACGGTGGCAGCGGAGATGACGCCTAGTCGGCAGACGCGCGCGCTCCGCCCCTACCCTTCGAACGGTGGTAGCGAGGCCTGGCGCCTTGTCGGAGTAGACGCGCGCGCGCTCCGCCCCTACCTTCGAACGGGTGGCAGCGGAGATGACGCCAGTCGGCGTAGACGCGCGCGCCCGCCCCTACCCTTCGAACGGGTGGCGCGAGGCCGGCGCCTAGTCGGGCAGACGCGCGCGCTCGTCCCCTACCCTTCGAACGGGTGGCGCGGAGATGATGCCTAGTCGGTAGACGCGCGCGCTCCGCCCCTACCCTTCGAACGGTGGCGCGAGGCCGGGCGCCCAGTCGGAGTAGACGCGCGCGCTCGCCCCTACCTTCGAACGGGTGGCAGCGGAGATGACGCCTGGTCGGCAGACGCGCACGCCCGCCCCTACCTTGAACGGTGGCGCGAGGCCGGGCGCCAGTCGGCGCAGACGCGCGCGCTCTCGTCCGGCGCTAAGATTGAGCTGTTGTGACCTTGCGTCTGGTAGTGCACTTTAATGGCGACCGAATCACGCCGACGCCGCCCGGCGAAGTCGATCGCCGCGCGTGCGCACCGCCATTCGCGCGGTGGGACACGCGGCGCGTTACGACTGGTGCGTTGTGGGATGTGAGCGGTTGCGTGACCGCGGCCGTTCGCCTCTTCCCCAGGGAAGTTGGACGCGTGTTGAAGGCATGGAGGCGTTGTGCGCTGCTTGGTCACCTACTGGGCACGACCCTCTAAGCCCCGGCGGTTCTTCTTTCCAAATCATGGGCAGCCGAATCGCTGCGAGTTTGATCTGTCTACGCGTTGAGCCACATGAGAGGGGAGCGTCCTTTATAAGGTGCCAGTGTTGAGGTGGAGACACCCTTTCTTGCTGTCTTTTTTGTTCTTGATCTGCCGCTTTGCTTCCGCCCGTGCTAATTGTAACGCGAGTTGCTCCTTGCCCTGCTTCTTTCTCCCTGGTCGCGAAGAGCGATGGCTAGCCATGACGACACCACCTACCATCCCCGCAGCGGCTCCTTGCCTAGCCAGGGCGAGGTGGCCCATCCTTTCAGAGAGTACAAGCTAGTGCCGCGGGGGAGCTAGCGCGCCAACAAGTGGTGGGACGCCATGGAGCACTCGGGAGGCTGCTGTTCCCGTGTGTTGGGGAAGAGCCGCGTGACTGAGGGGATGCTGCAGTGACTCGTGGATGAGAGGAAGATCGTCGATCGCGACGGGGCTCGCCTACCCCGCCGGGACGAGACAGAGCCGAAGCCCCGGGCAATGGAGGCGATTGTTTTTGTCACGTTCTTCGACGCCGGCCTTCGAATGCCCTCCACGTTGTTCGTGGGCGAAGTCCTGCGGGCCTACAAGTTGGAGCTAGCCCAATTGACGCCTCACGCAATACTCCGCCTAGCTGTCTTCACGTGGGCGATGCGCATGAGGGGTGGCGCCCCAAACACAGCTTATTCGCCACACCGCACGACGCGCGGCCGCCGACCCGAAAAAGTTGACGGGCGGTGTCCAACTTCGGCGGTGTGGACTTCGTTCTCGGGCCGTGCGGCGCGACGTTGTTCCCCGCGCCCGCCTCGCCGAGGCAATGGGAGTCCGGCTCGACTCGGCAGTGGTTCTACTACACCGTGACCGACAAGAGCGGGATGCAATGCCGAGGTGGGCCGACTCGCTTAACAAGACGCCGAGAGCAAGGCGAAATTGACGACACGCAAAGCTACAGAGTCTTGTCGGTGTCGCCCGTCGAATGAGCCCGCGCGACCTAGCCGAGGAGTTCACAATGTATGGGCGGCGCCACTCTCCTCCCGGGAAGTATGTTGACAGAACGCCCCGCGAGGACGGGTTCACCCATCCGTATCTCGCCGCTTCGCCTCCGCTCCTTGTAAGTCGCCCAAAGACGCTTTACGTGCCATTGTATCTGCTTGGTTTCCGCCGATTGACGTGATCTCCGCGCAGTGGCTCGGCTAGAAGATGCGGACGCGTTGCGGCGCCTCGACCAGACACGCTTAAGGAGCACCAGGCTCGCGAGGCCGCGGTTAAGGCGGCTAAGCAAGGGCGGGTAAACCGCACCTGCGAGGCTCTGGGCATTGCTGTGCCCGAGCGCGTGGTGTCGGGGGAGCTTCCCGCCGGGACTCCGAGCGCTCAGGACGGTGATAGCCCTGCGGGGGTGTTATCTTCGCGACGCCGGGCCCGTTCCCCGTCGGCCGTATGCGACCGCGCAGGCCCCTCGGTGACTATCACACCGAGACGGGTGTGCGATCGGCGTGGCCCGCCACCCCACTCGGAGGAGCGCGCGCTCGGATCCCCGGCACCCTCTGCCGACGCCAACGAACCCGTGCTCGTGGCCATCGTTGAGCTGGAACTCGCCAACCCGGGGGGGAGCACTGTTCCCGGCGAGAAAACCACGGTTGATGGTGCGCTATCAACCGCCGCAGCCGGGAAGGACGCGCCCCCTGCAGAGAAAACCGTGGGGGCGACGGGAACCGTAGCTGGTGTTGCCCCGGAAGAATCGCTTGTGCCACCGCAGGCGAAACGCCCTCGGACGCAGTCCCCGCCGCCAGCGAAGGGTCGATACGCCATTGCGGGGCCTTGTCGCGATTACGCGTCGCGCGCCGAAAACCCTCCGCCGACCACCGAGGCGCCCGCCTCCCACTTGGCCGCCGAAACGACGCCACTTCCTACCGCGACGAGAGGCGCAGGAGGTAGGCGTGAGTCCCTTTCTTCTCGCGACTTCGCGAGACTCTCTCCGATCTGCTTGCTCATTCTGCCAACATCAGGCGAGACGAGGTCTCCCGGACATGGCGAAGGATCGAGCAACGGAGGTATGCGCGAAGTCGAAAGCGTTGTGCAGGGTGCCCCGCAGGTGTCCGTTGCTGTTGACATGGCCGTGGCCTCGGTAAATCCTGCCCGTTGGGGCCGGGGCTCGCTTGCGCGGACTTCCTCCCTCGCCTGGAGATACTTGGCGCCCTCACCGCAGCCGCAGAGCGTGCCGACAATGGCCTTGACCGAGAGATGTTGTCTTCATGTGAGGGGGATGTACTAGCGCTCGCGCTGCAGGCCTCCGAGATGAGGGTAAATATGTGCTCTTCAGCTTGCAAGGTACTGCTGGGCGCCTGCTGACTTGTTGTTTTTGCCAGACGCTTGCCCTTAGCCGGTCCTTTGACGAGGCCCGTGTTCGGGAGCGGAGGGCTCTGGAAGCTAGCCTTCATGAAGCAAATAATGCTCTCGCAGCGAAGGATGAAGAACTTCGTGCGCTGGAGGGCACCATGGCGGCCGCACAACTCGAGGCCACGGAAGCCAAGTGTGCCGCGGCTGAGGAGCGCACCGCCTTCCTGCAGCAGATCGCCGTCCTAGAAGGGGAGAACGCCCAGCTGGCGGAGTCTGCTGCAGGGAATAGCCTTGTCTAGGAAAATGCGTCTACGTCGACGTGGCGGGCCATGGAGTCTCTGAACCAGGCCTCCGAGACCTGCGTGCGTCGAGTGCCGGACACTCACGCACGGCCGGAGGCCCCGCCAAGACGCCGTTGATCGAGGAGGGGGCGTTGCTCTTCGTGGCGCCGAACGTTTGGCGAGCACTGCGCGCTATCTTGGTGCGTGCCGCCTCGCCCGCTTCACACTCGTGGGTGTAGACATACCCATGAGCTGGCGACTCAATCGGATCCTCCCGACCGACCTGAGGTTGCGTCGGACGCCATTCGCTCCATCGGGCCTAGCCTGCAGAACTTCCATCAACGGATCTGGGGCCGCTTCGGGGAAGATGCCGCGAGGGTCGTCGTGCAGCAGACGCTACATGGGGAGGGGGACCTCCTCCACTGGCTCGAAGGAGTCCTTCAGCGTCGCGTCGACGACGGCACGGGTTCGTCCGCACCGCGCCAAAGCTGAGCGGTTGGTCGGGTGGGGTGGGGGGATGATATACTGGTTCTTATGCTTGTAACCATGTAACCCCTTTGCTTTTATAATGAAACCAAGTAGTACCTTATTCTTGGTGTTACTTGCCGCCGAACGCGAAGGGAAGACCTCCGCATCTTGTTTACACTCCGTAGAGTGCGCAGGGAGGACCTCCGCGTCTTATTTAAAGTCCATTGACTGGCGCGTGCGGAGGCGAACATCGACGCTACGACTTTCTTTATAGTCCGGAGACTCGCGCGTGCGGAGGCGGACCTCAACGCTACATCTTGTTTAAAGTCCGTAGACTAGCGCGCGCGGAGGCGACTCGACGCCACGACTTCCTTTATAGTCCGAGACTCGCGGCGTGCGAGGCGACCTCAACGCTATGTCTTATTTAATGTCCGTAGACTAGCGCGTGCGGAGGCGGACCTCGACGCTACGACTTCCTTTATAGTCCAGAGACTCGCACGTGTGGAGGCGGACCTCAACGCTACGTCTTATTTAAAGTCCGAGATCGTGCGCGCGAGGGCGCCCTCCGGTGCGTCTTATTTAGAGTCCGTGAGATCGGTACGTGCGAGGCGACCTCGACGCTACGCCTTATTTAAAGTCCGAGATCAGCGCGTGCGGCGCGACTCGACGCTACATCTTATTTAAAGTCCGTGAGATCGTGCGTGCGGAGGCGACCTCGGCGCCACGCCTTATTTAAAGTCCGTAGACTGTACGCGCGAGGCGACCTCGACGCCACGCCTTATTTAAAGTCCGTAGACGGTGCGTGCGAGGCGACTCGACGCTACCACTTGCTTTATAGTTCGGAGACTCGCGTGCGAGGCGCACCTCGACGCCACGCCTTATTTAAAGTCCGTAGATCGCGTGCGTGTGGAGGCGACTCGACGCTACGACTTGCTTTATAGTCCGGAGACTCGCGCGGAGGCGCACTCGACGCCACGCCTTATTTAAAGTCCGTAGGATCGTGCGCGCGCGGAGGCGACCTCGATGCTACGACTTGCTTTATAGTCCGGAGACTCGCGCGCGCGAGGCGCACTCGACGCCACGCCTTATTTAAAGTCCGTAGACTTTGTTCGCGCCAGCGTGGGCGGGGATGCTCGGGAACAAGAACCTTTATTGAACTCCCGCTTGCGCGGCGAGCATCGCATAACAAAGGGCCGGTGGCTCACGCTTGATGTCCCGCTTCTAGGCGTAGTATCGCGCAACCCGTCCGCTGCCCATGTGTGCCGGAGGGCTTGTCCTTCGAGCGTGGCGAGGCGGTACGCCCTTCGGCAATGCCTCCATCACGATGTCACGGGCCTTCCCACTTGACTCCGGCTTGCCAACGGTCTCCGCTGGAGCGCTACTCGAGAACGAGATCCCGTGCTTGAACCCCGCGGCATATAGAGCGGTCCCGAGTACGCATTGTCCGCCGCGCATACTTCTCGACATGGTGGGCTGCATCCGCCTGCACCGCCGAGGAGGTCCAAGGACACACGCTCTCCTCTTCGGTGCTTGGACGAGGACCCTCCGCGAGCCGACCTTGATTTCTCGGGCCACCGCTTCATCACCGAAAAGGAGCTTGAACGGCGTGAATCCGCCGGGCGTTACTATTGCAGCGGCGACCAAAGAACGCCGTGAAGCTCGCTGGCCACTTGCCCTTCGCAATCCGACCAGCGCTTTTGATGGCGGCGGAGATGGTGCCATTCGCCTGCTCGACCGCCCGTTGGACCGGGATGTCTCATCGCTTGATCGTGCGATAGCACACCGCAGTGCACGGGTTGCCACCGAAATAGCGGCGAGTGTCGTGTTCTCCATGTGGACTAGACCGAGGCTACCGGTGCTCGCCAAAGCTAGGTCAATCAAACAGGGATAACTAAACCTAAAACGACTACTAAACCAACCAACAGACGGACTAAACAATCGAAAGACGGCGAACTAACGCATCAGACGAATGGACGCCGTACGACCGAACGAACTACAACAACAACTAACGCACGAACAACACAGACGCACGAACTACAACGACTACGAGGACGAACGACATGACCACCGACCTTCGACCTATCTAACTACCGACCGCGAGAAAGAAAGGGAGAGTCGAGAAGCACTGGGGGAGTCGAGAGAGAACAAGGTAGAAGAAGGACGATAGCTAAATAAACGACGACGGTAGAGCACTAAACACAGAACTACTAACGAACGCACGACTTAACTAACTAACGACCGCGGAAGGGAGAGAAAACAGGGAGGTCGAGAAGCAAGGAGGGGGGTTGAGATAGCAAGAGGGAAAGGAGACGGTCGCCGGCTAACTAATTCGTGCAACACAAACACACACATATACTAACGAACAACAGGACAAGCACTGCAATGCACCCTACACAAAGCGATCACAAATAAACAAGCCTACACAAGCATCGAATACAAACCGACCACCACAAATGATAATTAGCACTACCGCACTCTGAAAATACTACTAATCGACACAAATTTGCACAATTGTCACAGAGCCTATATCACAATGATAAAACAGAGCACAATAACATCACTGATCTCAGGCACACATCACAGATCACAAGCACAGTTTAACATTCACAGTTCTCATCTCACAATCATAGTGCATACATGATCAACAAAGAAGGAAATAGATGAACAGTAATTGAGAATTAGAAGAAAATCAAGAGGAACTGGAATGGACCGTAGAAGGAGAAGCCGAGGGCAGCAGAGGTGGAGACCGTCGGTGAAGTGAGCCGAGGAAGGAGGTGCCAGTGGCCGGCGTCGGTGGAACGCTTGCCGTCGGTGAAGGGGTCGCAGAAGTCGAGGCAGTCGGCGGTGTAGAAGTCGGGCTGTCGGCGGCACCGTAGAGGAAGCAGTGGAGCGGTCGGAGCTCGTGTCGGTGAAGGGGGCGCGGTGAGGGAGCGGCAGAAGGAAGTGGAGGTGGTTGGCCGAACTGAGGAGAATGGAGGTGCGGTGTAGTGGAGAATCGAAGAAGAGGGGAGGCGAGAGATTGAGAAGGGAGGCACGGTGGAGAGAGGAAGAGCTAAGGGGCGGCGGCGATGTGGTGGCGCGTGGGTGCTGCGGTGGAGAGGCCGAGGTGGAGAAGGAGAAGGCGGCGCGGTGGAGAAGCGAGTGCGCGCCGAGGAGAGCAAGAAGGGAGGCGAGACCAAGGGTGTAGAGGAGGTGGCGGTGGGGTAGAAGAAGAAGGGGAGACTGGGGGAGCGGGGCGCACTGAGAAGAAGGGCGGTCGCCGTGGAGGAAGAGGAGCAGATGAAGGCGGCAGTGGAGAGCCGAGAAGGGGAGGAGATGGCGACAGTAGGGATGTGGGGGATTTAGGTGGCGGCGTTGGCGGAAGAGGGCGGCGCGGTGGAGTAGATGGAGAAGGGAGGCGGGAACAGGGGCGGCCAGAAGTGTGGAAGAGGGAGGCGGCCGAGAGATAGTGGCGAGCCGGATGTGGAGAAGAAGCGGCCGGAGAAGATTAGGGGGGGATGTGGTGGAGAGGCCGGAGGTGGAGGAGGGGAGACACGGCGGAGAGACGGTTGCCGCCGGCGAGGTATGGCCCGGTCTCGCCGGCGCCGAGAGTGGAGGAGGAGGAGCAGAAGGGGGCCAAGGGAGAAGAAGATGAAAAACCGGGCTCAATCCATTCCAGGCGGCGGCGGCGGCTAGGGTTTAGGACCGGGTGGGGATTTTGGCATTTTTGCGATTTGGCCCTCCAGCTTTTCAGGAATTGCAACAAAGTCCTCTCCCAATGTACTTTCTTCTGATTTAGACCTCCGGAGCTCCGATTTCATCACGGAAAGATCCTACGTGTTCGTGACAATGCGTACAACTGTACGGAGCAATCCAGATTTGTCGTTTATGCGCCTAGATCGCGCCGGCCTGCGGGAAAGTACAAAAAAAATGTAAAATGGTCCATTTCGAGCAATTAAATATGGAAAAATGTGTAAATAATGATAAATGGTCACAAAATGCGAAGAACATGAGGGTAAAATGACGGGTAAATATATATAAATATGACGCATGTCATACCCCCAAGCTTAAACTTTTACTTGTCCTCAAGTAAATGGCATGATATTATCGAACCCGGACAAGTCATTATGGTAAATGACTAGTTAAATGCATGTAATAAGTCAAGTGGCTTACAACAATATGAAATGACATTATCTAACTCGAGTTTTGAGGACCTTCCAAGATGAGAATGCAATATGCAAGCAAAGATTTCAAGTGATAACTATAGCATTTGACCAAATCAAGTTATACACTCAAGTAATCACATGAATTCCAACCAAAATTGTAAAGCATCGGAACTAGGTATAACATCAAGAATGAGCATAGCAAAGGGTCATGCAAAGGCATATGCTATTTGAGACAAAGAGACTAATACTTGCATGATATTTGTGAAAAAAAACCCACACTTGAGCCATGATACCTAATTTTTGTTGATTTTTAGCAAATTTAAAACACAATGGGCACTTGTGCCACTTATTCAAAGCTTTGGGCAAACTTGCCGCTTATTCACACTCACACTTGGGCAAAACATCGCCACTTATTCAACACATTTCCAAACCAATGTGACAAAGTCACTTATTTTACACACTCACACATTGTAAAACATTTTTTTCTTTTCTTCTTTTTTAGTTTTTGATTAAGCATCTTTAACCGGTTTTCATTAATGCTAAGTAACACGTGTCCCGAGATATGGATACCTAGATAAATCAACCAAGTTATTGGCTCAAGATAGGACTACCCATTTCACAAATTTTCCATTCAAGCAAAGTATCAATATCTAAAATAACATATGCCAAAGCGTGAATCTAAGATATGATCATTCAAGAGGCAATGACTAGAACCAATTCAATCCGCAAATGGTTAAAACACATGTGTAACACGCAATGAATCAAATGCTATACGATCACAAGGTTTCTAAGCACATCGTGGATAATAAACAAAACTCAAGCTCTAATATGATGCCAAGTGACTTAAGATATACAAGGAACTAGTGACAATATAGCTCAATTAAGAAAATTTCAACATGACCTTTCTTGATTAATCATGGCATAGGCTCACATGGCTAAGATACACAATCAAGCATAACATGAGAGCAATGGTAAAGGCCATATATCATCAACATAAGCATAATATGAAGCACAAGAATGACCAAATATCATCAACTACACGACAATAAGCTCAAATGCTCACAAATATAATATAAACATGCTAGAACATCATCCATACACATACAAGTCCTCCCCTAAGCTTAAATTGAGCAATGAATCAAGAATGTGCTTAAACGGGTAAGAAACAGCTCACCGGGCGTATATGATGTAGTGGAAGTGACAAATCATCACATGGCTTCTCGCACATGCAAGGATGAGGATCTAGCACGGGACCTAAAATAAAAAAGAAAGAGAAGAAAAGAAACCAACAAAAACTAACAAAAGATATGGAAAAAAAGGAAAAAGAGATGCTCATTTGGATGTAGCGGGAGGAGAGCCAAGGACGGGACATGGAAAAGGCACATGTCCGCCCTCCTCATGAAGCAGCATGCCTCGAAATCCACCAGGATCCCAAGGAATATCGACCCGAACCATGTCCGCTCGTAGTCGATGGTACACAAACATAACCCTGCAAATAGACTCAAAAACATGGCAAATATGTGTGATAGGGTCGACGCCCTCCAAGTCATCAATAGAATATCCAATCATGTAGGTATATCGATAAAGTACATCATGAGGTCTATCAGTGAGATGAGCACAACTAGTAATAGCATATGTCTCGTCTGAGCCAAGGAAATCAAACCTGAGGTGGCCGGGGAAGAGTTTCCATACTACCTGAAGTGTAGGCGAAAGAGAATATATGGTAGTAGAAACCTCCAGAGGGGCGATGTCGACGAAAGAAGTAGCCGGTGGTGGATCAATAGAAATGTGCTCCTCGACATTGGAAGCAGCCCCCTCATCAAGATGTGGAACCTCAGAACTCAAAAGCATATCCATAATGAACACGTCATCATCTGGCACAATAATCTCTCTCTCAGAGTCAATAGGCGAAGGATCTGACTGAGGTGCCTCTAAGTGTGGCTGTAGTGTCTCCAACAATAGGCCCTCGCTAGCAAAATCAGGTGTAAGACTGGTAGGCTGACACTCATCTCTATCCAGAACTATCTCTATGGTGCTAATGGAAGGCTGCGAAACGGTAAAACTATCCACACAAGTAGAACTGGTGCTCATAATCGCCTCAATCTCGCCCCGAATCGCCATCGCACGATCACCACCGGAGGTGCAGTCATCGATTCCTTGCACAATGCATCAAGTCCGCGGCTGATCTACGTGTGAAGGAGGTGGCTCATGAGGCGCTCTAAGGACTCGGACATAGGAGGCGTAAGTCGCTCGGTGAAGGAATAGGTGAGCTGCGGGCATGAGGTGTCGATCCAAGTCTGAAGTCTCTACTCATTCTACTCTCATGATCTCCTATAATCCTAGAAATCCTCTCCTCAAATCTAGACAACCGATCGAGCTCGGGAGTAGGAGTCGATCTTTGAGGTACAGGATAGTGCCGTGTGACCAATGAGAAATATCCCGATCTCCATAACTAAAACCCCGCAATGGTATACTAGAAGAAAATGATGAGATATCGAGGTTGTTGTTTCCATATGACAGAGTCGAATGCTCGAGCCATCCAGGTGATAAGTGTCGTGGCATGGCCACCTCGGTGAGCAAAGCTCATCCGTAACACTGAGTAGACAAATAACCACGCGGCACTCACGGGTGAATGGCCCTGAAAACCACAAGTCCGGCATATAGGAACAACTGGAGAACGGGCGCCTGATAAAGAACTATACTGATCGTGCCCGCTCTCTAACACAACTCCTCGCTCTAAAGCATAGTGCTCTAACTGACGAGACAATAGATTTACCTGCTCTTGAAGAATATCATAAGTAGGGGTGCTCATAAAACCACAAGAATCAGAATAGTAAGCCATAGCCTCAATAAGTACCTATATCGATCAACCTGCGAGAATGGATACGAAAATCGCGCAAGAGAGAAATAACTAGGGAAAGGATTAGGGATTAGCAATATATCACGAATATGACCAATGACGATATAAAAGACAGGTCAGCACAAACACAAAACAAAAGAAAACAAACGACCTAGTCTATAGCCTAACACTGTCGCTCTAAGCTAGTCCCCGGCAACGGCGCCAAAATGCTTGATCGTGCGATAGCACACCCGCAAGTGCACGGGTTGCCACTGAAATAGCGGCGAGTGTCGTGTTCTCCACAGGGACTAGACTGAGGCTACCGGTGCTCGGCTAAAGCTAGGTCAATCGAAACAGGGGATAACTAAACCTAAAACGACTACTAAAGCAACCAACGGACGGACTAAACAACACGACGACTGACTAAACGAACGACGCACAAACGACACTAACGACAACACAAACGAACACGACTACCGACGGATGATCTAACTAACTACCGACCGCGAGACAGCAGGAGGAAGTCGAGAAGCACGGAGGAGTCGAGAGAGAACAAGGGAGAAGATGGTCGATGGCTAACTAGACGACGACGGCAGGACAACACAAATAACTACGACGAACACACACACAACTTAACTATCGAACGACCGCTGAAAGAAGCAAAGAGGGAGGTTGAGAAGCACTAGGGAGGAACTAGAAGCACAGAGGGAGTCTAGACAGCAATGGGAAGGGGGACGGTCGCTGAATAGCTAACTCGCGCAACTTGACATCACAGAAACTAACATTGACAACTACACAAGCATACAACAATGATACACAGGAAGCACAAACTGTCCACAAGCACAGACTAACACAAATTACTAACACAACACAGATAACAAAATGCAAGAACTGACTAAAGAATTAAACTACTAGCAACAGGAATATATAGTAATTCTGGAACACACTAGCAGAGCACAATCACATGACCACTGATCACATTCATCACAGATCACAGATACTACTCAACCTAAACATCGCAAATCAACAGATCACAGATACTACTAAATCTAAACATCGCAGATCAACAGACTGGCATATGGCAATTTAGCATCCACAATTTGGTCACATGCACTTGCACAATGCACAAATTAATCCACATTCAATCACAACATTTGGAGTCAGAGAAAAAATAAAGAGAAATGAGAAGAGTCGACCGAGGAAGAAGAGGTAGCAGGTGGTGGCCGAGGTGAAGCTGAGGCAGAAGAAGTCGCCGTCGGTTGGAGTGGATGCAGGCGGCGGCGATGTGGAAGAAGTCGGGGTCGCGGTCACCGTCGTTGGCGTCGGGATGGAGCAGCAGAGGAGTAGCAATCGGCGCCGTGGAGGTGGAGTAGATGCGATGCCGACGTGGTTGGAGTTGATGAAGTCGTCGTTGCCGGCGGTGGAAGACAGGGCGGCGCACGGGTGAAGAAGGAGGAGGGCAGCAAGGGCGCAGGTGATGGTTGATGGCGCTGGGGAAGGAGAGTAGTAGGGGGAGGAGATGGCGGAGCACTGGAGGGAGCAGATGGACGGCGGCCGGCGGTGGAGCCGTAGAGGAGAGGGAAGAGGGAGGAGATGGCGACAGTAGGGATGTGGGGGATTTAGGTGGCGGCGTTGGCGGAAGAGGGCGGCGCGGTGGAGTAGATGGAGAAGGGAGGCGGGAACAGGGGCGGCCAGAAGTGTGGAAGAGGGAGGCGGCCGAGAGACAGTGGCGAGCCGGATGTGGAGAAGAAGCGGCCGGAGAAGATTAGGGGGGAGATGTGGTGGAGAGGCCGGAGGTGGAGGAGGGGAGACACGGCGGAGAGACGGTTGCCGCCGGCGAGGTATGGCCCGGTCTCGCCGGCGCCGAGAGTGGAGGAGGAGGAGCAGAAGGGGGCCAAGGGAGAAGAAGATGAAAAACCGGGCTCAATCCATTCCAGGCGGCGGCGGCTAGGGTTTAGGACCGGGTGGGGATTTTGGCATTTTTGCGATTTGGCCCTCCAGCTTTTCAGGAATTGCAACAAAGTCCTCTCCCAATGTACTTTCTTCTGATTTAGACCTCCGGAGCTCCGATTTCATCACGGAAAGATCCTACGTGTTCGTGATAATGCGTACAACTGTACGGAGCAATCCAGATTTGTCGTTTATGCGCCTAGATCGCGCCGGCCTGCGGAAAAGTACAAAAAAATGTAAAATGGTCCATTTCGAGCAATTAAATATGGAAAAATGTGTAAATAATGATAAATGGTCACAAAATGCGAAGAACATGAGGGTAAAATGACGGGTAAATATATATAAATATGACGCATGTCACCTACCGAGGCGAATCGGAGGGTGATGCCCATGCTGTCACAATAGTCTTTGAAGAGGGTGGCGTCAAACTGCAGGCCATTGTCAACCGTGAGCTCCCGGGGCACGCCGAAGCGACATATGATGTTTTGCCATAGGAAGCGCTGTATGGCCGCAGAAGTTACTTTGGCCAGGGCGACCGCTTCCGGTCATCTGGAGAAATACTCCAGCGCGACTACCACGAACCGGAGGTCCCCTGGAGCTCGGGAAAGTGGTCCTACTATGTCGAGGCCCCAACGTGCCAGTGGCCACACCGGGGGAATGGGGTTGAGGCTCGTCGGGGGCCTGCGGATGATGCGCGCCATCCACTGGCACCCTTGGCACCGACGGACGAGGTCACAGGCATCGGTGATGGCGGTTGGCGATGAAGCCTTGCTCGAACGCCTTGCCGACTAATGACCTCGGTGCGGTGGGATCTGCACACGCCGCGTGGATCTCCGCCAGAGCTCCTTTCCCCTCGCCGAGAGGCGCGCAGAGCGGTGCGCAAACCCCTCTTGTAGAGTATCCTTCGAACACTTGGAAGGACCTTGCGCGGTCTTGCAAGCGCCGGCTCGGCGGGTCCTCCGGCCGGCGATGCCTTGCAAGAAATTGAAGATGGGCTCGCCAAGCACTGGCCGGTCAATGCGGTGGACGAGTGCGCGCCCCGGTTGTCTGCGCGATGGGCGCCGCGCTAATATCTCGTAAATGCCCCTCGTGTGGCGGTCTGGTTGGCCGCCTTAGCGAGGGCGTCGGCTGCTCGTTCTCCGCGGGGATGGCCTTGACGGTGACACCCAAAGTGCTTTCCCACGCCTCACCGCCGCGAGGTACTTGGCCAACTCGTGGTCCTTGGCTTGATATGACTTGTCCACATGGCGGCCACCAAGCGCGAAGTCGGTGCGGACTAGCACCCGTCTCGCGCCGACCGCCTTGAGCTTCGCAGCCAAAGAGCAAATGCCTCGTATTCAGCCGTGTTGTTGGTGGCGGGAAGGCAAGCGCGCGAGTATAGCAAACGCCGTCCCTCGGGTGTGACGACACGCACCTACGCGCGCGGCGACGCCGAAGCTCCGTCGATTGTAAGCGTCCAGACGGGATCATCGTGGCGCCCGGGACGGGTGGCCGGCGGCGCCCATTCGGCGAAAATCCGCAGGACTTGGAATTTGATTGTCGTTCGCGAAGCATACGTCAAGGAGAAGGGAGCGAGCTCGGCAGCCCATTTGCCGATGCGCCCTGTGGACTCCTTGTTGTGTAGCATCTCTGCGGGGAATGAGGAAGGCACCGTGATCGGGTGGGCCAGAAAATAATGCCGAAGCTTCCTGGAGGCCATGACCAGCGCGTAGGCGAGCTTCTCAAGCTCCGTGTATCTTGTCTTGGCGCCTTGGAGGGCTTCGGAGACAAAGTAGACGGGCCGCTGCGTGGCGCCTTCCTCTAAGACGAGGACGGCGCTGACCGCGGTGGCTGACGCGGCCAGATAGAGCAGGAGGGGAGCCTCTGGTGCTGGGGCGACCAGAGTGGGGAGGCTTGCCAGGTGCTGCTTGAGCTCGTTGAAGGCCTTCGCGCAATCTCTGTCCCAACTAAATCCATCGCACCCGCGGAGTGTCTTGAAAAATGGCAGGCCCCGCTCCGCCGCCCTAGATAGGAAGCGGCTTAATGCTGCCATGCGGCCCGCCAGCCTCTGGACCTCCCTCGTTGTCTTGGGCGGCTCCATACCCAGGATGGCGTCTACTTTGTCGGGGTTCGCCTGGATGCCCGGCCGGACACGAGGAAACCTAGGAGTTTGCCCGCCGCACTCAAGACACATTTGTCGGGGTTGAGCTTGATGCCCGCCTTCCGAGGTTGTGAAGGTCTCTCGAGGTCCCGCCATGCGAGCAAGCTGCCGGGTTTGACCACCACGCCATCGACGTAAGCTTCGACGTTCTCCCGAGCCGGGCGGCCAGGGCAATAGCGACGAGGCGGGTAAAGGTAGCGCTGCGTTCTTCAAGCCAAAGGGCATTACGGCGACGGCGTAACGTCCCAAGCGGTGTGATGAAACCGGTCTTCTCCTCGTCGTCTTCGCCATGTATACCGTGGTAGCGGAATAGGCATCCAGAAACTCATGAGTTCGCACCAGCGATGGACGCCGACCACCGATCGATGCGCGGCAAGGGGTAATTGTCCGGGCACACCTTGTTGAGTGCCGTGAAGTCGATGCACATACGCCAAGCCCCGCCGCCTTTTGACTAGCACCGGTTAGCGAGCCACTCGGATGGTGGACCTCGCGGATGACCCCGCCAAGAAGCTTCGCCACTGCTTTGGCGCTCTGCCGATCCATCGACATACGCCGAAGCCTTTGCTTGACCGGCTTGGCGTCGGGGTGGACCGCCAAGCGATGCTCGACATCGCTCGGTCTACGCCCTTGATGTCCTCCGGGGACCATGCGAAAATGTCAACGTTGTTCGAAGCACTAGGAGCAGATCCCGCTCGACCCCGGTGGGAGCCCTCGCCGATGGACACAACCGCCTCCGCCGAGCGGCACCTTCTTGACTCCGCCTCGGCCGAGGCTTGGGCATCCACCGGGGCGGAGGGCCGCCGCCGAGCGTGCCGGAGAGGGCATGCACCGGCGATGCGGAATGCGGCTACCAACCTCGGCACGCCCGCCGTGTCCGATCGCAAGACGGTGATAACACCCTCACGGGCCCGGAGCTTCACACACAAAACGCGTAGTGTGGGATCGCCTCGAAGGAGTTGATGGCGGGTCGACCCAGTATGGCGTTGTAGGGATGTGGGATATCTACGACGTCGAAGATGACATGCTCGGTACGGATGTTACCCTTGTTGCCCTCCTGACGGAAAGTGACCGGAAGGGACACGTGCCCCAAGGCCTGCAGCAGTTGACCCCCGAAGCCTTGAAGTGGAGCTCCTGGCTGCTCTAGCCGGCATCGGGGGATCCCCATACGATCGAGGGCCTCTGCGAACAAGATATTCGCGGAGCTTCCCCCGTCGACAAGGACGCGCCTGACGTCACAGCGTGCTATGTGGGCCTGGATGATTAGAGGGTCTTGGTGAGGGTACTCCACACCCCTGGCGTCGTTCAGGTCGAAGGTGATGTTGCGGGGCGGCATCCACAGTTGCGGCTGCTCCCCGGGGGCTTTTGAGGAGGAGCCTCCGGTGATGACGCTGACGGTGCGATGATGCACGCCCTCCGTTGCGGTGGCTCGTATGGGGCTACCCCTTGGGTGCCCCACCTGGGCTCCAGCGAGGGGCCGAGGAGGCAGAGCCCGAGACCCGGCCATCACCCTCCGCAGCTCCATAACTGCGGTGCATGCCCATGTGTAATGATCGCCGTAGCCGTGTACCTCGCACCACTTGCCATAGTGTAGGAGCTCTTGTTCTGCGTGGGGTTGGTCGCCGTAATCAAGTCCGCCTTCCGATCCCTGGTCTCCCCTCCATGAAGCGGGGTCGGGTCCTTGGCCGGTGCTCTCGGTGTTGAGGACATGATGGGCCGCTGTGACTGCTGGCTGGCGCGCCGAGGCTTATGCCCGCTCCTTGAAGAGCCTTCACAGTACCCGGTAGCGCGCCTCGGGAGGGCCTCCCGGGGCTCTGCCACGGCCCCGCTCGAGGAGGGACCACCCCCCCCTCGCACGGGGCTCCTCATGGCGAGGCCGAGGCGGTAATGCTGCGTCTTCGCGCATCTTCCTCCGCCCGCGCATACTCGTCCATTTTGTCGAAGAGCTTGGCGACTGTCTTGATTGGCCTCCGCGCGTTATACTCGGCCATCGGGCCCGGACGAAGGCCCTGTATGGCTGCATTAACGACGGTGGTTTCATTAGCGTCTTTTACTTGGCATCGGATCTTGGCGAAGCGCTTGAAGTAGTCCCGGAGCTTCTCCGAGGGTCTTTGCTTCACGGCGAAGAGTTGGTCCGCATCGACTCGCTCGACATAGTGTCCTTGGAAGTTGTTGTGAAGGCGGTCGCGGAGCTGCTCCCACGCGTAGATGGAGCCCGGCTTTATGGTAAAAAACCAAGAGAGCGCCACTCCTTGCAGCGCGAGGGGGAGTCCCTTCGCCTTCGTGGTGTCGTCTCCGCCCGCGGCCTCGATCGCGGTTTCGTACACGCGCACGAACTCGTGAGGATCCGTGTCGCCTTTGTACGAGTCGGTGACGCTAGGGAACTTGAAGTCTTCGGGCCACGCCGCCGCTGCGCAGCCCCGCCGGCGGGACTCGGATCACGCGTCTCGGCCGCACGCGGCTAGCGCGGGGCTTCGCGATGTCGCCGTCCTCTCGGCGTGGGCTCGGCGCGACATCGGCGCGGCTGCGGCCCGAGCCTCTTGTATATCTCGGGCGGCTCCGCGAAGGTCCCCTAGTTCCCGCTGGAACGCGTTGAGGGTTGCTAGTAGGGCGCCTTCCACCGCAGTCTTGCCGGGCCGCCGGAACACCAGCGGGCGGTCGGTGCGAGACCCTCGCCGACGATCTCGGATCCGCCGGATGCCGTTGCGGCTACCCGGCCGTCGGATCGCGCTGCCGCGCGGCGGTGGGGCTGTCGTTGCGATGCCCGGCGACGGGTTGGATGTCGTTAGCGCGAGCGTCGGCGCCACGACCACCGCGCTTACGCCGCCGGCTCCTTCGGCGGCCGATGCGAAGCCTCGGTATTCACGCCGCCGCTCCGACCCAGCCGTCTTCTTTCCCGCCGCGCCGACGAAGCTTTTTCGGTGCCATCCTTCTTCTTCGGTCTTGAGCTTGTCCTCGTCCTCCCCACGGACCGCGCCAACTGTTGTGGTTACAGACCAAACAGAGAGAGAGATGGTAGTGGAGAGGTGGGAGTGTTCTGTCTCAGCCTCCCCCTCATCCTGATATATATATTCACATGGAGTATGCTTTTACAGTTATGTCCTTACTTCCGTACCTCCCCATTAGGGGCACTTATGTCATTACACATGTTACTCTGGTTCTTATAACCTCCTAACAGGCCTGCTGGGCTTAGGTGGGGGCCACCCCTACGACACACCCTCATTCGTTTCTTGATTTTAATCGCCGAAATCTCTAAACGTCGTTTGGAATAATACTCCACAGCCTAAAACTCATCAAAAGATTGAATTTTTTCCCTTTTGCAAACCTCAAAAAATAATTCTTTAATTCTATTATTTTTTATTTTATTTTTATCATTTCTAATTCGCCAAATCCCTCGACTACCATTCGGGATATTACATGAAGACCTTCAAGCAATGAGGTTGTTGAGAGCATTCAAATGTATTGCATTTTTTAGTTGATTTTTGTGGCACTTGAAGACTTTCAAACAAGTTTCATTATCTTAAAAAAAGTTTCATTATCTTATTACTCTTGGTGGTTGTCGAAGTTGCCGAAGTTTCATTATCTTAAAACAAGTTTCATTATCTTATTACTCTTGGTGGCTTGGAGGAGTTGGCACAGTAATCTCTTCAAAAAGGTTGTGAAGAGACCCAGCGAAATTGTGAAGGTTAGAGCTCACCTTCCGGAGTGGGGAAGAGCTAACCTAGTGGATTAAGAAAAGGCTCAAATTGTGCAAGGAGCTAGCTTGATTCGTCCGAGCTCCCTCAATATGGATTAGGAAAGACCAGCAAGTCTTCGGAACCACGGGAAAAATTATTGAGTCTATCGTGTGATTTAATTCTCCTGCCCTTACTTTCCACATTTACATTTCTAGTAATTAATTGTTTGAATTGCTTAGCTAGAATTGTATCTTTCTTAGACTTAGCCTTGTGGTGCCAAAGTAAGCCTTAGAGTTTTCAGGTTCTGAATTGTGCAAACAAATTTTATAGTTCATACTTGCTCTAAAATTGTGATTTAAAAAAAAGAATTTAAAAACCTCCTATTCATCCCCTCTAGTCAATTATCCTTATTCCTACAAAAGGCAAGAGCAAAAGAGCACCTAACACTTCTGATCAGAATAGTGCAAATTTCATAGAGAAAAATATTGTTGCAAAGAAGTATAAATTTAACAAATAAAAAAAAACTAGTTTTAAGAAGAAGAAAACTAAGAAAAAGAATTTGAGAGACATCACCTGCTTCATGTGTGGAGAAGATAATCATATAGCAAAAGATTGTTGCTTCCGCAAGAGCAGGTATGGTGAACAGTCAAAGAAGAAGGCTATCAATATCATCATAGGCGAGGTCTCGACTTCAGGAGGGTATAGTAATTCACCTGTTGTCTTTTCAGCATATCAATCCACTGATTGGTGGGTTGATACTACTGCTGATGTTCATGTATATTTTGATATTTTCTTTTTTTTTCTTATCAAGCAACAAGAGCTTTCTCCATCCTAATAGAAAATGGGTTGCATCCTTCCGTTCTTAGTGTTGGCATGGTAGATCTGAAGCTTACTTTAGGGAAGATTATCTACTTAAAGAATGTGCAGCATGTCCCAACAATAAACAAGAACCTCAAGAACGTGCTTTAGTGAAGAATATTTTTGTGTGAAAAATCACATGACTTGTGATGAGTAATCGTACTTTGTCATAGTGCGTCCCCTGGTACATTAAATTCACCTATTTGTTTTGCTGAATCATGTATTATCTCTCTCATTTATTCTGTTTAAATGTGATGTAAACATCAATTACTAGTAAGTTAAACAGCTTAAATTGAGTTAATGTTGTCAGTTACTAATGAGTAATTGTCACGTATTTTTATCAGGATCTGGAGATGTCTGGGCCTAAGTACAACTAAATTTCTACTTGGTTCTTATTTCTACTCACTGGAGAGCTGTATTGTGGTGTTGTGCAATTGAAACGCACCGGCCTTCCCCGTTGGCGAGCATGGGAAGGAGGATGAGCGATATCTCTGAGCCATTGCTACAGATAACACCTACACGTCCCGGTAATAAGGTTTGTTTGTAGGTAGCACACATCTGCGCGATCGCTCGCTTTGCAGCTTCATCTACATTCAGTACTCCATCGAACCTGCGCTGCTTCCTATTCTTCATCAAGCTCAACTGTAAATCATTCGCATGATCGATTAACTTTGTTATAATACTTGTCTTATGTATTTTTTGAACTACAATGAGTAACCTACTGCTAGATTTGTTTATTGCATCATTAGTTTTTTTTGTATTTGTCTCGTAGTAAAATTTAGAATTAAACTATTGCCCTTATTTCCAACAGCTAGAATAAGCAATAGAGAAGATTCCTGCATGCAAAATACATATATTTGGAAATATTGTTGAGTCTATTTTTTAACAAAACAAATCTCATGTGATTTAGAGTCTTATATAAAAAAGTTATGGCATTTAGAAGGCATGTTGTGCAGGCCGTCCTGAGCAACACGCGAGAATTGATGACATGAGGAGTCTAAGACTTGTACAACATATTTGGGTTGATATCTAGCTATTCCACATCTTTCCAAATGTTTAGAGTACTTCCTTTTGAAGCTACTTATGGATAAGTCGTGGCTGTCATGCCAAGCAAGGACTTCGAGGATGTGAAGTTTTCAAGTCTATTCGAATTGACCATGTCATAGCTAGTATAGTCTATTTTGAAAATGCTATAACTTTTACATACAAAGTCTGATTTGTGTGTTTTTAGACTTGTTGGAAATATAACTTCATGACCCACACAATGGCTTAGTTTTAACCTTATATTACTTGTGGTCGCATTGTAATATCCAAAACTATCCGACGGCAGAAATTTCAGGGTGTCCTTTTATGAGTCCAAGTTATCTCCAAGAGTTTGTTTCTTATTTTAGGTGTCTTAGAGCACTATGTACCACGTCCTATGTGATTCTTAGATCATTTTTAATAATATTTTTGGATTGCAAATTACATCTACTAGTGTTCATGCTTATTCTTTGTAGTTGATTTAGTGCAACCACATCTAGAGGGAGAATCAGACATTCTTCTTTCAAAGATTGTTCTGTATTTCCACTAGGAATTAGGATATCAATATTTTTCACTCAGTGGTCGGTGAAGAACATCACACATGTGATTAGACGAATTAAAGAATTGCAAGCCCATTGCATTGGCAAAGGATGATCAACTACAGTTCATCAAGATTACGTGCAAATTATTATCGATCTTATGGCTCCGTTTGGCAGAGCTCTAGTTCTAGGAAATCTGTAGATTTCCTAGAGCTGGTCATCTGTAGCTCTAGGAAATCCTGGATCTAGAGTTGCAGGCATGTTAAGTGCATTTACATGACTCATTTCATTTATATTATATATTAAATAAAAATATTTAAATCACTTTATTTTAGTCAACAAACTACAGATCCAGCATAGATCTCAGAGCTAAAGCTGTGCCAAACGGGGCCTATATTGAGAAGATCAGGCACCCTATATCACGTGAGAATGCAAGTAGTGTCATGTCACTCAGCACAACATGTTCTTGAAGCTATCTGGAAAATAACAGAAGAAGTGAGGCTAAAAGTCATCATTCCATTGTGGCGCTAGTGGTCGACTCGTAACAAGGTGGTGGCAGGAGAAAGCTCCTTCAATGCAGAATCCATCTGCATGCTTTTCAAAAGGTTTCTATGTAGGATAAACCAATGAAGGAAAGAATAATAGCAAAAACTTGGAGATCACCATGTGAGGAAAGGTTTAATGTAGATGGCTCTTTTATGTCAGACAATGGAAAAGAAGTTGGGGTGTTGTGCTGCGAAATTCTTAAGGGGAAGTTGTCATGCCTACAGCTGGACCTCTTGTTCATCTCTAGCACTACTACAGAAAACCGTATTACAGACGGTTCAGAAACGTCATCACAGACGGTTTTGTGAGCTGTCTGAATTTATGGGTCAATAATGATACGAGGTCATTACAGACAGCTTTTGAACCGTCTGTGGTGCAAATATCACAGACGATTTTTAGTTAAAAAAACGTCTGTGATAGTTGATAATCACAGACAGTTTTTAACTAAAAATCGTCTGTGATTATCAACTTGCACAGACGGTTTTTAGTTAAAAACCGTCTGTGCTATTCTCTTCTACCCTAAATCTATTTCGTTTATTGGCTAGCCTCGGAAATGCTAGCCATGCCCTCTGAAACAAGCAGATCAACATGTACATGTATACATCCAATTCACATCTCAATTCATTTCACAAACATTAAACATCCAATTCGCAAATCAATTAATTGAAATGAAATAAAATATCCATTAACAAATACACAATTACAATCAATGTCAATCTTATCCCAAACAAAAAATCATTATACGTTATGGAACTCTCCATCTGCTTTTATGACTCTAGCCATCAACAAGTACGCTCACTCTCCTCAAATTTGTGCAAGGTCCAACTGTTGCAATGCAGTTGTAGAGATGGGCACAGTCTATCGATAGGAATATCAATGTGCGTACATATATAACATGATAAGTATGAAATAATTGTGGCAAGATTGACAAACCTTTGGATTGGTGATCTTCGAGGATCGAGTAGTAGTTTCATATGGTGGCAAACGTAGAATCTACACGTGTTGCCCGGCTGCTGCTGGTGGCACTGCAAAAAATAGAATGTGTTAATTCAAGAGGCATTACTACCAAGTGTTGTATAGGATTAATTAATGTCTACTAGCGAATACCCAAAAATTTTGAACATGTTGCAAGGGCTTGGCCCCTTCCGTCGAGCCACGTGTCTCTGCAACGTACATGGCGAATGAAATTTGTGATTCAAAAAAGTTAGCTTAGTCATTTGGAAGGAAAGAAAGAGTACAATATAGTTACGTATGGAGAAAATGTACTTACCTATCGAGTAATTGGCCGATAACTGTATAGTCAGTTTTGTTCTTACTTAGGGAATCAAGGTATATTGCTTTTTCCATTTTGGTATAATTACAATTAAAATCCAATGGAACTGTTGATTGTAGGGCATAAGAACAAATTCCTTATCGCGGTGAGCCAGCAGTGCTGTTGTAATATACCTCTCGACGAAGGATGCATCCTCGTTGATGGTATCCATGGCGACCAAGTGTGGGTCTAGGAAACCAATTGGTGATTTAGATGATATAACTTCAGTCACCATGTATCTATATATATACAAAGAAAAGCAACAAATTATATATGACATATATCGGTATTACATGAACGGAGACTATGATTGTACATACTTATAGCGTTCAACATCGAACGTGTGAGGCGTCGAGAGTGTTGAGCATGAAAATATCAAATAAATCCTCAAAGGTCACTATGAAGACACAATCATGAACTCCGTGACGTAAATGATCCGACCTGAATTTGACAATGATACCTGAGCGTCGTTCTCCCTGTGCCTTCCATATACCAAGCGTGTAATCTCTAGCAACTAAATCCTAGGGTTAGGAGGTGCTTTTCTAGGATGATCATCAGCTCGCCTAGCACGAATTTGTGGGCCAATGGCAGGTACAGGATATCATCATCGATTTTATTTGATTTGCCCCTGCTGCCTCGGTTGTAGGTCGACTTCATGATAGTCGATTATAAAGGTAGTACCGGTGCAAGTTGCTTCATCGAGAATAGCACCCGTGGAGATGGCACCGGTGTAGGTAGCGCTGGTGGAGATAGGCCTTGTGGAGATGACACCAGTGCATGTAGCTCTGGTTCAGACTGCCCTTGTGGACCTACCACCGGTGAAGAAGCCTCCAGGTAGATGTCACTTTTGGGCCACTGGATGAATGTTCTAATGGCTTGCCCTAGAGTCATGATCTCGTCGTTGGGGGGCTTCGGTAGCGGGACGACTTTGAAATTGGCATGCACACCATGCACATGAACTTTTCCGAAGCCTGGTGCTAAAGGAGCACGATGCACTATGGCCCCGTGAGTAGACGGATATGCCTAGCCCCAAGCAGCGCACAAGGAAACGGAGGCATATCTCACTTGGAGTGTGCACTTCGTAGGCTCCCACATATCGATACTGTTGTGGCTACAGACCAAACAGAGAGAGATGTGGCTGTGGAGAGTTGGGAGAACAATGGTACCCATGTGGGAAGTGTTTTTACAGTTGTACCCTTACATCAGTATATCCCTATCAGGGGTATTTAAGTCGCTATACATATCCTACTCTGGGTCTTACAACCTTCTAACAGGCCTGCTGGGCTTAGGTGGGGGCCACCCCTACAACAGATACAAAATTAGCTACTCCAATAGGCCTATCAACGGATCGAGCACTCCAGATATAATAATTATTACCATGATGTCGTCCACAGGAAATCTGGCCTCGCTTTCCATCGTAGGATTGGACGTGCAACTACTCTGACGGTTGGGAGCCTAGCTAGCACAGGAGCAGCGGTGGTGGCCTGCTGATTTTCTGTATATCTTCGCATCTCATCTCTGACGTAATCAGCTAGATCCTCTCTAAGAGATGCCTTGATCTCCTCTCGTAGCCGTGCCTTACGCTCGGCTTTGGTTCTGTTCCTACTCTGATACAATTCGGAGTCATCTGAGAAACCATGTTTTCAAGGAACATAAAGCCCAAGGCCTCTCGTACGACTCGGGTGCTCCTTGTTTCCAAGGGCTGCGGAGAGTATATCTTTCTCCCTAGTTGCCTGGAATGATCCCTGGAAAGATTCTACACTCAGCGCTTACTACAAGAGCCCGACATGTCATTTTACTTCCTACGAAGTTGTGGAGTAATTACAAGCTATGTAGTTCGATCGATATCTTACCAGGCGGTGGGACATTTCCTGGTCTGCAGGGTTTCAGAAGGAGATGTCCCCTGATGACTTGGTAGATGACCTCGCTCTAATCCAATTTCGAGCGCGCTCATCCGGGATCGTGGCAAATAGTGGGGCAGTGTCCCGCAGGATTGCCTGTTCGTCCTCCGTCCTCCACTGCGGGATTTTACCTGCATACCCAGTTGTGCTAAGTCTGTTGGGGTGTGTGTTTTTTACCTGGAAGGCCTTGTGTGCCGCACTTGCACTTCTAAAATCTTTGGTCATCTTCATCATCTTAAACTCTTCCCAATGTGGTTCCAGGAATGGGTACTTATGAAAGGGCGTTAGATCCTTCTCCACGTACTGCTTAACAAGCACGCTCTTGAAGTTCTTCCATGCTTTGCATGCCACTAGCAAGGCATGTCATTGCATGGAGTCGTGGTGTTCTTCTGCGATCTTGAACGATGCAAAAATTTCTATCAGCAGCTCACGTTTCTGAGTCTCAGTTACGGTCTTCCACGAATCAAATGTGATCTCAATTCATTCTCGTGCAACTATTCAGATCATTCTTCAAAATGCACATGCTGCTCGGCGAGGAAGGAGAAGGGTCCCAGATCCATCGACCTCTATGATGGTAAATCTGCCCTCAAGCTTTTTCGATAGTCCTCTTCCTTGGCGTTTTGATTTTGGAGCGGACGCATCGGTAATGATGTTGAAGAATACACGGATGACATGTTGGCCTTGTCATATATGGAAAGCGCAATGTAGCATATATATATATATATATATATATATATATATATATATATATATATATATATATATATATATATATATATATATATATATATATATATATATATATATATATATATATATATATAGAAATATATCAATATGAAAATGACATGGAATTACATGAAAGTACATATATTCATAAGTATATGTATTCATGAAACAACTATATAATCATAACAGTAATATTTAACCGCAACACATAAACAGGTGGATATCTTAAGCCATCTAAACAACATATCATGCAATAGTCTAAAACCAGCATATATTCAGATTTGAGACATAAATCATTAAAGTAACATGCTGCCATCAAAAGTAGCCAGACATAAAAGACTAAAATCAGTATGTTAGAGTGGTTTTAGTTGCTCTCATATGTATGGTTACACAAGATTTTAATCTTGGCCGTCCCACTACTATGGTCTTATACTCTTCACTGATTGAATATGTCAAATGTGAACCAAACCTTGAGCTCTAAAAAATTCAGTTAGATACTACTTTCAGCCAGCAGTAAGGCCACAAGAAAAGATCACTGAAAATAGCTCTACAACATGAACTTTCGGTTGATGTTGTAGAGCTATTTTCGTGAACCACAGGACTACTAATCTAGCAAAACCGAAAGGACTACTAATCTACTAAACAAGTGATCACGACTGCACAGAATTCTGACTACTCTAGTAAAACCGAAAGGACTACTAATCTAGAGCTCAAGATTTGTGATCCAATCTCAGTATAAGACCAGTTACTTCATAGAGCATATGACAGTTCCCACAAGCATCTCTTTTCACAATAATCAGATTTGAGACATAGATCATTGAAGTAACATACTGCCATCAAAAGTAGCCAAACATAAAAGACTAAAATCAGCATGTTAGAGTGGTTTTAGTTGCTCTTAGATGTAGGGTTACACAAGATTTCAATCTTGGCCGTCCCACTACTACGGTCTTATACTCTTCACTGATTGAATCTGTCAAATGTGAATCAAACCTTAAGCTCTAAAAAATTCAGTTAGATACTATTTTCAGCCAGCAGTAAGGCCACAGGAAAAGATCACTGAAAATAGCTCTACAACATGAACTTTCGGTTGATGTTGTAGAGCTATTTTTGTGAACCATAGGACTACTAATCTAGCAAAACCGAAATAACTACTAATCTACTAAACGGTGATCATAGACTGCACAGAATTCTAACTACTCTAGCAAAACTGAAATGACTACTAATCTAGAGCTCAAGATTTATGATCCAATCTCAGTACAAGACTAGTTACTTCATAGAGCATATGACAGTTCCCACAAGCATCTCTTTTCTCAATAATCAGCTAGTAACAGCAGATCACAGAATGAATAGAGAAGACACTCACTGTGCAATTATATTCGAAATCACCTGAAGAAACCAAAAATGGCAAGCCCAGAAGGAAGCCGAGGTACAGGGATGCTGCACAAGACTACAAGCAGTTCCGGCCAAGAACCACTCACAAGCACAAGATAAACACCTCAAACACTCTTGAGTTCTTATCTTGCCAAATGCCCAAATCAAAAAAACCCTAGAGGGGAATTTGAGCACCTCGGTTGCCAGCGATGGGCTCGTGGAAGGTGGCTAGAAACAGGCCCGGGGATGGCGGCCGGCGACGAGCTCAGGGATGGCGGCCGACGACAGGCTCGGGGAAGTCGGCCGGCGACGGGCTCGGGGGACAGAGGCGGCGACGGGCTCGATCAGGAGAGCGGCAACGTTATATCTCTGTGCTTAGGTTGGTAAAGCGCTATAACTGCAGTGCACGCGCAAAATCCTAGCTTGAGGATATATATAGGAAGGCTTATTACAAATGGTTCTAGTTGAGAACCGTCTGTGATATCATTATCACAGACGGTTCTAAACTAGAACCGTCTGTAATATCATTATCACAGACGGTTCTAAACTAGAACCGTCTATGATAATGATATTAGAGACGGTTCTAGTTTAGAACCGTCTGTGATAATTATATCACAGACGGTTCTCAACTAGAACCGTCTATGATAAGCACCTTCCTTCCCACACACTGGAGTTATTACCTACACCAACCAGAAGGTACTACAATAAAACCTCACAGAGTGTATTTCTTTACAACAGCCCAATGAACATAGAGATACATATGTATGACTTATTCTCAAAATTCACCTATATATCACACATTTTCACATATACATAAATGCAAATTCACAAATACATCACACACATACATTGTTATATACATAAATGCAAATTCACAAATACATCACACACATTCATTGCTATATACATAAATGCAAATTCACATATACATCACATACATGCATTGTTATATACATAAATGCAAATGCCCACATATATATCGCACATTCTTATTCCACTTGCTTATTTCCTTTAAAAACTAGCACTTCATGATGATCAGTGCGTATGTAACTAGTTTCGTCACATTGTTCGTCATCGACCCTTATGCCATTTCTAAAAGGAGGTAACTCATCAAATTGATTGTATTCATCCTCGTCAACTACATTCTCTACTCTGTCAATTCTCCTTTTTCCATGAAGAACTACATGGCGCTTCTTATTTGTCGAATCGGTTACATAGAAAACTTGAACATCTTGGTTAGCGAGTACGAATGGTTGGTCTTTATATCCGACATGTTGGAGGTCCACGGTAGTGACACCGTACTTGTCAACCTTCACCTGTGGGAGATGCACCCAACGGCACCGAAATAAGGGGATCTTGAAAACCACATAGTCGAGCTCCCAAGTCTCTTCTATGAACCCATAGTACGAGTTTGTCAACCCATCGGTACTGAGCGCATTTATGCGGACACCGCTGTTCTGGTTAGCGCTCTTTACATCCTGAGCATGTGTATAGAATGTGCACCCATTTATGTCATCTCCTTGCCATGTCACAACTGTAAATGTTGGCCCTTTTGCCAACCATGTCAGCATCTCACTTGGTGAGCTCCTAGTGATTTGCATCTTCAACCATTGGTTGAACCGACTATTGTGTTGCCTCATGATCCAAACATCCGGCCGCTCTAGATTCTGTTGTCGAAGCACATCCTTGTGCTAGTCGACATAAGACGCCACTTCAGTCATGTGTTGCAAGACCGTGAAATGGGCTTGAGCATACGCGTCCATATCTGGAGTGATTGCTTTCCTTCCGATAATTCTGATACCCTTGAGCCTCCCCTCATGACGAGATTGAGGCACACCTATCGGTTGAATCTGAGTCATATAATCAACACAAAACTCAATGACATCTTCGCTTGCATAACCTTAGATGATGCTGCCCTCTGGCCGAGATCGATTCCGTACATAGCACTTGAGAATTCCATGAACCTCTCAAATGGGTACATGCTACGTAGGAATACGGGCCCACACATTTTTATCTCTCACATAACATGAACAATGAGATGGACCATGATATCGAAAAACGAAGGAGGGGAATACATCTTAAGATGACATAGAGTGATCACCACCTCGTCCTGCAGAACATCTAGTCCTTTGAGATCGATGACCTTTTGAGCAATTATGTTAAAGAAATAACATAGCCTCATGATTATCTCTCGGACTTTGATCAAAAAATATTTTTAATTGCAATAGGGAGCATCTGTGTCATCAGCACATGACAATCATGAGACTTCATGCCATTTAACTTCAAATCTTGTATCAAAATATGTTTCTTCATGTTGCCGGAGTAACTAGATAGAACTTTCACACCATTCAAGCACTGGCACAGTTCTGTTTTCTCGGCCTTGGACAGAGTGTAACACGCAAGGGGAAGGTACGTTCCTCCATTACCTATTTTTGTTGGTGCTAACTTAGGCCTGATATCCATATCAGCCAAGTCAAGCCATGCGTTGATGACGTCCTTTGTTTTATTACGAATGTTCAGTAAGAGACCAATCAAGCTGTCACATACATTCTTTTCTACGTGAATGACGTCGATGCAATGCCGAGCATCTAGGTACTCCCAGTAAGATAAGTCCCAAAAATATTGATTTCTTCTTCCAGATGTTCTTCTCATGAGCCCTCAATTTACGTCCCTTTCCGAGGACAACATCTAAATCCTTAACCATATTATAAACAGTGATTTTGCATGAGTGTTTCAGCCATACATTCTCGGTACCATCTAAACAGTGAGTATAAGCTTGGCACCTTTTGTACTTTGGCCCGACAGGTTAGCAAGGGCAGGATAATCATTTATGGTGCAGAACAATAAGGAACGCAAAGTGAAGTTCTCTCATTTGTATGTATCCCATACATGTACCCCTTCGTTCCACAGTACTTTTAGATCTTCTACCAACGATGCTAGGTACACATCAATATCATTTCCAGGTTGCTTTGGCCCTTGGATAAGTATCGATAGCAAAATATACTTTCGCTTCATACACAACCAAGAAGGAAGGTTATAGATGCAGAGAGTCACGAGCCAAGTGCTATGTCGGTTGCTTATGCTACTGAAAGGATTCATTCCATCTGTACTCAGTCCAAACCTTATATTCCTTAGTTTTGCACCGAAGTCTGCAAAACTCCTATCGATCTTTCTCCACTAGGCGGAATTAGCAAGGTGTTTTAGCATTCCATCCTTCTTACGCTCCTCCGAGTGCCAACGCAGCAGTTTTGCCTCCTTTGGATTTGCAAAAAAACCGTTTCAAACGGGGAATTATAGGAAAATACCATGCCACCTTAGTAGGAGGTCCTTTCTTCACCTCTGTTCCCTCGCTGTTATCTGATTGATTGTTACGTTTGTATCGGGATGCGTTGCACACCGGACATACATGCATGTTTGCATACTCTTTACGGTAGAGGATACAGTCGTTCGGACATGCATGTATTCTTTCTACTTCCATTCCCAATGGACAAATAACCTTCTTGGCTTTATACGTAGTTTTAGGCTACTCATTTCTCTCCGGAAGCATGTCCGCTAAAAGACCTAGCAGCGCCGTGAAACTCTTGTCGAACCAACCGTTGCTTGCCTTCAATTTCAATAGTTCAAGCATGGCCGACAACCTCATGTACTTTGACCTGCAGCACATGAACAAAGGTTTCTCCGAGTCCTCCATCAAGCCCTGGAATTTAACATACTCTCTCTCATCATAATTCTCTTCTACATCGCGTAGCATCTTATCCAGATTGTCATCGTGCAACTTATCCGAATCCGAACAACAATCGACATCATCTGGTGGCATATCATTTACTTCACCGACGATGTCATCCGGCGGCATATCATTGACTTCGCCATGACTGGTCCAATACGTATAACCCTTTTTGAAACCTCTCCGAACCAAGTGCGCTTCAATCTGCTCTCGATTCTTAAACATCTTTAAATTCTCGCAGTCAATGCATGGACAGTATATATATTCCACCGCCTTATTCAACATATCCTCCTCGGCAGCTCTTATAAAAGCAGACATGCCATTAATGTACTCTTCACTCACACGGTTCGTGGCATACATCCAGCTTCGGTTCTACGTTATGCATATATATAACAACTTAGTATTGAAAATTAAATTAATTAATTATTACTACATATATACCATATGCATTGAGGCCTTGCTACCTTAATTCATATTATAAACACAATAGCTATTTCCCCAGCAATCGACGAACCACTTATAACCAACAATTTTGACAAATTTGGCCTCCCACATGACGGGAACTGATCATGTATGGTCAAGTAGATGCAAACCATCTTCAATAACACTCACCAAAACTTAGATCTAAATTGTAATGCAAAGAAAAATAAATTTCATTACTAATATCTAGGGCAACCACAAACGTATGAATCTTCAAAGCTCTCCTGCCTCCTCCTACCAAATTAACTGGCCTGAAAGCCTTGCCTCCTCCAGGTGCAGCACCGGCTAGATCTGGATCGAAATGAAGACATATGCGGTTCTGAGTGGCGCAATAAATATATAGCCGGATTATCATAGACGGTTTTTTATTAAAAATCATCTGTGATAATTCTCAGGTTATCACAGACGGTTTTTAATAAAATCATCTGTGATAATCAGCTTAACACAGACAGTTTTTCAAATACCGTCTGTGATAATTCACTTTAAAACTGTCTATGATATTCTAGCATCACAGACGGTTCATCGGTAAGAACCGTCTGTGATACTTATTTTTTCCGATACCAATATGGCAGACGATCTCCAAATTAAAATCGTCTGTGATAATGTACGTCACAGACGATTTTGTTAAACCGTCTGTGATTTGACGTCTACTAATAGTATTTCTATAGTAGTGTAGGATGCTTTCCAATCGGAGGCTATGGCGGCGGTTAATGCACGGAGATCATTTACAACATGGGCATCCTGAGTATTATCCTTTAGAGCGAAGCTCAAAACTTGTGTACTTCTTTAGCTCAGGATGTATCAGATAATGGTGTTAGTGCTGTACTTGTCAAAGAAATTGAACATTTAATGGTGCTTGGTTTTGATGTCGTTGATGTCATGTTTTCGCCTAGAAATTGTGATGGTTTGGCTCATGAACTTACAAAGGTCGGCGCGGCTTTGGATTCTTCGAGTTCATGCATTTGGGTTGAAGAATTTCCAAAGTTTGTACATTCGTTAGTGGTTAGTGATTTGTCTAACTCGTTGTGTTGATGGAATATGTTCCAGTTTCAAAAAAATATATTCCTAAAAGATAATCCGGGGGCAGCCGGCTAAGATTTACGAGTAGCAGTGGATAATCTGACGACAGCCCGCCAAGATTTGTAGCAGATCTGTTGAATTAATAACGCACGATTCAATTGTTAGTTGAATGGCTCTCTGAATAATTGGCCGAATCAACGATTTATTTCTTTGCAATTCATTGCATCCGATGCATCCTTCCCGTGGAGCTCGGTTGGTGCACAGTGTGCCTGCACGGCTGCACCCCTGGCGTACTCGCGTGCACAGTAGTGAGCTAGCTATGTTCTTGCACTATCCGCGAGGGATATTAAGCAGTGTTGTGAAAACAGCTACGCTAATTGGTCATCTAATTAAATGCTGTCCAAAGGCAAAGCGGCGACTCTATTTTGTTCTAGAGGTCTTGACGTACTCTCGAATGATAGCCCGCCGAAAGTTTGATTAGTCGTTCACTTTCATCTTATTATTTCCTTCTCGAATGTCATCTATATATGAATGCTTAGCCACATCATCAAACACACATACAAAAGTTATTTCCTCCAATGCAAGCATCTCTTCCGTAGGTGCTTAGATGCTATATTATCTATTAATAGATATAGTTATACACATAAGCACCTACTAAGTGTTGGATTATGTGGGCCAAGCCCATATAATAAGAATAATTCACTACTACAGAAAAGGCCATCACAGACGGTTCAAAAACGTCATCACGAGCGGTTTTGTGAACCGTCTGAATTTATAGTCGATGATAATACGAGGTCATCACGGGCGGTTTTGAACCGTCAGCGATTTTAATATCGCGAGCGGTTTTAACTAAAAACCGCTCGTGATATTAAATATCATGACAGTTCTTAACTAAAAACCGCTCGTGATATTTATAAATCACAGACGGTTTTTAACTAAAAACCGTCTGTGATATTTATAAATCACAGACGGTTTTTATTACAAAACCGTCTGTGATATTCTCTTCTACTCCTAAACCTATTTCTGTTTATTGGCTAGCCTCAGGAAATGCTAGCCATGCCCTCTGAAACAAGCAGATCAATATGTATATGTATACATATCCAATTCACATCTCAATTCATTTCACAAACATAAAACATCCATTTTTATTAAGATTAGAGCCTACCATTACAATATCCCAAAACAACGAGAAGGTTACACAACAAGAACAGCAGGTTACACAACAAGAACAGAGAAAAAGATTACAGTATCCCAAAACAACAAGCAGGTTACACAACAAGAACAGAGAAAAAGCAAAGATCTTCTATGTCTTCTCGCCCCTGATGCAACGCATGAGCTGGATGCCTTCTCGCCCCTGCACGGTTGGCACGAGCTAGTTGCTTCTGCGGTGTCTTGTCTCCCGTAGACTTGTGCGTCGTCTGCAAGGAGGAGGAGAATAGCAAGGAGGAGGAGAATAGCAAGCAGGAGGACAGCAAGGAGGAGGATAGCAAGGAAGAGGATAGCAAGGAAGAGGAGACAGGCTGGGTTTGGTTATATTTATAGGGGAGGGAGAGGGAGGGAGAGGCGGGAGTTCGAAATTTTTGGCGTGGGAACGGAGATTGGGTTGAGGAGGATCGACGGGCCCAGCGGTCAGATTATCACAGACGGTTCTATTGGCTAGAACCGTTTGTGATGAATGCATATCACAGACGGTTCTATATATAGAACCGTCTGTGAATTAGAGCACATAATTTTATATACCGATGCAATATAAACAACTAGTCTGAAAAGATAAAATAGCACCATTTTATATAGCTTATATATACTCATTTAAAAGGTTTCGACGAGATCTACAACTTTGTAGTTGAAGCAAAATCCAAATTCCGAAAGGAAGACCAAGAAAAAGGGCAAAAACAGACACCAAAAACATGCGACGCAGGTTTAGGTCCAAAGATGGCCGATTTTTTGGGTCTTGGAGGGCGACGGGCGCAAGCGGGTCGTTTGTTTTGGATCGGGCTCGTTGTTAGCTTTCCAACGAGTACAAGAACGTCGAAAACGGACACCGTATGCAAAAGTTATGCCCGTTTTACTGAAGGTGTCTCAAAACTGAATCATACTCGGACTTAAGCGGGAATATTTGAAATTTTGAGGATTGCAAGGCGGAAACGTATCACGAGCGGTTTTTAATAAAAACCGTCTGTGATAATCTGATTTCTGAGCGGTTTTAATAAAAACCGTCTGTGATATTCAATTATCACGAGCGGTTTTATTAAAAACCGTCTGTGATATTCGATATCACGACGGTTTTATAATAAAACCGTGCGTGATAATCTGAATATCACGCAGACGGTTTTTATTAAAACCGTCGTGATATTGGAATATCACGCAGCGGTTCAGCGGTAAGAACCGTCTGTGATACTACTTTTTCCGCCACAAATACCACGAGACGGCCTTCAAATTAAAACCGTCTGTAATAGTGTACATCACAGACGGTTTCACAAAACCGTCTGTGATTTAGCGTCTACTATTAGGCTTTCTGTAGTAGTGATTCCTATTAAATCTCAAAGGCCCACTCATGCAAAGGAGGCATACATTTGACCTTTAGTACCATATTGCTAGTTCTAGGAGAGGAAGACCACCTTAAAAGGGATGGTGCACTCCTAGCCACTTGAGGCATGTGTGGGAGAGAACTAGAGGATAACACGCGCGCGCTCGCTCGCCCCGCCCTGCCCGGCCCGGGCAACTAGAGGATGGGCCTATTCTTTTTGGCTGCGGCTTATGGCTTTTGGCTGCGGCTTGTGACTTTTGGGCTGTTTATACGAGAGATTACAGAATAACAGAAACTCACATGTAGTTCTTGGCAATATAAATGAAGTCAGTAAAGTATGTACTACAATTAACTAGTAGATCCCATCTTAAAAAGATACTTCGTTTAAGGAGCTAGTTACTGTAGAAAAGCCGAAAAGCAGCTTTTAAAAGCTGAAAAGAACAGGGCCGATAACACGCGCGCTCTCGCTCGCCTCGCCGGGCCGCCCGGCCCGGGCAACTAGAGGATAACACGCGCGCGCTCGCTCGCCTCGCCGGGCCGGGCAGGGCGGGGGGCGCGGGTGCACGGCACCTGCGTGAATGGTCCGCCAAAATCGGCTCCAGATGCTTGCGCAGACGCGGCTTCCTTTTGCAGTTTTATTTTTGCTGTTTTGAGTAGCGGTGAATCCGGATCGGTTTACGTGCGACTAATCCGTATCGGTTACGAGTTATGGAGAACGTGCAGGCATCTTGATCACACGTCCTGTTTTCTCCATAAATACTGAGTCGCCGACTCCATACAGTAGACGCAAATCAATCTAGGGTTTTTGCCTCTTCCATTGTACTGCGCCGTCCCACGTAATCTACTCCGTCCCGTCCGTCGGCGTGCACTGCCGTTCGGGAGAGCAGGTCTCCGGAACCGTCGCCTTCGAAGTCTTGCACCGGGAGAGGGCGAATAAGGTTTTTGGGAAGCGCTCTGCGCGACTGCTTGCTGAAGCTCTGGCTCGTCTTCCTCGTCGTTCGGCTTCGGCGAATCGTCATCGAATTCGTGTCATCCACACCGTGCCTGCAGCGTCAACATCGGCAAATCGATCAGAACATAATCATCGGTACGTAACAGTCATGTTCTCCGTATTAGATCTGTTCATGTACAGTTCTCTGGTTTACATGTCTAGATCTGTTATACCTGTGATGGTTCTGTTATTTTGCGTGCATGATGTCATGATTTATTTATGGAATAAATTAAACCTACATGTGCTTATATTTTCAACAATAAGCACCGATGCTTATTTAAGCATCGATGATTCAAAATAAGCACCTTATCTATCCTATGTGATAAGAAAAATCAGTTTTTCATTGCTAAGTATCTCTCTAAACGCCTGCATTATACATACTCTAATGCTACTCACTGGATCGAGCCATCAAAAAAGTGATGTCCATAAATGGAATTTATTCCAGGCTATGGTTCATGATCCTAACATTAACGGCTGATTTATGAGGCAGCTGCACCATGTTCAGGCATGTACAGGGGTGACGTGTACTAGGCTCTAAGACCATCGGCATGAAATGGCACTACGGCTGGGCTAATGATGGAATGATCATAACCGATCAAACACCTGACACCAGTGATCAGTGAGTGGCCTATCTTCTGAAAACTGATGGTGACCGAGACAACCCACGACATCACTATCTTAGTTAATAACACTAGTTTATAATTATTAACCGATAAAACAAAATAAATTATTATTTTATCGACTAATAAGCTGTATCAGAGTATTACAGTAGAATAGTAATTAGAAATTTAAGGGTGAAAACAGATCGAATAGTGCTTAAACCATATTCGCATCTATATTTTTTTTCTTGGATTCAAATATGAATCGGATAAACGCCAGATACGAATATAGACCGGACAAATGTTGGATACGAATTTGGATCAGATTATAATCAAAATTGGGTCGGATTCGACTATTTTTTGGATTCCAATAATTATTCGTGACTACTCCTATTTAAAACATGGCACCGAATTATTTTAATATCAAATTTAGCTAAAAAGAGCATGCAAAAAGCTTTATTGGGGGATTTGCCAAAATAAAAATATGAAATACCAAATTGAAGCCCACGATAATGGGCTCATTGAGATAATTGAAATGCATATATAATATGCCCAATTTGGAGGTCAAATGCAAAAGATATGTTAGTAAGGTGTTGATATTATATCTGCTGAATCCAGATCCGGATCAGAGCCGACCCATACCATATCCATATCCGTATTCGGGAATTAGATATCCAGATCTGACATTTCTGAATTCATTTTGTATCCAGATCCGGATATTAGGTATCTAGATCCGACATATCTGGATTTGGTAGCCGGATATCCCAATATTATCCGCATCCATTTTCACCCCTATGGAAACCATTCTATAATATTACAATGATATTACTACGTAGAGCTAAAGTCTTTAACAAGGTAAAATAGTTGCTTGATTATTACAATACCATAGAAACAGGAGTGCTTCTAGACAGTAATTAGTAATTATACAAGTATTGAAACTAAATATAAAAGCATTCTATTATACCTTGGGTTCTACGTACGATCTACTGGTAGCCGGTTACTCGTCCCACGTCTCATATAGGGCATCTACCTCATACGTGTCATATTTAGGGTCAACTTCATCCCCCTCATCATAATTGTCCTCCGCATAGGCATTATCTGTACTAGATAGATCTCCGGATGGACTACTATCTAACAAAGGAGAAAGTAGTGAGGGTGATTACAAATGTACTTAGCAAGCATTAATAGCAAATATGCAACTTTATGAACATTAACCAACATTCATGGATTCTACCTCATCCACATCATCTTGAAAATAAGTGTTTTTATGTTGGAGAAGATTTTAGATTTTAAATTTAGAAATTTACTGATCACCCACATGATAAGATATAACCACATTTTGTCCCCGTAGCCACCAATCCAAGAGATAGGTGTGGATCCAGTGTATATTTGTACCACTTTACCCATAGCTACTCTAATTTTTAATGCAAATGGTTTTTGCATTTTCTTAGATGTGATGCCCAAATCAGAGTATAAAACTTTTCCTTCTATTTCCTTGTATTATACCTCCACCCGACTAGGGTATCCCTAGTTGTTGGTCAGGCCGGACGCACATTCACCTAACACTCAATTGTGCTAAATATAGGCACGGGGCTTATCCTTTATAGCCCTGAGTCCATTTGAGGCCTTGCCCATAAAATTCTCTGGATAATCTACAAAGTCATTGTGGAGTGTATGATAATATAATAGAGTACTAATTCTACCCGTCTTAGACAGAACTATGGTCAATACAATAGATACGACCTATTATATGAGTGAAGTGGGTAAATTCTCATATTATATCTATACGCATAGGGCCCCAAGCTTCCTCTCTATACCTTCCCAAAGGCACCCTCTGCCCACCAGATGCTCTACACCTTCCCAAAAGCACCCTTCACTTGAGCCTACTAAATTTATATCCATCATTCTCCCATCATTCATCCGAATTAAGTAGAAATTCATTTGATGCAATTGATGATAATATTATAATAAGCAAATAATTTGTTTTAAGTGAAGATACTCTAGTCAAGATGATCAAAGGCATGCTTGCTTGGAATTTGATAGTAGTTCCCCCATTCAAATATGTTCAGGTGGAGTATTTTCCCTTGACCCAGATCATCACCTGCAGTTAACACATGGCTATGCCTTAATTTACAGAAACATAAAAATGCACCATGCCGATGTGTCCCTCTGGTGCGCCTTTGGTCAGTTACACTGATTGAGATATTTATCTTTAAAATTTATCTTGTACTTGTCGTGGTTGCTATCCTATTGATGTTAGAGTGTCTGGACTTATCTAAGGGGTGTATTCACCATTTTATTATTTGTTGGTAAATTATTGCTCATGCGCGAATGAGTGTATGCATGCATGCATGCATATACGTTTGTATGCATGCATGTATGTACGTATGTATGTATGTATGCAAGCATGCATGCATGTATGCATGTATGTATATGGTTTTTGGTGAGTGTATTCTGGCCAGCCTATTCCTCTAGGCCCATTGCTGGCCAAGTCATTCGCTTATCTACTCCTCTCCCTCTCTCTCTCTCTCTCTCTCGTAAACAGCCATGCCCTTGGTGGGTGCTTTCCCTGTGGCCATGGGCCGTCGCCCCCTCCATGGTCCCTGGCTTACTGGCCGTTGGCCCCCTGGGGGGATACCATCACTCACCTTCTATGTGCTGCCCCCCTCTCTCCCTCTTGTGCCTCCATCGCGCCACTCCCTTGGTCCTTCCCCATCGCTACTGTCTCTGACCCCTGGTCCAATCAACTATCACTGACCTCTGGGCCACCGGCTCAACTCCCCACTGGCTAGATCCATGCCATGTATCTACGGTTCTAACTCCAATCACCGGGATTTGACTCTCTTCACTCTCTCTTCCTTTTCCCTTCCCAATTACTTTTAATCTCCACCTTTATTTTTTGATTTAGCTTTCGATTTGTGGATTTTGTGTTGCTTTGTTGTGATTAATACACTGGATTTGAGTTCTCAAGGTCCTGTGTGTTGTGACAGGCTTGGGATCTCCTCATGCGCTAGGGAGTATGAGGAGGTCATCAGGTGTGCGTGAGTGGTCGATGGTGGGTACATTCGATGCCATGGTTAGCTTTTCCTCTGGTATATTCTACTCCCTCTAGTACTTTTCTCCTATACTCTATCCTAGTTGGTTGTATGATGTGCATATGCATTTGGAGCTACATGTGCGTGTGGTCCTGCCTTATGATGCCGATAGTGGTGGGGATAAATGTAGGATACCTTGGTTGATCTTGTCAGACTCGATTTGGGTAGGGCTGGTGTTTTCCTCCTCCTGGTTCAGCTCTTCCTCTTCAGTGCCACCTCCCTCTTCTGGTTCGGCTACCTTCTTCTGGTTTGACCACTGTGGCTCACTTCATCTTCTCTTCTCCTTGCGTCGATGAGTTGGATTTGGGAGAAATGTGGATGGATCTAGCGGTGGGCTTCTTACCTTGGTTGCGCTGTGTTTGGGTGGCTAATGCACTCTCTCTCTCTCTCTCTCTCAGTTCTTCGTTGGTCCTTATCCCTTCAACTTGTGTGCTATATGGGATGGACTGTGAAGACTCATAGTTATTGGTGGATTGTTGTGTACTCTAGTAAACTATTTTTACTAGGATTGGTTGGCAGTGAAAAATATGCTTAGAATTGATTCATGTTTGTTTTTCACCGAATGATGAAACCCTATGGCTACGAGACTATCTGGTATCTTAGTGAGCAAATTGCCCATTACTCTTATTCTAAAAAAAGGTTATGATGGCAATGTTGGCTTTACTGATTTGGTTACTTTGGCTCTTCTCTATTTCTGGTTATTTGTTCTCTTTGCATATGATTGATTCGGCTATTACAGGTTGTGTCAATGCTACCAGTTTCTAAGAAATTTGTCAATTTCAATTATACTGGGTTGTATTTATTCATATTTGTGGATACTTATGTGTGGTCTTTTGTATGCACTTGCATGTATGGAATCGTAGAGTTTGAGTTGTAGTGCATTATTTCATTGGGATTAGACTTGTGAATGTATTTTATGTATTCAAGGTTCTATACTATAATATGATATTTTGTATGTTTGTAGAAACTTACTCGCCTTGTAATTTAGTCATTAGGCACTAAATAAATTTCATTCTAAGTCTCTAACTCATCGGTTAGGGTTAATTAAAAATGTGGGTCGTTTCAGTGACTTGCTCTCTCATTTAGTAATTTTCATATTATAAGCCATCTTAGTTGGGGACATATCAATTTCAAAGTAACAATTAGGTGCAATCTCATGACCTTATCTCTCTCTTTTATTCAGCTTGAATACGATTTCAAACATCAGTTTTAACTCAATTTAATGAATTGATTGTATCAGTTACAATAAGAGTGATTGTCGTGTCCTTAAAAGGACATGGAGTTGTCCAAAATGACATATACCAAATTTCATCCATTCCTCTTTTACATTGTCTTTCTCTCCCGGTAAACTATTGTTGGATCGAACTAGGCGACAGAGGGGGGGGGGTGAATGTCGATTCTTTAAAAATGACCCCCTCAAGTACTTACTCGTAAATCGTCTCTCCAATAGCTATGAAGAGCTATGAAGGGGAAAGATTTTACTCTCTGGACACTTGAGCAATCAGAGGAAATGAGCACAGAAAACAGAGAAACCAAGAAGCCAAAAACTCATCAAAAACATCAAGCAATATAGGCTGCCAGGGGGAGGCCGGTCAGACCGCTGTTGAAGGGGCGGTCTGACCGGTCACTACCGCCGATCTGACCAAGACAAACACATGGCGGTCGACCGCCTAGAAATCGGTCGACCACCATAAGGCCACCGGTCAGACCGCTCCTCGGGATTTCAGAGCTGACAGCAGAGGGGAAATTTCAGAGAAAAAGAAAACTTCCAACTGCAAAGCAAATTTAGGTTTGTCTCTGGATTTCTTTGCCCAGAACAGAGAGACAACACCCCAAATAGCCTCAGGAGCCTAGGAGACCAAAAGAAACCAACTCAAAAACAAGAAATCAAGAAATGAGCCAAAAACTGAAAATATTCAGGGTGCAGCACAAACATTCAAATTCCCATCTACCCTTTGATCCTTTGGCAATGAAACTCTGGGGATAGCAAGATAATAGCCACTAGACTTTACATGCCAAGTTTCAAGCCATCTCAAAGAGGGAAACAAGATTTGCCTCAAAACCCTAGGAGAAGAAATGAAGAACAGAGGAAGCCAAAAAGTGAAATCTGAGATTAAATGTGGTTAGCTCTTGGGAAAATCGATCAAATGATCTTGGGCATCATCCCAACATAGAGCAACCCATTTTGGACCTTCTCAGCGAGAAATAACAAGAATATGCAAAATCTCAAAAATCAACCAGAGGAGTAACGAAGAACGAGCAGGAGACATAAATAAAACTTCAGAGATTTCATTCATGGAAAACAAGGAATACAGAGGAGTCCCCATACGCATGGACATTAGAACAAGGGATGATTACATGCTCATCACTCCAATCTCTCCCTCTCCCCAAGCCAAGAACTCACCCACTTTCTACATGCTTGGAGGAGACACAACACAGAGAAGAGATGAACGTGGGAGACACTCCCTGCTGCCCACACCAACTCTCCAACCACTAAAGCCTAAAGCCAAAACAAACTCTCAAAGCTTCTTTTGACTCTAGCAAACCCTAACTCTCTCCCAAAGTCATGAGGGGGCATGTAGCCACTCCCTCCTATTTATAGCCCTTGGCTAACGGGTCTCCAACCCGTTACGCCCGCTAAACCCGAACGGAGCCCGCTCCCACTTGTGCAGCCTCACGAAATTACCCTTTCGCCCCTTCTGCACCTTCCGGGAAGCTTCCGCGTTCCTTGTCGTCCACGACTCGCAACCACCTCGAGTTCACGCCGTCTTCGACACATCCCGACCGTTCTGACCTCAACGCCACCTGCGCCTAGTCCGGCCACCTCGTGTCTCGCCAAGACTCCGCCTCGACGTCCTGCAGCCATCACAAACAAGAAACACATCAAATAGCACCGTTCGATACATGAAAGCATAATAGCATCAACAAATCATACTTACGCATGACGAAGTCCAAACCTGTCGAATCGAAGGAATAAGCGTCCTAATCCCATACGACCAAGTTTGACCAAGTCCGACCGAGCCCGATTGCATCACGCAACGTAAAGGTCCGAACCAACCAAATCAAACTCGACTTTCCTAAACCGATGTCAATTACTCATCACACACATGGGATGACCTCCACATGGTCTCTCAACATCTTGTAGTGTTGAGCTGTGTTGTAGTGTTGAGCTGCTGATCCTCACTGGCCTTCCTTCTCAACGTGTACCAGGAAGGAGGAAGAGTGATATCTTTGAGCATTACCATAAAGAGTACATGTATGAGATAACAATAAGGTTTCTGGACAGTGCAATCTACATGACCACCTAGCTTCTTCATCGATTGGCTTCTTCCTCGACATCAACTTCTTCTGCGCTACTTCTGTTTCTTCGTCAAGCTCTACTGTAAGTCATTCGTACAGTCGATCGGCTTTGTTACTTTTCTATTCTCGAGTATATTTGAAGTACATTGAGTTGCCTATTGCTAGTTTGGATTATTGCAACATTATTTCTTTCCAATATTTACCTTCTAATAAAATTTAGAATTAAAATATTCGTATGATAAACTCAAGCTCAAACTCCTCACGAATCTCGCAAGAATGGCTCTTTATGCTCACAAGGCTAAACTAGCTACTGTACGCAAAGGAACAAATGAATTCGCAGAATATATACAGTAGGTACTACAACAAAAATTAACGACTGTAGGGACGCAAGTGACCAGTGTAGGAGTATGCTTACTACTAGGGAAAATAAGTGCATAATACGCTTACTATATTAGTAGTAGCCTTCTGCGTGCAATAACAGTCGACGTGTGAAATATGTTACTATCGCCGAACGGAAACTCAAGAGTTATATGTGCATCACAATGCTGTAACTAACCAAGCTGATGTTTACTTAATTACCCTAAACAATAGCTACCAATTAGTAAGGATGATGAGATAACTCTTAAGAACTCAACACTAATTGGTTGGCAACTTGGCATCCCCTCATTGCAATCGTCGTCAATTTTGTCTTCTCCCCCTGTGAGAACACAAATAGAAGTTAAAACAAGCTAAGATACTCTACTAGTTCACACATATATACTACTTCCAATTCACATAGAGCGCCGGTTAATCTGAGTCGAAAATGACACCATTAACCCGTCAATCGAACTAGCTATAAAAGACGAGCACAAACGAAACTGAATCTCACATCGAAACAACGATCCATCGAAAGAAGAGAACAATTAGATCATCCATACGTATATATGATCAGATTAACAATGTCAGGAGGCAGCAGATGCATCCTTAGCTTGGCAGCTCTGCTGTGTCTAGGAGTTGCAGCAGCAGCAGCACGTCCAGCTCCAGACGAACCACGTGCGGCAGCGAACGGCACGTGCCAGTCCAGGGTGGAACCCTTTGGCTACACGTGCGAAGAACACACGGTAAGAACTGAATGCATAATATCACACAGTGTAGAATATAGATAAGATTTTCTATCTCGTCAGGTCAGATTACTTGTGTGTTACGTGATTTACTGGATTGGATGATTACATAATACATGTGCAGGTGACGACACAAGACGGATACATCCTAAGCCTGCAGCGGATCCCGGGCGGCCGCACCGGCGAATCAGCGGCCGACGCCGGCAAGATACCGGTCCTGCTTCAGCACGGGCTCATGATGGTATATGTTACTGTCACTACGCAATGTAGTTCGGGGTTTTGTCACTAGTAGTACTGTACGCCAAATTGTCATCTTCGTAAACCCAACTTGCGGATGATGACATCTTCTTACAAGAAATTTTCTTATAAGAAAAGGCCATGCATGGAGCAATGCGCTGATTTCATACAAAATTTGGCAGGACGGGGTGACATGGCTGATGAACTCGCCCAACGAGTCGCTGGGTTACATCCTCGCGGATAACGGCTACGACGTCTGGATCGCCAACAGCCGCGGCACCGTCTACAGCCGCGGCCACACGTCGCTTCCTTCCAATGATCCGGTGCAAGCACGTCATGTTAATTAATTAAGATTTGTGGATGGATAAAGCGCTGAAATTTTTTTTTTTGTCGTACTAACGTTGGATCTGTACATATGTACCTCGAAATAATCCAGGCCTACTGGAACTGGTCATGGGACGAGCTGGCCAGCAACGATCTCTCGGCGACAGTGCAGTACGTGTACGAGCAGGCAGGCCGGCAGAAGATGCACTACGTAGGGCACTCGTTGGTAAGAATGCTAGTTCCACGGCTAATTTTGCCAGTAAATTTCTCTAGGTAAAACTTTTCTAGTCAAATACATCCTTCACTAATTTAATGTGTTGAACTGCCGATGCAGGGGACGTTGATCGCGTTCGGTGCCCTGAGCCAGCAGCAGCAGGTCGGGATGCTGCGGTCGGCCGGCCTGCTAAGCCCGATCGCGTTCCTCGACAAGCTGTCGTCGCCTCTGGCGCGGGCGGCTGCCGACATCTTCCTGGCCGAGGTAACGCTGGAGCTGGCACCTCCAAGCCCCTACGAGTCCATGGATGGAGAATACTGACGTGTTGTTGCGTGTTTCTTTCTGATGGCAGGCTCTGTACTGGCTGGGCCTTAAGGAGTTCGACCCAACAGGGTAAGCTTTTCGTTTCTGAATTCCTGCTGCTAAGTTTTCATGGTTCATTGAGCTGAAGTTCAGAACAAAATAAATTCAGGGAGTTGAAGTGTCCTGGTGTTAATTACAAGAAAATTTTATCCATCTAATAGCTAGAATTCCTATGCAGGGAGGCTGTTCACAATCTTGTCACTGACATATGCAAGCAACCAGGGATCGATTGCTATAATCTGATGTCATTATTTACAGGTAACAATACGTATATGCTGCTTTTTTTCCTCTTTATTTTGCCAAAAACCCCATTTTTCTTATCTTCCGCTTTCAAAAGAAAAAAGAATGATCTTTAGCTTAGCTATATTGACTCGTCATACTGAAACAATTGGCGCAGGTGACAATTGCTGCCTTGACAACTCCTCTGTCCAGGTCTTCCTCGCCCATGAGCCACAAGCTTCTGCAACCAAGAACATGATTCACTTGGCTCAAAGTGAGTATGCCAAGCCATAGTACTCATGATTTGTAAAAATTTTACCTTCTGCTGTGTTCTAAGTAGACAGCTGGATTCTTAACACTTGCCGGAAAAATATAGAACTCACCAGGAATCGCCTGTTAACACGTTACTCGTCAATCGTACCCTAACCAAACAGTGATCAGAGGAGGCACAATCGCCAAGTACGACTACGGCAACGCCGGCGACAACATGAAGCACTACGGCCAGGCGACGCCGCCGGTTTACAACGTCACGGAGATCCCCGACGACTTCCCTCTCTTCCTTAGCTATGGCGGCAGGGACAGCCTCTCCGACGTGCAGGACGTGCACCACCTCTTCCAGGCGCTCAAGTCGCACAGCGGGGACAAGCTCACCGTCCAGTACCTCGCCGACTACGCGCACGCCGACTTCGTCATGGCCGTGAACGCCAAGGAGAGGGTGTACGCGCCTCTCATGGCATTCTTCAAGCTCCAGGAGAAATAAGCGCGCAGAGAGGGACGTGATTACCAATTGTGTTTGAGCTTGTGTGATTAGTTTCAGATATGGTCGTCTTGTAAATCATTTGATAGGGAATGGACAGAAGTTATCAAGTAAATGTTAATCTAGGGCGGGCATTAGAAAAAAAAGATAGGGGAGACGTCTTAATGCTGATGTGGTTAGTTATATGCGATGCATTTCTTCTCGACAATCAAATTGATACCTGTTTTGAAACCAAAATTGAAGAAGAAAACAGAGAAGAAAAAAAACAGAGGGTAAATTGCACCATAGTACTCTAAAATGAAAAGATGCCAAATAATTTGGGGCGAACAACAATGAAATCAAACAGTAGAAATTGAATTGGATTTTTGAGTAGATTGCACCGTAGATTTGTTAACTTGCACATGTGGTTCATATTGGTCAGTGAACTTCAGTAATGCGTATTTGTACCCCTGATCTTGTTTCAGTCAGATACAAATCAGTTTAGGCAAGCACTGGATGCTGACATGGATTACACGCTCTTTTTTTTTTTTGCTGACTTGGCAGCCCAAATGGAGGCAGGCAGGACAGGTAAGCTATGAGAGAGAAGCAAAGAGGTAGGCGTGGGGGCGGGGGGCACCACAGCCTCTGATCCGTCCCTATCAAAGAGAGCGAAATTAAGAAGAAGGGGAGGTGCGACGCCACAGACGATAAATTAGCCGCCCGGCATGGCATAGGTCCGATAGAGCATGGTCCAACTAGGCTTAGTACTATTAGCCTAAATAAGTTATCATGCCGTACTGCCCTGGTACGGGGAGGGTTGAGTCATGCCAGGTCAGCCCGGATATGTTTAGCCCAATGGACCACCAACCAATGATCTGTTGCCTAGTCTCAAGTGTTTTTACTACCAGTCAAGTATTTTTACTGTCAGTTGTAACTAATTTTAATACCAAGTCATAAGTAATTTTACTATCAGCCATAAATAATTTTATTACTAAGTCACCTATCCGCGCTCAAAGAGTGCAGTTACCTTAACACAAACAGTTTTACTACCATCCGTAAATAATTTTATTGAACTATCTATCACAAGAAGGTTACTGCACTAGCATAGGAGGTACTGCGCGTGCCATGTCGGGCCAACCCGCCTTACCGAGGTGTCAATCCAAGCATAACACGCTTAGTCAGGCCGAACCGGCATGACCCATTTACTATTTACATTGGCCACTGTTGTGGCTACAGACTAAACAGAGAGAGCGAGATGGTAGTGGAGAGTTGGGAGACAGTGACAGTAATGGCTTGGGTTCTCCCCATGGCCTGTATTCCATATATATATATACACATGGGGAGTGCTTTTACAATTATACCCTTACATCTGAGTATCCCCTTCAGGGGCACTTATGTCATTACACATGGCCTATTTGCAGGCCTTATAACCTTCTACCGGGATCTGCTGGTTTAGGTGGGGCCACCCCTACAACAGAGCCTCTCATGGTGAAGGGCTTCACGGGCGAAGCCATGTTGCCGAGTCCTTTGGCCCTCCGTCCTGCGGCTGTGAACTTTTCGAACTTGGCCGGGGCCGAGGCCGTGGCCAACCCGACGCTGGATTGGTGGTTGAGGTAGATCTTGCGAGCGCTCCGTCCCAGCCGGCGCTGATCGAAGTGGGCGCGCGCGCTCCGTCATCTACCCTTCGAGCGGGTGGCGCGGGGCGGGCGCCACCGGCAGTAGGCGCGCGGCGCTCCGTCCCCTACCCTCGAGCGGGTGGCGCGAGGCGCCCCACCAAAATAGACGCGCGCTCCGTCCCCTACCCTTGAGCGGGTGGCGCGAGGCTGGCGCCTGGCGAATGAGACACGCGCGCCGTTTACGTCGAGTTAGACCTCTTGGCTCCGGGGTCGGTGTTGGGGACCGAGTCGGAGTCACAGCTGACGCAGTAGTGAGAACGGGCCTTGCGCCGCCGATGTCGCTACAACCGTTGTGACCTCGCGGCCTGGTAGTGCGCTTTTAATGGCGGCTGGAATCGTGCCGACGCCTGGCCTGTCAGGGGGAAGGCTGTCGCGTCGTGCAGTATGCCTTCCGTGGGTGGGGCACGCGGCGGTTTATGCCTGGTGCGTCGTGGGATGTGAGCGGTTGCGTGAGCGCGGCCGTTCGCCTCTTCCCTAGGCAAGCGGGACGCGTGTCGGGTGCGGTCTGGCGTTGCACGCTGCCTGGTCACCTACCAAGCACGGCCCTCCAGGTGCCGACGGTGCTTCTTTCCAGTCGTGGGTAGTCGAACCGCTGGGGGTTTTAATCTAGCTGCGCTTCTGGTCGTGGAGGAGGCGAGCGGGCTTTATAAGGCACCATTCGCTGTGGTGGGGGCGCTCTATCCCGCCTGCCGCCTATCTCTGCTTACTTCGTGTTGATAGCCCTTTTGCCCTAATCTCAGAACAATGGCCAGTCAGGACGGTGCCCCCCGCCAGCCCGGCGGCGGCTCCATGTCTAGCCGGGACGAGTTGTCCTTCCCTCTTGAGGATTGCGAGCTGGTGCTGTGGGGGCGCTCGCGTGGTGACGAGCGGTGGGACGCCATGGAATACTCGGGAGGTCGCTGCTGCCGTGTGCTGGGGAAGAGCCACGTGACCGAGGAGACGCTGCAGTGGCTTGTACGGGAAGGGAAGATCGAGGAGCGCGATGGGGCTCGCCTACCCCACCGCGATGAGACGGAACCGAAGCCCCAGGAAACAGAGGCGATCGTTTTTGTCGCATTCTTCAACGCCGGCCTTCGAATGCCCTCAACGACGTTTGTGGGCGAAGTCCTGCGGACCTACGAGTTGGAGCTAGCGCAGCTGACGCCAAACGCCATAGTCCGCCTAGCTGTCTTCACAAGGGCCATGTGGACGGAGGGCCGGCGTCCCAGCGCAAGCCTGTTCGCCATCCAGCATGACGCGTGCTGCCGACACAGGAAGGTTGAGGGGGCTGTATCCAATTTTGGCAGCGTGGATTTCGTGCTACGAGAGTCCTGCACGACGCTATTCACTGCGCCGTCCCTTTTGGATATGTGGGAATCCGGCTGGACGCGCCGGTGGTTTTATTACATCGTGACTAGCAGGAGTGGCCTGCTGTGCCGAGGTGGGCCGATCTCGTTCAACAGCTCGCCAAGTGTGAAGCCGGAAGCTGATGACGCACGGAGGCTATGGAGGCTTGCTGGCGTTGCACGTCGGCTAAGTATGCGCGACTTGGCTGAAGAGTTTACGATGTACGGGGTGGCGCCACTCTCGCCGATGGAAATGCGAGCGACGGCGGCGATCGAGAGGACGGGGTGCGCCCGTCGTTGTCTTGCCTGCTTCCGCCCTCCGCTCCTTGTAAGTCGCGCGGTGCGTTGGTGCGCATCCCTTTGTGTCTGCGTAGCCTGTGGCTGACCGACTTGTTCCCTTTTGTGCAGTGGCTCGGCTGGAAGATGCAGAGTGCGCGATTGCGACGTTTCTGGGCCCGTACACACTCAAGGAGCACAAGCTGCATGAGGCTACGACCAAAACGGCGAAGCAGGGGCGGATAAACCGCACGTGCGAGGTTCTGCGCATGGCTGTGCCCGAGCGCGCGGTGCCGGCGGAGACTCCCGCAGGGGCTTCGAGTCGTCGTGGTGGCGGTAGCCAAGCGGGAGCCTGTGCCGAGGTTGCCTCATCTAGCCCGCCAGCCACCTCGGCGGCTGGCACTGGTGGGACGGGACGTGCGGCCGGTGATAGGTCCGGCCGGACCAGCTCGGAAGGGCGCGTCGCCTCGAGCCTATTGGCGGCACCCTCCGCCGGCGCTGTTGAGCCCATGAGTACGCCCCTTGTGGTGCCGGAACCTGCCAACCCAGGGGAGGACGTCGCTCCTGGCAGTGCTTTGCCACCTCCGGCGGCTGCCGAGGACGCGCCCAGGGTGGTAGGGACCGAAGGCGCGACAGGAGCTACGACTACCGACGTCGCGGAAGAGTCGCCTGTGGAACCACAGGCAAAACGCCCTCGAGTCCGGTCCCCTGCGCCTCCAAGGGGTCGGTACGGCGTTGCCGGCCCTGTGCTTGGAGTTGCAGTGCTCGACACGGCCGGCACGGCCGAAGGGTCTTCTCGACCGCCTACCGAGGTAGTCGCCCCCCAACTGGCGGTTGAACAAGCACCCCCTCCTGCCGCGGCAGGGGGTGCAGAAGGTAGGCGCAGTTCGTTTTCCTCGCACGACTTCGCGAAACTCTCCCCGATTTGCTCGCTCATTCCGTCGACATCAGGCGAGACAAAGTCTCCCGGACGTGGTGAAGGATCGAGCAACGGGGGTGTGCGCGACATGCCGGACCCTGTACAGGGTGTCCTGCAGGCGGCTGCCGCCGTCGATGTGGCCGAAGTCTCGGCCGCCTCTGATGTGGCGGGGGCGGGGCTTGTCCTCTTCGACTTCATCCCGCGCCTGGAGACGCTTCGCGCTTTTAATGAAGCCGCGGAGCGCGCCCGCGGCGGCTTTGACCAACAGCTGTTGTCGTCGTGCGAGGGAGACCTTCTGGCGCTCGCGCTGCGGGCCTCGGAGATAAGGGTAAGTATGTGCGCTTGCGGGTGCTAGAGTACTGTCGGGCAGCCCTGGGCGTTCGGTATTACCGAACCGATCGGTTCGGTTCCTCGGTACCCATACAAATTCGGTTCCTCGAATCTCGGTACCGTTCGGTTCTGAAAAACTCGCGGTCGAAGAAATTGGTGTCGGTTCTTTGGTTCGGTTCGGTATTTACGAAATTACGAACAGGTACATCGACATATAACATCAAGTTCAATAGCCAATTTTGACATAAATGTAACATGATTTCATATAGAATAAGTGCCAAATCATACAGAGAAAAAGCCACAAATACATAATATTTCGGTAGTTCGGTATTTCGTGGCGAGGCACCGAACCAATTTCCTTAGTAAATTCGGTTCCTAAGAACTGGAACGAACATGGAACCGAAATTTTCGGTTTGGTACTTTCGGTTCGGTTCTCGGTAAATTCGGTTCGGTATTCGGTTTTCGGTTTTTTGTGCCCACCCCTACTGTCGGGCACCTGCTGACTCTTTTCTGCTATTTCCAGATACTTGTCCTCGGCCACGCGCTAGATGAGGCCCGCATCCGGGAGCGGAGAGCCCTGGAGGTCCATCTTCGTGCTGCGGATGATGCCCACGCCACGAAGGACGAACAGCTTCACGCGCTGGAGGGCGCCCTGGCGGCCGCGCAACAGCAGACCGAGGAGGTCCGGCGTGTCGCGACGGAGGAACGCACCTCCTTTTTGCAGCAGATCGCCACGCTAGAGGAGGAGAAGGCCCAGCTGGTGGAGTGTCTTACAGAGAAGGACCACGCCCTGGACAATGCATCCATGTCGGCGTGGAGGGCGATGGAGTCCCTGAACCGGGCCCTCCAGGGCCTGTGCGTCGACGTCCCGGACGCTACCCACGGGCCGGAGGACTTGGCGGAGACGCTCGGTCTGGTCGAGGAGGGGGCCGGCGTTGCTCTCCGCAGTGCCATGACCTTCGGCGAGCATTGCGGCTTCCTCGGCGCCTGCCTCGCCATGCTTCACACTCATAACCATGAGCTGGCAAACCCTCAGCTGGACCTTCCTGCCCGACCGGAGACGATGTCGGACGCCATTCGCTTTACCGAACCCGACCTCCGAAACTTCCACCGACGGATTTGGGGCTATGTCGGGGAGGACGAAGCCAGGGTCGCAGTGCGACAAACGCTGCACGGGGGCGGGGACCTCTTCCGCTGGCTCGAAGGAGTTCCCCGCCACCACGCGAGGGATGAACGACTGGTTAGGGGAGCGGTGTAATGTGCGCTCCTGCTTATGGCCATGTAACCCCGACATCTTTTGTGGTGAATCGAAGTAGCACCTGTTCTTAATGCTGTATGCTATTTTTATACTCCGAGTACGCGCAGGAGCAGCGCCTGTGCATGCGCGGGATTCGCGTCTTATTTAGAGTCCGTAGACTGGCGCGTACGGAGGCGGCCTGCGCGCGGGGGTGATGCTCTGCACATTGCGGCCAGACACTGTTATCTTGGGAAACAGCGAGCTTTATTGAACTCCCGTTTGTGCGGGCGAGCATCGTACAAGGAGGGGCTGATGCCATTATAATTTTCGTCCTGCTTCTAGGCGTAATATCGCCGCAACTTGTCCGCGTTCCATGTGTGGCGGAGAGTTTGTCCCTCGAGTGTGGCGAGCCGGTATGCTCCCTTCTGTAACGCTTCCGCCACGATGTATGGACCTTCCCACTTGGACTCCAGCTTGCCGACGGTCTCCGCATGGAGCGCCGTTCTGAGGACGAGGTCCCCAGGGTTGAACCTTCGTGGATATACGGACCGGTCTCGAGACGTACTATCTGGCGTGCGTACTTTTCGACATGTTGGGCCGCGCTCGCCCGCGCCCCATCGAGGAGGTCCAAGGATACGCGACGCTCCTCGTTGGGCGCTTAGACGAGGACCCTCCGCGATCCAGCCTTAATTTCTTCAGGCGTCACTGCCTCATCCCCAAAAAGGAGCTTGAAAGGCGTGAACCCCGTCGGGCGCGTTACCGTTGTGCGAAGGGACCAGAGGACGCTGTGAAGCTCGCTCGGCCACCTGCCCTTCAGCAGCCCGACTAGGCGTTTTTTGATGGCGATAGAGATGGCGCCGCTCGCTCTTTCGACTGCTCTGTTGGATTGGGGGTGCCCAACCGAGGCGAACCGAAGCGTCATGCCCATGTCGTCGCAGAACTCCTTGAATGGGGTGGCATCAAATTGCAGGCCGTTGCCGATGGTGAGTTCCCTGGGCATGCCGAAGCAACATATGATGTTCTGCCAGAGGAAACGCTGCATGGCAGCCGAGGTTATCTTGGCTAGGGCTAGGGCTGTGCACATCTCAACCGAACCGAAAAAACCAGACCAAAAAAACCGAACCGAACCGGTCAACTCGGTTTGACCGGTTTTCGGTATTCGGTTCGGTTTTTATATTTTAGGTTTTTTTGTGTTCGGTTTTTTCAGGAAAAACCGAAAAAAAACCAAACAAACCAAAAAACCGAATGGCACGAAATATGCGAGGGGATGCCTTAGCCCTTCCGGTCTCTGCTGAGAAACAATTTGGGCTTCCTACATGGGCTAAAATGGCCCAACTCGTGTTGAATTAGTATGGTCTGCATGGGAACGATATGACGGAATACGGATCCAAGAAAGCTCGAGCTAGAGCTTATTTGCTCTCATGAATCCAATTCTTTCTTTTTAAAGACTGAATCCCAATCTCTAGACTTTGCTCTGTAAGCACGAATTTGCATTTCTTTTTGTTTTTCTTTTTGGCGAACATTACATAAGGCCACGGTTAGACAATCCATTGTTTGGCTTGTACTATTTTCACAGATAGCAATAGTATCTTATCTTTGTCGATCGTGTTTTGAAAGGTCGTATGATTCGTTTCGTTCTCGAGACGTAGTTTGTACGTGGATCATGTCGTCATCATGGGATGTGTTATTGTCGCTAATAAAATCTAGCTTGGATAACGAAAATAACTAATCGTAGCGTCGATAACTAATCCGATTGACAAGCGATGCACTCGAACAAGTAAAAACAACCATGCCATCCAATCTACTTGTCTCGCTAGTCACTATATCGTTTGCAATTTGCGTTAACTTTGGTAAATATGGTATTTACCGATACCACACCGAAATAAATTGGGATTTACCGATACCGAACCGTATTTTCAAAAATACCGTATACTACCGAACTAACAATACCGTATTTACCGTATATACCGAACCGATTTTATCGAACCAACCGAATGCACAGTCCTAGCTAGGGCTACCGCCTCCGGCCACCTGGAAAAGTATTCCAGCGCGACTACCACGAACCGCAGGTCCCCTGGGGCTCGGGGGAGTGGTCCCACTATGTCGACGCCCCAGCGTGCCAACGGCCATACCGGGGGAATAGGGTTGAGGTTCGTCGGGGGCCTGCGGATGATGCGTCCCATCCATCGCACTCGCACCGACGCACGAGGTCCTGGGCGTCCGTGATGGCAGTCGGCCAGTAAAAGCCTTGCCTGAATGCCTTGCCGACCAATGACCTCGACGCGAGATGAGACCTGCACGCCCCCGCGTGGATCTCCATAAGGAGCTTCTTCCCTTCTTCGCGGGAGAGGCAGCGCAGGAGCGGTGCGCAGACGCCCTGTTTGTAGAGCGTCCCTTCAAACACCTGGAAGGATCTGGCACGGTGCTGCAGACGCTGGAGCTCGGCGTGGTCCTCTGGCTCGGCGATGCCCTGCAGGAAATTGAAGATAGGCTCTCGCCAGTCGCCCTGCTGGGCGATGTGGTGAACGAGGGCCGCGTCCCGCTTGTCTTGCGCGATGGATGCCTGCGGCAACACTTCGTAAAACGCCCCGTCAGGGGGTGTCAGCTGTTGGCTGGCCGCCTTGGCGAGAGCGCCGGCCTGCTCATTTTCCGCACGAGGGATGGCCTTGACCGTGACGCCCAAGAAATGCCTTTCCCTCGCTCTTACAGCCGTGAGGTATTTGGCTAACTCAGGGTCCTTGGCTTGGTATGACTTGTCTACGTGGCCTGCCACCAAACGTGAGTCCGTGCGGACGAGCACTCGCCGCGCACCAACTACCTTGAGCTTCGTCAGGCCGAAGAGCAGCGCTTCATACTCAGCTGTGTTGTTGGTGGCCGGGAACGCGAGGCGTGCTGAGTATAGCAGGCGCTGCCCCTCGGGCGTAACAATTACTGCGCCTATGCCCGCGCCCACGATGCCGTAAGCTCCGTCGCTGGTGAGAGTCCAGACCGGGTCGTCGTGCTTCTGGGCGGCTAAGCCGGCGGAGTCCATTCTGCAAGGAAGTCGGCGAGGACTTGAGATTTGATTGCCGTCCGCGAGGCGTATGTCAGGGAGAACGGGGCGAGCTCAGCAGCCCAATTGCCGATGCGCCCCGTGGACTCCTTATTGTGTAACATCTCTGCTAGGGGAAATGAGGAAGGCACTGTGATCGGGTGGGCCAAAAAATAATGTCGAAGTTTCCTGGAGGCCATGACCAACACGTAGGCTAGCTTTTCCATCTCCGTATATCTCGTTTTGGCGCCTTGGAGGGCTTCGGAGACGAAGTATACGGGCCGCTGTATGGCGCCTTCCTCTAGGACGAGGACAAAGATCGACCGTGGCCGACGCGACGAGATAGAGCAAGAGGAGCCTCGGTGCTAGGCGACACAGTGGGAGGCTCGCTAGGTGTTTCTTGAGCTCGTTGAAGGCTTCCGCACAGTCGCTATCCCAGCGAAATCCGTCGCACCCGCGAAGTGTCTTGAAGAATGGCAAGCCCCGCTCTGCCGCCCTGGATAGGAAGCGGCTCAGGGCTGCCATGCGGCCCGCCAGCCTCTGGACCTCCCTCGTCGTCTTGGGCGGCTCCATGCCCAGGATGGCCTCAACCTTGTCGGGATTCGCCTGGATGCCCCGTCCGAACACGAGGAAGCCCAGTAATAATTGCCCGCCTAGACGCCGAAGATGCATTTGTCGAGGTTGAGCTTGATGCCGGCCTTCCTAAGGCTGTCGAAGGTCTCCTGGAGGTCCCGGCCGTGCAAAGCGAGCTGCCGGGTTTTGACTACTACGTCGTCGACGTAGGCTTCCACGTTCCTCCTGAGCTGGGCGGCGAGGGCAAGTGCCACGAGGCGGGTAAAGGTAGCGCCTGCATTCTTCAGGCCGAAGGGCATTCTGACGAAGCAGAAGGTCCCAATTGGTGTGATGAAACTGGTCTTGTCCTCGTCGTCTTCGGTCATGTATACCTGATGATAACCAGAGTAAGCATCCAGGAAACTCATTAGCTCGCACCCGGCGGTAGCATCGACAAATTGGTCGATGCGTGGCAGGGGTTAATTGTCCTTTAGGCACGCCTTGTTGAGTGCCGTGAAGTCGATGCACATACGCCAGGCCCCGCTGGCTTTTGTGACCAATACGGGGTTGGCAAGACACTCTGGGTGATGGACCTCGCGGATGACCCCGGCCCGGAGAAGCTTCGCCACCTCCAGCTTGGCCGCCTGCTGCCCATCCATGGACATACGACGAAGAATCTGTTTGATCGGCTTGGCGTCAGGGCGGACCGCCAAGCGGTGCTCGATTACTGCGCGGTCTACGCCCTTGATGTCCTCCGGCGACCACGCAAAAATGTCGGCGTTGTCCCGAAGCACTTGGAGTAGATCTCGCTCGACCTCCGCAGGGAGCCCCTCACCAATGGACACAAACTTCCCCTCCGCCTGGAGCGGCACCTTTTTGACTCCACCTTCGGGCCGAGGCTTAGGCGTCCATCCCGGAGCGGAGGGCGTGTCGCCAAGCGTGCCTGAGAGGGCGTGCACCGGGCGGTGTAAGTTCGGCTGCGACCGGCGCGTCTGGCGAGTCTGGTCGCGAAAGAGCGGTGATCACGCCCTCGGGCACGGGAGCTTCATGCATAAGAAGGCGTGGTACGGGACCGTCTCGAGGGAATTGATGGCGGGCCGTCCCAATATGACGTTGTAGGGGTGCGGGATGTCCATGACGTCAAAGATGACGTGCGCGCTTCGGGTGTTACTCCCCTGGCGGAATGTAACTGGAAGGGACACGTGCCCTATGGCCTCCAGCGGTTGGCCTCCGAAGCCTTGAAGTGGCGCTCCTGATTGCTCTAGGCTGCTTCGGGGGATTCCCATTCGTTCGAGGGCCCCTGCGAACAGAATATTCGCAGAGCTCCCCCCCGTCGACGAGGATGCGCCTGACATCATGGCCTGCAGTGTGAGCCTGGATGACTAAAGGGTCTTGGTGATGGAACTCCACACCCCTGGCGTCATCCAGGGTAAAGGTCATGTTGCGGGGTGGCACCCACGGCTGTGACTGCTCCAAGGGGGCCCCTGATAAGGAGCCTCCGGAAATGACGCTGATGGTGCGGTGCCGCACGCCTTCTTTGGCGGAGGCTCGCAGGGGGTCACCTCTTGGCTGCCGCTCCTGGACTTCTGCCCGGGGCCTGGGGGGTGAGGCCCGAGCTTCGGCCACCACCCGTCGCAGTTCCGTGACTGCGGTGCACGCCTTCGTATAGTGATCGCCGTAACCATGCACCTGGCACCACTTGCCGCAATTCCGAAGCTCTTGCTCCGCTCGGGGCCGCTCATCATGACCGGGTCCGCCTTCACATCCCCGGCCCTCTTTCCACGATATGGGGGCAGGCTCCCGAAGGGCGTTTCCAATGCCGAGGACATGGCGAGCCTTTTGTGGTCTGCGCCGGTGACACCGGGGCTTGCGCGTGCTCCTTGACGAGCCTTCCAGCTCCCCGGGGCCGTCGCTTCCGGGAGTGTCCTCCCGGGGTTGTCGACTTCGGCCCTGCTTCAGGAAACCATCGCCCACCTCCTCCTTGCATGGCAAGCGCTTCGCGTGGGCGAGGTCGGGAGCGGGGGCGTTGCGTCTTCGCGCATCTTCCTCGGCCCGCGCATACCCTTCCATTTTGTCGAAGAGCTTGGCGACTGTCTTGATAGGCTTGCGCGCGTTGTATTCGGCAAAAGGGGCCCGGGCGGAGGCCCTGTATGGCCGCGTTGATGACGGTTGTCTCGTTAACGTCCTTGACCTGGCATCGCACCTTCGCGAAGCGCTTGAAATAGTCCCGGAGCCTTTCCGAAGGTTTCTGCTTCACGGCAAAGAGTTGGTTCGCGTCGACTTGCTCAGCATAGTTCCCTTGAAAGTTGTTGTGAAGACAGTCGCGGATCTGCTCCCATGCGTAGATGGAGTTTGGCTTTATAGTGAAAAACCAGGAAAGCGCCACTCCTTGCAACGCGAGGGGGAGTCCCTTCGCCTTTGTGGTGTCGTCGCCACCCGCGGCTTCGATTGCGGTTTCGTAGACACGCACGAACTCACGGGGGTCCGTATCGCCTTTATATGGCTTGACGACATTGGGGAACTTGAAGTCTTCGGGCCACGCCGCCTGCTGTAATCCTGCCGATAGCGGAGACCCTAAATCGACACGTCGCAGCGGCACGCGGCCGGGCGTGGGAGCGTCGCGGTATACGCCCTTTCCGCGGGCTGCAGGGCGATCAGCGCGCGCGCTGTTGGCTCGAGCCTCTTATGCGTCTCGGGCGGCCCGCGGAGATCCTCGGCTCCCGCTGGAACGCTTTGAGGGCCGCCGGCAGGTGTTCTCGACCGCCGGCGCGGCGAGCGCCGGCGCCCGGCGGGCCGGTCGGCGGCACGGATACGATCGCCTCGTGAGCTCCCGAGCTGCCGGTCGCTCCGTTGTGGCTATCTCCAACCGCCCGGTCCGCGCTACCGCCGAGCGTTGCGGCAAGAGCGGCGAGGTTGGTCGTTGTCGCGTCGGTGGGGTCGGCCGTCGCAGCTCCAGTGGCGGGGTCGGTCGTCGCCGCGCCGATGACGGGGTTGGTCGCGGCTGCGCGCGCCGGCGTCCTCGACCATCTGCGCTGCGTCATCGCCGCGCCGCAATAGCCGATGCGAAGCCACGGTGCCCATGCGACGCTCCGACCCGGCGCGTTCTTTCCGCCGCGCCGTCGGCGAAGCTTTTTCAGTGCCATCCTTCTTGGACTTGAGCTTGCTCTTGTCCTCCCCACGGGACGGTGCCAAGCTGTTGTGGCTCTGCACCAAGCAGAGAGAGATGGTAGTGGAGAGTTGGGAGACGATGTGATAATGGCAGGTTCTCCCCATGGCTTTGTATTCCATATATATACACATGGGGAGTGCTTTTACAATTATACCCTTACATCTGAGTATCCCCTTCAGGGGCACTTATGTCATTACACATGGCCTATTCTGGGCCTTATAACCTTCTACCAGGCCTGCTGGGTTTAGGTGGGGGCCACCCCTACAACAGCCACATCTAGATCGGATCAACGGTACCATATCTTAGACCGTCACTCACCACAGGCAGCACCGAGGCACTCTTGGATGATCTTCTCATCGTGTTCGCGGACCTTTTCGCCCTGCCGAGTGATCCATTTTTGCAAATCTTTTCTCCAGGGGTCCATATGTAAAAAACTTTCAAATTTTGGGCTAAAAAGCAAAAATTTTACAGCCACCTTCCAAGCACTCATGAATGACATCCTCGGCCTGTTTATTCGTTGCTTCGTCCTTGTCTTCTTTGATGATATATTGATTTGTAGCACATCATTTTTCGAACATCTTTGTCAATCCGACTAGTGTTTCAGGAGCTATGATGAAATCACCTGGCTTTGAAGCAATCCAAAAGTTTGTTTGGTGCCTGGTGGCCTACTTGGGGCATGTCATCACGGTGGATGGGGTAACGATGGACCGTCAGAAGGTGGAGGCCATCACAGCCTGGCTGACACCCATATCCATGCTCGTAGTCCATGCCTTCTTGGGCTTGGTAGGGTATTATTCTTTGATGAAGTGGTACGTCTTCATGGTGTTCCCTGTTCTACTGTTAGTGATCGCGATCTAGTATTCACCAGCAACTTTTTGGTCTGAGCTTTTCTGGTTGTCGGGTACTAAACTTCACTTGAGCTCCACCTTTTTACTAGAGGACATGTTAGTGATGCTGAGGATGAAGATTAACAAATTCATTATGTTGGCTATAATGCTGCTGATGTTACGACTTATGAGTGATCTTACATCCTGGGATTAAAACAACGACGATGCTTAGGTTGGAACAGGCTTGTAGGCGAGCATCTTGGTGAGAACCGGGAGAAAAAGTATTGACCCAAAAATTTTAGATTTGAACTTCAAATTTTGAATTTAAATAAGATGTTTGCTATTGAAATTTGTCTCTTTAAAATGTATATTTGTTGTCTAGACTTTATATTCAATCAAATAGCTTTTGCATATTTTAGTTAATGCATTTTCTATTCACCAGGAACTGGCAGGTAACACGGTCAATCTTTTATTACCGGCCACTGGTTTTGAATTCAAAATTTGGTGAGGTCTTTTTGTCGTGGAAAAATCGGTGCCGAATGAGGTCTGGTCTTCTCCGTTACAGGTTTTTTTTATCCTTGCTTAGACCCTTAGTTAGCTTTTGCATGTTGGATGTTGTACCTCGTGGTTTTTTTGTTGGATTATGTGGGCCAAGCCCATATAATAAAAATAATTCCTATTAAATCTCAAAGGCCCACTCATGCAAAGGATGCATGCATGTGACCTTTAGTACCATATTGCTAGTTCTAGGAGAGGAAGACCACCTTAAAAGGGAAGGTGCACTCCTAGCCACTTGAGGCATGTGTGGGAGAGAACTAGAGGATAACACGCGCGCGCTCGCTGCGCCTCGCCTCACCGGCCGGGCGGGCGGGCGGCGCGGCGCGGCGCACGGCACTGCGTGAATGGTCCGCCAAAATCGGCTCCAGTGCTTGCGCGACGCGGCTTCCTTTGCTGTTTTGAGTGGCGGTGAATCCGGATCGATTCGCGTGACTAATCCGGTTCGATTACGAGTTATGGAGAACGTGCGGCGTCTTGATCACGCGTCCTGGTTTTCTATAAATACGAGTCGCCGCCTCCATACGAATACGCGAAAATCAATCTAGGGTTTTGCCTCCTCCATCCATTGTGCTGCGCCGTCCCACGTAGTCTACTCCGTCCGTCCCGCGGCGTGCGCTGTCGTTCGGAGAGCGGTCTCGGGAACCGCCGCCAAGTCTGCACCGGAGAGGCGAATAAGGTTTTGGGAAGCGCTCGCGCGATCGCCGCTGTAGCTCGGCTCGTCTTCCTCGTCGTTCGGCTTGGCGAATCGTCATCGACCGTGTCATCATCACCGTACTGCGGCGTCTACATCGGCAAACCGATCGAAGCAGAACCATCGATGCGTGCAGTCATGTTCTCCGTATTAGATATGTTCATGTACGCTTTCTGGTTTACATGTCTAGATCTTTTATGCCCGTGATGGTTCTCGTTATTTTGCGTGCATGATGTCATGATTTATTTATGGAATAAATTGAACCTACATGTGCTTATATTTTCAACAATCCAAAAACCTTATTGTAGGCCTTTGTGGTTTTACTATGGCTGGATTTGCCGATGCACCGAGGCCGGATAAATTCTCCGGTGTGCACTTTAAGGGATGGCGCATCGGGGTCACTCGTGGCTTCTTGCTATGAATGTATTCGGGTTAGTAATGGCAAGTCCGAAGGTGTTCATGATGCTGAAAAGCGAAAGAATTCGAGCGCCACTACTCTCTTTGTTGGATGCATTCTTAGTGTTCTTCTTGACCAAATCGCGAGGTGTATATGCAAATGACAGACGCTTGAAGGAGTTATGGGATGCATCAATTCCAAATACGGTGCTATCGATGCCAGCAATGACATGTATGTCATGGAGCAATTTCATGACTACAAGATGGTTGATAACCGTTCTGTAGTAGATCAGGCTCATGAGATACAGGCCATTGCCAAGGAACTCGAACTCCTGAAGTGTGCCTTACCCGACAAGTTTGTGGCTGGATGTATTATTACAAAATTACCTTCTTCATGGAGGAATTTCGGAACAGCACTCAAACACAAGAGACAAGAGTACTCTGTTGAGAATCTGATTGGGTCTCTTGAAATTGAGGAGAAAGCTCGGGAAAAGGACTGTGTCTAAGGGTGATGGAGGCGATCTAGTGCCAATGTGGTGAAACCCTCAAACAAGAACAAAGGAAATTTGTCAAACCCCAACAGACAACCAACTTCAAGAAGAAGAAGAACAACAACAATCGGGATGATAGAACTTGCTTTGTGTGCGGTGAGCTGGTCACATGGCTAAGAAGTGCCCACAACGCAAAGGAAAGAAGGCACCAGAGCAGACTTCTAAGTCATCAGCGTGACCATTGGCAAGGCGGAGATGGGACGGGTATGGTAATTTACCTCATCGTTCTTTCGTTAGTCAATCTACCAATTGATGGATTGATACAGGAGCTAATGTACATGTGTGTGCTGATATTTCGTTGTTTTCTTCTTATCAGGTCACCCGGGATTCCTCCGTCCTAATGGGGAATGGGTCACATGCTCTGTTCATGGTGTTGGCACGGTAGATCTGAAGTTTACTTGGGAAAGATCGTGCGGTGAAGAACGTGCAGCATGTCCCTTCTATAGACAAGAATCTCGTTAGTGGCTCCCGTTTATGTAGAGACGGGCTTAAGTTGGTATTTGAGTCTAATAAAGTAGTCGTGTCTAAACATGGACATTTTATTGGTAAAGGCTATGAGTGAGGAGGCTTGTTCCGCTTTTCCCTTTCAGATTTCTGCAATAAGATTGTGAACCATATTTGTGGCAGTATGGATGATGAGGCCAACGTTTGGCATTCACGTCTATGTCATATTAATTTTGGTTTGATGTCTCGGCTTTCCAGTATGAATTTAATTCCAAACATTTCCATCACCAAAGGTTCTAAATGCCATAGTGTGTGCAATCAAAGCAACCTCGTAAGCCTCACAAAGTGCAGGAGAGAAACTTGGCACCACTAGAACTCCTGTATTCAGATCTTTCTGAGATGAATGGCGTGTTGACGAAGGGTGGAAAACGATATTTTATGACATTGATTGATGATGCAACTAGGTTCTGTTATGTGTATTTATTGAAAACGAAAGATGAGGCTTTAGACTATTTTAAAATCTATAAGGCAGAAGTTGAAAACCAATTAAACAGAAAGATAAAAAGACTTAGGTCAGATCGTGGTGGAGAGTATTTCTCAAATGAATTTGACTTATTTTGTGAGGAACATGGCATTATACATGAGAGGACGCCTCCTTATTCTCCCGAGTCAAATGGGATTGCCGAAAGGAAAAACCGCACGTTGACTGACTTGGTGAATGCCATGTTAGACACTGCGGGATTACCTAAGGCATGGTGGGGGAGGCTTTGCTAACCTCTAATCATGTATTAAATAGAGTTCCTAATAGAAATAAGGACAAAACACCATACGAGGTATGAATTGGAAGAAAACCATCACTTTCTTACTTGCGTACATGGGGGTGCTTGGCGAAAGTCAATGTGCCAATAACTAAGAAACGCAAGCTTGGACCTAAAGCGTGGATTTGTGTCTTTCGGGATATGCTAATCATAGCATTGCCTATAGATTTTTGATAGTTAAAACTGAGGTACCTGACATGCATGTTGGTACAATTATGGAGTCTCGAGATGCAACATTCTTTGAGAATATTCTTCCAATGAAGGATACACATAACACTACTAGTCAACCTTCTGAAATAATTCGCAGTTCAATCACACCACCTGAACCTTTTGAACATACACCTGAACTTGTCAATGAGGAGGATGACAGTGGAGCTTCTAGAAGGAGCAAGAGACAAAGGATATCCAAATCCTTTGGTGATGATTTCACTGTGTACCTTGTGGACAACACTCCCAAGTCTATTTGAGCGTATGCATCCCCGATGCAGGACTCTTTGGAAGGAGGTGTCAGTAGTGAAATGGATTCCATTATCGCTAATGGAACACGGGAGTGACAGATAGACCTTATGGGTGCAAACACTGTAGGGTGCAAGTGGGTGTTCAAAAGAAGCTTAGGCCTGATGGTACTATTGAAAAATATAAGGCTCGGCTTGTTGCCAAGGGCTATACTCGAAAGAAGGCGAAGATTTCTTTGACACTTACTCACTGTTGCTAGACTAACCACAATTCGAGTACTACTTGCTTTGGCTGCCTCACATGGTCTTCTCGTTCATCAAATGGGCGTTAAGACAGCTTTTCTTAACTGAAAGCTGGATGAGGAAATTTACATGGAACGACTGATGGATTTGTAGTAGAAGGTCAAAAAGGCAAGGTGTTAAAGCTGTTGAAATCTTTGTATGGTCTGAAACAAGCCCCTAAGCGGTGGTATGAGAAGTTCGATAGAACACCGACATCCGCAGCTTCTTTGTCAATGAGGAGATAAATGTGTATACTATCGCTATGGTGGGGGTGAGGAGTTATTCTATGTTTGTATGTGGATGACATCTTGATTTTTGGGACAAACATCAATGTGATTAATGAGGTCAAATCATTCTTGTCTCAAAACTTTGATATGAAAGATCCGGGAGTGGTGATGTTATTTTAAACATTAAATTGATTAGAGGTGAGGATGGGATTACACTTTTGCAATCTCATTATGTGGAAAAGGTCTTGAGCCGTTTTGGTTTTTACGACACAAGCCTTCTCCAACACCTTATGATCCTAGTGTGTTACTCGTAAGAATAAGAAAATTGCTAAGAATCAGGTGGAATACTCCCGGATAATTGGCTCACTAATGTACCTAGCTAGTGCAACAAGGCCGACATCTCCTTTGTTGTGAGCAAATTGAGCGGTTTACATCTAACCCGGAGATGATCACTGGAAGGCGCTTGGCGAGTGTTGCGCTATCCGAAAGGTACCTCGAACTTTGGACTTCACTATCTGGGTACCGTCGGTCTTTGGAGGGTTACTGATGATTCCAACTGGATCTCGATCTTGATGAGATCAAAGCCACTAGTGGATATGTTTTCACTATTGGTGGTGGTGCTTGTTTCATGGAGGTCTTGCAAACAGACCATTTTGACGAGGTCAACCATGGAAGCAGAGCTTGCGGCACTAGACACTGCTACTTTTGAGGCAGAATGGCTACGGGATCTATTGATGGATCTACCAACGGTGGAAAAGCCAGTGCCAGCTATCCTTAGGAACTGTGATAATCAAACCGTTATCGCTAAAGTGAACAGTTCTAAGGATAATATGAAATTGTCTAGACATGTTAAGAGACGATTGAAGTCTGTCAGGAAATTGAGAAACTCCGGAGTTATAACCTTGGATTACATCCTATGAGATAAGAACTCGCAGATCCTTTACAAAGGGATTATCACGAATGTGATAGATAGTGCATCGAAGGAGATGGGTATGAGACCCATGTGAGTTATCTATGGTAGTAACCTAACCTATGTGATCGGAGATCCCGTGAATTAGGATCTAGGAAAAACAAGCCATTAGTTAAGCGGAGGAGAGTAATTTCAACCCTCTCTATGTGAAGATGCAATACTCTCGAAGCGCAAGGCAGGTTGACTAAGTTCTTAATGTGTTCCATTGGCTTTTAGAAGCGAAGACGCTATCTGCGAGCGTTCTTGAAAGAACACACCTATATGAGCCCGATTGTTAGTCGCAGATCTATGGAGATCTTGGGTAATCTCCTACTAAGCTCATGAAGAGACCAAGGAGTATGACTTATACGCTCTAACCGAGGGTAGCCTCTGGCGACCTAGTATCGCTTAAGTCTTTAAGTGAAGCTTGCTTGCACCAAACTTGCAATTCAAGGCATAGTCCATTGTTCAAGTTGTGAGTAAGTGTAGCTTGGAGTTCTAGGTGGATGTTCAACCTTAATCGGTCTCCATCGAAATACTGATATATAAACAGTACATTGGAATTCAGGCAAATCTCTTTGGGACTTTGAGATCTGGTGGGGGATTGTAGGATTATGTGGGCCAAGCCCATATAATAAGAATAATTCCTATTAAATCTCAAAGGCCCACTCATGCAAAGGAGGCATGCATGTGACCTTTAGTACCATATTGCTAGTTCTAGGAGAGGAAGACCACCTTAAAAGGGATGGTGCACTCCTAGCCACTTGAGGCATGTGTGGAGAGAACTAGAGGATAACACGCGCGCGCGCTCGCCTCGCCTCGCCGGGCCGGGCGGGGAGGCGCGGCGCACGGCACCTGCGTGAATGGTCCGCCAAAATCGGCTCCAGGTGCTTGCGTGACGCGGCTTCCTTTTGCAATTTTATTTTGCTGTTTTGAGTGGCGGTGAATCCGGATCGATTCGCGTGACTAATCCGGTTGATTTACGAGTTATGGAGAACGTGCGGCGTCTTGATCACGCGCCCTGGTTTTCTATAAATACGAGTCGCCGCCTCCATACGAGAACACGCGAAAATCAATCTAGGTTTTGCCTCCTCCATCCATTGTGCTGCGCCGTCCCACGTAGTCTACTCCGCCCCGTCCGCCGGCGTGCATCGCTCGTTCGAGAGCGAGTCTCGGAACCGTCGCCTTGAAGTCCTGCACCGGAGAGGCGAATAAGGTTTTGGGAAGCGCTCTGCGCGATCGCCGCTGTAGCTCGCTCGTCTTCCTCGTCGTTCGCCGCGAATCGTCATCGACCGTGTCATCCTCACCGTGCTGCGGCGTCTACATCGGCAAACCGATCGAACAGAACCATCGATGCGTAATGATCATGTTCTCCGTATTAGATCTGTTCATATGCAGTTTCTGGTTTACATGTCTAGATCTTTTATGCTGTGATGGTTCTGTTATTTTGCGTGCATGATGTCATGATTTATTTATGGAATAAATTGAACGTACATGTGCTTATATTTTCAACATTTTTTACCATAAAATTCAGTAAATTTTACTGTAATATTCAGTAGAGTTCATTTTCTAGTAAAGCTGAGTATGTTGGTTCCAGTTAAGTTTTTCTTTTTTTTTTCCTTTCAAGATCTTGGGCCCTAAAATTCGGATATATTATGCCCCACAAAGCACGTAGAAGACCTCCCAACATACTGGGCCTCTTCTGCGCTCCTCCTTTGGAGAGTTTGGTTGGGTGGAATTGTGGAAAGGAAAGAAGTGGTTAGGCTCCTGGTCGTCGGCAGCTGCAGGTATCACCGGAGCTGCTAAACCAGGCACGTTCTTCTTGCCTGTGAGAGATTGATGGAACTCTGACCACGGCGGGCGTAGATGAAAAGTGGTACTTAATAGGGGTAGCTTCCTGTAAATATGAACAGCTGCATGTTAGTTGCCGGCGTAAAGCCAGGGGTAGCTTCGTGTAAATATGAACAGCTGCATGTTAGCTGCAGTCTTAAACCTGTAAAGCTTTACGCTATCTGCGACATCAGGGGCGAAACCAGTCCCGGACAAAGTGTATAGATTAGGTAAATTCAGCTTAGTTTAGGATAACAATCTCATGGTTCAGCCTAGGTAGTTTAGATTATTCCACCATTGAATATGGGGCGTAGCTAAATCCTGATTTTGTCACTGTGCAACATTACTCATCAGACTACTTTACGCCCAGTTCTTTCTGTCATACTTTACGAATTCTCTCAGATCAAATAAATAGGAAGATTTCTTTGTTGTTATTTCAAAACAGCTTATTGCGGTAATCTTTTTGAAACAACTTCTTCTCTCGAATAAATAAACGAGGTGGTTTTTCCGTTATCAGTTCGAAGTGGCTTATTGGGACAGTCTTTTTTAGGCGACTTCTTCTCCCAAACAAACAAATGGGATGATTTCTTTACTATCATTCCGAAGTGGCTTATCGGAATAAACTTTTCGAAGCAGTTTATTAACATTCGATTCGTTTGCACAAATGCTTGCACTAGACCAAAAGTCATTAGCCATAACTATAAACCATCAGTCGTAGCCAAAAAGAACAAGGCCTTGTGCTATCCGGGAGTTTTGAGATTTAGTCTTTAAGGATTTGGACCCAAATCCTCCCTGTCCAAATAATCCTCTACTCCCTACATGCTGGTTCATTGATCTTGATCCTTGTGGAGCGAAAAAAAAACACTATAGTGGACCTGCGCATAGTTACTGATAATATTCATAAACGGGTTATTTTTGGTAATGGACAAAGAATACCATATTGATATTCGGTGCGGCGTAGTCTTAACACCCCCGTTTTTGGGAATGGAAATGTCATTGCCTTCCGTAACAGCACAGGAGTTCAATTACGGACAGAAGAAGTATCATGCCTGCTCACAAACATTAAAAAAGTTAATTTAATTAAAATAAGACTTAACAGTCAATATTAACAATTTTAAGCGTGTCCAAGCCAAAACTTAGCTTATAATCAGAAGAACCAAAGAAAACTCCACAGGAACACTTGAGTGCAACTTAGCTTACAATCAGAAGAACCAAAGAAAACTCCACAGGAACGCTTGAGTGCGGCCATAACCCTAACACGAATACTTGTAACATCCTTTCTTCTTCTGATCTCTGTGTTGGTGGGGAAAAATAAAGCAAGATTGGGTACATCCAACCGTACTCAACAAGTCACACGGGAAAAACTATTTAACTACATGCAAGAGTTCCATGGAGTAGGTGGGAAAGGTTTATTATTGTATGTGGATGCAGTTCCTTGACTTGACGATGTTCCACGGCTTGCTCCTGGAGTTTTGGCAGGGGTACTTCCAAGGTTGAACGGAATTGGCGTGATTCCTTGACGCTTCTGTGGGCACGTGCGAGCAAAATGACCTGGCTCATAGCATTTGTAGCAAGTGACTGATGCTGTAGGGTTGACATTCTCCCGTTGCTGATTAATTGGCTGAGGCCCAGACAAGAGCCGGCGAGGGGCTGGTGCGGGGGTTCTGAATCCAGACTGCTGAGGGACACGGGCTGGCTGATATGTGCTGAGACGAGCCCTCTGAGCCTGAGGCATCTGAGATCCTTGTTGCATCACCCTTCTTTTGCGGGACTCCTCTAGTTCGTGACGGCTTTCCTCAATGAGCATCGCCTTATCCACCATGTCTTGGAAGCTGGCATAGTCGTTTCCCACTACTTGAACTTTCAATCCCGGGTTCAATCCCCTCTTGAACCTCTTCTGACGGGCATCATCCGTGGCGACGTCCTCCGGTGCGTAGCGAGCTAACTGAGTGAACTTGTTGAGATATTCACTTACTGACATGCTCCCTTGATATAGCTCACGAAATTCCTCCTTCTTCATCTCGATCACTCCATCCAAGATATGAGCGTGTCGAAATGCTGCTGTGAACTCATCCCAAGTGATGTTGTCTTGATCCTCATGAGCGGCACAGTAGTTTTCCCACCATTCAGCTGCAGCGCCTTCTAGCTGGTGGGCGGCATACAAAACCTTCTCGCGGTCTGTACACTGGGCAAGATTAAGCTTCTTTTCTGTTGAGCGCATCCAGTCATCGGCTTCCAAAGGCTCCGAAGATCGTGAATAAGTGGGTGGCCTTGTCCTCATGAATTCTGCAAATTTAGACTGTTGACAAACTGGTTGGGGCATTGCCATTTCTGGATTCTGCCGATTCATCATTGCGTTCATATTCTGCATCATGGTATTCATTAGTTGGGTGCAGGCAGCCATGAACCGACTCAAGGTCGGATCTAAACCAGCGGATTCGCATGCTGCTGGAGTTGCTTGGTTTCCATTCGCCTTCGGATCTTGGTTTATTTGACCGCGTCTGCGGAGCTCCGGGTGTCAACCATTTCTGCTCTGTTCTGAAGGAAAAGACCATTTGTTGAGAACTGACTCTTCAAGGCTCAATAGATAAGAGGGAAAAGCAAAAGGTAAGTGGTAAACTCGTCTAAGGGGAATATTCTAATGGCAAACCTAAACTAAACAAACACTTAGCCGAAAAGGCTAACAAAAGAAGCAATAAACTCCACAAAGACTTTTGACATGATCGCATCATAATCTTTGGAAGCAAAGCGCAGCTCACATCACACCCAACGGCAAATAAGAAGCAAGACGATCTACACGATACTAAAACTATAACAAGGTTCAAATCTACTGGATTCTAATCTTCATGGAAATCTCCAATCTTGTCTTGACGTATTGGGAGCTTCCTTGATCCAACTTCTCAGCACAGCTTGAAGAATTCCATGCCAACTTTCACTTTGATCGAGGGACACTCGAGACATCTATGGACATTATGGGGATAAGAAGTCAAATTGAGATTCGAAAACACTATTTCAGAGGAGGCAAGGAGAAAGAATCCTAAGAATGAGGTAAGAATAAAGAATTACTATACAATCATTTGGTTGATTTGATTTAGAAAATAAATTTTGAAATCTTGACTAATTCGGCCATTCTAACTAGGGCTCCGTCCTACAGTCGATATAGCTCTGATACCATCTCTGTAGAGACCCGAATATACAAATCCGGACTCTCCTGTGTATTCTGCACTAGTCCAGGATCACGCTAGTGCACACAGTATGAACAAAGGTAAATATCATCCACATCACGATATTCTCAGGAAAAACCAAATTATATTAATAATAATCAGAGTACGACCTTATGGCCAAGCTTACAATTATTAGCCTGAAGTGCTTAACAAAAACTAGCGGAAATCCAAAAGAAAGCGCAGACAATCGACACGCCACAAAGGCTATCGAGTGGAGAACGAAGCCTAATCGCGAAGGCGTTGAAGTACTCTCATACGGAACCTCTGCTGGTGATACTCCTCCTCCTCAAGCGAGCAACGGGGGCATAAAGCCGTGAGTACATTGGTACTCGGCAAGCCGCTTGTAACAAATGAATGCAATATAATATGCAAGGCTTAACAATGGATGGCTGAAAGGTTAGTTTTGCAGAAAGCGACAATTGAAGTAAATATCATACATAGATTGAAAAGCAACTTTAACAAAGGACGTTAAATAAATAATCCAAGGAATTGAATATAATCACAAGTGAACTAACCGTTCACTTCCCAGCTCAACCCAACCAGATTTCATAAAAACTCTACCCCTCGGGTGAAATCACCGAGCATTGTCCATGACCGAGGACACGGCTATTCGAATAGTTTTACACTCTGCAGAGGTTGCACAACTGTACCCACACGATGTGATAATCCTCACGATAAAGATAATCACAACAAGGCTTTTACAATGATCCATCTCCACCTGATCCCACTCGCTAGGGTTTCGCCGTCGAGTAGGGTAACCCCCTAGTCGATAATTGCCCCCTCTTGCGCCACAACAACATCGGTAGCAAAACCAAAATGGAGACTTCACAAATTATTATGCCAGGTCTATCCCATACTAGACATGTGGTTTGCACGACTTAGCTCGAGATCAATGGCGCACAAAGTTAAGTCCTTAAGAATTACCCAGTGAAGCATCCACATCCCATATGCATTCGGCACCCCTTTCTTGCACGATCAATCGCCCAAGTGAAAACCAATTTTGTATAACCAACACCAATGACACTACCCATGCCATGGGAACAAGTTTTATAATCGTGGTTAACCACCACATTCAAGTATATCATTAAGTCAAGATTAATTAACCACATGTGATGATGAACCCTTTCGCGAAATAAGCAAGGCTAAGCATTCTAATCGTACCAACCCAATGTGACAAATAACATAGCATCACTAATTAAATTCCCAACCTAAGTTGACAATGGCATCAAGGTATTCCAAAATATCAAGGAGGGAAATAACCAATTGGGATGATAACTACCAATACAAGGGTTTGAATAAAAGTAGCGATGCATGATAATTTAAACCAAAATAATTAAATAATAGATTGCAAACTGGGTTCAACATGATCAAAGAATACGACTTGCCTTGGCCTTGCTCAGTTGACGGCTCTTGATCTTCAAATCCAACTTCCGCTCCTTCGAACGCGTGATCTAACGAGAGAGAACGCAATCGAAACACAAAATAAAATCAAATAAAATTCAAATGAACTCCAAAAATTCTCAAAATTGAACCAAAAGATAGAGCTCAGTTTTAGATGAATTTAGGAAAAAGAATCGGGGCAATCGGAGCTAGGACGAAGGAGAGCGGGCTCAGGAAGTTTTAATTCAGAGAAAAGAGGCAGACGGGTAGTCGTTACGACCACAAAGGATCCCTACGACCACGCAGAGAAATTACGACCACGAAGAACCTTACGACCACGAAGAACTTTACGACTACGACCACAAACCAATCTACGACTACGACTACACTAGGAAACTTACGACTACAACCACAGAGAACAATCTACGACTACGACCACAGAGAACAATCTACGACTACGACCACACGGGCGGCTACGACTACTCAGGCAGACTTACGACCATGAAGTCGTTTACGACCACATGATCGAACTTACGGTGGCTTTACGGCTACGACTAAGGCTCTGGCGTAGTCGTAGAACCTCACGACCACGCGGGTCACGGCACGGATCTACGACCACGGATCACGACCACGGATGGCGGCGGGATCTGGTCGGCGGTGTCTAGGGCGGTGGCGGGACTTCACCGGCGGCAGCGGATCGGCGAAGGCGAAAGCAGCGGCGGGGCGACGACGACCTCGGGCTCCGGCAGGCACGACCACGGCGGGCGGCACGACGGTTTCGCGGCTCAACTTCGGAGCGAGGCTTGACTTGGGACGAGGGAGACACCGGGTTCGGTCCCTTTATACTCGGTCGTAGAGGTGTCTGGTCGCCACGAGTCGAGTCCGGGTGGGATCGACTGAGAGTCCTACTCGTATCGAGCACGACTTGCTAAAGCGCGGTGCGATGCGGGGCGGGGTTCTGGATGGCTGACACGCGGTGGGGGTGGAAGCCGTTGCGGCTCGACCGACTGGTTTTTCTTTTTCTTTTTCTTTTTCCAGAAATTCAAACAAATACTTTTGAGCTCTAGAAAATAGCAAATAAATCCAGAAATATCACATAAAATGCCAGAAAAACTCTTGAGGCTCAGGGAACTCAAATAAAATACTTTTGGCATAATTTAATGTTTAACTTAATCATATTAAATCCTTTTAATTCATAAAAATTTCATTTAAGCTTTAATTAATTCCAGAAAAATTCAAATGGTGAGTTTTATTTCAAAAGCTTCAAAAAGGCTCTGAAAATCAGGATGTTACAAATATGATCAAAACATGTGTGACTTGTCTTGCGGATTTATAATTTCGACAATTTCGAATTCTTTGGTTTCTTGAACTTGGGCTTGTTCTTCTCCTTCCTGACACGGATGAACTTCAACGTCGTGTGCTAGCACAAAGCAAAGAAATAAAATTTTTAATTCCACGCTCGAAGAATTGAGTTAGGAATAAAGAAATGAAATGAAGAAAGAAAATCCAAAAAATCCAAATAAACAGGGTTTTGGGTTTTTAGTAGGGTCCAATAGGTGAAACAGGGCTGAGAAATGGGTTGGCAGGCTCGAAACGGTCAAAATGGGTATATTTTGTGTTTTCGGGTTCTGGATGAACAGTAACGAGTTGGGTACTATTCATTGCGGGTTTTTTACTATGTGTACTCGGAAGATCCGACGAGTACTCAGGTGGTCGGTGGCATCGTTGAGGCTGAAAGCGTGGTCGTAGCCGGATAACGACTACGGACACAGAGCACCACGCGTGGTCGCAAACCATAACGTGGTCGAAAGCCTCAAAGCGGTCGAAGACTATAACGTGGTCGCAAATCACACCGTGGTTGAAAACCATAGCATGGTCGAAAGCCACACCGTGGTCGAAGACCATAGCGTGGTCGAAAGCCACACCGTGGTCAAAGACCATAGCGTGGTCGGAAACCACAACGTAGCCGGGAGCCACAACGTGGTCGGGACGACCGCATGGTTGTAACGACCATCGAGTAACACAGGCCGACGGAGATCGGACGGCGTACGATTGGCTGCGGGGTTTGGATGGTGTCTGGGCAGCTTTAAGGGGATCTAACGGTGTACGAGTGGCTTAGGGACATCGGACGACGTCCAAGCGCGGGACTTGCGACAACGTGGTCGAAGCCTCTTTCGACTACACGGTGGTCGAAGACTCTAGACGGTGGTCGGAGCCAAAACAGGGGAAAACAGGAGCGGCTGTCGTCCATGGCTAGATTGCTAGGACATTAGAGGTTCCAATTTTGGGGGTTGGCAGGGCCGGCGGAGTCGATAATCGCCGGCGGCGAGCTCTTTTTCTCCGCGGCCGATTTGAATGGGGTAGGGCGAATGGAGGCTCAATCGGGCAAAAGGGCTGGTGTTTGAGCATTAGTGGGGATAGGAAGAGTCTCGTGGAAGTGGCAGTTTGAGCTGAGGATGCCGGAGTTGGGCTGGCCACGGCGAGGTGGCTCGACAGGGTGGTGGGTTTCGGTGCCAAGGAGGAGGGATGGTCGGGAGGCTAGGGTGGCGTTTCAGGGGTGTTTCTAGGGGTATGGGGGAGCTACTAGAGAAACTAATTGGAAAGTTACGGACCGGAGAGGCGACATTGAGCTAGGGCTCACCTTTGGGGATTTTTGCAATCACCGGCAATGGGGAAGATGAGGGGAGCTTCGGGGTGCTCAGTTGGCTTTGTGGGGGGGGGGGTTGATGGCTTCGGTTGGAGGAGCTTGAGGTCATTTATAGGGCCTCAGAGGTGGTTCCACACATGAGCTTGGCCATGGCGACGACGGCGCGTGGCAAAGCCGGGAGGGTTCGAGGAGGCGCCGTCCGGCTGGCAGAGCAGGCAATCATGGCTGCCTCGGGTTACTCAGAGCGGTGGTCAAAAGGGGCGGGCTGTGTCAGGTCGGCCGGGGAGGCTGTGAAAGCCAGGAGAGCAAAAACAGGGGGCGGACGGTGGTCGGCGGTGCTTGACATCGGTGCAAGGGCATTTAAGGCTGAGGTACAGCCACTGGCAGGTGGAGCAGAGCTGGTAGCAGCTAGCGGACACAAGAAGACGCGGGAAGGCTTGGCGGCGAAGGAAGAATCGGGCGGCGGTGAAAATATCTGGACGGTGACGGGATTTTTCAGACAGGAATAGTACAGGCGCTAATTCCCTCCGTTTGTCCGCAGAGAAAACTGCAAACATGCGATGTTGAACGAGAAAAAACTGGCCAGTGGACAACATATTAGATTCTCAAACATCAGTATAGAACATAGCATTCCAACGACAGAGGCTCTCAGGCACAACTCTCAATATACAAGAAACAGAGAAAACATCTGTTTGAAATGACCAGGGTTGAGGACCATAAGTCTTGTGTGCATTCGGAGTATTCATGTGAGCACGCAACAGTCAACAGAACATTTCTCTTCAACATAGGTATTGCCTGGTAGATACAGTAGCACCACGATAGTTATCTCAGGACAACTGCTGCATTTCTCAATGCCAAATACCTTTGGACATATTCATCGGGAAGCACTCTGATCTGCTTGAACACCTCTGGATCAGCGTACCGCAGCTTTGTCCTCGGATCCACATAAGGTGCCTGCAAGAATTTTAAAATAAAATTCATAAGGTAACACCCTAACAGAAAGCATATGAGATATCACCAAATGTACAATCGGCCATTAAAGTGCTGATTAAAAACGCAGCAGCTGGTCCTGCTGGAACTTTACTACAAACGTCAAGTATGATGAAATAAATGTCATACAAGCTAGGCAGCAAAACAACTTACTTGAACTGGACGAAATACATTGGATTCTCACAAGAAAAACAAATTTTAGCAACACAGAGATCTGTGTGTTTCTTGTTTTGTCTTTCGATTTTCTGTTCTCTTTCTCTATTTCTTGTCCATGTCCTTTGTCATGCGGATTACTAGACTCAAGCAAAAGCCGGCCAGGGGCGGATGGTTGGTGCCAGACCCGTTTCATTTGGCCATTTTCCCTACACCTGAGCCCGGTCCAATAGAATGTTCAGGCCACTAGGCCTATTTCATTTTTTTGGGCAGCTAACCTTGGTCCTAAAATAATAACACAGATTTCAGCCGAGTTGATGTCCATGCCTCAGCAAAGAGTTGCAGCTAAGTTTATGACACTAGGTGATAACAGGCAGAACTGAGTTTATGACATTAACAAAATATGTAGTACAGAAATGCAATAAAGACAGGCAAAAAAATGTTGTGAAATTAACCAAATTGAACTGCAGATGACGTTTGATTATAATTCACTTGCTGTTCTAAACCTACAGATAGTCATCCAAGCCAAAACAGTACTCAAGCTTTCAACCTCCAAGTTCTATATATAGAATTCACTTAAACTAACGTTTATGAAGGTAATTTATATCAATATTAAACTGCAATATATTATCTACAGTAGCTTGTTTAGTTCATAGAGGTTGTTAGTTCAGTAAAGACTTTCGACTCTAATATCAACATATATATGGAAATTCTATAACCAGAGTACGAGCACAACCAAAATAAAAACAGAAATTGAGTCATACACTAAGCATCAAATGCACAAAGTACTGATTTTAGGAACTGCCAAGGCATGAAAGACTTTAGTTACCTATGTGACAGAAGAGAACATATAAAAAACCAACAATTTTAGATTCATAGTGAATTTTTTCTCAAGTAAAAATCTAAATGGGCAAGAATCATGTGACAGGAGTGTCGATATCAAAACCACCAAATCTTCGGTCGACTATTGAATTTTTTTATCAAGTAAAAATAAGTTCACTGTAATTTTTTTTCTCAAGTAAAAATAAAAACAGGCCATAATTCTAGCAATCATGTAATCTGGATTGTGATTCCAAACGACCAAACCAATCGCAATACATTTCTACAATAATAATAATCCGAGTCACAATGTATTCATATGATCAGTACAATCCTTCAATCACAATCACGATAACCTTGCTTGTCAGCTTGTGTTTCTCCTCTAGTCATATATTACTACTTTATAGGTTATAACTGCATATTATTATCCCTGCCACATGAATGAATATGCATATGCAAACATTGCAAACCTAAAGTGGTTAGTGCCCTGCCAAATTTGAGAAACATTAAAAAAATACAAGCTGTGTTCATTCAAAGATTCTTGAAAAAGGTGAAACTGGCTGGGATGGATGGTTATCTTCCATTGATCTGTGCTCACTTAGATATTCCAATGGGTCATTTACATTGCACCTCCAGCCATTTTCACATTATTTAACAGTATTTTAGAAACTATTTCAAATTTCACCAAAAAGCAAATGCAACTGTTTATTCAGTTCCTACCCTAGTTGCTACCCAGTACCCACAGCTTTTTTTCCAAACTCTCCAACTGGTGCCGGACTGCTCACAACCCACAACAACACATTAACTGCTTGGGAGGTTTCCAGACTCTGTACCCTAGTTCATTTCAAAGAAGCGTACATCTTGGTTTCATTGAAAGAAGTTTACTATGTGAAGCACCCGTACCCAAAAGTGTTTGGAGGGCAGAAATAAGAACTAAAAACAGCACCACAACAGCCACATTCTCAAACACCAATATCAATCTTTGTTGATTCCTACAGTCAAATATCAAGGCATATGGGTGTTCATATTGGTTGCGGCTCATAGCTTTTTGCCGCGGATGATGGATTTTGGCTGAAAATGAATAGCAGTAGTTAAAAGAAATGGCTTTTAGAAGGAGGGGGCGGGTAGTGGGGAAAGTGAGAGAGATATGCGTGCGCGAGAGGAGTGGGGTGCATGATGCACCCGCCACCACCTGCCTTATTGCCGGAGCAAGACAGGAGAGGGAGGAATAGAGAAATCGCTTCCGAAAACCAGAAGTTCATATTGGCTTCTAGCTTCTTCAAGTAGAAACCAGAAGAAGAAGCCAATATGAACAGTATATATTTGCAGAAGCAATAACGCATAACTTCTTATACAAAAGTAGTGCAAGCAATGTTTGAAAAGAGCAGCATTAGTGTGGAGGTACTAATTTGTCTTAGCTGTCTTCTTAAAGCTACTTATTGGGCTTTTTTATAAGCCAGCTATTGGGCTAATAGCATATAAACTAAGAAACCAGCTTATAAGCCCTTACAAACTTATAGGCCCTGTGAACCACCCTTAAGATACATTAAACAGGTCACTATTTAACATGATAAAAAAGTAGAAACTACAGAACACAGTATGATATAATTATTGGCAATTTAACTACCTTTAGATTTTCAAATCTAACAATTCAAAAACCATTTAAGATATGTAAATAAACAAGACATGCTCATACTAGATTAAACTTACCTCAAAACCTGTTATGTCACAGTATCTTTTTGGTGGATAAATGGATGGGGGTGACTGAATATTTAAATCTGCATAAAACACCATAGTGTAAGTACAATGACATTGTAGTTGTCTCAATTTGCTAAAAAAACCCACATATACAGGATAAACAAGATAACATAAAGACAGTGGAACACACAATTAAGTTTCCCCAATGTCAGTTTTTGTTTTTGAATTATCCAGCTCGGTAGTCTTAATCAAGAAAATCTCAGACATCAGTAAATGCTGATAATTCACAACGCAACAATGTTAAACAGAATACCAGCATCCTAATATTTCTAAATTGCATGATACTCTTATCAAGCATAAGTCCAGAACCAACTTATAGTATATGAAAATTAGTCTGTCCATATCTAAAATATTGATGTTTTAGGAAAAATTACTGTCCGTTTGTCATTCCAGTAACTAGCTTAAAATGATGAGGCAAGCATCTTCCTTTGGTATGAACATGCTTGAGTGATAACTGATAATTTGAAATTGACATCTTAGAATCTTTTTTATGAACATTCCTGTTGCACCTAGAAGTTCTTCAAATCTAAGTTTGTGTAAAAACTCCTTATTGTAGCACCCTGAGAGATTTATACATATTCAGATATTCCCCAAAGCATTGTTTAATGATGAAACTAACCTAATTATTTGTGCTTCAACGGTCAAATGCATACTTAGTAAAGACAAACATCAAGGTATTTAAATATGACAGCCTCACAATAGTATAGGACTATCTGGTTTAAAGCTGTTGATTTAGCAATCTACATGGTGGTTAGAGTCTTTAAGCATGGAATCTCTACTCCAATTATAGAGATTGCAGATCACAACGCTAACCCTGCAAACCTAGCCATATTTATAGAACTACCTAAATTGCAGCAGAGCAACAAGAAGCAATCCAATCACCGTTATTTGTTAGCACCAACAAATAACACAATGTTAGCACCAACAAACAACACAATGTGCAATCTCCGTAGGCCGTAGCAACGGTAGGGTGGGCAAGAACTACCCTATCCGATATGGATAGTCTCATTCTCAATCCCTAACTGCAGAAATCTCCCCAGGCCAACAAGGGGTCATTAATTCAGTCCTAAATTATACCTCACACCTCGACGAAGTACAATGACATGTGTTCAACAATAAAGAAGCGTACCAGAGCAAGACCTAAATCCACAATCTTAACCTAATTTCGCTGATCAGATTATCCGCCTAGACATCAAGAACGGAGGACAAACGGGTGGTTCTCTGGAGGCAACGGAGATTAACAAAGGATAAATAATCACAACTAAAATGTCCAATACTTGAGCAATGAACATCAATCGGAGATCCAAGAACGGTATCGAGGCGCTCACAGTTGGGGCGATCGGGGGGGAGCGAGGAGGCGTCTGCGGCCTGGAGTAGGTGGCGGAGGTGCTTCCACTGGCGGCCGCGGGACTGGCCCTTGGGGTACTTGTCCGCCGTCTGCACCTTCTTGAACGCCAGCGTCGGCGACAGCAGCATCTCCGTCCTCACTATCTCCGACTCCATCCTCCTCCCGCTTCGAGTTCCACGACAAGGAGGGGCCCGGACTTAGGGTTCGAGAAGATGCGGCCTACCGGCCGAGGTTGGCTTCAACGAAGGGCGGGCGGGCGAGCGACGGCGGCAGTGAGGAGACGGGCCGTGGTTGGACGTTCGGGGGGAGTAATGGGGTTACAGCTGTCGGGGGCGAACAGAAACGGGACGCCCAAATGTGCCGGCTGAGACTTGCTACTATTGGTCTGGCCAGCACAACACCGTCAGTAAATGGGCCGTGCCAATCCCGTCCGATCGGAGCATGCCATGTTTAGGTTGGTGCCTCAGCACGCGTAGACTGGCTTGGCACGATAGCCGGCAGGTACAGTAACTCTCCTATAAAAATGCAATAAAATTATTTGCTGTTAGCAATAATATTACTTATGTTAGAGCTATTTCACTCTTCTAAGTGCGGATGAGTGATTTGATAGTAAAATTATTTATAATTAGCAATAAAAATACTTATGACTTAGAGACTGGCAGTAAAATTATTTGTGACTAGTAGTAAAACTATTTGCGACTAACCGTAAAATCAACACATCATCGGTGACCCGTTTGTCTAAACATGCCCGAGCCAGTCTGATCCCTTTCCGTGCCACTCCTGAGTCGGAAGGCAGGCATGTAGACCTGCATAGCATAACATGATAACTTATTCAGACTTGATGTGCCGGTCCTAATAGAGTCGTGCCCTATCTAGATCCGTACCATGCCGTGCAGGTGGCTGGTTTGGCTTGGTCTGGAGGCGAAGGGTTCCGGAAGGTGTGGGTCACTCTTCAAATGGACATCAAACTGGGAATTGTTGTGATTGACATAGTAGAAAAGTTCTCTCATTTGGCTTTCTTTTCTTTTTTACATGAAGGAGAAAAGTTCATAACAAAATTGCTCATACCATTTTTTAAAAGAAAAACTATAAAACAATATACCGTCCCGATGGGACAACAAGAACTCTGAGAAAGAAGAAGCGTTCTCTCTCAGTACCTACAAAGAAGAAGAAGGATGGAGAGGCACGATGAGGTCCCGGGAGGGGAGTGGTGGCGTCGTCGCTTCTAGACAGGTACCCTATGCCCTTGATTATAGAGGGAGGCCAGAGTGGTGGTGGCTTGATGGCAGCGGCAAGCGATGGACGACTACAGAATGTGGTGGGTGGCAGTGGAGGGTGGGACGACGAGGCGAGAGTTGAGAGAATATTAGGTTGGGTGGAGTGGTCGATGAAGAGGGAAAGCCGGCGGCGCTGCGAGGCGGCAAGCTCGCCGATGGCTGTAGGGGAGGGGAGGTGGGGGTGGTGGATGAAGGAATACGCGTATGCTACGAGAGCAGAAAACAAAAATTTCTACCGCGCACACCAGGACATCATGCTAAGGAGGGATCATGGATCGTTACCACTAGGCGTGCGTGCTGTGAAGAAGAGTTGGAGAAGCCGATCCAACCACGCGCGTCGAGGTAGTAGTGGAAGTAGCCGATCGTCCGACGGATCGTCTCCTCCGCGCGATCAACCACACCACGAGCGGATCCAATATGTAGGTTGTTGATGCCGATCAACGCCGCAACAAGCGGCGCCTCCACCGGTATCCACACGTCCCGGGTGGGCGCCGATCGCGAGTGTACCGGCTCTCGGCGGCTAGGGTTTGGCTCGGGAGGTGGCAGCTAGGGTTTTGCTCGGGAGGAAGAGCATGCACCCTCGGCCCCGCCTCCATATATATAGACCTCCTCACTTGGGCCTCGTGGACCGAGGCCCAATAGGAGTCTATCAGGATCTCTATCCGAATTGAGCCCACATTCGAATCACATTCGAATTAGTGTTCCAACTTTGTTAAGTGTGCGACCCAGAGGTTCCACGTATACTTGGTCGCGACCGAAATGCCTTTCGGTCACCTGATTAATAGCGGCCTCTAGTAAGACATATTAACCCCAAAGTATACGTAAAGATCATATCAATTTGAACACGTAATGTTCTCATGTGCGAATCCCTTTGCCTCACGATATAGATTAAGCTCAAGGCGAGACTGTGTCATCCTCTTAATAGCTCAATCACTCTCTCGATTCCGTGATGGATTATAAACTCGTGATTGACTCCTCAATCACCTTGGCATGGCCATGCACTTTCATAATCCATTACATCGAGGGCCGAGATATCTCTCCCATAAGGAGGGGCAAATTCTATCTTGATCATTCACATCCCACTACATGTTTCATGGCAAACCCAAAGACTACTTTTATGACTACCCGATTCACGGAGTAGTGTTTAGTAGTCCCAAAATAAGCTACTACGCATGTTGGGAACCATGATGATCTCAAGTCTAAGGATTCCACATAAACACTACTTGAGACCAGCCCGATGACACATGGAATCTTTGCGATTGTCTCATGGCGGTCTATCAACATATGTTCACTAACACATGTCCATATTATTGATTTGGTATCTCCATACCATGATCCATGAGACATGATCATCAATCAATACATATGCTGATCTTTGAATCATATTTGTTCCTCATATGATATATAATCAGGGATCATTTAGAAATAGCAACATTTTGGCATTAAGAGTCTCATGAATAAGTCACATACTCATTGATCAATAATGATAATGTCTATTTCAAGGAACAAAGCAATGTATCATAAACATAATATGTGATATATTCAACATCTCCATGTTGTCTCTAGGGCATATCACCAACAGTGGTGACGTGTAGAACTGCCATCGGCTCTAAGGAAGAGAGAGGGCGGGGTAGTGGAGGTAGGGAGGGGGAATGGTAGAGATGCAAGGCATAAGCGACGAGGATGGTATAAGCGAGTTGTTCCATCGGAAGAGCATCTCTGACGGTATATTGTTGGCTACTAGACTCACACAGAGGGGAGAACTAGGGATGGCACTAGCCTCCCACCCGGCCACTGGCCTCCTCCTTCGCCCGCAGATCTGCCTCCTCCGCCCCCACCCGGCCGTCGGCCTCCTCCTTTGCCCCTAAATCCGCCTCCTCCCACCCACCCGGCCGTCGGCCTCCTCCTCCGCCCCCAGATCCGCCTCCTTCGCCCCCAGCCGCCGCCCTCCTCCTTCGCCCCCAGATCTGCCTCCTCCGCTCCGCACCCGGTTGCCGGCCTCCTCCTCCTTCCCCACCCGACCGCCGGCCTACTCCTCTGCCCCTAGATCCAGTCGGTCCGCCGGTTGCCCCTCCACCCCTACCCGGCCGCTGTGAGAGACCATGTGGATGTAACCCCATGTTTGTGATGAGTAATTGACACGTGTTCTAGATAGTTTGAGTTTGTTTTGAGTGGTTCGAGCCAAGTCGTTGCATGGTGCAGGCGACTGTGGTCGGACTTGGTCGAACGCGGTCGGATGAGCTTAGGACGCCTGTTTTCTTTTTGACCGGTCGTTGGGCTATTTTGGGTGTGAGTATTTAATTATAATACAACTTTGTGTTATCTGTATCTCGAGTGGTGCTATGTGATGCGTTTCTTGTCTGTGATGGCTGCAGGACATCGAGGCGGAGTCGTGGTGAGGCACGGGATGACCGGAGACTAGGCACATGCAGTGCCGAGATCAAAGCGGTCGAGGTGTGCCGAAGACGGCGAGGACTCGAGGTGGTTGCAAGGCTTGGACGGCAAGGAACGAGGAAGCTTCCTGGAAGGTGCAGGAGGGGCGTTTTGGTAAATATGCAAGCTGCACAAAAGGAAGCGGATTTGGTTAGAATTAGCGGGTAAAGTGTTGAGGCTTAATGGGCAAAGCAAATTTTCAAACTCAATAGGGAAGGCTATAAATACAAGGAGTGTCTCCTGCATGGTATGTTGGTGAGAGGAGTTAGGGCTTGAATGGGTTAGCGTTGCTTTTTCTTTTGCTGTTAGGGAGTTGGTAAGCAGAGCAGAGGAGGTGTTGCTTTCAGTTTTTCTTGTCTCCAGCGTGTGTTCTTGTTTTTCCCTACGGTGTATATGCGTATGGGAAGATGTACTGAGATGGCTGTGTCAAACGCTCTATATAATCATGTATGTCTCTGTATGAATCTAAGATGCCCTTTGCTTGGGATAATATGAGTGGCATCTCTTTTCTGGTTTTGGTTGCCTTCTGTTCTTTCTTGTGATCTTGCCTCTGTACTGAGTTTTTGCTCAAGTGTTTGGAGATTCTTGATTGCTTTGAACTGGGTGTTATCTCAAAGCCTTTTGGCTAGGTATTCCCTAGAGCAAATATTCCTGAGAAGATTCTATCAAGAAATGGACTGCATCACTTTCTCTGTTTTATCCCCAATCTAGGGTTCACTGTTCAGTAAGCAGAGTATTTTCGTTCTTGATGTTTTGGCAAAGAATCTGGTGAGTTTGTTGGGGCCAACTAAAAGATGTTCGAAGTTTTGTGTTTTCTCACTGTGAGATCCTCCTCTGCTGAAATCAATCATCTCTGATCAATGGATATGAGTATCACAGGCTGTTCAGCTTTCAATCTCGCTTTCTGTTCAATACTGGAACTTTCAGTTTTCTGTTCTGAATATTATCTCGTTTCAGCCAAAATCATTCCATGTGAGTCTTTCTGGTGTATGAGGGTGAACTACTAGTTGGTTTGGAGTCGTGTGATGAGCAGCAAGGATTTGATTTTTTTTCACTGTTTTTTGTTTTCCTCTGTTCTGTGGTTCAGTCTTGTGGTAGCTACAGTGTAGTCTCATTTGAATCCATCTGCAGATTGCTCTACTCCAAGAAATATATTTTGTGTCAAGTTAAGAATTAAGGTTTTAGTCCCTAAAAGTTTTTACTCTCAGTTATTCTGGTCACTAGGAGGAATTTAGACCGACTTACTTGATCTCTGGATTGTTTTCTCATTTCAATCGGTATACAGATTGCTTATTTTCGGACTCTACTTTGGTGTATTCAGTTTACTCGGTTGCAGCCTGCTTCTCTGCCGAACAGATTTTTTTGTCTCTTCCTGAAATAGATTTGCTATCTAGATTCAAACATGTTTTCTTCAATCCAAGAAGAGCAGCACTCTCTCATCAAATTCTCTGGTCTCCAGTATTTACCTTCTCTCTGTTCTTCGCTGGGCTTGTTTGAAGTTTCTTCGCTGAAATACTTTTGTTTGAGCTTGATCTTCTCAGTCTTATGTCGAATCAAGTCCTTGATCTGAATTCCGGCTGGTACCTTTGTGGGCAAGGCTTGATTTTTAGACTATTTCCTACGGCAGCAAAGACACTCTCGATTGGCATTTTTCGGTCGGTTCTTTTTGTTGTTTTAAGAGCGCCTGACTGCTGTAGCTCTCAGCTGCAGTTAATAGCTCTCGGTCACTGTCCAGTTCACAGGTTTTCAGTTCTAACAGTTGAATGCCAAGGATATTTTCCTCACTGTTTGTTGTCAACATTTCACTGATAAGTCTGTGATGATTCTTTTACTGCTTGCAAACAATTTTGCTTGGGTGTTGGTTTAAATTTTTTTATCCTCTAGTAAGCAACAAACCTCTTCTCTCTTCATAACTACTATAGTCATCGAAGAGGAAGATTCGAGTGTGGATACTTTGGGGCGATTTTTGAAGGCACCATTCACCCCCTATGTTGCCATTCCGGTCCTACAATTGGTATCAGAGCCAGTTAGCTCTTCCTCATAGATCTTAACCGGTCTCTAGAGCCATGGCGATAGACAAGTATTCCACCAAACCCCCGATCTTCGATGGGATCGACTATCCCTTTTGGAAGAGTCGGATGGAGACCTACATCTAGGCTCGAGGCTCGCCATCCGGCGGAAGGTCAAGACCGGTATGTTGTTCTGCCGATGAGAACATCAATGCGGAAACATGGCGATGTTGAGGCGACGCTAAGGCAAGGAACATCATAATTCGAGTGCGGCGGCGATTCGATCGCATCTCTCATCGGCGTCGGCCCCGACATCCGGGTGACCCTCGATGCATACCATGAGGGCACCACCCAGATCAAGACGGTACGACAAGACCAGTTCAAGCGAGATTACAACAAGTCCTTGGATGAGTGTTTTGCGAGGTTTCACAAGATTCTGAGGAATCTCCGAGCGGTCGGTCTCACATACCCCGACTCGGACAATGCTCGTCAGATGCTTTCTGCTCTTGACTTGCGTGTTTGGGAGACCACCATCAAAGACACGACGGACCTCTCGACCTTGACTCTTGATGCGCTGTACTCACGCCTCAAGACTCACGAGATTGACATAGTCTCTCTTAGGTCGAAGTCGCAGTCGATGGCATTAGTCACCGATCCTAGTCCAGCTTCTGGATCTTCTTCTGACTTGAACTGTGGATTCTCTCTTGCTGCTCTTTGTGAAGTAACCAATGATCAATTAGAGCAGCTACTAGAAGACCAGTTAGCCCTCCTAGCCAGAAAATTCTCCCATGCATACAAGAGAGTGAGGGACAGACAGAGAGGAGGGCCCGTGATCTACTTCGAGTGTGGTGGCCCCAACCACATTCGGGCAAACTGCCTCAAGCTGGAGAAGGGCAAGAACAACTACGGTGGTGTGAGCAAGAATGACTACATCGACAAGAACCGCAACAAGAAGCCCCCAGCTCATGCCCAAGGCAAGAAGAAATTCTGTAACCTTGGCAAAGCCAAGAAGCTCTTCCACCGTGTCCTCACCGCCTTCGATGACCTCGACCTCAGCGAGGTGGAGGGGTGGAGCGACGACGATGGGAAGGACGAGCAAGACCCCGAGGGTGGCGATGACTTCTCCGGCATGTGCTTCATGGCCCTTGAAGGTGACGTGAGCGACATCGAGCTTTACTCCGACTCCGACGAGGTATACCCCTCATACGACCAGCTTAATGATGCTTTTCTTAAGCTAGGTAAATTTCATGCTAGATCTAGAGCTAGGTGTAGCGAGTTGGAGAAGGAAGTAGATATCTTGTCACGGGAGTTTACTTCACTTAGATCTATTCCCTCCCGTGACGATTGTGATGTATGTACTGCTTTGCTTGGTGACATGGAGAAGTTAAGGACCTTGCATGATAGTGTGTCCACTGAGCTTGACATGATTAATGTGGAGAATGTTAGTCTTCTTGCTGAACTAGAGATGAGTAGGGTAGCCACTTTTTCATCCACTGTTGTTGAGACTACTTCTTGCACCTCAGGTGAGAATAAGGACAATGAATTTAGAGGTCTTTATACCATGCTCCTTGATCTGCCTGAGTCTTGTGAAAGCTGCATTAACTTGAAATTGAACCTAAAAAAGGCAGATCATAAAATTGCCGAGTTACAAGCTTTTCTGCTAGAACCCATTGCTTCATGTGTAAATTGTCCCAAGCTGACTGCTGAGCTTGAATCTGTGTCTAAACAGTTTCAAGAGTTGATTGATCACAACAACAAGTTATCTCGATATGCTTCTAAGGATCCTGTTAGCTCACCATACAAAAATTGTGATAAACTAAAATCTAACTTGATTGCATTGGAAGAACAATATGTGAAGCTAACTAAGGATCTACTAGAAAAGCCACAATCTTGTTGTGATATGATTGCTGGTGTGGGGGAGAAGCCCAAAGGAGTAGAGACGCTTAGGCACGATGACCAAACAGCTAGAGGTAGGATTGTCCCTCCTAGTCCTTGCGAAGACCTCAATGTTGAGGCGGCTGTGCGTGCACATGCCATTCCTTCTTATGCTGTTGGTTCTTACTCTTCTCCTGCTGCTATCTCCTCTTCCCCCTGCTCTTCTTGCACCTCTCTTTCGGGAGTGTCAGTACCTTATGAACACTCTTGAGAGGTTTGTAGGAGGCAAGAAGAAGCTAAATCTTATTCTCCAAGATTTGCAAATTCAATCAAGGTCTAGGATATGATTTTCTTGAGGATGTGAGGAAGCATCCACCTGCTGTTGTCAGGCCCATAGCAGCAGGTGTGATCGAGGTCAAGCCCAGAACTGAGAAAGTTCAATTCAAGTCAGTGGGTTTTGTCCAAGGGATTTCTGACAGCAAGGTGATTCCACCTGTTGCTTCGGCCTATCAGAAGGCAATGCCCCATCATGCTACTTCTACCTTCTGATTTGTCAGAAGGATGGACACTTGGTCGAGCGATGCTTCAGGCGCGCCAAGATCGCGCGTAGAGACCGTGTTGAGGCTCTTAGGCGTATTCAGGGTCAACCCCAGATCTTGAATGCACCTAAGACCAACACGAGGTCTAGGACTATTCAGCTTGATGGGTTTGGGCATCATCGAGGACTTGGATTTTCTGAGTTTTCTGGCTTTTATCCTCGATATGCCTCTGGTCATGACTTCCACCGTTCTGAGGGTAGATCTCGTTTCCCCCGTCGAGATGGCTACCCGCGGCGAGATCAGCGTGTTGTTGGTGCTCCGATTCGCTCTTCCATAGCAGTTGGACCCAACAACAGCTTCAGGTCTACACACAGACCTTCTGCTTCTTTGAGCGACAGAGTGCGTAGGGTAGATAGAGGTCAGTCATGTGTGGCTACTTCTTCTGCTCGACATGTGACTCAGTATTGGGTTCCAAAATCTTTCTTGATTTATCCCAGTACTGAGCCTTCACTCTCTGTTTGACTCAGGTTCGCCGGGGCAGGGAAGGGAGAGGTTTGGCTTGTAGACTCTGGTTGTTCTCAACATATGACCGGAGACTCCCGTTGGCTCTCTTCCCTAGCCCGTGCTCTAGGTGATGAAATGATCACTTTTGGAGACGCTTCATCTGGGCGCGTCATCGCGAAAGGTACTGTGCGTTCTAATGATTCATTTATTTTAAAAGATGTTACCTTAGTGAGTAAGCTGCGGTACAACTTGCTTTCTGTTTCCCAGCTTACCGATGATGGTTACGAGGTGAGCTTTAAGAAAAACAATTGCAAAATTCTTGATTCTTCGGGTAGTCTGGTTTGCGGGATTTCTCGGTATGGGAGGATATTTCGTGCTGATTTTGTTGAGTCTTCTGGTGATCCTCTCAAATGTTTAGTTGCTTCTGAGTCTCGTGACCTTACTTTCTAGCATAGGAGACTTGGTCATATTGGATTTGACCATTTGACCCGAGTTAGCGGCCACGATCTCATTCGTGGTCTGCTGAAACTCAAGATGGCCAAAGATCTTGTTTTGCGCTCCTTGCCGGCACAGCAAGATGGTTGCCGCTTCTCACCCTCTGGTCACTTGACTATGACCGATGCACCGGGACAGCTGCTCCACATGGACACAGTTGGACCAGCTCGAGTGTAGTCAGCAGGAGGAAAGTTGTATGTTCTTGTCGTGGTCGATGACTTCTCGAGGTACTCTTGGGTGTTTTTCTTAGCCTCGAAGGATGAGACATTTACCCATTTTGGGGTCTTTTGGTAGAGCTTTCTGTTGAGCTCCCGGGTGCCTTACGAGCGATCCGCAGTGACAATGGCACGGAGTTCAAGAATTTCTACTTTGAGAGGTTCTGCGATGAGACTGGTGTAGAGCACCAGTTCTCTTCTTCGCACGTCCCACAGCAAAATGGCGTTGTGGAGAGGAAGAACCGTACCTTGGTCGAGATGTCCAGGACGATGCTTGATGAGTATTCTACACCTAGGAAGTTTTGGGCTGAGGCGATTGCCACGGCGTGCCATGTTTCCAACAGAGTTTTTTTGAGGGCACACTTGCATCGCACTTCCTATGAGTTGAGATACGGGCGAAAGCCCAGTGTCTCTCATTTTCGCGTGTTTGGTTGCATGTGTTTCATTCTGAAGTCCGGGAACCTAGATAAGTTCGAGTCACGATCTTGTGATGGGATTTTTCTAGGTTACTCGACTTCGTCATGCATATAAGTGCAGGCTGCGAGTCTAGTAAAATGGTAGAGACACGTGAGGTGACCTTCGATGAGGCGGTCAGGGACTAAACCCGATATCTCAGGTTCAGTAGAGCATTCCGAGCCCATCTTTGTGGATGATGAGGAGGATGGAGATGAAGGTGGCTTACCTGATCCAGTTCCTCCTCCCCTTGAGGGGCCTGCTTCTTCCACCGCACCTCGAGGAGATCAGCCTATGCCTTCCACATCTTCTGGAGTTAGTGGCTCTGTTCCTACCTCGTCAGCTCAGGAGGTAGAGGCCACTTCTTCTTCTCATCCAGGACCTCCCCGTCATATCCAAAAAGATCATCCTTCAGAGCAGATGATTGGAGATCTCTTTGAGCATGTCACTCGCTCAAAATCCGACATGTCTCACTTCTGTCTCCACTTTGCCTTTGTTGCCTCGTTCGAGCTCAAGGACGTTTGTCATGCTCTTTCAGATGAGTCTTGGGTCAATGCTATGCATGAGGAGTTAGAAAACTTTGAGAGAAACAAAGTCTGGTCACTTGTTGAGCCCCCTAGAGGTCATAATGTCATAGGTACTAAGTGGGTATTCAAAAACAAGTAGAGTAAGGATGGGGTTGTCATTCGAAACAAGGCCAGATTGGTAGCTCAGGGTTTCTCCCAAGTTGAGGGTCTAGATTTTGAGGAGACCTTTGCCCCTGTAGCTAGGCTAGAGGCCATTAGGATCTTGCTTGCATTCGCGACATCTAAGGGCTTTAAGTTTTATCAGATGGATGTTAAGAGTGCCTTCCTCAATGGGTATATTGAGGAAGAGGTCTATGTTAGACAGCCTCCAGGTTTCAAGAACCCCAAATACTCAAACCATGTCTATAAGCTTTCTAAAGCCTTGTATGGACTTAAGCAAGCCCCTAGAGCTTGGTATGAGAGGCTTAAGTCCTATCTGTTGAGTCATGTATTTGAGATGGGTAAAGTAGATAAGACCTTGTTCATTCGTAGGCATGGCAATGACCTTCTACTTGTCCAGATTTATGTGGATGACATCATCTTTGGTGGCTCCTCTCATGCTCTTGTTTCTCAGTTCTCCGATGTCATGAGCTTGGAGTTGAGATGAGCATGATGGGCGAGTTGAGCTTCTTTCTTGGCTTTCAGATCAAGCAGACTCGGGAGGGTGCCTTCTTGCATCAGGGCAAGTACACTTGAGACCTCCTGAGACGCTTTGATATGAGTGATGGTAAGCCGGTGTCCACTCCTTTGGCTTCATCAGCTTCACTCGACCCAGATGAGGACGGCGAGCCAGTTGATCAGAAGGAGTATGCAGCATAATTGGCTCCCTCTTGTACCTCACTGCCTCGAGACCGGACATACACTTCTCTGTGTGTCTGTGTACTCGATTTCAGGCTTCTCCTCGCGTATCTCACCGCCAGGTGGTGAAGCGCATCCTCTGGTACCTTCGAGCTACCATTGACTATGGTATCTGGTACTCTTCCTCATCCTGTCTTTCCCTCAGAGCCTACTCGGACGCAGACTTTGCTGGCTGTAGGATAGATAGGAAGAGCACATCTGGCACCTGCCAATTCATTGGCACTTCTAGCAAAAAGGAAGCAACACAACAAAGATTAACCCGTCGAGTTAGCTTCGCATAGAAGTCCCAACCTGTTTCCCCGCCCTCTTGATCTTCGAAAGACTACAGCAGCAACCGTCGCCATCTTCTTAGCCCCCACCTCTCCTCATATGAGTCGTCTTGTCGACAGGTGAGCCCTGTTGTTGCTATAAAATCAAATCCTCCTTTCATCCTTTCGTCTAAGTTTTATAAGACATATTTCTTCTTATCACATAAACCAAATAGATACCCCGTTCGGTTGGGCTTTTGGCTGAAAGCTTATGGCTTAAATTACTGTAGCGGCTGAAAAAATTATTGTAGCGGCTGAAGGAAGTATTGTAGCACCTGAAATAATGTAACTACTGTTCCATGAGCCGAGACCTCCGGAAGGAACACTGCGCAAGTTGTAACGACGTTGCAATCGAAAACTACGACATTACTTAGGCCAAAACGCCGTACACATGAATTTGGTGAGACGCGACAAATTGCCTAACATGTGCAGCGAACATACAAGGGAGACATGTAGCTTTAAACCACCAATAACGCTGCTATGAAGTCACGTGTCATGTTCACGAACTCAGCATCCGTGCCTAGCGGCAGCCTGGACGGTTGGTATGCGGGCAGTGCGGCAGATCCTACAGCCTGCACTGCCATGTTGCTAGCTGCCCCCGGCCGCAACTCGTAGTTGATGATAAAGTTGTGCAACGCCATGCAAGCTATGATGATGGCGCATTGCCTGCGACCCTTGTACTTGGGAATCTTGTCGAGAATGCGCCATTTGCCCTTGCACATGCCGAACGCGCGCTCGACGACGTTGCGCAGCTGCGAGTGATGATAATTGAATGCCTCCTACATCCCCGCCGGCATGCTTCCATTGTCGAACGCGGATAAATGGTACCGCGTGTTGCGGTACGGAGCTAGGTAACCCGACCGGTTCGGATACCCGGAGTCGACAAGGTAGAACTTGCCTGCAACCAAAAATATCGGTTAGTACATGAGTCACAATGCATGGAGTACTCCAATGTAAATCCGCCATACAACCTTGGGGGGATGTGGGAAGCGGTCACCGTACTTCTCCATGGTTTGCTGTAGGATCTGAGCGTCGTGCATCAAGCCCGGCCACCCGGCACACACAAATGTGAAGTGACAGTCGAAGTCACAAATGGCGAGAACGTTCTGGCTAGTGAAGCCATGCCTGTTGTAGTGCTGTACCCTGTCGTCGTGAGAAACAGTGACTTCGATGTGAGTGCCATCAATAGCTCCTATGCAAATGTTGAACTACGGATAGAATCTATGGCCCAGCGCCTCTCTGTTCTCCTTCCTCCATGACGCTCGGTGCCAGCCGAAGAAGCTCGACGGAGGAGAATACTCGAACTTCGGTAGTGTCAACTTCGTGCTGCGACCGCCGTGCATGAGGATCTTCCCAGCGAACTCGACTCGTGCCAAGTGGGAGTCGAACTGGATACGGCGGTGGTTCTACCATGGTGTGGCGAGCGGCAGCAATCTCCGGTGGACGGGTTAGTTGATGGCATTCAACACATCCCCCTCGGTGCCCCTTGACCGTGACGATGAACACCGGGCACAGAGGCTCGTTGGGATTGCCCTCCGCTTCAACATGCGGGACCTCACGAAGGAGTACCTCATGTATGGCGTGGCCCCACTTGCCCGACAATGGCACATCCAGCCCAGCCCCGTCCACCCTGATGGGGTTTGCCCGTCCGTGTCTTCGCTATCGAAGCCGTCAAATCCTCGTAAGTTCTTTGATCACACACTGTGTTCAAAACAGCCTTTGCATTTTGTTGTAACTTCTCTTTTTTTATATGGGTAGAACTCCTTCTTAAGGACACGAAGCGCGCGACGGTTGTGTTCCTTGGGCCGTACATGGCCAAGGAGCACAGCCTTCACGAGTCCGTAACGGTGAGGCTCGGACAGATAAACCGAGTGTGCGAAGTTCTAGGCATCCCTGTACTGGAGCACGCCACTCCGACCACTAGCCGATCTCACCCCTGTGACAGCGACAACAAGGGGGAGGCCTCCCCCTCGCCGGAGGGTCCAGTCACCTGCCGCCGGATCCAGCCCGGTGGATGCCCCTCTTGGAGTCCCCACCGGTGCCGAAGGTACGACGGTCACCGGCTCCGATTTGGCGGAGTACACCAACTCAGACCTGGAGATGGAGGCGGATCGTCCGGTGCCTGGCAACAAGGAGTCCTTGGGTGGCCCGGACGATAAGGGGCATGACATAGACGTACTGGAGGACGAGGCTTTGTCGCCCGCACCAGCCGCAGAGGCCGAGGGGGCGTCCCCGAAGTCACCAAGCGTGAAGCATGCTCGGACATGGTCACCTGCGAGGCAGGAGGAGGGGTTTGAGCTAGCCATAGGGGCTATGTCGGGGTTGGACTCCGACACAGAGGCTGGCAGGCTTGAAGAGGACCCCGCCGCCCAAGACGCAAGCGGTACCGCCGCGGTTCGGACACCCCGACGGACTTCACCGCTCCACGACGAAGGTAGGCGCAACTCCTTTTCTCCTCGTGACTTCGCGAAGCTCTCTCCGATCTACTCCCTAAAACCATCGTCAAAATTGGCTGAAACACGGTCTCCGGGACGCTGACAAGGTTCGAGCAACGGGAACGAACGCAAAGTCTCTGGCTCACCCGCCCCGGATGTGACGTCGACCCCCACCGCCATGGAAGTCGCCGACGCGGAGACTCGGCGCCTAACTGTCTTCGACTTTGTCCCTGGACCGGAGACACTGTGAGCTGTGCAAGCGGCCACTGACTGTGTAGACGTCGGATTGGACTGGCGGGCGCTGGCGTCATGCGGCTCAGAGCTCCTGGAGGGCGTGCTCGATGCCATGGAGATAAGGGTAAGTGTTCCTACCCTCGAATTACATTTGCATTCGTGTTTGAGACTTGGCTGACAACTGCATTACGCAGGCTCTTGCCCTTGCTCGTGCTCTACAGGCGGCCCGCACTCACGAGTGGGGGTCGTTGGAGGACTGACTTTGCGTCGCCGAAGAGGCCAACACGGCTGTCGAAGAAGCCAATGCCGCCAAGGACGAGCGCATCTGTTTCCTTGAGACGGAGGGCATGAAGGTGATTACGGAGGCTCGGGCACTCGTGGAGGAGGTGCAGCGGGCGGCCGCCGAAGAGCCTGATGGGCTATCCAGCAGATCGCAACGCTGGACGAGGAGAAGGCCCGGCTGACCGCGTCACTCGGGGAGAAGGACCGGGCACTCGATGATGCTTCGGTGGCGGCGTGGAGCTTGATGGAGGCTCTAGAGAGTGCTCTCTTTGACCTCTTCATCATCGTGCCGCCCCACACCTTGGCCCCAAGGACCTGTCGCGCACCCTTGGCGGATCGAGGAAGCTTCCAGCCTCGCACTCGGCGCCGCTCGGTCCTTCGGTGACCATTGCTCCATGGTGATGACACGCATTATCCTCGCCCTACTCCATCACTGGGGATGCCTGCACGTGGGCGAACTGGCCAACCTATGGCTGGAGATGCCAGTCAGAGCCGAGGTTATGTCGGGTGCTGTGCACGCCATTCACCGATGCGCCCGAGCCTTCCACCAAAGGATCTGGGATTACATCGGCGAAGCCACAGTGAAGGTGGCGATGCAGCGAAGCCTGCAGGGCGACATGGACTTTGAGCGTGGCTCGACGAAGTCCCACGATGCGATGAAGACGGCGCCGCCGGCTCGGAGAATGGCATCAACACGTAGGTGTGATGTCGAAGTCCTAGGGTTGTAGGTGTGTGTTGCCATGTATCCCCTAGCTATGTAAAACGGCGCCACATGGCCCTCCCTTTTGAAATGAAATGAAAAATTATTCCAAGTGTTTTGCTTATTTTTGCTGTTTACTACGCTTATTTTTGCTGTTTACTACGGGCAGGTGCTTGATAGAGTCTGTTTGCTAGTTTCGGACCTCACGATCCGGCGGCGCCTTCGGCATTGGGGGTGGGCAGAGGACTCCTTGCGCTTCTGGGAAATGCAGGGCTCGGTGGAGACAACTTCGAATCGGGAGTACGTTAAGATAGAAGAGCCAGATGAGTAGTGATGTTGATCACCCGAGTGTATCTGTAAACACTACTCCCCGCAGGTGTAATAACCGAATGTATCTGTAAACATTACTCTCCGCAAATGCAATAAAAGCAACAACCGAAGCAAATATGTGTCCTTGCCCTTTTTACGTAATTGCACTTGTCTTCAACGGATAAGTAGGACTTCGAGTGCGAAGCAGGCTTCGTTGGCCTTGCCCTCGGCACATAGCACGCGATATGCATGGGTTAGGATAGGAATGAAGGGCCGACACGGCCTTCGTCGGCTAGACATAGACTTCACTAGCGCTTCGTCCCCCACCCTTCGAAGTGGCGGCAGCGGAGTTGGCGGCTACGCGAAGTAGACGTGCAAGCGCTCCGTCCCCTATCCCTCGAAGTGGCGGCAGCGGAGCTGGTGACTAGTCGAAGTAGACGCGTGAGCACTCCGTCCCCTACCCTTCGAAGTGGTAGAACTAGAGCTGACGGCTAGGTGAAGTAGACGCGCGAGTGCTCCATCCCTTACCCCTTGAAGTGGCGGGAAGGATACCACCGTGCCGTTTGTTTAGAAAGGCACGTGCAAAGGGTTCGTATGCGATTATTTACACTCCGAAGAGTTGCTCGAGGTGACAAAGTTCCCGACGCTTTATACTTCGTAGAGTACGCGGAGGCTCGGAACCATCACGCTATTTTTTATACTCCGTAGAGTGGCTCGGGACGACAAAGTTCCCGATGCTTTATACTCCGCAGAGTACGCGGAGACTTGGAGCCATCACGCGATTTTTTTATACTCCATATAGTGGCTCGGGACGATAAAGTTCCCGATGCTTTATACTCCACAGAGTACGCGGAGGCTCGGAGCCATCACACGATTTTTTATACACCGTAGAGTGGCTCAGGACAACAAAGTTCCCGACACTTTATACTCCGCAAAGTACGCGGAGGCTCGGAGCCATTACGCGATTTTTTTATACTCCATATAGTGGCTCGGGACGACAAAGTCCCCGACGCTTTATACCCCGCAAAGTACGCGGAGGCTCGGAGCCATCATGTGATTTTTTATACTTCGTTGAGTGGCTTGGGACGACAAAGTTCCCGACGCTTTATACTCCGTAGAGTACGCAGAGGTTGAAAGCATCTAGGCCCCTAAAAATGGTTTTGGTAATTAATGAATTTATGTGAATATGGAATTAACATGTTTAATGAGTATGTAAAGGTTAAGTCCATATGTTGGTGACAAGATTCAAGCTAAAGGATAAATGTGAAGATCAAAAATGGATCAAGACAAAGGTACACTTAGAATAGGATCCCTTTTTATTTTTACTGGTCTTAGGAGAAAAGGTGGAACACCGGATTATAGGATAAATAATCGTACCATAAAGAGAGATCATGGCAAGTAGCTTGATAGCAAATTTTATGTACCATTTGGATCAATCTAGGAGCATGCATTCATTAAAAAAATCAGATTTAAAACCAAAACTGTGCTCTGTCTAGAAGAGCGGTAGTACCACTGATTTCAATGTCAGAACTACCGCTCTGCAGTAGTTTCGTAGGTAAAATCGGTACTACCAGCGACTGGAAGCTCCGGAACCTGAGCGGAGCCTTTTTTTCAGAGAGCACCCTCCGGATGCAATTTGAATTTCGCGGATTGGAAGTATCGGCGATTTCAACACCGGAACTAACGTAGGGTGCGGTAGTTCCGCTACCCTGAGTGGTACTTCCAGCGACCGGAAGCTCCGAAGGCAGAGCAGAGCCTTTTTTCCAAAGAGCGCCAAGTTTCGGACTTTTGGAAGTTTGGCTTAAGCGGTAGTAATGCGCTGACTTTGTGGAACTATCGCAACGCGGTAGTACCAGAAGTTACAACGACGGTAGTACCGCGCCGACTTTCCAACGGTTACTGCAGAGCCTCTGACATAGCCGTTCTGCCGCGCCAGATAGGGGAGCGGTACTACCGGCCTCAGACCAGCGGTAGTTCCGCTCGCCCTGATTTTTCTGGAATTTGTTCGAAATGGCTAGTTTTGGTAGGTGAAAGGTATAAATACCCGTACCACTGCTCTAGAACAGTAAGAAGAGACCCATTGAACACATCTTGAGCATAGAGCATTCACTCCACCCCTAGTTTGCACATTGAGCATTAAATTTGAGGTGGTTTGGCAAATTAGTGCATTGCATTCATTAGTTGATCCTTGGCACTCATTTGCAAATCAAGTGAAGCCCTGATTTGTTACTCTTGGTGCTTGCGACACCTGGATGATTGGGCAGAGGATTGATCGGTGATCTTCTCAATGGAGATTGTGAGAAGACCCTACGTTCGTGTGAAGGTTGGAGCTCACCTACCCGGAGCAGGGAAAAGCTACCACTAGTGATCAAGGTGCTTCGGCTTAATTCGTGGAGCCGCTCCGATTTGTTCAGGATAACCTCAACGTGGATTAGGGGAAACCGGCAAGTTTCCGAACACCACGGTAAAATATCGATTGTGTACATCTCTTACTTGTTTTTCTTACTAGCTCTTATTTGTTGATATTATTGTGATCATTTGTTTGATTTAGAGCTAGCATTACTTGTCTATTGACTAGAATTGTGTAGGGTTAATTGCTTTACATTCTTGCTATCGAAATTGTAGAGAATTAATTAAGTAGACAAGAAAAATTTAAAAACCTGCTATTCACCCCCTCTAGTCGGTATCCTTGATCCTACAAGTGGTATCAGAGCTTGGTCTCTCATTATTAGACTTAACCGTCTAGAGAGAAAGGATGGCTAGCGAGGGGTTTGCGATAGGCAAGGCACCATTCTTTGGTGGCTCAAATTATGTATATTGAAAAATTAGGATCTCAATTTATTTAAAGGCCATAAGTCCTAATATTTGGAAAATTGTAAATAAGGGCTACGTCATGCCTCTTGATCCATTGCACATAACGGAACAAGACGGGTGTAACGCTCATTTAGATGACCAAGCCATGAATGCTTTATTTGGGGCTTTAAACGTGAACGAGTTCAATAGGGTGAGCAACCTAGAAATGTCTCACGCTATTTGGACAACCCTTTCCGAAATTCATGAAGGGACGTCCACGGTTAAAGATGCCAAATTGCATAGGCTTAAGAACAAATATGAGACATTCACAATGTTGCCCCATGAGGATATTAATGAGATGTACACACGGCTCAACAACATTGTGAATGAACTCAAAGGCCTTGGTACTAACCTTTTCGATCTTGATGTTGTATGAAAGATGCTTAGGGTCTTGCCGGAGAAATACGAGATGTTGGTGACGTTCTTCCTCAACTCACCGGAGTTGGCAAGAATGACACCAACGCAACTCTTGGGGAACCTCATTACCAATGAGTTGTACAAGAAGGATAAGGAGGAGATTTTGGAGCAATCCACCTCCAAAGGGAAGAAGATCACCGCCTTCAAAGCCAAGGCGGTGGCAAGTGAGGAATCCGAAGAAGATGAAGAAGATTCCGAAGAGGAGTTGGCCATTCTAGTAAGAAGGATGAATAAATTCATGAGAAGGCGCTCAAACCGAAGCGCAAGTCATGAAAAGGCCAAGAAGGGGCACTCCTACTCCAACAAGAGATATAGCAACATCCGTTGCTCTGAATGCGACGAGAAGGGGCACATTGCTTCACAATGCCCCACCAAGAAAGATGACAAGGAGAAGTCATCAAAGAAGAAGAGCTATCACAACAAGAAGAAGCTCTTCAAGAAGCTTCACAAATATGGCAAGAACGAAGCCACATTGGTGAGTGGGATTCCGATGAGGAGTATTCTAACTCCGACTCAAGTGAAGACGAGTTTTCCAAGAAGAAAGGGCTCGTTGGGATTGCCATCAAGGAGACTTCATCACCTACATGTCTTATGGCTAAAGAAGAGAAGGTAAAATTACTTCACGATGATGAACCTTCTTATGATGATCTCATGGACATGCTTATTGAATTAAATGAGTTTCTTGAAAATGAAAAATCAAAATTCAAGGTATTGAATAGAGAACACATATCTCTACAAGAATCCTATGAGGAGCTAAAGGAAGCTCATGATTTACTTCTCTAAGAAAATAAAAAATCTTGTACTAGCATTGGAATTACATGTGACATTTTAAATGAAATGCCTAGTATAGAGATATCAAAATCTAGCAGTCTACATCTTGTGATAATCTACTTGCCATGCCTTGTTCTTCAAATATTGATTCCAAAAATGATTTAACTCTTGCTCATGATGATATGCTTGTTAATGAAAATAAAAATTTAAAGGAACAAATATTAAAATTAAACAAGAGTTTGGAAAGAGTATACAAGGGTAAGGCCACCCTTGATAAATTGTTGAGTGATCAAAGATACTCATTCAACAAGGAAGGGCTTGGGTACATTCCCAAAAAAGGTAAGAAGCCGGCATATAAACCCACAAGGTTTGTAAAATAAAATGGTAAATATTGCACTAAATGCCGGGATGTAGGACATGAGCAACATAATTGTCCTAAAAATAAAATTCAACCCACTGGTTTATATGATTCATGTTACATGCTTTAAAAAAATCTAAAAATGGAAATGTTATTGCTCATTTTATTGGCACCTCGATTTTGGGTGCTAAAAAGAAATCCATTTGGATGCCCAAAACCTTGGTTACTAACCTCTAAGGACCCAAACAAATTTGGGTACCTAAAAGAACTTGATTTTCTTTTGTAGGTGAACTACAAAACCGGTGGAAGGTATTGGGTGTTTGATAGTGGATGTACTCAACACATGACCGGAGACCGAAAAATGTTCATCACATTTGAGAGCAGTAGCAATGAGAAAATAACCTTTGGGGACAATAGCAAAGGAAATGTACTTGGCTTGGGTAAAATTGCTATCTCAAACGACCTTTCCTTTTCTAATGTATCCTTGGTAGAAACATTGAACTTTAATTTGCTATCTGTTGCTCAATTGTGTGATTTAGGCTTAACTTGCTCCTTCTCTAAAGAAAATAAAATTATTTCAAAATAACATAGAAATGAACTTGTTTTCAAAGGTTTTAAATTTGGAAACCTTTATTTAGTAGATTTTTTTCAAATGAATCTTGTTTAATTGCAAAAACATCTTTAGGATGGTTATGGCATAGAAGGCTAGGTCATGTGGGTATGACTCAACTTAAAAAGCTTTTTAAACTTGATTTAGTTATTGGCTTGAAAGATGTGAAGTTTGAGAAAATAGACTTTGTAGTGCTTGCCAAGCCGGGAAACAAGTCGCAAATTCTTATCATTCCAAAAGTATCATGTCAACATCTAGGCCATTGGAGCTCTTACATATGGATTTATTTGGGCCAACAACCTATAAGAGCATCGGGGACAATAGTTATTGTTTAGTCATTGTAGATGATTACTCTAAATATATATGGATATTCTTCTTAAATGACAAAAGCGAAGCCTCTGGGATTTTCAAAAATTTTGCAAAAAGGGCCCAAAATGAATTTGATTTTAAAATAAAGAAAATTAAAAGTGACAATGGTTCCAAGTTCAAAAATACTAAAATTGAAGATTTTTGTGATGAACTTGGAATAAAGCATGAATTTTCCACAACCTACACTCCGGAGCAAAATGCAGTTGTAGAAAGGAAAAATCGAATATTAATTGAAATGGTTAGGTCAATGCTTAATGAATACGGTACTTCCTATAAATTTTGGGTGGAAGCTATTAACACCGCCTGTCATGCCATAAATCGCCTTTATTTGCATCGTCTTTTGAAAAAGACTTTCTATGAGCTTCTCATTGGAAGAAAACCGAACATATCCTACTTTAGAGTATTTGGTGGCAAATGCTATATCTTAAGAAATGGTGTTCAGTTTTCAAAATTTCAAAGTCGATGTGATGAAGGATTTTTGTTAGGTTATTCTTCAAATAGCAAAATATATAGAGTTTTTAATAAAATTCGGGCTTAGTAGAAGTATCTTGTGATGTTCAATTTGATGAAACTAATGGCTCTCAAGAAGAGCAAGAAAATTTGGATGATGAAGGAGACGAAAGACTACACAAGGCTTTGGAAAATACGCAAATTGGAGACATCAAGCCAAAGAAAGATCCAACATCACCTTCCACATCAAGACAAGTTAAACCTCCAACCTCTTCTACAACAAGCAATGTTCAAATCATAGAATATAAAGAAAAGGATCAACAACCTACTACCTACAAGATCCACAATGCAATCGCTAAGGATCATCCAATAGATCAAATATTGGGTGACGTGAGTAAGGGTGTTCAAACTCGCTCTAGAGTAGCTTCTTTTTGTGAACATTATTCTTTTGTCTCTTCTCTTGAACCTAAGTGTGTAGATGAAACTCTAGATGACCCAGATTGGGTTAATGCCATGCATGAAGAGTTGAACAACTTTGCACAAAATGAGGTTTGGACATTGGTGGAAAGACCTAAAGAGCACAATGTGATTGGTACAAAGTGCGTCTTCCGGAATAAGCAAGATGAAAACGGAGTTGTGGTAAGAAATAAAGTAAGGTTAGTTGCTCAAGGTTATACTCAAGTTGAGGGTTTAAATTATGATGAGACATTTGCACCCGTTGCTAGACTTGAGTCAATTAGAATCTTGCTTGCTTTTGTATCTAGCTTTGATATTAAATTATTTCAAATGGATGTTAAAAGTACCTTTCTAAATGGAACAATCTCCGAACTTGTATTTGTTGAACAACCTCCGGGGTTCAAAGATTCTAAATATCCTAATCATGTTTATAAACTTTCAAAGGCACTATATGGTTTAAAACAAACTCCTAGAGCATGGTATGAGCGCCTTCGAAATTTTCTTGTTTCAAAAGGTTTTAAAATTGGAAAATTAGATACAACATTATTCACAAAAATCATTGGTGATGATTTCTTTGTCTGCCAAATTTATGTTGATGACATTATATTTGGTTCTACTAACCAAGATTTTTACGAAGAATTTGGTGAAATGATGTTTAGGAAATTTGAGATGTCAATGATAAGTGAACTAAGCTACTTCCTTCGACTTCAAATCAAACAACTCAAAGATGGGACATTTATAAGCCAAACGAAGTATGTCAAAGACCTTTTCAAAAAGTTTGGCATGGAAGATGCAAAACCCATCAAGACACCAATGGCAACAAATAGGCATCTAGACCTCAACGAAGGAGGTAAGTCGGTAGATTTAAGCTTTATAGATCCATGATCGGTAGTTTGTTTTATCTTACCGCATCTAGGCCCGATATTATGTTCAGTATATGCATGTGTGCTCGCTTTCAAGCTTCTCCAAAAGAATGTCATTTAAAGGCCGTAAAAAGAATATTGAGATATTTAAAACATTCCTATAACATAGGGCTTTGGTATCCTAAAGGTGCTAAATTTAAATTAATTGGATATTCGGATTCCGATTATGTGGATTGCAAAGTGGATAGAAAAAGCATCTCGGGAAGTTATCAATTTTTAGGAAGATTCTAAGTGTCTTGGTCCTCAAAGAAATAAAATTCCGTAGCACTTTCAACTGCCGAAGCCGAATATATTTCCACCGGAAGTTGTTGTGCTCAATTATTATGAATGAGGCAAACTTTGATGGATTATGGAATTAATTTTGACAAGGTGTCTCTTTTGTGTGATAATGATAGTGCGGTCAAAATCTCCAATAATCCAGTCCAACACTCTAGAACCAAGCATATAGATATACGCCACTATTACTTGAGGGACCATGTTAGCAAAGGAGATATTTGCATTAGCCACATTCAGACCGAAGACCAATTAGCGGATATCTTCACCAAACCCTTAGATGAAAGCTGATTTTGCAAATTAAGGAATGAATTGAATGTCATAGATTATTCTAATATTGTATAAATTAACGGCATATTTAAATGCATGCTCACTTGAAGTAGCTTGAGAGCTTTTGTGGAAAAGATTTTATGCAAAAAAACAGTTTTGATTTTGATCAAATGCAAAAACTATTTAAAGATATTATTTTAGTATATTTAATGCATAATGATCCTACATGATTTTAGTTGAGTGCAAAAACTAGGGATCATTTGCATTTACTCTTATTCCAATCAATTTCCTTCAAGTTCCAGAAAAATCGGAACTGCTGCTGCCTTCCTGCGGTACTTCCGGTGAGTGGAACTACCGGCTGTGGAAGCGGTACTTCCGCTGAGGGGAACTACCGGCTGTGGAAGCGGTACTTCCGCTGAGCGGAACTACCGGCCGTGTCGGCGGTACTACCGCATCTAACTTGAGTTGGAAAACCGCCTGCGCCCGAGGGCTCTCTTGAGGGACCCCCTTCTCTCCTTCGGTTCCTCCGCCTCTCACTTCCGACCGAGCCCGTTCACCTCCATCTCTCTCTCTCTCCCCCCTCACAAAATCCACCAAAACCGACCCCTAGATCCATAAATCTAGCGGGTTTTTCTTCGATTCTTCAAGTCTTCTCATCTTCAAAGGGTTCAACTACTCCGATCCTCAAGGTATCTCAGATCAAAACCCTTTTTTTGATCTCCTTTTGAACCCTAGGTCAAAATTTAGATTGGATTAAAATGTAGATGATTTTGCGCAATGATTCTAGGGCAAATGAGTAGATTTGGTGTTTAAGAGTGTTTGTACACCTATTCCATGGATTCAATCCAAGAAAACACCAAAAATTTGTGCACATTGCTCACAACTAGAATCGGTCAGGGGGAGCAGAATTACCGCTCGACTGGCACGATACTACCAGCCCCAGAACGGCGGTACTTCCGATTTCCCTAACAGAACAGCAATTTCATTCTAATCTTTTTCAGTCTAAATTGATCTATTCTCCCTTGGTCCTAATAGTGTTTCTCCTTGTTCTTAGATGCCTAGAGCAAGGGCCGCGGGCCGGAGGATGTACTCTTCCACCTCCGGAGATTCTTCTGGTGCCCCCGCTCTCCCTTCCACAGAGGTAGCTGAGAAGGTTGCACAAGATAAGGGAAAGGCACCGGCATCTGAGTCAGACTCCAAGACAGAGTCTGAACAAGCTGTCAGTTCACCGATGGAGGAGTCCGAGGAGGACTTGGCAAACCGGGACAACCCAGAGATAGATCTCAAGAAAATAACTGCTAATGAGTATGCCAGGTTGCGGCATAGGAACCAATTTGAGCTTCCCTGCAACTCCATAAACCCCAAGTTTCACACCAAATTTTAGGAGCAAATTTTTGATCAGCTGTATGGGAAGAGCAAATTATTTGCAGACCACAAGTATGTCGACTGGGATCACTTGGATTCCATCGACAAGTATGATGGCACCTACAGGTTGTTTCAGAGGGTAGGGCTACATCAGTTAGTGGCATTATAGTCGGACTATAATGAGGAGATCATTCGCCAGTTTTATGCCACAGTACACATCACGCCCAACTTCCAGCAGCTCACCTGGATGACCGTGTGCCAGAAGTTAGAAACAAATAAACACGACTTTGAGCTTGTTTTGAGGGCTGAGTTGAGCGCTTTTGAGAAGGTGTACGACAATCCTCCCCTCGATATTTCTGAGATGTCTATCTACTACAACACATCTGAAAAGTTCATACCAGGCAAGCTTGTAGGTCTGCTTCCTATTCCTAGCTTGGTGAACAGAATCATCAACCATATTATCTTCCCCAAGAGTGGGAATTTTGATGCCATTAGAGGTCATGCCTGGAACCTCATAGATTATATCATGAAGGGGTAGAAGTTTGACATGGTTGATGTGATCATTAGGGAGATAGCCTTTTCCAAGAATGACAGGATTAAGCGCATCAACTACGCTCCATATATAATGGCATTGATCAAAAGGAAGTTTGAGTTTAGGGGAGGATATGGAGGAGTGCACAAGCCATATAAACCCAGACCTGAGCCTCCCATTCCTATCTCTCCTAGAGCACGGCAGCAGATCCGCAAGAGCAGGATCATCATCGGCGAAGAATGAGAGGACAGCTGAGCAGCAGGAGCAGGAGCAGCTCAACCTGAGGAGGCCTCACTATCTCAGATCTACGCTGCTATCCTTCAGCTGCGAGACTCCCAGGCTGAAGGCTTCACTTCCCTGTCCTCCAGGATAGACTCTTTGGACGGGAGGATGTCTTCCTTTGATGGTAGAATTTCAGCCATTGAGCAGTCCTTGACCCAGCCTTCTGTGTCGCCCCAACGCTACACTCGACGCCGCCGTCGCGATCCTTCTCCTCTTGGACCTTAGGAGTGACTCTTTTTGGTACTTAATGCCAAAGGGGGAGAAGAGTGGGTAGTTGGGCTAGGATGGCTTTTGGGCTTCATATCTATCTATTTATTTATGTCATGCTTTTGGGATGTAATGAACTTTTTACCTTTGGATGCTTTGAATGTAATGAACATTATGCTCATGGATGACTTTTGGTTGTAATGACATTATCGCTTAATGTCCATTTATTTCCTTAATATGATATCTTTATGTCTCATGCATCTTGTCCTTCATGTGATGTTTTTACTCTCTTAATATTATAATTCACCAAATGCTAAAATAAATATTATTGCAAGAATTATTCTCTTTTAAAGTCTCAATGGAATATACCACTAGTTGTCAAACAAGTAGTATATTCAAAACATTATTTTTCCACATAAAAGGTGTGTCGTCATCAATTACCAAAAAGGGGGAGATTGAAAGCATCTAGGCCCCTAAAAATGGTTTTGATAATTGATGAATTTATGTGAATATGGGACTAACATGTTTAATGAGTATGTAAAGGTTAAGTCCATATGTTGGTGACAAGATGCAAGCCAAAGGATAAATATGAAGATCAAAGGTATACTTAGAATATGATCCATTTTTATTTTTACCGATCTTAGGAGAAATGGTGGAAGACTGGATTATAGGATAAATAATCGTACCATAAAGAGGGATCATGGCAAGTAGCTTGATAGCAAATTTTATGTGCCATTTGGATCAATCTAGGAGCATGCATTCATTAAAACAAAATCAGATTTAAAACTAAAACCGTGCTCTGTCTAGAAGAGCAGTAGTACCGCTGATTTCAACGTCGGAACTACCGCACCATAGGTAAAATCGGTACTACCGGTGACTGGAAGCTCTAGAACCCGAGCAGAGCCTTTTTTCCAGAGAGCACCCTCCGAATGCAATTTGAATTTCGCAGATCGGAAGTACCGGCGATTGCAACGCAGGAACTACCGTAGGGTGCGGTAGTTTCGCTATCCTGAGCGGTACTTCCAGCGACCGGAAGCTCTGGAGGCAGAGCGGAGCCTTTTTTCTAGAGAGCGCCAAGTTTGGGACTTTTGGAAGTTTGGCTCAAGCGGTAGTACCGCGCCGACTTTGCGGAACTACCGCAGCGCGGTAGTACCAGAAGTTACAACGGCGGTAGTACCGCGCCAACGGTCACTGCAGAGCCTCTAACATAGCCGTTCTGCCGCGCCAGATAGGGGAGCGGTACTACCGGCCTTAGACCAGCGGTAGTTTCGCTCGCCTTGATTTTTCTGGAATTTGTTCCAAATGGCTAGTTTTGGTAGGTGAAAGGTATAAATACCCGTACTACTGCTCTAGGACAGTAAGAAGAGACCCATTGAACACATCTTGAGCATAGAGCATTCACTCCACTCGTAGTTTGCACATTGAGCATTAAATTTGAGGTGGTTGGGCAAATTAGTGCATTGCATTCATTAGTTGATCCTTGGCACTCATTTGCAAATCAAGTGAAGCCCTGATTTGTTACTCTTGGTGCTTGCCGACACTTGGACGATTGGGTGGAGGATTGATCGGTGATCTTCTCAAAGGAGATTGTGAAAAGACCCTACGTTCGTGTGAAAGTTGGAGCTCACCTACCCGGGGTGGGGAAGAGCTATCACTAGTGATTGAGGTGCTTCGGCTTAATTCATGGAGCCGGTCCGATTTGTTTAGGCTAACCATAACGTGGATTAGGGGAAACCGGCAAGCTTTCAAACACCATGGTAAAATATCGATTATGTACATCTCTTACTTGTTTTTCTTACTAGCTCTTATTTGTTGATATTATTGTGATCATTTGCTTAATTTAGAGCTAGCATTACTTGTCTATTGACTAGAATTATGTAGGGTTAATTGCTTTACATTCTTGCTATCGAAATTGTAGAGAATTAATTAAGTAGACAAGAAAAATTTAAAAACCTCCTATTCACCCCCTCTAGTCGGTATCCTTGATCCTACAGAGGCTCGGAGCCATCACGCGATTTTTTATACTCCGTAGAGTGACTCGGGACGAGAAAGTTCCCGACACTTTATACTTCGTAGAGTACACGAAGGCTCGAAGCCATCACGCGATTTTTTTATACTCCGTAGAGTGGCTCAAGACGACAAAGTTCCCGACGCTTTATACTCCGCAGTGTACGTGGAGGCTCGGAGCCATCACGCTATTTTTTTATACTCCTTGAGTGGCTCGGGATGACAAAGTTCCCGACGCTTTATATTCGCAGAGTACGCCGAGGCTCGGAGCCATCACACGATTGTTTTGTACTGTATAGAGTGCACGTGGAGGCTCGACTCTGCGCATCTTACTTATACTCGGAAGAGCGCACGCGGAGACTTGACTCCGCGTGTCTTATTTACACTCTGAAGAGTGCATGCGGAGGATCGACTCCGCGCGTCTTATTTACACTCTGAAGAGTGCACGCGGAGGCACGACTCCGCGTGTCTTATTTATACTCTGAAGTGTGCACGCATAGGCTCGACTCCACGTGTCTTATTTTATACTCCGAAGAGTGCACGCGGGAGACTCGACTCCGCGTGTCTTATTTATACTCTGAAAAGTGCACGCGAAGGCTCGACTCCGCGTGTCTTATTTATACTTCGAAGAGTGCACGCGGAGGCTCAAGTCCGCATGTCTTTACACAAGATGAGGCCAGTTTTGCAAACGGTGCCCTTTATTGATTTCCCATTTGCGCGGGTGAGCTTTTACAAACAGTAGAGCGTTAGCTGTGCTACGAGCACCGCTTCAGCTTCATGCATAGTATCGTTGCAGCCGGTCTGCATTCCATGTGTGACAGAGAGTTCGCCCCTCCAACGTTGCGAGGCGATATGCTCCGCGCTGGAAAGCCGCAACAACGATGTAAGGGCCCTCCTATTTGGATTCCAGCTTGCCTACCGTCGCTGCGTGGAGCGCCATTTTGAGGACGAGGTCACCCGGCTGGAATTCCCACGAATACAGGTGCGGTCGTGAGTGCGCGCTACTTGGTGCATCGTACTTTGCAACATGTTGGGTGGCGCTCACCCAATCGCCATCCAGGAGATCGAGGGATAGCTCGCGCTCTTCCGCCGGGGCCTGGGCGAGGACCCTCCTCAAGCCGGCCTTGATTTCTTTAGGCATGACTGCCTCATCGCCGAAGAGAAGCTTGAATGGCGTCAACCCTGTTGGACTTGTTACCATCGTGCGGAGGGACCAGAGCATGCTGGGAAGCTCATCCGACCACTTGCCCTTCGGTAGGCCGATCAGACGCTTTTTGGCTCCAGCGAAAATGGTGTCGTTCGCTCACTCAACAACTCCATTGGACTGCGGGTGCCCAACCGAGGCGTACCGAAGCGTGATGCCCATGTGGTCGTAGAACGCCTTGAACGGAGTCAAACTGCAAGCCGTTGTTGACAGTGACCTCCCTGGGGACTCCGAAGTAGCTAATGATGTTTTGCTAGAGGAAACGCTGCATGACTGCGTAGGTTACCTTAGCCAATGCCACCGCTTCGGGCTATCTGAAGAAATATTCCAAGGCGACTACGATGAACCAAAGATCCCCCGGGGCACGCGGAAGCGGTGAAACGATGTCAATGCCCCATCGCGCCAACGGCCATATCGGGGGGATGGGCTGCAGGTTGCTTGGGGGTCTATGGATGACCTGTCCCATCCACTGGCACCCTTGACAGTGGTACACGAGGTCTTGCGCGTCCACAATGGCCGTTGGCCAGTAAAAGCCCTGCCTAAATGCTTTGCCGGCGAGAGATCTCGGCGCGATCTGCGAGCCGCAAAGCCCCGCGTGAATCTCGGCTAGGAGGCACTTTCCCTTGTTGCGTGAAAGGCACCGCAGGAGTGGGGCACAGACTCCTCGCTTGTAAAGGACACCGTCCAGGACCTCAAAGGACTTGGCCCGGTACTGCAGATGCCACAGTTCGAGAGGGTCATCCGGTTCGGCTATGCCCTACAGATAACCGTAGATGGGCTCTCGCTAGTCGCCCTGTTGGGCAATTTGATGAATGAGGGCGGCATCATGGTTGTCTCGCTCGATGGATGCAGTGGGCAGGACCTCATAGAATGCCCCCTCGGGGAGGGGACTTTGGTGGCTGGCGGCCTTAGCGAGGGCGTCGGCCTACTCATTGTTCGCTCGCGGAACGGCTTTTAGCGTGACGCCAAAGAAATGGCGTTCCTTCGCCCTTACAGCGGCCAAATACTTGGCCAAGTCGGGGTCCTTGGCTTGATAGGATTTGTCCACATGGCCCACGACCAAATGCGAGTCGGTGCGGACGAGGACCCTTCGGGTGCCCAGGGCTTTGAGCTTTGCGAGGCCAAATAGTAGCACTTCATATTCGGATGTGTTGTTCGTCGCGGGGAATCTGAGATGTGCTGAATACAGCAGGCAGTGCCCCTCCGGCGTGGTGACCACTGCGTCCATCCCGGCGCTTGGAACATCGTAGGCCCCGTCTATGTTGAGGGTCCACACCAGCTCTTCTGGATACTGTCTGCGTGGTTGAGCCGGCGGAGTCCACTCAGCGAGGAAGTCCATGAGGACTTGGGATTTTATTGCCGTGCGTGAAGCGTACGTCAAGGAAAAAGGTGCGAGCTCGGCCGCCCACTTGCCGATACGTCCCGTGGACTCCTTGTTGTGCAGCATCTCTGCCAAGGGGAACGATGACGACACGGTGATAGGGTGAGCGAGGAAGTAGTGCCGGAGCTTCCTTGAGAACATGACCAATGCATATGCTAGCTTCTCGTGTTCGGTGTACCCCGTCTTGCCACCCTAGAGAGCCTCAGAGATGAAGTACACAGGATGCTGGAGGGCGCCTTCCTCGAGGACGAGGACTGCACTGACTGCTATTGTGGTGCCAGCGAGGTACAGCAGGAGGGGGGCCTCTAGTGCTGGGGTGACTAAAGTGTGAAGGCCTGCGAGGTGCTTCTTGAGGTCATTGAAAGCCTTCGCACAGTCATCATCCTAATGGAACCCGTCACAACCACGTAGGGTCTTGAAGAATGGCATGCCTCGCTCAGCCGCCCTGGATAGGAAGTGACTCAACTCAGCCATGCGCCCGGTGAGCCTCTGGACCTCCCTCGTCGTCTTAGGTGGCTCCATGGAGAGGATCGCGTCGACCTTGTCGGGGTTTGCATGGTTGCCACGCCCGGATACCAGGAAACCCAGGAGTTTCCCATCTTGCACGCCAAAGACGCACTTGTCGGGGTTGAGCTTGATGCCCGCTCGCCTAAGGTTGTCGAAGTTCTTCTGAAGATCTTGACTGTGGGAGGCAAGCTGCCTAGTCTTTACAACCACATCGTCGACATAAGCTTCGACATTCCTCCCAAGCTGGGAGGCCAACACGAGCGCGACGAGGCGTGTGAAGGTGGAGCTGGCATTTTTTAGGCCGAAGGGCATCCTGACAAAGCAGTATGTCCCTATCGGCGTTATGAAGCTGGTATTGTCTTCGTCATCCTTGGCCATGTGAATCTGATGGTAGCTGGAGTATGCGTCCAAGAAGTTCATGAGTTCACATCCTGCCGTGGCATCCACCAGCTGATCTATGCGCGGCAACGGGTAGTTGTCCTTCGGACACGCCTTATTGAGGGCGGTGAAGTCAATGCACATGCGCCAGGCACCGCTAGCCTTCTTCACTAGCACTGGGTTGGCGAGCCAGTCTGGGTGCTAGACTTCGCAGATGACCCCGGACCAAAGGAGCTTCGCTACCTCTGCCCGCCTGTTGCCGCTCGATTGACATGCGCCGGAGTCTTTGCCTGACCGGCTTGGCGTCGGGGCGGACTGCTAAGGTGTGTTCAATGAGGGCACGGTCCATGCCCTTTATGTCGTCTGGGGACCCAGAGCACCCTGAGTAGATCTTGCTCAACCTCCGGGGGAAGGCCCTCGCTGATGGACACGCACTGGTCTTCGGTGTGGAGGGGCACTCTCTTGACCCCGCCGTCCGGCCGGGGCTTGGGCGTCCATCCTGGGGCGGAGGGCGTGTCTGCCTTGGGCGTATCCGTGAGCACATGCACCTTCCGATGTGGGCCCCGAGCACCAATCTCTATTTGCTGGGCGAGGTCTTGGTCACCGAAAGTGGTGATGATACCCTGCGGGCCTGGGAGCTTCATGCACAGGAAGCTGTGGTGCAGGACTGCTCTAAAGGAATTGAGGGTCAGGCGTCCTAATATGGCGTTATACGGGTATGGGAGATCAACGACGTCGAAGGTGACGTCCTCGCTCCTCAAGTTGTCACCCTGGCCAAATGACACTTGCAGCCGTATTTGGCCCAAGGCTTTCAATGGCTGACCCTCGAAGCCCTATAGTGGGATTCCCGAGGGGCCTAACCGACTTTGGGGGATTCCCATCTGGTCGAAGGCTGCCGCGAACAGAATGTTGGCGGAGCTGCCCCCGTCAACTAGGACACGCTTAACATTGTAGCCTGCGATGGCAGCCTGGATGACCAGGGGATCTTGGTGAGGGAAGTCCACACCCTCTGCATCGGCAGGCATGAAGGTAATGTCGTGCTGCGCCCATGCCAACGGTGTCTATGCTGGATATGCCGCCACGTGGTGGAGCTGACGCGCATAAGCTTTCTATTGCCGCGCTGACGAAAACTCCAGTGAAGAGCCCCAGAGATCATATTTATGACCCGGCGCTGGGCCCCTTCCGGGGCCTGTATCCACAGGGTGCCCTCTTGAGGCTGCTGCAGGTGCGCCACCGCTGGTGGGCCCACTTCCAGGGCTCTTATCCCTAGCGACGCTTTGGCGAAGCGTCAAGATGGTGGGACATGTCCGCGTGAGATGATCACCTCGGCCATGCACTTCGCACCACAGGCCGTACTGCTGGCCGTCTCCTTCGGCGCGGGCTCTATCATCTCGGCCCCGACCTCGCCTGCGCCCCCGACCTCTGCGACCCCGTCCTCGGCCAGTGGAGGCACTATTGTCGGAGCCACCCTCAATGTCGAAGATATAGCAGGCTTTTCTGAGCCCTACGCTGGTTGCGCTTGGATTTGTCGTTCGACGAATCCTGTTTACGTTTGGAGGTATCTTTCGAGGGGTCCTACTTGTGGTCGGATGTGTTCTTCGAGAACTCCTGCTTGTGCTTGGAGGCGCTCTTTGGTGAGTCCTCCGCTTGATTGGTGTCAGAGTCGTCGCCCTTGCGCCGTTGTGCATCCTCCTCCGCCCTCACGTACTATTCCATCTTGTCGAAGAACTTGGCCACCATCTTTATCGGCTTACGCGCATTGTACTCGGCTAGCGGCCCTGGGCGAAGTCTTTGGATCACTGCATTGATGATGGTGGTCTCGTTGACGTCCTTGACCTGGCAGCTTTTTCGAGGGCAAGCGCTTGAAGTACTCTCGGAGCTTTTGTTAAATATCATCCAAATGTTTTTTTTTCTAACTATCATCCAGATTTAGAACTTTTGTAATAGAGATTTAATGGCCATGAATTCTCTCCTCTCCCTCTTGAATTCTACCCCGTCCCTTTTGAAAAGAAAATCTCTCCCCTTTAAAAATAAGGATCCCTTGATCTCTAATCCAAAGATCACAAATTTAGATAACAATTAGGAAAAAATATCTGAGTAATACTTAGACACTCCCTATGGAAATGGACTGCTCTGTTTCATTGCAGCCGCATGGCACTGAAGAACTCGTGCAGCGCCGTCCCCGACGACCCGCCGTCCTCCGCCCACGCCCTCGTCATCAGCTCCTGAATCTCCCTCACCAGCCGCTGCATCTCCGCTGCCTCCGCCGTGTCCCCCATCACCGTCTCAACGACCTCGGCCACCTTAGACCTCTCCACTGCCGAGCTCTCCAGGTTCCCCCGCGCCACCTCCACGCACACACCCCGCTCCTCCGCCAGCATCTTGACGTTATAGAACTGCTCCGCCGCGACCGGCCACCCGATGATCGGCACGCCGTGCGTCAGGCTCTCTAGCACCGAGTTCCACCCGCAGTGGCTAAGGAACGCTCCTGTGGAGCCGTGTGCGAGGATCCTCACCTGTGGCGCCCATCCGCGCAACAGGAGGCCGCGGTTCTTGGTACGCGCCTCGAACCCTTCCGGCAGCCACTCGTCCCGGAACGCGCCGTTGATGTCGAACCCCACCGGCGGCCGGATGGCCCAGACGAACGGACGGCCGGTCGACTCCAGTGCCATGGCAAGCTTCATCATCCGCTGGACGATCGAGTTGCGGACCCGAACGACACGCATAAAGACGGACGCCGGAGGTCGCGAGTCCGGCCCGGCGCGATGACGGCGCTATCCGACCGACAAGACCGCCTCTGAAGTCGCGACCGAGGGCCGATGGGCGATCGACCTTGCCAAGAGTGCGGCGCACCATGGCCAGACCAGTAGACTCGAACTCCCCCACGGTGTTCACGAGCACGGCGTCCGTCCGGTACCCGTGCGGTATCTGCCGGTGGTGGTACGCCGTCAACCGTTCTATGCTTTCAGCTTTTAGGAATGCCGGCGAAAGCTGCGACCGGTGGAACACCACCTCCGGGTGCTCCGGCAGGCGGAGCAGGCCGTCGGGGCCCAAGGGCAGCGCCGACATGTTCTTCCACAGGGCGTGCATGATGGCTGTGCCGAGCGCGCCGCAGGAGACGAAGAACGCGTGCGCGCACCCGCGCCGGCGCGCGACGTCCACCGTCCACGCGACGAACACGTCGGCGATGACGCAGACGGTATCATTCTCACCCAGGCCAGAGAGGAAGCCGTCGAAGGCGGGCTCGAGGGACTCGAAGGCCTCGAAGAGAGTGATGAACGCCGGGAGAGGGAGGGAGCTGGTGGACTCGCAGTCGGCGGGCAGGCCATGGTCGGCCGGGACGAACGGCAGCGCGTGGAAACGGATGAAGGACGACTGCGCCGCAGAGGAGGCGCTGATAGCGGCGACGTTGCGGGGAGTGGAGACGAGGGTGATGGCGACGTCCTGGAGCTTGCGGCGGAGGAGGCGGGCGACGGCGACGAAGGCGGCGAGGTGGCCCTGGCCGGGGAAGGGGAACAGCACGACGTGTTTGGTGCTGGTGGTGGCCATGGATGGATGGCCGCTACTGGCTACACGTCTCGATCGGTCGGCTTGTGGTTGGAATTGGATTGGATAGGAGCCGCGAGCGAGCTTGAGATAGCTTGGAATGGTCGGGTCGGGATTCACTTATAATATGGCGTAAGTCTCGTGTTTCGTTTCACTGCGGCGACTCAGCCGCTTGTCTCGTAGGGAAGCGGCGGTATCTATACACATACATCTGCTAATTAGGCACTTTTGAGGACATTCCCATGTTACTCACAGAAAAAAGAAAAGACGTAGCCATTTGTCAGCCGTGAGATCGAATTAACGGCTTAGATTTAATATCTATTTTTAGTAGAGAAGCATTAGATGACTTTTCGGATTCGACTAGCATTGGCTTAGATAATCTTTAAATAGCACTAGTAGTGTGCCCGTGCTAACGCTACGGTAAAATACAAAACAAGATAAAATTTGTAAAAAATAAAACGAACAATCAGATTCATTAAGATTCACGTCTCATATATTGTATAACCAAATATTTTTGCCACATAATGAATGTTACATAACGACTGATCCTTTGAGAAGACGACAACATCATTGGACTCACCCACCGACGACTTTCTCCATCCCCACATTGTTTAAACTTGAAGCTACAAAGAAAACAAACATTTTTGTCACATAAAGAAATATGAAACACAGTAAGGAGATAGATGTTTGTGGACTATTTACTTACCACATCACCATGTTAGGACATCTTTATACACAATATTTTTGGCGCTCTTCCCTGAGGAACAACGTATCAAGTGTTGGAGAAACAAAGAAAAATCTCATTCCAGCTATCCGGAAATCTAGACTGACAGTATTTATGGCGATCTAGCTCATTCCTAATCCTATTACAGAAAATGCTCCTCGATTTAAAATAGCAAGGACAAGAAAAAATATTAGAACATAAAAAAGAATAGACCAAGTCGACTTAATTCATTAGTGGAACAAACAAAATCGGGTATCTGAGCAAACCCTACATGTGGATATAAGCGCTATCAGCTAAAAGCGTATCATTGAGTTTTACAAGACTGCATCATCGGGGCCAGAACAAATAAAAACGACTATGTTCCTTTAACCTAGATCGAGCTGCAATCATCTCGCCAAGCTTTCCAAACTGCAATCTACATGATATTACATAGTTAAGACCTTGTCTTGGATTGGAATGGCGAAAACAACATACAACCTTTGATTATGTTTTATGCAACACAAAAGTCAGACATGAGTTCTTCATATGAAATCATAACATCACTCTATCGTGTCGTGCAAAATCGTGTCATTGGCATGAAGCGGTTTAGCGATGTAGAATCGCACCATCTTCAACAAATGCAATCACAATAGTCTTCATACCGCCATCGAGATGGTGCCAAAAGCACTCTAGGCCTAATGGATCGGACATGATCCAAAGCTGCTTCGGGGGACATGCTCCTATATTTAATCTGTAAGGCAAGGGAGATAATAAGCTATCAACAAACTGAGGGGGAAGATGTATAACATTGAGGTCAATTTTTATGTAGTTTATCCTACCAAATAGCACAACACAATAGTGGTGCTTCGTCCTCTTCCACTTTACAATGAACATAAGTAGTACCACCTTGTGATGCATGCCCTGAAAAATAGGCAACTACACATTAAATTTTACCCATTTGAGGTACATGGAATTTTTAAAAGAATTACATTTGATCTTTATTTCTTTCACATTTAAACCAAACCTAATGAATATCTGTCATTGCTAAATGCTAAGGCATAAGCACATGGTTTGATGACTCAATTGTGAAATTTGTGATCGCATCATCCCTGGTCAATACCACATTTCACAAGGAAACTCTTTAACATAGTTCATAATTATGTAGGTAATGCGGATAGGCATTGTTGTTTGAAAAGCTTATGCAGACAGCTAGTCACAGGAAATCACAATTTGGCATGGCAGAAAAAAGGATGGAATAGAGTTGCCAAACAGAAAAAATCTAGTAACATCTAACAAGAAAATGACATTTCTGAATATAATATAGAACTCAATGTCTATTGATATACATAAATCAAGCGTTGCAGAACGAGCAACATGTAGCCATGCTTTGGTAGGTTACTATCCTGTCTACATAAATTATTGAATATCGATGTTGTCTAACAAAGCAGTTTCACTTTAATTCCTTTCTTGTCAAGAACTACGTTAATTATTTCACTTAATTATCGTCCATGATGTCATATACAATGACTGCAATGTAACCTTCATCCTCGCCGTTGGGAAGGCGGTTTGCATTAGAAGAGAGTGCTGCAACTTACATGTTGCTATACCTACTACATCGATACTAACTACCTATAAACAATCGATACAATACCCAATTCCCTATACAATAGTTGACCACAAGCTATCACCTGCCTCCCTTGCCTGAGTTGACTGCTTCCTTCCCTTTGAGTTGACCACTATTAGCTTTGCTTGCTAAATGTAACAAGATGTCTACTTGCAGGAGAAAAAAATATTCCATAACGTGAAGTACTAAAGACACCAGGAAAACTGAATTGTAGATTAATCACATATGTTTGAAATGGCATGAACTTACGGTGGATAAAATCCATGGCTCGACAAATATCCTCGTGAGAAGGTGCAAACAGTAGTCTCGTGGGTATCACAAGGTGATCAATCCCATGGGCCCGAAAAGGAAGGAGCGTTATTCATCAGAGAGACTTTTTCTCGACCGGGAATGCATGAGAGTGATGGACAAGACTGAATAAATCATAACATGTATGAAATTGCACTTTGTGAATTCAAGGTGAGAAGATTATTGACAACACAAGGACATTCTACATCGTTAAATTAAGGTGGTTGAGTACAAGGTTCTAACTCGTTGACACTCGAGTTCAAAATACAAAGGAAATCATGCATTTAGGGAATCAAGTGAGGGAAAATTTACAGTATAAGGACGCCGAGACCAGAGTCTCGTAAGGCCTGCTCAATGTTACAACTCCTGAACTCCAAGTTGCTTCAAACGTGGAACATCACTTGGGAAAGGAACAATACCAAAGAAAATACATCGCAGATGGATGTTGGACAAATTAGGCGATGTGATCCTTATAGCACAGAGCCGGACTCATCATGATGCACACCTCAAAATACTAAATTGTGTAAAGCAACAATGTAACAACTAACAACGGCAACCAAACGCGTACTATGCAGAAATGGCTGTCCTTTCGCCATCGATGTCATGTAATGCATGTGCCTCTGTGGTCCTAGGTATGTACACATATTCACCCACCGGCAAGGAATGAAATACCACAAGACACTCTGAGATCAAGAACAAGCAGAGGGTGACATATCGACATACATATTGACGGATAGCACAAATTTCTTACAAGACTGTTTGGTCGCGCTTATGGTTTTTGGCTAAAATTTTTGAATTTTGACTGCTTATGATATATATTACGGAGAAAGATACTCACTTGCGATTTTGACTGCACAGATGTTGGACTTTAACGTGTACATCGCTTAACTTGTAGACCCCGCCTTGAGAAAATATTTTGTTTGAAAGTTAGGTATTATAGCAAAACTAAAAGCTGCCACTTCGGATGGAAAGAATGTACATGGAGCCCGAATGAACAGCACAAAGCACAAAGAACAATCGCTGCTCACAAGGGTGTAAAGGGTCTTATAGGCTCTTAGCTTTACGACATGTGACGACATCGATAAAAACAACTTTTAAGCACCAAAAGCAAACATCAAAAATCAAAGGCAATCTCAGAGAGTGTACAGAGCTCACAATAAAGTTTCACTGCGCAGAGCCAAGTATAGAAACCAAATGCAACAACATAGTATAGATGGCACAATCCCGCAGAAAATCGATGCTCAAATCACACTACTCGCCGCTAAAAAGGTCACCCTATTATCCAAGCATCACAACGCCAAGTGAACTAACCGCACATGAATAAGTCGTAGTAGGCACGCCACGACAATCGCGTAAACTAAGGCATGCCTATAATCCCAAACCAAAATAATCACTAATCGCGTAAAGCAAACGCAAGGCGTGGTCACCACCGTCGACGCGATCCCACCACCGAACTCCGCCGAACCGGTTGCGCAAAGACGTTGTAGAGCAGCGTCGGATAGAATAAAGACCGGCGAGGCACCGACGAGTGCGTGCCGCGCCTCACCACGCGACCGCTGCCGCCCGTGGCTCGACTCCTCCCGCCTCCGCTCCTCCATCATTTTGGCCCAAGCTCCACCCACGGTAGTACATACTATCGGACAACGCTTAATTTCCTATAACCATCGTAATCGAATATAGAAAAGATGCATATTAATGCACTACTGATTCAATTTTGTGTGCAAAACAAAGAAAATACCGAGTTGTACTCATGGGGCTGCAAATGCTTTGCTCGAGCCTTATCAACCAACTCCTTCCATTTCCTTGACAATGAATAAATGTCAACCTGCATAAACCAACAAGTAACCACCCGCTTAGCAAAAGTACCATCATAAGCATCACCCTTCAAGATATACAACAAATACGTAAATCATTCAACCTTATCAAAGATCCCGAAGCAATCGGAGTAATCAACCCACCATCTATGGCCACCGCCACAACAATGTTGATGCTATCGCTGTAAGTGAAGCTCTTCCTATCCCTCGCACTGGAGTTCACTACGGGTGTTGCACCAGCGCCATTGCGGTTGCCTTTGCCATGTGGCTGTCATTGTCACTCCCTTCGCCTTAATCTGCAAGAAGGTCACTCCTTTATCCAGTCATCCCACAAAGATAAGAATCATAGAACATTGCAAAACAAAAGACGCCACTTTCTTGTAAAGCTCATCAAGAGCATCATCGTGATAGTGTATCCGACTCAATGTGGGCACGGCAAGGCTCTCCACCATGTTCTTGCTCACAATACCTGCATTGTGGTGAATGGCACCGCCAACCCCAATGGCACATCCGGTCGTGCACCGCCGCCATTGGTGCCATCTTCTTGCGCAGCCGCGCAGCCTCGACATCCTTTGCCACAACCGCCCGCCACCCTGCACCCGAATTGAGAAAAGATCAACGTTGAGGTCCTTGGCGAAGCTTCTTGGCGCTCGCGACGCAACTACCGTGCCCCGCCTTGTGTTGTCGGGCGAGGGCGACGCCGAGCAGATCGCATCGGTGCTACCTATGCCGAGGAGGCGGAGGAGGGGATGCTTCTTGGGCAGCGGTTTCTTGAGGCGGCGGCGAGGCGGGGCGGAGGAGAAGGATGCTGCTCGGGCTGTGCGAGAGGATCTCGCCTCGGACTCGGCGAGGAGCGCGATGGAGAGGTCGCAGACGGAGGCGGTGAGGCGGAAGCCCTTGGCCTCCCACTCCTTAGGCGCCGCCCAGCTCCTCCTCCTTCCGGAGCAGTGTGCACGACCGCCCCGGCGCTGCGCCTCCTCCACCACCGCACGCGCAAGACGATCACACGAGCTCTCACGCCGACCACCGATCGAGTCGAGGGGATCTCGCAGAGTTGCGGTGCTGCTAGTGAAGAGAGAGGTGTCGGGGCGTACCCAATGCCGCGGGTGCCGCCGGTGACGAGGGCCGTCTTGCCGTGGAGAGACCATCTCCCCAGCTCTCCCGCCTTGCCCGAAGTCTCCGCCGCAGGCCCCGCGGCGGCACAGCGGAGAGGCGGATGGACGCGGCCCCGCCTCCGCCGCGCTCCGGGAGGGGCGAAGAAGTGACCGGGAGGGGGACGCGATGGTAAGCGAGGCGAGGGTTTCGGCGGTGGCGGAGGCCATCGGAGGGGGAGAGGGAGGGGAGGCGAGCCCCAAACCCTAGACTCGCGACCGGGAGGATAAGAGAGCACCAGAGAGAGCTCGACTCGAGCTCCTGCGCGTGTGGAGGAATCGGTGGGGAGGTGTCGCGCTCGGGGTGAGGAGAGGAGAGGAGAGATGAGGAACGGAGGAAGGCAGAGGCCGAGACGAGACGGGACGGAGGGAAGGGGTGGGGAGGAGGAGGCATCGGCGGCGGCAGCGCGTGGGTGGAGAATTGAAGGGCGTCGGGGGCGTGCGTGTGGGTGCAGGGTTTGGGGTTCAATGATGTGCATGATCCAAATAATTTTAGCCTTAGGATCTTCAATGAGTAAGAGAAGAAGGTTTGAGGAGAGATCTAGACCATTCATTTGTATGAAGTTGGATTATTTTGGTACACAAATCTGGGTGGACTTAGATTTGGCATGACTGTGGGGGTGGTTGAGAGGGTGGATTTAGTAAAGAAAATTTTGGTGTATTATAGAGTAGGGTAGATTAGCTCAGAAACAAAAAGGCTTGTTTTTACCGGAAACAAATATTTTTATCAAAAACAAATACGGTATAAGACTATCCGACAATCACAGTATTTTTCGAGCAGCTGAAGGAAGGCAACGAAGCGATACAGCGGAGCGGTCGTAAACTGCTACAGTGAATTTACGACCACAACTCGAAGTGATCGGTAGCGAGTGTGAGTAGTAGTACGGCATCGTAAGTGGTCGGAATCGGTCGTAAACGACTCTAACTGGTCGTACAAGGTCATGGGAGGTCGTAAGACTTTCCAACATATCATAGTAATAGTTGTCTAGATCAGATCACCGTGGTCGAACTCCGTTCCGAACACGTTCAGATCTCCCCGATGAAATCGTAGCTCCTTAGGACCACTTACACCGTGGTCGTAGCCTTCGTCGACCCTGCTCAGCAACATTACAACATGGTCGTAGCCTCCTTACGACCACGTTCAAACTGCCGTGGTCGAACACCTTTCGACGACATCTACTGTAGGTTTGCCGTGGTCGTAATAACATTGTCCTTGGCCGTGGTCGATAATCCTTTACGACCACGTTATGCGTGCCTTCAACGTGGTCGTAAACCTCTCGATCGCCTCCTACTTTGCCTTGCCGTGGTCGTAGGTCCTCCGAGCACGCCTCTTTCGCTTTTACCGTGGTCGAACGCCTTTCAACCACGCCTATTGACGGTTTTATGTGGTCGTAAGTCTTCTTACGACCACTTACACCGTGGTCATAGCCTTCTATGACCACGCTTAGCGACTTTACAACGTGGTCGATCCTTCTTACGACCACATTCAAACTTCTTCGTTGCGGTCGACGCCTTCAAGGCGGGTTGGAGGAGGCGCGAGAGAGGGCGGCGATTGAGTCGGCGGGCAGCGGCGACCGGTGGATCTCGGTGGATTTGAGCAGGAAGGGCAGTCCCCATGGCGACTCCACCGCGTTAGTCCAATCCCATGGCGCCCCCACCGCGTTGGAGCCATGTAGAATAATTTTAACTGGTGGTTTATAGGGGTAGAGATTACAAATTTCGGATGGAGCCATATGTAACATACGTGATGACACTCTTTAACACTCAAATTGATGGAGCAAAGATGATTACTCGAAATTCCTCTTACGCACCTTGCCCAAGCTTGAACTTGAAAGGAGTTCCGCATGTCACGCTCAAATCGAACTTGGTTCCATCAAGAAGGGTGCAGTGTAATGAATCGCAAAAAACATTTTAGTTCCATTTGCTCCCATATCAAACAAAAGAAGCACACATTGTAGCAATCATTCATGTACTATCTATCATTGAGCGAAGAGTAAATTACCTCTATCACACTGAAAAATCCAACTGAAAATGTCTAACACAATTCTTATATACTTATCAAAGTTTGCACGAAAATGTTGCACTCTCTTGCATACAAGTGAGTACCATTTTCAAACATGATGATCATCCGGGGGAGCATAGAGAACTCCGAATTATAGCTAGCTCATAGCAAGAAATTCATTCGACAATACCAAATAGCTGTCTAATGCCAAATAGCCGGCAACAGCATCTTTCTTTTGAAGTTGATTGATGTTTGAACAATATCATGGCTCGATTCCTATTACTGTACCTTCAATATGTACTCCATAACAACACTGGATTCTTGTCCTGCCATAGCCGAGACCTACAAGAGTAAAATAAAGAATTAACTATCGTTATTTTTCCAATAAAAATACAAGACATCTAAGAAGTCCCCTTGAAATGTTTCTGTTCAATGCTATGCTAGTTAGATAAATATGTCTAAGCAACATAGAGTGCTCTTATGTGATAGCGACCTCACCTTCATATAGACATCAATATCATTATCTGGCTTGATGTTCTCACTTTTTCCTTCTTGCCAACTCAATCGGCATATATACAACAAGGAAAGCAACAAAGCTCAAGATCCATTATATGGTCTCGAATAAGCCAAATTCAGGCACATACCGCTTAGTTTGATTACCATAGAATGCATTCTGATACTTAGCAAATGGGATAACAAATTCAGTAGGGCTAGCTCTGAAAATATGAAGATGGTTTCAACAGCCAATGCAATTCACCAAAATTGAGCTCATCAATAGTTTATATTGGACATTAAGTCGAAACACAGAACTAACCTTGGGTTATAAAAGATAGTAAATGGGTTGTGCCGGCGCTGGCGCGTGGTCGCCATCGAGGCGTCCGTCCTGGAGGCACCTCACTGCCGCCTTCGCCATCCCAGCTTCTCATCGCCGGTCGTGGTCGCACCTTCCCAAACCTTAAACATTAAACCTTAACACATTTTCCTTTCCATTAATATATATTTTTCCACTTAACTAATTAACGACATCACTTAGTACCTGTTGGGGATTTTTGTTTTCCATCACCATAAACCGTCATTGGTTGTTTCCGCAAAGCCTGGAAATGAGGTGCTGCCAATATTAAGTAATGCTGAACTTTTATGATATTCCTTTTCCTAAGAATCAGAATCATGAGTTGAGACAAACCTGTGCAACAAAGTTGCTAATGACTCGGCCATCATCTAAACACATACGAGGGCCATATGTGTTGAATATGTGTGCAATTCTCACCGAGTAAAACAGTTCCATAGTTAAGTTTGCTCTTCAAGAAATGGAATACAATAACATGGCAAAAATATTACTCGAAGCGACATATAAACAAAGAGTGTATGTACTACAGACTACAGAAAGATTGCCTAAATCTTGCCAAAACAAAACCACCGCCCTATCACATGTTGATGTTCCAAATTACCAAGTTCCATCTGCTTTCTATAAAAGGAGTGTAACACACTCTCCTCCCTGAATCGAAAACATTTGTCTTGTACACCATCGCTAAGGAACCCATTCGAAAACAAAATGTAATCAAACGAACAACCGCAAAATTCAGGTTCTTCCGGCAATGCAGCACAAAATTCCAAATTTTCCACAAGTGACCAAAGATGCAAAAGGCAACAAGATATATTCATATTCATATGGTGTTTCTAAAAGATAGATTCGGTGGAAAGAGTAGCAAAGCGTGCAGGCCTGAGATCAACACAAAGCGCTATGACACAAAGCATCCAAGATCCACCTTATACATAAAGGAAATGGTCCTAATAGCTAAAATCATAGCATGAAGTTTGTACCTAGTTGTCAATTCACCACATTATGGGCAGCCACATAGCTGATCAAAGTCGAATTTGCATTCCACAAGATGACACATTTCAACAATTTCTCGGACACTACATTCTAAACCACTCTCGATCATTTAATCCAGAATTTGCATTACGCGATAAGCATTCTTATGACATGATCTCGTAAGTTTTATCAGAAGCGGAAAATGCTAGTAGCAATACCTTTGCAGTCCGAGGAGAGCACCCTCTTGCCGCAGTCCATCTCATAAACGATCCTGGCGTCCTCCGAGTCGTGCACGGTCACCTTCTCCTCGGCGGCCATCACGAATCGGTCGCCACCGGCGCTGTCCTCGGCGTATGCGACCGCCGACACGGGGCGCTCGAGGCGGCACGCAAAGCTGCGGCGCTCGCGGACGAGGTTGAGCATGGGGAGAAGGAGATGCAGGGTAGGGAGGGAAGGAGGCGGTGGCGGCGGGTGGGGAGGAAGGAGGCGGCGGCGGCGGGGGGAGGGAAGGAGGACTTGCTCTCGAACTCATCCCCAAGCGGGTCCAACACCCGGCCGCGGATCATGTTGTCGCCGCTCTCGCCGTCATCGTCGGATCCGCCCACTCGCTAAGCGCCCAGTGATCTTTTGGAAAGGGATTGGGCGCGAGGACGCGCCAGTGGAGACGGTATCACGGTGGAGGCACCACGAAGGGGGGGTTCGGTGGGGGCGGGGAGGAGGCGCGCAGCGGGGAGGGGAGAGCTCTGGCCGCTGGGAGCACGCGAAGGAGGAGATCGCGCGCGAGGAGGCGCGCGCGCTAGGGGCGGGGTTGCGGTGACGGCGAAGAAGGCGCGAGGTGGCGGCGCCGCCGCCAGCCATGGTGGCGTGGCGGCGAGGAGGGAGTTTGGGTTTTAATGGGGTGGGAGGAGTGGCGGAGGAGGGGACGACGGGGAGCGAGGCGCGGGGAGAGGTGGAGATGGGGAGCGCGGTGCGGTGGAGGACGGGAAGCGAGAGGGAATGGCGGAGGAGGAGGCAGCAGCGGCGCGAGCGGGAGGAGGAGGAGGAGGCGAGGCGGCCAGGAGGAGGCGCGGGGAGGATGGGGAGGCGAGGAGGAGGCGCGGGGGACGAGGGGGAGCGGGGAGGCGGAGGAGCGGAGGAGGCGCGGGGAGGCGAAGGACAGGGAGAACGCGGGAGGCGCGGGAGAACGCGGTTTCGCAGAGCGGGATGTGGCGGCGACCGCATGCGAGCCGCGAGCGTGAGGGACGCGGGAGGGTACCGCAGATCCATTGAAGGATGACCGTTTGATATGGTTGAGTAAGGAGAGAGAATGGAGGAGAGTTAACTGTGCGCACGTTTTTATGATGGTGTATTTCGGTGCATATTGTGGTGTGGACGTAGTTAAGGTTATGACCGTGAGCAGTAATTGTTGGGTGGATATAGGATAATTTTAACTGGTGGTTTATTAGTTTAGATAATCACGGCCACTTTGTTACGAAAGCTAGAAGATTATATGAATAAATACCAGCACTATCCTAGAAGATTTAGTCTATAAATAAAGAGATTATTGTAACATGTAAATAGATTTTAGAATTAATAAAGACTTTGTGATGTTCTCTCTCATTGGCGTCTTCTATATTTGATCTACTATGTTTCTTGATGATTGATCTCGTGGATTACATTGCCGTTCATCTCCTCAACGATTTCTTAACACGTTAGTAGCACGAATCACTCTACAAGATGCACGGTTTGCAAATCACACACCAATCTATTATGCATTGCTATTCATGATTTAATCTAAATTGATTCCATATTATCTAGCAATGTTATGATTAGATCAATCTTATGCTAATTGTTCCTAGCAATAGATTAATCTCTAATTTATGTTTTAGATCTAGAATCCAGTAGATTATTCATGTTCTAGATCGGATTGGCAAAATAGAATCAGATTTGATCGATACCCAAATCATGAAATCAAAATCACACCCAATCCTCGGCATTATGCAGCCGCCATGACCAGTGCCTGAAGCCGTCGGCCGCCGTACAGCCGTTGACCGCCGCATGACCTCGGCCATCGGGCCGCCGCACGGTCGACGATCGCCGCCCGATGCTCTGCGTCTCCACTGATCCCAGCGTCGCTGCGCAATCACCGCCCACCTCACAGCCTTGGATGCCACCAGCACGCAGCTTCAAGCCTCGCCTACCACCAGACCACTATTGCCCGAAGCGGACGCCACCGCCACCTGAAGACTTGCGCCGGCAGCCCGTAGCCACCACATCGCCTCCAGATCTGAGGCCGCTGGCCGGATTCACCAACACCGCCTCGAAGCGCGGCGGGTGTAAAGCAATGACGCATGTCCGGCCGCTAGCCGCCAGCGCTCGAGAACACCGACTTGTCGCCCTTCTCCAGCTTGAAGCCGCCGGCGCCACATCGGTCATCAGTGCTCACACCCACTAGCCACCTGAGCTCAGCTGAATCCCGCAGCTGCCCAAAGCGGCCACCCGCCGCCCGTTGCAACCACCCGCCGGTCGCTGACCACCGCGAGCGCACGCCAGCCATGCCCAAATCGCTCGCATCACCAGCCGCTCCGAACGGTTTTGCCGCCGTCGCCACAGGGTATGACCGGTGCCTAGGCTTAACGCTAGCCACCAGTCAGTACAGGCCGACGCGGGATTTGGGTCGAATGGGACAACATTCGGCCCAAAACGAAAAAGAGGAAAGAAAAAGGAAAATCCGGTCGGTGGTAGTTTTGCAAATAACCCCTCAAATTTTGGTAAATTAAATAAGCCTCCTGGAAAATTGAAAACAACTATAAAATGTTACCCTGACGTTTGTTAGAATTGTAATTAAGTCCAGAAGACCGAACTTCTTCCCACATGATTTATTTCTTAGATCATTTAAGCTTCATTATAATCTAGCGAGCTTATGATATTATTGTTTTATGGTTTTAGAATTATTTTCTTCAGTATATTATTTCTGCTTATTTAAGTAATCCAGAAAATTGCTTATTAATTAGTAGAAATTCATTAAAATTGCTAGAAAATTCCAGAAAATTCTAGAAAATCCTCAAACATGGTTTTAGGTATATGAACTTCTGTAAATTTGTGAAACCTTGCACTTGGTGTACTGGAAGTATCATATTTCTTTTATGGTTTATTTCCTTGCATTGTATGTTTGGGGATTTATTTAATGGGTAGTAATTCTAAAAATTACTTAAATGCCTTAATAATTATCAGAAAATCCCAAATATTGCTAGGAAAATCTGGAAAATGATAAATTATCTACTGAGTTGATAAATGTAAATCTTTACTATTTGCACTCATTTCATGTACTTGAAATTACTTACCAGAAGTAAGTATGTACAAATTGCATGAATATTGTAAGACTTTGGGCATCACTAAGTAGATATTCACGTGTCCTAAATGGTTGTAGTTGTATCACCTAGGCTTTTTTCTTCATCATATAGTCATGCTAATGTCATGCTTGATGTTGACGTAGCTGTACCCTTTTACCGCTGGAAGGTAAAAACTTTGTAGTTTATGAGGTATTGTTTCTACTCTACCATGAAGAATGACTATATGATTTAGATCCATTGGGCATAAGGGCCTTCTATGAAAGAATGGCCAAACCTGTAAAAGGTTATTTGTGTTCCTGTAAACACTTTGACAGGATCTACTTTTGTTTTTAGGACCAGAAGTCCACACACGAGTATTACTCCACCGTGCACCATTTTGTCTCTGGACTGAGTGTTAGACCATGTGGCTAGGTCTAGGTTATTTTGGTGATGAATAATTGACAATGGTTAATTTATGATGAATATTTCATAATACTGCTTATCGATGTTATGCGAGACATGTGGCATGTGTGGGCTGATGTTGGTCAAGTTGGAACGAACTTGTGTTGAAAAAATGTTCTTTGGTCTTTACATATGCAAGTTGAGCATGGAGACAATTATGGTCGGTGACGTGGTGGATCAGGACTAGGATGGGAGATCGAAGGTTCCGACAGTCAAGGAGGTCACGAGATAGTTGGGCTCATGCTTAGAGTGCATGAAGATCAGAGATAAATGATACGTATTGGAGCTACGGAGGTGCGATCCAGAGGCTAGACACGTGGTGGATAATGCGTGCAGAAGCTACGGGAGGTGCGGTTCTTGAGGCTTTGACACATAACGCATTAGAAAAGTTGGAATTTTGGAAAACCCGTATTAAGAAGTGTTTCGGGTCCCTTTGCTGTTGATATTGGATTAGAACTCGTGGGCTTAGGCTCAGCCTGTGGCTTTTGGGAGAGACTAATTTTGTGCTAGGGTTTAGGGATGCTAGGAGGGCACTTTGTAGTCACCATGATTCAGAAATAAAGTTTAGATTTATTCCAAAAAAATTCTAGCAACACGTTTCATTTTGTTTGGCTGTGCACTGAAGCCATCATTGGCATCGCTTTCCACACTCACCCACGCGAATCTCCTTAGGCAACAACCGAAGAAAAGGTGATTGCTTTTTGCCTTGATTCACATGGAGAGACATGCATCACGTACGGGCATGGGACTTCGATCTTTGTTCTTGGTCAGTGCGTTTTGAAGTTGTGCAGAGAAGAGCACAAGTAAGTTGTTTTTTATTCTTTTCATGCATGACGCCGGATGGATTGACTAGTAAAAATATTAGCACCTTGGTTTTATCTTTTAATCATCACATCAATAGCAGTATGGAGTTAGGAGAGAAAAGAGATGCAAGTGATCTGTGACAGACAACAAAAGAAAAGAGATCAGAGTAGCAAATGTAAGTGACTTTACAATTTTCATATGCTACAGTACTCTACAGTATTTGCTACAGTACCAAAGATAAAAAACAATATTTTCTTGCTATTTTTTTATGTAATTTTGTGAAAAAGCTTCTGCTAGGCATTGCAATCATAACCCCCCTCTGATTGCTATTGACAATCCTACACTAAGTTTAGGTAACCCGTATGTTACTAATAAATAGGCGCATTCATAAGCAAGAATATACCTACGGTGAACAATATGGAGACCAGTAGCATTCTCCCTATTATCCCTTAGCTTCATTTAGATATCATATTTCCTACGTGAGTAGAATCAATAGTATAGATACAACTCCTATCGAGCTTTATTTTCTCATATGGCATAAATGTGTTTGGCCTAAGTTGTTCTGTTAAGCCTTACCCCTGCTGAACCGTTGCTTAATAAAACACATTACCGGTAGCATATCTTACCTGCAGTAAAATAATTAATCATGCATGAAATAAAATTTGTAAATATTATGCCTGACATTTGAAAAGAATGATATGCCTCAGTTCACTAGCCCTTTATGCATTAATGCCCAGATGGTAATAAGAAAATTGTCCCTCTTGAAGACACAAGGCATTTAGTCAAATGTTAAATCCCAGAAGGATCAGCTTGACTAGAAAACTCTATAAACCCCAAAGACTTGAATTCTATAAATAATCACCATCTTCCATATTACCATGTATATGTCGGTTTCACGCCAACAAAAATTTAACTACTGAAGTAGTACAATAGCAATTTATTACTAAAACTTTGAGTTCATTCAAAGCAAATGCTAGAAACAGGCGCTCTCACTTGGAATTTTGTGGTTGCCATGAAAAGGGGGAGAAATTTGGGGCATATATGGAACCTCCAAGGCACAAGAGTAATGACAAGCATAGTGGCATATCCTAGGTCAAATCTAGAAGCAAATAAGCTTGAAGCTATAAATAATCTATTTTATTTGAGAGATAATGGAAACTGCTATCCACATTATTGGCAAAAAAATCATTGCAACCCTTGAAGGGTAATTGATTTGTCTCCAGTAGTATATTAGTCACCATATACGACCACATACATGGTAATTGCACGGTAGATGAAGCTGCCGCACATATGCCACTGGAAGCTATAGCCATTTTCTTAAAGAAAACATAACTCTCAAAATACTAGATGACCTATTGGATTTTAATGAACCCAAATGATCTAAATCTATCATACTTATTTGGCATTGTTGTAGGGGAAGCACGATCGGTGCCTGTAAGGACCCAGATTTTACAATCCGGATTCCTCTGTGATTCCACCGCACTATTTCTGGATCGAGATACCGCTCACGCTTTACGCTGAATATCAAATTACATATCATGCGGAAGCGTAAATATAATAGTAGACTTACTCATGGGCGAATAGGCGAAATCATTAAATTGCAGCAATGAAGAACGAAGCACGCAAGTGGGACCTTCAGGACATGCCCACATGCAGTCAACTGGAGGTTCGCGACCTAGCCCTTGACATCTTCATCTTCTTTATCATTATGTCCAATTGTGTTGCTGAGGCGTAGTGATCGGACTCCTAACTCTGGATTTGTTGTGAAAGCGAGTGTGAGCACAAACCACCGTGCTCCGTGAGCCAATACACAGGATGCAAATATATAGTATGCATGGCTTATCAAAGGAGAGGCTCGGGTTATTTTAATTGCCATAAATCCGCTTTTAGTAGCATTATTGTTTAATTGTAGTTCTATTATTGCAACCTAAGACCCACACAACGATTGCCATCATATATTTGTTCCACCGATCAACATTTTACCTTGCATTGTCTAAGAATTGCATTAATCATGTCGGGTTACCAACTCTCATACGAAGTCAAATTTTAACCACAAAATCATAGATCCAATCTCGATTCCTTTTACCACTTCGATCGGTTCCTCGGTCTAAAGAAAATTCAGTATTTTTTATTTTAGATCCACCAATATCTTTTGTATTCTAAGTCCTAACGATCCAATTTTTGCAGTTGCTAATCATCAACTCTTCACTTCGGACTCTAACAATTAGCCATCATAATTATTCTTAACTCCACCAATATCATATATATCAGGACTTTCTAACCATCCAATCCCCTCTGTTTTTGATTCAAACCATAATTTGATCTTCCGGTAATCAATCCTATCTTCCATCATCTATCTCTATTAATTCACCACTATATGCATATCCACCAAGAATAATATTGATCAAGTTTACAACTCACAAGTATGCATCCACCAGGAATATTAGTGATGAATTCTACGTTTCACTAGTATACATCCACCAAGGGTATTGTTGTTGGGGTGGCCCCCACCTAAGCCCAGCAGGCCTGTTAAGAGAGTGTAAGGCCCAGAATGGGACATGTATAGTGACATAGGTACCCCTGAGGGAGGTACTCATGTGTAAGGGTATAATTGTAAAGGCACTCCCCATGTGGATGTATATATGTAGGACATAGGCCATGGGGAAAGGGGCTAAGCCATTTTCTACTCACCTAACTCCCACTACCATACTCTCTCTGCTTGGTCTCAGAGCCACAACAGTTGGCGCCGTCCGTGGGAGGGCAAGAGCAAGCCTCTGTGTCTCAAGGAGGATGGCACCAAAGAAAGCTTCACCGTCGGCGGCGAAGAAGAAGAAGGCGGAAGCGGCGAAGTCTCGCGTCAGCACTAGGGCTTCGGCTTTAGCAGCCGCAGGTATGAGCGGTGGTGCAGGTGCGACCGTGAACCCCGCCACCGACGCGACGCCCAACCCCGCCACCGACGCGACGACCAACCCCGCCACCGACGCGACGCCCAACCCCGCCACCGACGCGATGACCAACCCCGCCAGCGACACAATGCCAGACCCCACCAGCACCGCCCCGACGACCAACCCCGGCGATGGCAACGCAGGCACATCCGTTTTTCCACCCGGCGCAGAAGCGGTGAATGGCCCCAGCGGCGACGCGAACCTCGTCACCGGCTCCAGGGTCCTCCAGGACAACGCGGCGGGCAGCTCGGGCGCGTAGGCCGTGGTCACCGTCGTGCCGGTAGCACCGCCAAGCGCACCGACGGTCCCAGCCACGCCTGCGGTAGAGGTCGCCTGGCCGCGGCCCTCGCCGCAGCGTTCGGCGGAGCTAACAGACCTCCGTGGAGCTGTGCGGCACATGCAAGAGGCTCAGAGCCAACACGCCCCCCCGGCGGTGACATCCGAACCCGCTCCAGAGAGGGCGGATAGCCACGACGCCCCTACGTCTAGTCACGTCCCATTGCGGCGCGTAGACCCGGAGTCCCCGCTTTCCGCAGGCCTACAACAGGCGGCATGGCATGAAGATTTCAAGTTCCTGAGTGTCATCGAGGCCTACAAAGGCGACTCCGACCCGCGAGAGTTCGTGCGCGTGTATGAGACCGCTGGCGGAGACGACACCACGAAGGCAAAAGGACTCCCTCTTGCGTTACAAGGGGTGGCGCTATCCTGGTTCTTCATCATTGAACCACATTCCATCTACGCATGGGAACAGATTCGCGACCAACTCTACAACAACTTTCAGGGAAACTACGTCGAGCATTTCGATGTGGACCAGCTCTTCGCAGTCAAGCAAAAACCCGAGGAAAGGCTCCGGGATTACTTCAAGCACTTCGCGAAAGTGCGCTGCCAGGTTAAGGACGTCAACGAAACAACTGTCATCAACGCAGCAATACAAGACCTCCGGCCGGGACCGATGGCCGAATACAATGCGCGCAAGCCCATTAAGACGGTCGCGAAGCTCTTCGACAAGATGGAAGAGTACGCCAGAGCGGAGGAGGACGCGCGGAGGCGACACGGTGATGACTCCGACACCAACAAGGCGGAAGGCTCGGCAAAGAGCGAAGGCTCGCCGAAGCAGGGCTCTTCGAAAGGTAAGCGCAAGCAAGAGCAGCCGAAGTGCGCCTCCGAATGCAAGGACCCCCAACCCAATGACCCGCCAGGCAATAGGCCCAAGCGCGACCAACGTAAGTCCAGGAAACCCCGTTACATCTTTGACATCGAGGGCGGCTCTGAAGACAACGCCTCCGCAGGTCGCGGAGGCAGAGGGCGCCGAGGCCGAGGACGGGGACGTGGCCGGGGTCGCGACGACAGAACCCGCGAAGAGTACGGCGACCAGCACCACGGGCAGTGGTGCGAAATCCATGGCCGAGGCAACCACGACACGCGTGCTTGCGTCACTATCGCAGCGCTACGGCAGAGCGTCTCCAGGGACAAAAACCCGGATACACGCGTGCCCGTGGTGGCCCACGTCCAACACCCCCAGGACCAAGGAATACAACCCCAGGAAGGTCTCCTGCGAATTCAGGCACATGTGCAACAACCTCGGGAGGGCCTCCTACAGTTACAAGCCCTGGAAGGAGCCTAGCGCAGGATCATCAACGTCATTTCTAGAGGCTCCTCGCTGGAGTTCGCCTCGGCGCGGCAATGAAAGGCTTACGCGAGGAGGCTGCACCACGTCGCGGCATACCCGGCGCAGGCGCCGCCGGAATGGGCACAACACGAAGTCACATTCACGCCCGCTGACGCCGAGGGCGTGGAGTTTCCCCACCAAGACCCTTTGGTCGTCCGGGTCCTTGTAGCCGGATGCGAAGTCAGGCGCGTCCTAGTCGATGGAGGAAGCTCCGCGAATATCCTGTTCGCCGCGGCCTTCGACCAAATGGGGATCCCTCGGAGTCGATTGGGCCCTTCAGGCATCCCGCTGCAAGGATTTGGAGGGCAGCCTTTGCGCGCTTTGGGCCAGATATGCCTCCAAGTCTCCTTCGGCCAAAACGACAACGTGAGGAGCGAAGACGCCATCTTCAACGTAGTCGACATTCCATACCCCTACAACGCCATATTAGGACGGCCGCTCCTAAATACCCTCGGGGCAGTCCCGCATCACGGCTTCCTGTGCATGAAGCTTCCTGGACCGCGAGCCATCATCATTGTCCATGGCGACCAGGACATGGCTCGGCGCATAGAGCTTGGCGCCAGAGGTCCATGCCATGCGGCTCGCCAAGGCACCTAAGTCGGGTGTGCAGATGCGGAGCCCTCGGGCGCCCCCCGAGAGCGTCTCACGTTCCTCGGGCACAAGGTTGCCCCGGCAGCAGCGGCTCATCAGCGGTCGCCCCGTCCTCATAGCGGTTAGTGGTCAGTATCCCCCCTTTTTGTAATTGCTCACCCGCGCAAACGGGAATTTAATAAAGTGCATTGTTCATGCAAATTCTCTCGTTTTCGTACCAAAAGCGCGCGAAGGATCACCTTCGTGTGCACTGTGCATGAGCATGAATAAAGACGCATGAAGGGACGCCCCCGCGCGCACTCTACGGAGTATAAATAAGACGTAGCAACGAGGTTCGCCTTCGCACGCAATTTCACCACCCGCAACGCTCGGAGGCTCGCCTCCGTGCGCAGTCTACGGACTCTAAATAAGACGTAGCGTCGAGGTCCGCCTCCGCACGCACTCTACGGAGTATAAATAAGACGTAGCGACGAGGTTCGCCACCGCACGCAATTTCACCGCCCGCAACGCGCGGAGGCTCGCCTCCGCGCGCAGTCTACGGACTCTAAATAAGACGTAGCGTCGAGGTCCACCTCCGCACGCACTCTACGGAGAATAAATAAGATGTAGCGACGAGGTTCGCCTCCGCACGCAATTTCACCGCCCGCAACGCGCGGAGGCTCTCCTCCGCGCGCAGTCTACGGACTCTAAATAAGACGAAGCGTGAGGTTCGCCTCCGCACGCACTCTCCGGAGTATAAAAAAGACGCGGATGCTATCCCTGCGCACTCTACGGAGTATAAACAAGACGTGAACCCCGTGCACGCATGGGCGTTGCCCCAGTGCGTACTCTTCGGAGTATAAATAAGACGTGGATGTCGATCCCACGCAGTCTCCAGAGTATAAAAAAGACGCAGATGCTATCCCTGCGCACTCTACGAAGTATAAACAAGACGCGAACCCCGTGCACGCATGGGCGTTGCCCCAGTGCGTACTCTTCGGAGTATAAATAAGACATGGATGTCGATCCCACGCACTCTCCGGAGTATAAAAAAGACGCGGATGCTATCCCTGCGCACTCTACGGAGTATAAACAAGACGCGAACACCGCGCACGCATGGGCGTTGCCCCAGTGCGTACTCTTCGGAGTATAAATAAGACGTGGATGTCGATCCCACGCACACTCCGGAGTATAAAAAAGACGCGGATGCTATCCCCGCGCACTCTACGGAGTATAAACAAGACGTGGATGTTGGCCCCACGTACTTAGAGGACAGCTTACCCCGGTTAATTCTACGGAGTGCAAAGTGCACCATGGGGGCCCACTCCCACGCGCCGCCCGCGAAGTACCAAGGCGACGTGCCAAAGGCTAGCTCCCGCGTGAGCACACCCGAGAGCGAGAAACACCAGAGGCTGTTCTTGCATAATCTTGGGAAGGAGCGCTCGCGCGTCTACCTCGACCAAGGCGCCAGCTCCGTTGCCACCACTTCGAAGGGTAGGGGATGGAGCGCTCGCGCGTCTTTCGACTGGCGGCGCCGCCCGCCGCCACCACCGAAGGGTAGGGGACGGAGCGCTCGCGCGTCTACCCGACTAGGCGCCAGCTCCGCTGCCAAGGCGCAGGGGACGGAGCGCTCGCGCGTCTACTTCGACTAGGCGCTAGCTCTGTTGCCGCCATGTCGAAGGGTAGGGGACGGAGCGCTCGCGCGTCTACTTCGACTAGGCGCCAGCTCCGCTGCCACCACTTCGAAGGGTAGGGGACGGAGCGCTCGCGCGTCTACTTTGACTAGGCGCCAGCTCCGCTGCCACCACTTCGAAGGGTAGGGGACGGAGCGCTCGCGCGTCTACTTCGACTAGGCGCCAGCCCCGCTGCCGCCGCTTCGAAGGGATATTGGACTGAGTGTGTGTGCGGTTATTGCAACTACGCGTCTACCTCGATCACACTGCCCTCGCAAGGCGCAAATCGTCGCGTACGGGCGAGCGTAGTAACCCTCCGAGTTTACCATGGGACAGCGTAGCCGGAGGGGCGGAGGTGCACTTCGCAGGATCTAATCAAGACTGTTCTTTGTATTTGCCAAGGACGCTTACAAAGGCGTACAAGCACCTCCGGCGCACCAGGCCGCTACTCGGCAGGCTCATCCTTAACATGCGTCCGTGCCGAGGTTCCACTCGAAGACGCCCGACCTGCCCAGAAATCCAACGCTTCCTCGGCCCTTTGCCAGCGCCGAAGACGCCGTCGGGTTGCAAGGTCGGAGATTAGCAGCCGGCCCCGACTGTGTAGCTGCTCGGGACAAGGGGGTAGGAATCAGAACAGCGGGGAAACAACTCCGTACTTTACCAAGAAAAAAAGACAACCCGGGCTTCGGTTACAACGCACACCAACACGCGACAACATCCCGTCACACCTGTAGGTTCGCGGTGTCCTCCAGGGCCGCAGCGCCATCCTCATCACACCGGGGGACCTCGTCCAGAAATGCCAAGGTTTCCCTCGCCGTGCAAGTTGTTCCGCAGCTCGACCATGGCTGCGGCCTCGCCGCAGTATTCCCATATCCGCTCATGGAAGAACTTCACGGCGCGGCGTACGGCGTGCACGGCGCCGGACATTACCCCGCCCCCGGCGGGCATCTTCAGTCGAGGATCGACTAGCCCCGCAACATGTTCACAACCGCGGTGTCGCAGGAGCGCGCATGTCAGACACGACGCCACGTAGGCGCAGTGATTGCCGAAGATCGCCGTGGCGCCGCGTGCAACGCCGGCCGCATCTCCAATCCACTGGAGTGACCGCGATAGGTCCTCGGGCCCGAAGGAGCGCGCCGGCACTTCGGCGACAAGCCCCTTAAGGGTATCTTCCAGGGCGTCCCAGGCGGCTACCGAAGCGTCGCCCAAGGCTCGATCTCGCTCTGCGAGAGAGGCAGCAAGCTCGCTGTTTTCCCCTCTAGAGCAGCGATTTATTGCAGAATGCCGTCCCGCTCTGCACCAGCTTCTTGCCGCACCACTTCCGCGGCCGACGCTCACGCTGCGGCAACGAGCCCCTCGGTGCGCATCTTCATCTCTGCGCACTCCAACTCCAGGCGGTGTATACGAGCATCCTGGGCGGACCGCCCTCCTGTAGCCCCCTACAGCTCCTCTTCGACGGCCTGCAGCCTACTCCGCAGCGCTGCTCCCTCGCGAACATAAGCACCTCACAGGGCCTGGGCCAACACGAGTGTCTGCGCGACGCAGGAGTTAGCAAGCGCTAAACGACGACAAGTGGTCCAAAAGATAGACGCTTACCCTCACTCCCGACACTTCCAATGCATCTCCAAGGCGCCCTGACCCGTAGGTCTGCAACGCCTGTTGGCCGATGCTCGCGGCCGCGTCCTCCGCAATCCCGCGCCATGCCCTCAGAGCATCCGACGGAGGGACGAAGTCCGCCGGGCTCGGGCGCGCGACATCTGTGTCGCCAGCACTAGGACCCCCGCGCTCAAGGAACGGCTCCTCCTCCGGGATAAGTGCCGCTGCAAAGAGGAAGTACGCATTTGTCATGGGGCGTGCAAAAATTGTCGAAGGAGTGCCGTCATACCCTACCTTCGGTGGCAGACGGGGGGCTTCGCAGAGACGTCTCCCTAGCCGCGGGCGGGACCGCTTCTACTTCGACCTCAAGGACGGCGTTATCTCGCAAGGCCTGGGGACCTCCGAGTCGGGACCTAGCGCCAACCGATCCTGCGCCACGGTCACTGTGGCCCGAGGGGCCGGGAGGGCGCGGTGTGGAGGAACCTCGGTGCTCGAAGCAGAGTCCCACAAGCTCCCAACACTGGTCGGCACAACGAATCCTCGCGAAGTCCGCGGAAGGGGGGACTGTAGGCATGGCCGCTTCGCTGGAGGGGAAGGTACCACCTCGGTACCCGCCACAGAAGGAGCCCCTACGGCAACAACACTCGCCGAAGGGGTCTCCACAGTTACAACGACAGCGGTCGAGGGCTTTGCCCCCACGACCTCTGCGGGGGACACTTCAGCCTCGGCCGCCGCTATTAGCAAAGGCTACGCTCCACACACTCCCGCGGAGGGCAGCCCCGCCACAGCCATGGCCGGAGACGAGGACTCCGCACCGGTGCCGCCAGCCAGCACCACCACCCCGGCGACGGTCGCGGGCAGCGAAACCTCCGCGGCGCGCCCTCCGCCGCCGGCGCCGCCCTCGCACTCGCACCTCCAAGTGCGAAGTCGGCATACTTCGTCGAACCCGACTTCGGGTTCGCCGCGCCGGCAGGAACAGCGGCAGCCGCCGTACTAGGCGTGGTCGTAGTGCTCCGGGCCCTCTTGCAATATGACGCCTTCGTCTTCACGGCACCGTCATCCTCATATTGCTGGTCCGGAGGGGTGCGATCCGGCACAGGAAGCCCTAAGGCCTCACACACGCGGTTTATCCGCCCCAATCCAGCCTTCGCAGTCGCAGCTGCGCGCTGCCCGTGCTCTCTGCCGGTATATGGCCCGAGGAACACGTGCGCGGCGCGCTCTGCGTCCTCAAGGCAAGTCCCTGCGCCGGACAGAGTACATTTACACAATGCAATATGTACGAATGAAGAGGAAGACATGGTCGAGGCTTACGAAGACCGGTCGGCACGGGCAGCGAGCAAACGGACGGGCGAACGTTATCATCCCGACGTTCACCGGCCGTGAAGCGCCAATCGTGGGAAAGCGGCGTCGCACCGAGCATCATGTACTCCTCGGCGAGGTCGCGATATTGAAGCGCGGCGACCCCACAAGTCTTCACGCCCCACCTATCTTCTGGTCAGCGTTAAGCCGGGAGGTCTTGAATGTAATCGCCCGCTGCGCACTCAAGGCCGCGCCATCGTCACACGATGGTAGAACCACCGCCCGCCAGCTGACCTCCCACTTCGGGTCGCGTTCGCGGGGAAGAGCTTCCCACATGACGTCCGCAGGATGAAGTTAATCTGCCAAATTTTGTGAGATACCGCCCTTCGCTCGCTTCGGTTGGCACCGGGCTTCATGCGATACGCGAACAGGAGGCGCGGGCCAACACCCTCCGAGCGCAGGCCCACTGTACACGGCAAGGCGAGCCACCGCGTCGAGTCGGCCAGACAACTCCAGCTTGAAGGTCCGCAGCACGTCACCAACAATTGCTGCGGACGGGATGCGAAGTCCGGCCTCGAAGTAGGCGACGAACACGATCGCCTCCGACTTCTCAGGGCGCGGCTCCGTCTCATCTTTGGCGGGCAGCCGCACCGCTTGGCGATCCGATAGTCTCCCCTCTCGCAGCAGTGACCGGATCGTGTCCTCCGTCACGAGCGTGCGGCCGAACTCGCCGGAGTACGGACCCTGACTCTTCTTCGTCGCCCACCACTTGTCTGCCGCTGCCGGGTCGCGCTCCTTTAGCGCATATTTCACCTCGAGCGGTGAGGACCGCCTACGGATGGCGTAGCCGCCCACCTGAGTACGCTCGTCGCAAGTCGCCATCAGCATCCACGGGGAACTCGACGGCGAAAAGGAGCGCGGGAACAGGGCGAGCGAATGCGGGGGGCGGCGTGAACAACCAGAGCGTGAGGAGGCGCAGGCACAACGCCACGGGGGGTACTTAAAGTCCCCCCGCCTCCCACCGTGGGTAAGCGCAAACGGCGAGTGACAACCGCTCACCTCCCCACGTGCGAAGCCGAAGCGTCACAGCGGTACACATAGCCAGCATGCGACTGTGGTCGTAAAGAGTCCTGTCACCACACGACGCGTCACTAGCGTCCCACCGCGTGTCGGTCAGCGCAAGGAATAAACGCAGGTCGCGCGACTCGACATAGCTTTCGGCGCGCGTCGGCATGGCTCTTCGGACCCTAAACCGCGATAGCCCAAACGGGGTCACCGACCCCCCGACCCTGGCCACACCTGTCCGAAGGGACAACCGCAAATCTGCGTGACATGGGCAACCGAATATCGGCAAGAAACGCAACTGCTAGAAGCCGGTGACGCGCGTTGGAAGGCGAGCAGCCAGCGTGCGGCGCGCCTACAGCGCCGCGCCACGTGCCCCGCCCCTCTGGGGAAGGGGCTTGACCACTGATGGCCCGTCGACACGCCAATCATGGCCCGCCGCGTGTGCATCTCGAATGGACAAGCGCGTACGGATACAGCAGCCCGCTCGTGCCATCCCAGGGTCGGCGTGATTTCTGGAGCCATTAAGGCGCACTACCGCAGGGTTGCGCTCACCCCAGGGAGTGCATCGCCACCACTTCAAAGGGTAGGGGATGGAGCGCCACGCGTCTGCCCGACCAGGCGCACCGGCCGCCACCACATCGAGGGTAGGGAACAGAGCGCCGCGCGTCATTCGACCCGGCGCCGCCGGCGCCACCAATTCGAGGTGTAGGGAACGGAGCACTCGCGCGTCTACTTCGACTAAGGCGCCAGCTCCGCCGCCACCACTTTGAGGCGTAGGGGACGGAGCGCTTGCACGTCCACTTCGGATAGGCGCCAGCTCCGCTGCTACCACTTCGAGGGGTAGGGAACGGAGTGCTCGCGCGTCTACTTCGACTAGGCGCCAGCTCCGCTGCCACCACTTCGAGGTGTATGGAACGGAGCGCTCGCGCGTCTACTTCGACTAAGGCGCCAGCTCCGCTGCCACCACTTCGAGGCGTAGGGGACGGAGCGCCTGCATGTCTACTTCGGATAGGCGCCAGCTCCGCTGCCACCACTTCGAAGGGTAGGGGACGGAGCGCTCGCGCGTCTACTTTGGCTAGGCGCCAGCTCCGCTGCCACCACTTCGAGGGGTAGGGGACGGAGCGCTTGCGCGTCTACTTCGACTAAGGCGCCAGCTCCGCTGCCACCACTTCGAGGGGTAGGGGACGGAGCACTAGCGCGTCTACTTCGACTAAGGCGCCAGCCGCTGCCACCACTTCGAACGGTAGGGGACGGAGCGCTCGCGCGTCTACTTCGAGTAGGCGCTAGCTCCGCTGCCACCACTTCGAGGGGTAGGGGACGGAGCGCTTGCGCGTCTACTTCGACTAAGGCGTCAGCTCCGCTGCCACCACTTCGAAGCGTAGGGGACAGAGCGCTCGCGCATCTACTTCGACTAGGCACCAGCTCCGTTGCCAAGGCGTAGGGGACGGAGCGCTCGCTCGTCTACTTCGACTAGGCGCCAGCTCCGTTGCTGCCATGTCGAAGCCGCTACTTCGACTAAGGTGCCAGCTCCGCCGCCACCACGCCGAAGATTAGGGGACGAAGCGCCCGCGCGCTTACCCCCATGCACGTAGCACCCCCGGACCACCCCGCAAACGCCTACCCTCTATGGCTACTATCCTCCAAGGCAGGAGACCAGCGGCTTCAGAGCACCACTGTAACACCCCAGGACCCACATTACCCTGGGATGCTACTAAAACTGCTCTACAACGAGCCAATTTACAAGATAAAATAAACTGGCAACAATTACTAAACAAGATAGTATAAGCGGAAGCATAAACAACTAAGGAATAACAGGATAGTGATAGCAATTTACTATTTAAAATATCCTCCAACATTTTAATCTAAAACATAGTTCACAAATTTAACATTAAGATAATGTAAACAAAGCTATGCAAGGTCTAGAATCCTTTTAACTTTATTACAGCATAAAAATATGATTCACGTGCATCAGTGTGGTGCCGTTCTACCCTTCCCATGCATGCTCAAGTCCACCAGAGGAGGGGGAAACAAGGGTGAGATAAAAATCTCAGCAAGCAAACTGCTTAACAGTGCTATTCAAACTACAAACAATTATACATCATCATTTATAATTCCATACAACTACAACCATAATTCATGTCCACAATTATTAAGCCACCACAAATTTTCATGAATCATACCTCTTCAATTTCAGATTTAATTGGCATATGAATGCAGTCATTTTATCCACAATTAAATGCAAATGAAACATTTAATCTTCCACAAACCACAATAGGTTAATCATCAACATTCTTCCACAATTAAATGCAAATGAAACATTTAATCTCCCACAAACCACAAAAGGTTAATCATCAACATTCTTCCACAATTACAATGTTATTATCCTCAACCTCAAATCACCATCAATGACGTTAAAGCATTAACAAATAAATCTTGTTTGACTACTTTAAATTCTCAACCACTACCACTAGTAAAAGCAATAAAACATATGTATGTTTTACTTCAACGCTTTATTATTTCTCACATCCACAATTGTTATCAACAATTAATACAAGAGAAAAGAATCTCATGCCACAATCACAACCCTTACTGCACACAAGGGATGAACCCCATTCCACGTCCACAACCATAATCCTCATACCACAAATAGCTCACATGAGCCAATTCCACATTACAACTATGAAGTTGTATAATCCACATTACAACTATGAGTTGAATATTCCACAAAATAACTTCACCACAACATATTGCATATGTATGCAAATGAATCTTTCCACAATGCAATGCATATGAATGCTATGCTCCACATCACTCTTTCAGGGCAGGATTTGAGGTGCATCGTACACGGCAATATACGATGCTTCCCGCGGGATAAGAGGTGCATCGACACGGCAATATACGATCTTTGTACCGTGCACGGTCGCGCTATGTGCGGCGACATCCACATATGCATATGACATGATATGATATGATAATCACAAGTCACATTAATCCATCCTCAAAGGAGCATCGACATGCTCACGACATATCCACATCCACCACATGTTATTTTCATGTTCCACATTATAACATTAAGCAAGATTTCCACATGGCTACTAGCAGATTATCAACATATCAATGGATAAGTACTTGCTACCATCTCCACAATTAAATTATCATGCAATCATGGCATAATGTATCAAATTACGATAATAATGTAAACTGCAAGTAGAAGGAATAACAAGTTAAACGGTAGCAACCACCGCCACGCTTACTTGCCTCAAACCGACGGTTAAGTAAAATCAAGAGCGCCAGGGACAAGACCACCTGTCCAAAAGGCAACTCTCAGCACACAGCTACAGCATACAAACATGACATTAATAATTAAAAACGTCGCTAGAACCCCGAACCCGCACAAACTCCTCTCCGCTCAACAATTCAGCAAATTACCATCTGCAGCAGCGCTGCTTAACATTTTCGTAACTTTAAAAAAATATTGATCCATTTACAGCAAACGATATCTCTCTGGATTCATCACTTAAAATCCTACATTTTTCATGTAGAACATCTATTTTTATTTTGATCACAGCTAGGTGTAATTTAATGCCCAAAACAGAGGAAGAACTCTGTTCTGGCAGATTGGACAGCAATAAACAAATGCGTCCCAACATCAGTAAAAGGGTCTAAAAATTCTGAATTTTATACAGAATCTAGATCTCTAAATTATCTACAACTTTCTCAATTACGGTCATGGTCATAAAAATCATTTACGACCTCTAATTCCCAGATTACCGTCGGTCTGTACCAATCTGCTCGCCTGACGAACAGCAGTATTCCCGACCCTGTAACTCCCAGATAACAAGGTATAAAATTCCGAAACAAATACAGGAGATGCGTCTGGAAGTACTCTACAACTTTCCTTTTGAGAAGGTCCGCATAAAAATTCGTTTACTAGGTCAAAACCTCACGAACAGACACGCTGCGCGAATCAATCTACAGGCAGACATCAGCTAATCTCTAATCGGGCAATTAATCTATTAACTACCTTCAAAATCCGTGCCAAGAACCCTAATTATTCCATAGAACAGATGGTTTGGGATGAGGAAAAAATTACCTAGATGATGGATCACCCCTTTTTTTCCTCCTCCTCTTCTTCTTCTTCCTTCTCCTTCCTTCTTCTCCTTCTCCTTCCTCTCCTTGGCTCCAATGGCAGCAGCACTTGTGGGGGGTGATGGAGGGGGAAGAGGGCTGCGCCCAGGGGGTGGAGGAAGGGGGTGGCGGCTGCAAAGGGATGGGAGAGGGGGAGAAAAAGGGCTAGGGTTTTGGGAGAGGGAGGGAGGTGCGGCCACCCCTTGGGCCTCCGGCCCAAGGCGGTCGGCCCACTCCCCAGGCAGCCCACTCAGACGTTTTAATTTAATTTATTTTATTCATTTTATACTGTTCTACAATTTTTATTTTTTTCCTTCCTGCGATTTACCGAAAAACCGGCGACTCCGCGATTATTTTAAAACTTACGCCGAATCGATGATCAGGGTATTACATTCTCCCCACCTAAAAAGGATTCGTCCTCGAATCTAACTCCTCAAACCACAAACCAAGAGAACAGCAAAGAAAAGAGCAATGAAGGAAAGAACAACCACAAGAAAGAGCATCCCAAGGGTAGAACATCCCAAGGGAACAACAACTACGGGTTCTCACCCGCCTTGAAGAACTCGGGTCCTTCCTCTACATTTGAACTTCAAGCTCCCACGTCACCTCCCGCTCGGACTGATTCGCCAAGAGGGCCTCCACATACATGGTGGCTCTCTTTCTCATGTCCAACTCCGATGAGTCCACGACACGCGTCGGTCAACGCCGAGCACCCACAACTCTTTTGTCGGCTCTGAGCGGCCAACAGATCCTGTCGTTCTCACAAAATTCTCCGCCACAACTATCAAGCCACTATCTAATACCATCCTTCTTATTAAAACATTTTCCTCTATATATTATAATCGGGATAATACATTGTACCCCTTTGAAAAGAATTCAACCACAGATCCACTCATAACATTTTACTCGAAGCACGAACAATAACTTCGCAAAAGAAACCCAACCAAAAGAGGAATAAAGGATTCTCAAGCAACATACTAGCAAACAACCTTCCTTCAAAGGACCACAATCCAAACAAAGGATTCACAACAAAACCATTCACACTCTCCAAAAAGACATTTGGAGAATCCACACTGCACAAGCCAAGAGTGAAAATCACTCGACAGACCAAAACAATCGTTTTCTTTTCCTAACTGGAAAAGAATACACCACAACATATAACAACTCAATTTGCAGATGACCTCTGCCATAAACACACAGTTTAAACAGGAATCAAGAGAGCATATTACTACTCGAGTTATTAATAATTTCCCAATCCATTTCCTTTGGAAATTTAACTTCCTTGAACCAAGGATTTCCAAATCATCGCCCAACACATCAACTCATTTAACTTAGGTTGGCAACTTCGACGATGCGCTCAAATTGAGTACATCCTCCACACCCTTGCAGAGAGACTCTACTGTCTCCACAAAAAAAAACATTCTAGCCAAGCCCTCGACCAATGGAATTACTTTGACAGATAATTCCTAAAACACCTCAATCCTTTTAAGGATAACAACTCAAATTCATATCACACCCACATTCTCACCAAAATCAATCACATGACCACACCAACTAGATGCCATACACCTCTTAAAGGACTTTGTAACCCAAATTGATTACCCTTTCTTAGAAGAGGCAAAAGAAGTAAATTTCAGCACAGAGGATGATGCTACCATCCGCAATAAATGCAAGACCAAAAGAAATAGCAACAATCTTGGATAGCAAAAGATAATATCACAGTTGAAGGCACATGCCCCTCAAGAAGAAAATACCAAATCTCAACCAATAAGAATACAATATTGCCATTTGAGCTCAAGAAACTCTTAGGCGGCGGAAAAAATATTGCCATTTGAGTTCAAGAAGCTCTTATGCGGCAAAATTAAGAAGTCAAACACACCTAAAAAAATTGCATGACATGACTTCAACCTCCAATACTTTTACCGCACTCTTTCTTTTAACAAAGAGAACAACTTTCTTTGATTACGATATCACCTTGACAATTCCAACAAAAGTGATTTAAAGACCACAACACATTAATCCCTTAAGAACTAATAAAAGCTCTCAACACGTCACTTTGCTCAAACAATTTCAGCTGCCACATAAGTCATGAGATCAAAAGATTGCGACGCAAATCTCAAAACTTTTGATTTAAGTAGTATCATGGAAGTTATCAAATTCTTTTATTTAAGGAACATTCAACATTATCATCACAACCACAACTAACCATCATGCTAACATCGAATAATACATTCTTAACAAGCATCATCATATCCACAAATCCCTTCATAAACTTTTCCAAAAGAAACATAAGAAATCACTTCATCATGTTCCTATTATCCGAGTAAGATTGCGACTACTTAATCTAGGAAATCCTAGTGCATAAGCCACCATATTAAATCAAAGCTTTTAAACAAGATGATACTAGAACATGACAATCTCACAAACATGCTAGTATGAATCTCTTATTAGATTCCATATATTCAATTCTTATTGATGCTCAACTCTAATTTAGCACAAATTGATTGTACTCTAGTCATTACTAGCAAGAATTGTTATTATTTTATCATAACAACATTCGTGATCCTAACTCCGTTTACAATCATAAAACAATCATGAGCATAGATTCAAGATCCCACCTTACGCTCGAAATTAGAACGAAATAACTTTAAACTTCAATAATACCGACTTTGTAAGACAAGATTCTACAAGTCAATACATCCACCTTCCTCTATTTCTTTATACATATTTCAACAATTTAGCATGGTGAAAGATAGATGAATCTAGCAATTGTACATGCTCATAAAGTATCTAAATAAAGGATGATTAAAGGTTAATATTACGAAGGCAATATTCCAACACCTCCTTACTTAATCATTCCAAACGGTCGATTAATTACTATAAACAAAAATAATTCAATTTATCCAACATGATAGAAATTTAAACAATCATAATAATCATTCCAATTCTTTTGCACACTCCTCAATAACTCCATGAGTTCCAATCATGTATAGACAAATTCTTAATCACAGTTCTTCTAGAAACTATTACAAGGCAATATCACATTAATCAACTACACTTCCAAGAATGCTAGTTGAAATTAATTATGCACCACGCTAACATCTCAACTTGATAATTCATACCTTATGAATTAGTTTATATGATTACCACCTTCCACTTAAGCATAGCAAAACACCACAAAAGTTTTAACACTCTCTTTCAGAAAGGAATGGAAATAAACTTCAACACCCGAAATAATCTAAAAAAATACATAGATCCAAGGCTTTAACATATTAATGAGTTTGCAACACAAAACTTTCATTGGTAAAAATACCAAGCGAACCAATGAGTCATGATTCACAACAAGACAAAATTCCCACAAAGGGACTAACCTTGCAAATCAACAATATTCACAAGCAGCAATAATGTCTTACTAGTCCGAAAGAAACAATAATTGCTTCAACGAAGATAGAGACTAATTGCAAACCCTCAACTACAATGAACCACAAACTCAAGAGAAATTCATTAACCGAATAGACAAAGAATTGGCCAAAATCAACTCAAGGAAGATATCAACATTTCTAAATAAACTCACTCACAACATCCACAACTAAGTTACCCGAGGTAACTACATCGCTAATCCCCATGCTACAAACGGTGGTATAACTTTGCAATGCCAAGGCAACAAATACAACCTCTACATCTTATCATTGACAATTCTCACTCATAATGATCATAGGAGCAAATCATAATTATACAAAATTATCTCATAATGTAAATCATCAATACAACAAGTCAAAAGCATAAGTGCAATGCTTGACCCATCCCATCCTATGCACCGGTGTGTCAATTTAATAATTTAATTACCACGGACCTAACGCCGCTCGATACCAACCGTAACACCCCATGACCCACATTACCCGGGATGCTACTAAAATCGCTCTACAACGAGCCAATTTACAAGATAAAATAAAGCGCAACAATTACTAAACAAGATAGTATAAGCGGAAGCATAAACAACTAAGGAATAACAGATAGTGATAGCAATTTACTATTTAAAATATCCTCCAACATTTTAATCTAAAACATAGTTCACAAATTTAACATTAAGATAATGTAAACAAAGCTATGCAAGGTCTAGAATCCTTTTAACTTTATTACAGCATAAAAATATGATTCACGTGCATCGGTGTGGTGCCGTTCTACCCTTCCCATGCATGCTCAAGTCCACCGTAGGGAGGGGGAAACAAGGGTGAGATAAAAATCTCAGCAAGCAAACTGCTTAACAGCTATTCAAACTACAAACAATTATACATCATCATTTATAATTCCATACAACTACAACCATAATTCATGTCCACAATTATTAAGCCACCACAAATTTTCATGAATCATACCTCTTCAATTTCAGATTTAATTGGCATATGAATGCAGTCATTTTATCCACAATTAAATGCAAATGAAACATTTAATCTTCCACAAACCACAATAGGTTAATCATCAACATTCTTCCACAATTAAATGCAAATGAAACATTTAATCTCCCACAAACCACAAAAGGTTAATCATCAACATTCTTCCACAATTACAATGTTATTATCCTCAACCTCAAATCACCATCAATGACGTTAAAGCATTAACAAATAAATCTTGTTTGACTACTTTAAATTCTCAACCACTACCACTAGTAAAAGCAATAAAACATATGTATGTTTTACTTCAACGCTTTATTATTTCTCACATCCACAATTGTTATCAACAATTAATACAAGAGAAAAGAATCTCATGCCACAATCACAACCCTTACCGTACACAAGGGATGAACCCCATTCCACGTCCACAACCATAATCCTCATACCACAAATAGCTCACATGAGCCAATTCCACATTACAACTATGAAGTTGTATAATCCACATTACAACTATGAGTTGAATATTCCACAAAATAACTTCACCACAACATATTGCATATGTATGCAAATGAATCTTTCCACAATGCAATGCATATGAATGCTATGCTCCACATCACTCTTTCCAGGGCAGGATTTGAGGTGCATCGTATTACGGCAATATACGATGCTTCCGCGGGATAAGAGGTGCATCGATTACGGCAATATACGATGTCTTTGTGCGGTCTGATCGCGGCTATGTCTTGGCGACATCCACATATGCATATGACATGATATGATATGATAATCACAAGTCACATTAATCCATCCTCAAAGGAGCATCGACATGCTCACGACATATCCACATCCACCACATGTTATTTTCATGTTCCACATTATAACATTAAGCAAGATTTCCACATGGCTACTAGCAGATTATCAACATATCAATGGATAAGTACTTGCTACCATCTCCACAATTAAATTATCATGCAATCATGGCATAATGTATCAAATTACGATAATAATGTAAACTGCAAGTAGAAGGAATAACAAGTTAAGCGGTAGCAACCACCGCCACGTTTACTTGCCTCAAACCGACGGCGAAGTAAAATCAAGAGCGCTCAGGGACAAGACCACCTGTCCAAAAGGCAACTCTCAGCACACAGCTACAGCATACAAACATGACATTAATAATTAAAAACGTCGCTAGAACCCCGAACCCGCACAAACTCCTCTCCGCTCAACAATTCAGCAAATTACCCTCTGCAGCAGCGCTGCTTAACATTTTCGTAACTTTAAAAAATATTGATCCATTTACAGCAAACGATATCTCTCTGGATTCATCACTTAAAATCCTACATTTTTCATGTAGAACACCTATTTTTATTTTGATCACAGCTAGGTGTAATTTAATGCCCAAAACAGAGGAAGAACTCTGTTCTGGCAGATTGGACAGCAATAAACAAATGCGTCCCAACATCAGTAAAAGGGTCTAAAAATTCTGAATTTTATACAGAATCTAGATCTCTAAATTATCTACAACTTTCTCAATTACGGTCATGGTCATAAAAATCATTTACGACCTCTAATTCCCAGATTACCGTCGGTCTGTACCAATCTGCTCGCCTGACGAACAGCAGTATTCCCGACCCTGTAACTCCCAGATAACAAGGTATAAAATTCCGAAACAAATACAGGAGATGCGTCTGGAAGTACTCTACAACTTTCCTTTGAGAAGATCCGCATAAAAATTCGTTTACTAGGTCAAAACCTCACGAACAGACACGCTGCGCGAATCAATCTACAGGCAGACATCAGCTAATCTCTAATCGGGCAATTAATCTATTAACTACCTTCAAAATCCGTGCCAAGAACCCTAATTATTCCATAGAACAGATGGTTTGGGATGAGGAAAAATTACCTAGATGATGGATCACCCCTTTTTTTCCTCCTCTTCTTCTTCTTCCTTCTCCTTCCTTCTTCTCCTTCTCCTTCCTCTCCTTGGCTCCAATGGCAGCAGCACTTGTGGGGGTGATGGAGGGGAAGAGGGCTGCGCCCAGGGGTGGAGGAAGGGGGTGGCGGCTGCAAAGGGATGGGAGAGGGGGAGAAAAGGGCTAGGGTTTTGGGGAGGGGAGGGAGGTGCGGCCACCCTTGGGCCTCCGGCCCAAGGCGGTCGGTCCACTCCCAGCAGCCCACTCAGACGCTTTAATTTAATTTATTTTATTCATTTTATACTGTTCTACAATTTTTATTTTTTTCCTTCCTGCGATTTACCGAAAAACCGGCGACTCCGCGATTATTTTAAAACTTACGCCGAATCGATGATCAGGGTATTACAACCACCCCGCTGCCCGCCTTGTAGGCACCGCCTTGGCGGGACGGCACGTCCGACGGCATTCCCCACACATCGCACTGGCGCAGGTTATGTCACGCCAAGTTTTGGCTTGTTCTCTTAAACAGGCCACCTTCAGTACATCAATATTCTTTCGCAAGACGGGCTTGATCAAAAGCCCCGACTGAAGGTGAGCCTATCTAAGAGAACAGGGCAAACCTTGTCGTTATATGCAGAAATACGGTGCGAGCACAGCAGGTGCGAGCAGTTGCCGTTAACAGACGCTAACCAAGCTCCCGAGAAAAATAGGCCTCCATCAGTACATCAACATTCCCCGAGCCGCATAGTGTTGCCATGGAATGTGGATGCACTGAAGAGGCCCATTTTAGGGGAGCAGCACCTATCCGAGCACGCAATGCAGGTACAATGTTACACCAGCACGCTATATATACCCCATCAGTGGGGAAGCCAACCGGCAGAAGTCCAGCCGGCGGAAGTCCAACCAGCGGAAGTCCAGCCGGCAGAAGTCCAACCGGTGGAAGTCCAGCCAGCAGGAGTCCAACCGGCGGGGGAGCGTCGCAGCATCGTACCACCGCGATGCTCCAAGATCCACGCCGGGAGAAGGAACGTCACAACATGGTATCACCGCGCCCCCTCAAGTCTCGCGCTGCGTCAACCAAGCCCCGCTGGGTAGGCTGGTAGTCGCTTATCGTCAAGGGCGCTCCACACCGGAGACGCGCGCGCGACGACTTACGACCCGCTCCGCCCCTATGCCGCGCGATTCGACTCGCCAAGACCCGATCCCGCCCGGCAATCACCGACCCCGCCAAATCGGAGGCAACTTCGGCCTCCAATCCGCCCCCTCGGTGGCGAGGCCAACCTCGACTTCGGTCTTAGCTCCGGACGACAAATCCGACCCCGCCGCGGCAGGACTCTGTGGGTGACGAAGCCTTCGCCAAGCCGCCCGGCGCCATTCCTTCGCAATAAGGCGAACACTACACTTCGAGCGTTGGAAAAGCTCATAGGCCGCAGGGACGGAGGGGGCCAAAGGGCTCGGCAACATGGCTTCGGCCCGTGAAGCCCTTCACCATGAGAGGCTCCTATTGTAGGGGTGGCCCCCACCTAAGCCCAGCAGGCCTGTTAAGAGAGTGTAAGGCCCAGAATGGGACATGTATAGTGACATAGGTACCCCTGAGGGAGGTACTCATGTGTAAGGGTATAATTGTAAAGGCACTCCCCATGTGGATGTATATATGTAGGACATAGGCCATGGGGAAAGGGGCTAAGCCATTTTCTACTCACCTAACTCCCCACTACCATACTCTCTCTCTGTTTGGTCTGTAGCCACAACAGGTATCATTGATCATGATTATATTCCAATGATTGTTATTATTCCTCCAATTTCCCAAAAATCCAATTCATCAACCTAGTATTTGATCAAATCATATTAATCCCATTATCGTCAACATCTTCCAAGAATTTATATTAGATATCAGTGTTGCCATCCAGCAATTTCCTTTGCACTCCCTATTCCAAAAATCATTCAAATCATCTATCCTGCCTATCTATTTATTTAGACTCCACAAATTTATTCCTCTCAGAAGCCACATTATCGTTTCCTTTTTATAATCAACATGAATCCACCAACAACTTTATGTGTTTACCACAAACAGCCATCTTCTTTTCATATGACTCTATTTATTCTTCCTGACATTTTACTTTGTGAGAAGTATTAGCATTATTTAAAAATATAATACATAGAAATTTCCTGAGACCTAGCAGTTTTGAACAAAAACATAATGTGTAAGAAAATGCAATATCCATAATAGTGATCCAGATTTCCATCCACCGTTACATGGCATCTGCACCATATGCTTATCCTTCAGCGTTATAACCGCTTACATTATCACTGGGATGACACCTAGGACAATTCAAACTAGGACCATCTACAGCCCTTCACTTTTCCAATACCACCCACAAAGTTTTTGAAATAGAACTATATCTGGTTAAGTTCCTATGTCCGCCCTTGACCGTGGGCACAGCTATTCGAGTAGTTTTGACTCTACAGAGTTTGTATACTTTCACCACAAGAGACAATCAACTCGTTGCCCCACACGATTCCTTAGTCATGTGGTTGAGCAGACCATCACAGTGATTTTTCAAGATATCTAGTCCCTTTTATCATCTCACCTTATGGGCTGCTCCCACTTGCGGTGGGTCCCATCTATGCACGGGATGTTCCCCACGGCTACTAGCGTTATTCGGGCTCCACTCCCCTCAACTCTAGTACGACTGGGAAACTTCACCCTCCACTCGGTGTCCCTTTAGGCCTTCTCTTGCCCTTGCGTATCCACTTCTATCCACTACCTGTAAGATGAGTTCGGGGGTTTTGATAAATTTACTTAGCCAAGTTGCACTTTGCAAACTTGTGGTTGCACTGTTTTACACAGGAGGTCATGACAAGATTCGGTCCTTAGGAGTACCTAAGCGGTTCTAACACAATCCACAATTTTGTGCTTGCACTGCACCACATACCAGCCCCCAATTCATCCGTTTAGATATTTAAGCAAGTTAGGATTTTTGGGAGCATAAAATAATCATGTCAAGATATACTAGTCATTCCCACCATGACTGTCCAAACCAGTTTCTCATGATTAAAAATGATAATGATGTTTGGGGCACTTCAGCGCCCCTGAGTATCTATGTAGTACTAAGCAGAGCGTATAATTAGGGACTTATTTTTGAAAGGTTACTAATAAAATTTTAGCTAGGGCGACAAGGTTCACACATTCAAATAATCCAAAGGAGGTACGATATTATTCAAGGTAAACAATGGGCATATAACTAGAATCTTAAATTGAACATGGATTTGCATATAAAATAACAGCATGCAATTTGATAATTTAAACCAAAGTAGTTTGCAGAAAATGTAGGATCAACATGATCAAAGTATTGACTCACTTGGCGCAGTTTGACGCGGTCTTGAGCTCACACGATGCTTTCTCTTGAGCTTGTACTCTTTAGCTTCACTTTGCTCTGGCCGCGCTTGATCTGTGGAATCTTCAGGACTCCGGTTTCTAATTACGCGACAAACGACTGAATCCAAATAAAAGCAAATAACTCAAAAGATCCAAATAAATCCGAATAAACTCAATTTAGTTTTATTATGAGTTAATAAGTGATTCGGGGCAAGGTTGGTAATAGCATACGATAACTTGATCTCTTTATTACAAACTTCTTCTACTATTTTTTTATATTTATTAAGGAAGTTCCATGAGTTAGGTTAAACCTATGATTTGGTGTATGTTGTTGAGTGCTAATATTCAGGGCATGCATTATATACGCGATGCATAAAATCTTTAGCTTACCAATTTAGTCTTAGAGTCTGAGTTTATAGCATCTTGTGGTGTGATATTTTATGTACCTCCTTTTATCGCTAGGCTAAGTTTAATTTAAATTAGGGTCTATTTATACGGGTCCTAGCTTCTTATATAAATTTATGTTAAGCATCGTTATTCATTTAAAACAATCATTAAAATTTAATTAATGTCACTTTTATTAGCTTGCTTTTACTGTAGCTACCATTAGGCTTATCTTTATCCCTAATTTTAGTTTAAACTTAGTTATCGGGGCAAAGCTTGGCATATAAGGTTATATTTCAATATTTGCTATTTAGCAAAAGTCTTTAAGATTTATTTCGTGGCATGATAATTATTAGAGCATATATGTTTATATTTTAATTAAGTGTAGTCTCTGTTAAATTTGGATATTTAATCAAAATCATAATGCCTTTATCAATATCTTTAATTAATAATAAATCTTTTAAATATCTATTCAAACCATATAATTAATCATATATGAACTATTTCAAATTTAAATCTCTAAATATTCTCATTTATTCCCTTATTAAACTTTATTGGCCTTCCTGGATTTATTCCTAGATTTTCCCTAAATTTTTCTTAGTTATTTTCTATATGGAATGGTTAAGAAAAGAAAAATAAAAATATATGGCCTAATATGGCCAAAGCAGACTCGAACCTGGGACCTCTCGGACATCTGTTCTCTAACGCGTGCTTAGTTAACCATCTGGGCGATGGGTGTTTCCTGGCTAGAGAAGGGAAATGAGTTAGTAATAGTGATGCGTGAGCAGGGAAAAGCAGGGGAACTACCGGCGCCACTGGGCTGCGGCGGCGCCGGCGAAGGGCGGCCGGGGAGGTCGTGGTACCGGGCAAAATGGACTCCTTGGTGAGGGGTGAGGGCTTCGGTGGTGGCGTTGCTGGTTGTGGCGGCGCTGGGGTGGCCGGCGTCGGAGGCCATGGCGTCGTGGGGGAGCTTCTCGGTGCTGGCGTGCTAGGGGGAACGAGGAGCTCCGGCGACCATTGGAGGTTGTTTGTGGCGGCGGGAATTTGCTCCAACGGCGAGGAATCGCGGGGAGTCTCGCCGAGGAGGGAGTGGGAGTGGGAATGGCGGCGGTGGCATTGCACACGGTTGGGGGAGGAAGAGGAGGCGGAAAGAAAAGGGGGAAGGCACAGGGCTTTTGGGGAAGTCCGGGACTTCTTATGGCCGCTGAAGGGCGGGGGAGGTGCGGAGGACCGGGTGGAGGCAGTGGACCGGGCGGCAGAGGGGAGAACCGCCGGGCAAAGACCCGGTGCAGGGCTCGGTGCGCGATGGCACAGCGCGAGAGCGACGGGTCGGCGCGGCGCAGAGGGTGACGGGCGAGCGGCGACAGGACGGAGCTGGCGCGCGGAGGGGACGGGTCGAGCGGCACGCTGCTGGTGCCTGCGGCGGAGTCAGAGGAGCAGCGCACGCGCACGGGAGAAAGAGAGGAGAGGCGCGGGGGAGAGAGAGGAGTGCAGACGGGGCGCGGGCCCGCGGGGCCAGAGAGAGGATGCGGAAGTGGGAGTGGGGCCCGCGTGGCAGTGAACGGCAGGGGGCAAAAGTGGGCTGGCTTGCGGGGAAGAAATAGGGAGAGAGGGTGTTGGGCCGAGCCGTTTCGGCCGGCCTGACCCCAACTCTTTCTTCCTTTTATTTTTATCTTTTTATTTATTGTATATATATTTTCGCATATGTATATACTGATATATATACATGCATATATATATATTTATTTATTTCTAATTTTTGTATATGTATATATATTTATTTAATTTATATATATACATATTTTTTTTATTTGCACATTCACTTTGTATACATGTATATATTTCCTTCATGCCTATTTTATTATTATTTTATTTTTGTATAAATACATTTTATATCCTGCTCATTTCTCTAGGCCTTTTTGTATACATGTTTGCATATAATTTATATATTTATTTTTGTTTCCCTTTTATACTATTATTTTCAAAATGAAACTTTTATATTTTATTTACTCAGGTTTCTCTGGATCATCTCCTTAGATTCATATTTACAAATTTCGAGTTTCCATTATTTACATATTCTCTTTGTGACATTTCAATTTTTTGTTTTTCAATCTTCAATTTTTGGAAATCTCAATCAAATTTTCAGAAAAAAATACATAAACTCCAAATTCAAATGAAATACATTGCATAAATAATTTAAAAGCTTTCCATTTTTCAATATTGAATTTTTGGGATGTTACAAACCTACCCCCCCCCCTTAAATGAATCTCGACCGCGAGATTCCGGTAGAGTAGAAAGAAGTAAGCGGTGTCAAATTGGCTAGTAATAGGTTTGCTTGTCGCAACGGTCTTGCGAATTTTTCGGTCTGATCCGATTAGATCTAATACCCCAAAAGTCTTTCGAGAAATAATTGTTTAATTGGAGAGGGGGACCTTAAAGGAAAGAATTAAATAATGTTTTTTTTGGGGGTTTTCTGAATTTTCCTGGCAACCTAGGCCTGGGCCAAGGCCCAGGGGGAAAACCGGCCAAAGAGGGGTGGGGAGGCGCCCACCCCTCAACCCTAGCCACCCCCTTCCTGCCCATTGCGCTGCCCCCTCCTCCCTGCCCTTGCGCCGCCCCCAGCAGCCCCTCTCCCTCCCCTCTCCTCCATTGAAGCCCCTACCGGTGAAAAAGTTCTCCATTCACTGCCGGTCGAGCGGAGGAAGGAGATCAATTGCAGCGAGGCGTTTGGATCCGGAGGAAGGGAAGAGGAAGGGAAAAAAAAGGAAAGGAAAAGAGAAGGAGTTTGTGGGGTGTTCGTCGTGTTCTACAGCGATTCGTCAAGGGTAACCCCTGTTTTCTGCCAATTAGATGTATATTTTAGTTGTGGTAGCAATGTCGGTATTCTGGACTGCTAGGACAGATTTCGTTGGACGGCTGTTTTGGGGTAGTTTCGTGGGGATTCAGGTCTGGACTTCTCCTAAATAGTTGTAGAGGACGTCGTTATGTTTCCGTGAAGTGCTAGAACACGTCATTCCGAACTTTGTAGCAGAAGTTATGATTTTTCTAGTAGGACTGTTCTGCAGATTGGGAGTTTTCTGTCAGGTTTTGGTAGATTGGATTGGGCGATTAGAAAACGGGAGAATCAGAGGATCTCCATATTATGAAAGTTATAGATAATTGTCTTACCTTTCCAGGAAGGTCATAAAATCATGATTTGAACCCTCGTGATGAAAGTTATGGCATTTTTAGTGCTCTGTCCAGAGAACCCAACGTGAAATTGATGTTTTAGAAAATTGGATGGTGCGGGTAGAAGATGGCCGATTCAGGGAGGCTCACCAACTAGATTTAGTTAGATAACTTATTTATATTTCCAGAAAGTCTAAGAACACCCTATTCAAACTCCTGTTCCAATAGATATGAATTTTTGAAGTCGACTGTCCACAGAGGGGGCAGGAGGACCTGTTGGATTTAGGGATTGGAACCAAGTTAAATGTTTTGTTAGTTTGTAAGTGTTTTTATTTGGTCTAAGGTCCACTACTGTTATCTTAGCATATATTATAATTATTATTCAGGTGGTGGACTGATCCCAGGGGCAGCACCTTCTGCACGTCCCTTGTTTTCTCGCGGTTAAGGCAAGTATAATGATGGTTTTAATTGAGATGGTGGAATGCCAATGTTTGATTTATATTGTGAGCATTTGCGTTCATGGATGTGGTGAAGGCATACTAGTGATGTTCATGGTTGTTTGCAAGTTATGGTTTTTATGAGTATTTCTTGTGCATAGTTAATATGGATGCAAGTTTTATTAAATTGAGACCTTCACACATTGCATCATGTCGATATATTGAAGACTTGGTCATGTAATGACCAAGCATTTTCTGAGGTCCCCGTCATGTTGATGACGGGCTACAGGTCCCCATACTTGTGGAGTATGGGCTATTGGTCCCTGTACCAGATGGTATAGGCATGGGTGTGCATCGACGGATGCACACTTTGCATTACCGGTAAAATGCAAAAGAAAAAGGGATAAAGATATTGTTGATCATATTGCATTGCATGGTTTATTTATACGGCTGTTGGTTGAGTTATGAAGTGATGCTCATGTATGTTCATGTTGCCTTCTATTATATTTGCTGAGTCATTGGACTCACTCTTGCTGTTGTTGTTTTTTTAGGTACCTTTATGAGATCGGCATGCATGGGGAAAAAGAAAGATTAGTCCTATTGCACTTTGCATGTTCTACCCACAATGGAAGAAAGCAAGAAATTTAAATACTAGTTGCATGAATTACTTAAGTAGAAGATGACTATTGATTGTCGGATTTAAATTGTAATAAAGGATTAGAATTCTTTTATGATGGTTCCGTTCTTTTTCTAAATATTATAACTATGGATGCTCTAGTAAACTTAAGCCAATTTTGCTTAGACTTGATTATATTACTTGATGTTATTCATTTCTTTTTAATTATGCTTGTTGAAACTCCTGATTTAGACAGTAAACAGAGGAGGTTCTGCCGAAATTTTGTGTGGCATATTTAGTTCAACATTGTTATACTACTAGTTTGGTAGCATTCCAGGTCACTGCGTGACTGGGGTGTTACAATTGCATCTCCAAAGTAGTCATCCATCATAGTAATACTTCTAAAAGTGCTCATACGTCATGATAGTTCTCCAACAATCCTTGTCTACTCTTGCTACCCCCCTTAAAATAAATGGCAACTGTCATTAGTTATCATTCCTATCTTCTGGCATGACAAGTCCTATGGCGGCTTGGAGACTCATCCGTTGTACCTCAGCTGCTTTAGTTAGCAACAGGTTCATGGAGCAATCCTTGGGGCAGTGGTCTTGTCCTTCACAGAGAAAACAGGTGATCTTTCTTGCTGGACATTCTCCTAGCGGGTGGTCTTCTCCACGGTGATAGTACCGGAAAGTTGCAGAGTCTCCATTTCTTCTTGATTGCCCTGGTTTGAGTTATTCGTTATTTCACTCCTGTGGATCCGATGGAGTTGTCAGCAAAAGGTGAGAGGGAATAGCACGAGGTAAGGATTGAGTCGTTGGGATAAGGTGATCTAACCCATGTTAATTTTAAAAGAGCACACCCAAAGGGCTGACCTGCTACAAAACCACACAAGTTTTTCAAAAGCAAGCTTTTCCCGTGACTGCGAAATAGGACGCCCGAGGGCAAGATGGCAGTGCACAGGCCAAAGTGAAATCTTTCAACAATACCACGTCTATTTGGGAAACACACATAAGAGGGTGCAGGGTTTGTCTGCATAGTCCGTGTAAAACAGGACCACCTTATCTTCATGAACATCTTCAGCGTTCCTAACCTTAAATTTTGGAGTAAGGGTACGAGAACAGGGTCAAAATTTTCCTTTTAATCAATAGACAGAAGAGAGAAGTTTTTGGGATAATCTGATCAATATCAGCACTCTCGCTGGGTTATCATTTCGAATTCGGGGTAAGGGAGCTCTAAAAGTAAAAATGGCTAAGGCAGCATTTGGATGAGAGAGAATCATCTAAGAGGGATAAGAATGATTAGTATAACTTATATTTTTGGAAATAGTATTTTAAAGAAAAATTTCTAGTCATGAAACTAACGGCCAAGCTAACTAGGTCACGACCTGCAGTCGATATGCTCTGATACCATCCCTGTAAGGACCCAGATTTTACAATCCGGATTTCTCTGTGATTCCATCGCACTATTACTTGGATCAGTAGATAGTGCTCACAGTTTACAGTTCTGAATATCAAATTACATATCATGCGGAAGTGTAAATATAATAGTAGACTTACTCATGGGCCGATTAGGCTGAAATCATTAAATTACAGTAGCGGAAGAACGAAGCACGCAAGTGGGACCTTCAGGACATGCCCACAGGCAGCCAACTGGAGGTTCGCGACCTAGCCCTTGACATCTTCATCTTCTTTGTCATCATGTCCAATTGTGTTGCTGAGGCGTAGTGATCGGACTCCTAACTCTGGATTTGTTGTGAAAGCGAGTGTGAGCACAAACCACCGTGCTCCGCGAGCCAATACACAGGATGCAAATATATAGTATGCATGGCTTATCAAAGGAGAGGCTCGGGTTATTTTAATTGCCATAAATCCGCTTTTAGTAGCATTATTGTATAATTGTAGTTCTATTATTGCAACCTAAGACCCACACAACGATTGCCATCATATATTTGTTCCACCGATCAACATTTTACCTTGCATTGTCTAAGAATTGCATTAATCATGTCAGGGTTACCAACTCTCATACGAAGTCAAATTTTAACCACAAAATCATAGATCCAATCTCAGATTCCTTTTACCACTTCGATCAGTTCCTCAGTCTAAAGAAAATTCAGTATTTTTTATTTTAGATCCACCAATATCTTTTGTATTCTAAGTCCTAACGATCCAATTTTTGCAGTTGCTAATCATCAACTCTTCACTTCAGACTCTAACAATTAGCCATCATAATTATTCTTAACTCCACCGATATCATATATATCAGGACTTTCTAACCATCCAATCCCCTCTGTTTTTAATTCAAACCATAATTTGATCTTCCGGTAATCAATCCTATCTTCCATCATCCATCTCTATTAATTCACCACTATATGCATATCCACCAAGAATAATATTGATCAAGTTTACAACTCACAAGTATGCATCCACTAGGAATATCAGTGATGAATTCTACGTTTCACTAGTATACATCCACCAAGGGTATCATCAAGATTATATTCCAATGATTGTTATTATTCCTCCAATTTCCCAAAAATCCAATTCATCAACCTAGTATTTGATCAAATCATATATGGCCTAATATGGCCGAAGCAGACTTGAACTTGGGACCTCTCAGACATCTGTTCTCTAACGCGTGCTCAATTAACCATCTGGGTGATGGGTGTTTCCTAGCTAGAGAAGGGAAATTAGTTTGTAATTGTAACGTGTGAGCAGGGCAAAGCAGGGGAACTACCGGCGCCACTGGGCTGCGGCGGTGCCGGTGAAGGGCGGCCGGGGAGGTCGCGGTACCGGGCAAAATGGACTCCTTGGTGAGGGGTGAGGCCTTCGGTGGTGGCGTCGCGGGTTGTGGCTGCGCTGGGGGTGGCCGGCGTTGGAGGCCATGGCGTCGTGGGGGAGCTTCTCAGTGCTGGCGTGCTAGGGGGAACGAGGAGCTCCGGCGACCATTGGAGGTTGTTTGTGTTGGCGGAAATTTGCTCCAACGGCGAGGAATCGCGGGGAGTCTCGCCGAGGAGGGAGCGGGAGTGGGAATGGCGGCGGCGGCGTTGCACACGGTTGGGGGAGGAAGAGAAGGCAGAAAGAAAAGGGGGAAGGCGCGGGGCTTTTGGGGAAGTCCGGGACTTCTTATGGTCGCTGAAGGGCGGGGGAGGCGCGGAGGACCGGGTGGAGGCGGCGGACCGGGCGACGGAGGGGAGAACCGCCGGGCAAAGACCCGGTGCGGGGCTCGGTGCGTGACGGCACAGCGCAATAGCGACGGGTCGGCGTGGCGCAGAGGGTGACGGGTGAGCGGCGACGGACGAGTGGCGCGAGGGGACGGCCGAGCGGGCGCACGGTGTGCGCGGCGAGTCGAGGAGCAGCGCACGCGCACGGGAGAAAGAGATGAGAGGCGCAGGGAGAGAGAGGAGTGCGAGAGGGGCGCGGGGCCAGAGAGAGGATGCGGAAGTGGGAGTGGGGCCCGCGTGGCAGTGAACGGCAGGGGGGAAAAGTGGGCTGGTGTGTGTGGAAGAAACGGGGAGAGAGGGGGTTGGGCCAGGCCGTTTCGGCCGGCCTGACCCCAACTCTTTCTTCCTTTTCTTTTTATCTTTTTAGTTATTGTATATATATTTGCATATGTATATACTGATATATATACATGCATATATATTTTTATTTATTTCTAATTTTTGTATATGTATATATATTTATTTAATTTATATATACATATATTTTTTTATTTGCACATTCACTTTGTATACATGTATATATTTCCTTCATGCCTATTTTATTATAATTTTATTTTTGTATAAATACATTTTGCGTGGGCGCCTGGTGCTGCCGAAACTGAAGGAGAACGGGTAGGCTACGCTAGCTACAACATTTGATTTTCTACCGCGTTCAACCAGAAAACATGCGTGTAAGGGAGTCATGGATAGTTACCACTAGATGCGCTGCAATGAAGAAGAGTTGGAGCAGCCGGTCCAACGTAGATGCGCGTTGATGAAGAAGAAGCAGTCGATCGTTTCATGAACTGAATGTCTCCTCCTCGTGTCCTAGCAATAGCCTTGCGCTTCTCGCCGATCAGCACAACAGCAACAGCAGCAGCGCCTCCACGGAGTCCACACGTTTGGGATGGAACGCCGTGCGCTGGTGTGCTAGCACCGCGCCCGGCTAGGGTTTCGGGATACGGCCGAGGGGAGGTGGCGGCGGGTCTTGACCACGAGAGTCTATATTACCTGCAGCCCCGCCTCCACATATTTATAGAGCATGCTAATGGGCTTCCACGTTGTAGGCCCATTAGAACCCTAATCCCATGTGGATCAATATCCGTTTTGGCTTATAAAACCGAATTGTTTATGATTGCCTCTTGGGCACATCACTAACAATCTCCCACTTGCACTAGAGACAATCATATAGGCAATCTTTCCAATTCCAACCCCTTAAGTGTGTGACTCGTTAGGTTCATGTGTAGACAGCCATGACCCGAAAACCCTTTTCAAGCCATAAGTCAATAGTGGCACCTAGCAGGGCATATTGACTCCCGAATACACATAAAGATCATATCGGCTAAACCTTGATATACACACACTTGGATCCCTTTGCCACACGATACCAGTCGAACTTAAGGTGAGATTCGTACCACCCTTGTGATAGCTCAACCATTCACTCGATCTTGTGGTGGATTACAACTCATGACTAACCCTTTAGTCACATTGTGATTAACTATTTAATCACCTTGGCATGGCCATGCACTTCCCTAATCCAACCACATCGAGGGGCCCAGAGATATCTCTCCTATTATGTAGGAGGGGCAAATTCCATCTTAATCCGCTCACATCCCATTCCATGTTTCATGATACACCTGAAGACCACTTTTATAGCTACCCAGTTACGGAGTAGTGTTTGGCAGCCCTCTTTTTTGTATGAGTGAGACAACACTTGCCCAATGTATTCTGTCGTTGTGTATTGTTCCTGCTCCGGGCAGTTGTGTGATGTAGAGGCTGGCCTCTTGCGTCTGAAGCCGGCACCTAGTCGAAGTAGACGCGCGAGCACTCCGTCCCTTACCTTTCGAAGTGGTGGCAGCGGAGTTGGCGCCTAGGTGAAGTAGACGCGCGAGCGCTTTGTCCCCTACCTTTCGAAGGGGTGGCTGCGGAGCTGGCGCCTAGCCGAAGGTAGACGCGCGAGTGCTCCGTCCCCTACCTTTTGAAGTGGTGGCTGCAGAGCTGGCGTCTAGCCGAAGTAGACGCGCGAGCACTCCGTCCCCTACCTTTCTAAGTGGTGGCAGCGGAGCTGGCACCTAGTCGAAGTAGATGCGCGGTCCGTAAGGTGCGCTGCGGAGGCAAGCCTCTACTGCGTCTTATTTATACTGTGTAGAGTGCGTGGGAACATCAACCACGTCTCATTTATACTCCGAAGAGTACGCGTAGGAGCAACGCCCACATGCGCGGGGACATCCGCATCTTGTTTATACTCAGTAGAGTGCGCAGGGACAACTTCCGCGTCTTATTTATACTCAGTAGAGTGCGTGGGAACATCAACCATGTCTTATTTATACTCCGGAGAGTACGCGTAGGGCCAACGCCCACACGTGCGCGGGGACATCCGCGTCCTGTTTATACTTAGTAGAGTGCGCAGGGACAACATCCGCGTCTTATTTATACTCCGTAGATTACGCGCGGAGGAGGACCTTGACGCTACGTCTTATTTATACTTTGTAGAGTGCGTGCGGAGGCGGACCTCAATGTTGCGTCTTATTTATACTCCGTAGAGTGCGCGCGGTGGCGAACCTCAACGCTGCGTCTTATTTATACTCCGTAGAGTGCGCGCGGAGGCGTCCCCCCGCTGCGTCTTATTTATACTCCGTAGAGTGCGTGCGGAGGCGGACCTCGACGCTACGTCATATTTATACTCCGTAGAGTGCGTGCAAAGGCGGACCTCGACGCTACGTCTTATTTATACTCCGTAGAGCGCGTGCGGAGGCGGACCTCGATGCTACATCTTATTTATACTCCGTAGAGTGCGTGCGGAGGCGGACCTCCGCGCATCTATGCGCAGGATGAAAGCTTGGCAAACGATCAGCTTTACTAAACTCCCGTTTGCGCGGGCGAGCATCTTACAATGATCAGGGTGCCGAGCTTGCTACAGACTTCCCTTCTGTCCTAAACATAGTACCGCCTCAGCTGGTCTACATTCCACGTGTGGCGGAGCGTTTGCCCTTCCAGTGTTGCGAGGCGATAGGCCCCCCGCTGCAGAGCTGCCGCGACGATGTAAGGGCCTTCCCACTTGGATTCCAGTTGCCAACCGTCTCCGCGTGGAGTGCCATTTTGAGGACGAGGTCTCCAAGTTGGAATTCTTGCGAGTATACGGTGCGATCGCACGTGCGCGCCATTTGACACGCGTACTTTGCGACGTACTGGGTTGCGCTTACTCGCTCTCCATCAACTTCCTCTGGCGCCGGGACGAGGACCCTTCTCGAGTCGGCCTTGATTTCTTCAGGCGTCACTGCCTTATCGCCGAAGAGAAGTTTGAATGGTGTAAATCCCGTCGGGCGTGTCACCGTTGTGCGGAGGGACCAGAGGACGCTGTGGAGCTCATCTGGCCATTTGCCCTTTGGCAGCACGACAAGGCGCTTCTTGACTCCAGCGGAGATGGTGCCATTCGCCCGCTCGACTGCTCCGTTAGACTGTGGGTGCCCGACTGAAGCGAATCGGAGTGTGTTGCCCAAGCTATCGCAGAACTCCTTGAATGGGGCGGAGTCGAATTGTAGGACATTGTCGACGGTGAGTTCTCCAGGTACTCCAAAGCAGCATATGATATTCTGACAAAGAAAATGTTGCATGGCCGCGGAGGTAATCTTGGCTAGAGCGACGGCCTCCGGCCACCTGGACAAGTACTCCAAGGCGACTACCGTGAACCGACGGTCTCTTGGGGCCCGGGGAAGTGGCCCAACGACGTCGATGCCCCACCGTGCCAACGGCCACACTGGAGGAATAGGCTGCAAGCTCGTTGGGGTCTGCGGATGACCCGCCCCATCCATTGGCAACCTTGGCACCGGCGCACAAGGTCTTGCGCGTCAGTACTGGCGGTTGGCCAGTAAAAACTGTGCCTGAACGCCTTGCCGACTAGCGACCTCGGCGCGATGTGTGAGCCGTAGAGCCCCGCATGGATCTCCTCGAGCAGTTAATTTCCTTCTTCGCGTGAGAGGCACCGCAGGAGCGGTGCACACACTCCTTTCTTGTAGAGTACCCCGTCGAGCACCTGGATGGACCTGGCACGATACTGCAAGTGCCGGAGCTCGACGGGGTCATCCGGCTCCACGATGCCCTGCAAGAAACCATAGATGGGTTCTCGCTAGTCACCCTGCTGGGTAATCTGGTGGACGAGGGCCACATCACGGTTGTCCTGAGTGATGGCCGCTGCGGGCAGGACCTCACAGAATGCTCCCTCAGGAGTGGGGAGCTATTGGCTGGCGGCCTTTGCGAGGGCGTCGGCCTGTTCATTATCCGCCCGAGGAATGGCCTTGACTGTGACACCTAGGAAGTGTCGGTCCTTCGCTCTTACGGCTGCCAGGTACTTGGCCAATTCGGGGTCCTTGGCCTGGTATGATTTGTCGACGTGGCCTGCCACCAGATGTGAGTCCGTGCGGACGAGAGCTCGTCTCGCGCAAAGAGCCTTAAGCTTCGCGAGGGTGAAGAGGAGTGCCTTGTACTCGGCCGTGTTGTTAGTGGCGGGAAATCCAAGGCGCACCAAGTATAGCAGGTGGTGGCCCTCTGGCGTAGTAACCACTACGCCGACACCCGCGCTAGAAACGCCGTATGCTTCTGTCGGAACCCAGAGTAACGACTCCTGGATCCTCTGTGTAAATCGCACTAGTCCAGGATCAACTAGTGCACACAGTACAACAAAGATAAATACCAAGCACAATTGACTATTTATATTAAATAAAGGATACGGCCTTATGGCCAAGTCTTACATCAACGCCCATTGGCAAATATAAATAAAGGAAATAACTGCGGAAGCAAACTGATAAAAGCGAAGCCCAAGCCTGCCCACAGGAAAATGACAGTAAGACGCGGCCTATTCGTCCAAATCTTCACCGTAGTCGACATCGTCCTTCTCTGTGTGGAGATAGCAAGGTGAGTACAAACTTGTACTCCGCAAGTCACACGGAGGAATGCAACATAATGATAAAGGCTTCAATGGAAGGCTTATAGTGTTAGTTTGCATAAAACAACATTTAAGAAATACAGTAAGTAGATTGAAATTGCTGAATTTAATACAGTAAGTAAAAATGATACTTGTAATTGAAAATAATACCGTCAGTGCAGGCTCCGACTATACACCAACCTATCCACGGGCATCCCACCCGGACCATCCTTTCCAAAAGTTCACGTATGGATTCCATCCATCCACACGTTTCCAAACACTCGTGGATTCCATCCATCCACAAGCTTCCAATCTCTCTCATGGGTTCCATCCACCTACAAGGTTTTCATTCTCTCATGGATTCCATCCATCCATAAGGTTTTCAAAAACATTTTTTAAAAAAACAAAGTCTAATCCATGAAAAACTTTTACTCAACACGCCCATGACCGTGGGCACGGCTATCCAGGATAGATTATACACTCTGCAGAGGTTGTACAGCTTAACCCACAAGACACGATCATCCTTTTGTGCCATGCGAGTTACACACTTTCCTTAGGTGTGCGGCAAGGAGTCGTGACAAGGCCTTTACAATGCAAAGGCTTCAACCTGGCCAAGCAAATTCTAAGGTTTCGCCCCAGTAAGGAATCCACCAGATCGGGACCCCCTCTTGAGCCTAGACGAGACTTCTCATGGCTTAACCACCCTCGCCCAAGTGAGACTTCACATGGCACCAACCACGCTCACTTTCAACCTACGACTTGACTCAAGGTTGGGACTTCACAAATTATTCACCGGGTATGTCCCATACCAGCCCCGTGGTAGTACAATTGGGGCTTTGCAAATGAGCTCACAGACCGCTCCTTAATCTGACTCAGGCCCAACCACTTGCCCCCTGCACGACAATCAACCACTGCGGCTCCAACCAACAGGGCATGCCTGCACCCACCAATCTAACCAATTGCCTAAGTCTAAACCAGATTTTATATTTTATTTTCAAAATATTTCATAAATCTCCTCGACTCACCAAAGTCAAGAGTACATATTAAAAGCATATCATTTTATGTGAAAGGGTTTGTCATTTCATGTGAAAAGGTATCCCAAAACATATCTTACGACTAAGCAGGTCTAAGCATTCGATATAAAGTTTCTCTAGCCAGCACTAATGCACTAGCTAGAGTTTGATCTTGGGTGACAAGGTAAGGGATTCAATATCAAAGGAGGAATTAACAAATAGGCATTAACTATACTTAAAACTGAATTGAAATACGTTGAATAAAAATTATGCATGCAGAATAATTTAAAACAACATAGTTTTATTTTGAAAACCGGGATCAACATGATCAAGGATTGTGACTTGCTTTGCTCTTCAACTTGGTTTGAATCTTCGTCGAAGAATTTTCCCGAATCGTCGAAGTCTACACGTGAAAATAACCCACTAAATTCAAATAAATTCTAAATAAATTCAAATTGACTTCAAATATTTGAATTGAGGCTAGAAATGGATAGAGGGGAATTTTTGTTGAATTTAGAAATTTGAAAGGGCTCAATCAGAGTTAGGACGAAGAAGAACGGGCTCTCAGAAGTTTAAATTCAGAGAAAATGGATAAGGCGATTTTCTGGAATTATTTTTCTAAAGGAAAAGAATTTATGGCGTCAGCATGGATTAATGGAATTAATTTCCTAAAGGAAAATCTGATTTATCGTATCAGCCCTGGCCTAGAGGAACTGACAGTGGGCCCTGGGACTATGGACCGGTCCACGGAGGTGGAAGGTGGCTGAGGTGGCATGGGGCATGCGGGGTCTTGATCGGACGACGCAGCCGAGGTGGCGGGACGTGGCGCCACGTGGGCTGCGTGGCGCCGAGGCGCGCCGGCCGGGCGCGGGGCGGCGCGGCGCCCGGCGCGCGGCAGTGGCGGCGGGCGGTCGACAGCTGCCAAGGAGGGAGAGAGAGGGACAGGGAGCTCAGGGGAGGGGCGGCGATTACCTAGGGCAGCCGGAGATGGCCCGCGGCGAGAGGGCACAGGCGGCGGCGCTCGGGTGGCGGCGGGGACGGTGCTCCGGCGGCGGAGAGGAGGAGATGAGGGCAGAGGGGGAATGGGTGGAGTGTGGCGAGGCCAGGGCGGGGATTTATAGGGGCGGCGAAGGGCGGGAGCGCGAGGAATTGGTCGCCGGAGTGGCACGGGGGGGCGGCGGCCGTTGCGGGGGTCGTGCGGGGTGGAGAAGTGGGGGGGGGGGCGCCGAGTTGGGCGGGGAAGCGGTTGGCGTGCGTAGTGGGGTGGCGGCGCACGCGCGCGGAAGAGGAGCGGCACCGGGAGGAGCAGGGCAGCGGTTGCGCAACGGGTGGCGGCGGCGGGAGGAAGGAGGAGACCGCGGGGAAACGATCTTGCGACAGCGGCCTTGGTGCAGCGAGAGAGGAGGCGCGGCGGCGGGATGGCGCCACATCAGAAGCGGGGCGGATCGGCGGCCGAGAGCGGCGGCGCGGACGAGCCAGTTGGGCCGGATGGCGAGGATGCGCACGGTCATCGGGCCGTCCACGTGGCGGGCGAGGAGGAGGGGTACGCGGGGTTGAGCGACGGTGGGGAGGGTGGCGATGTGGGCTGATCCCGGCCGTCCACGTGGCGGCCAGAGAGGGAGGTTGGGGAGATTATTTTATTTTCTAGTTTTTGGATTTTTTAGAAAAGCACAGGAATTTCATTAAGCCTCAGAAAAATATAAAAATACTTCCAAAAATTCCAGGAAAATTCACAGAAGCTCCTGCTGACATTTTAGACTAAATAAAAATATTTCCAACTAATGTTGGTATTTAATTTTCATACTTAAAATACTTTTTACTTTCAAAAATACATTTTGTAACTCAGTAAAATCCAGGAAACCAAATAAGAGCCAAGTAATTCCTATTAATTAATTTAAAGTAGGATTTTTATAGAAAATCAAAATATCCTTTTATTTAATAATTATTTTAGGTTTTACTTAAAATACTTTTCAAATACAACTTGTTCAAAAACAGAAATTCAAGGCAAATCCAAAATTAAAATTTAGGCACAAAAATACTTATTTTAATTTAAATTTAAATTTAAATTAATATTTATTGATTTATTTTTATGTTATGAAAAACCTGGGCTGTTACAGCTTCGTCAGTGTTGAGCATCCACACTGGGTCCTCCGGCTGCTGGAAGTCCGCGAAGACTTGGGACTTGATCACTATTCGTGAAGCATACGTTAAGGAGAATGGTGTGAGCTCGGCCGCCCACTTGCCAATGCGCCCTGTGGACTCCTTGTTGTGCAGCATCTCCGCCAGGGGGAACGAGGATGGGACCGTAATTGGATGGGCCAGGAAATAGTGTCGAAGCTTCCTCGAGGCCATGACCAGTGCGTATGCCAATTTTTCGAGCTCTGTGTACCACGTCTTGGTGCCCTAAAGGGCCTTAGAGACGAAGTATACTGTAACATCCCAAAATTTTTATTTGCATTTTACTGATTTTCTGGAGTTTATTTAGATTTATCTGGATTTTATTTCGAAGCCTAAAGTAAGAAAATTCATTTTAAGAATTTTCATTAAGCCAAAAAGAATTTAAAAATCAAGTTTTAGAGCTAACAAGTATTTTTATAAAAACTAAAATATCAAATTTAAGTTGGAAATATTTTTCCTAAGTTTAAAATGTCTCCAGGAATTTTTATGAATTTTTCTAGAATTTTTAGAATTTAAATAGTATTTTCTGAGTATTTATAATGTCATCTGGCATTTCTGAAAATTAAAAACGAAAGTTAAATATGAAAATCCCTCCATCCGCCACGTGGCGCTCCCAGATTAAATCCGCCCCACAGCCTGATTTAATCCGGGCCATCCCCATCTACTTACCCTTTCAATTTGAATTCAACGGCCCGATCTCGTACGCGTGGCTCAAATCCGGTCGTCCGCCCCTCCCCTTCTCTTCTCTCTCTCTCTCGGCGACATGCGGGGCCCGCATGTCAGGCCCTTCTCCCACCTCCCCTTCTTCCTCCTCCAGCCGAGCCGCCATGAATTCCCCCAAGCTCTTAACGTTCGACCGTTTCTCCGCCTTTAAGACCCGGAAGAATGTGCATTTAAGTGCCCTTTTACTTCCGCCCCCACTCCGGCCATTTCTCATGCCTTTAAACCCCCATTTCTGCCGCCGCCACCCGTTTTCGATTGCCTTAACTCCGGCGAGCCTGTTACCCCTTCCCCGCCCTATAAAGGCACTTCCCCGAGCCGCCCTCCCCTTCTTTAGCCGCCGCCCGTGCGCCGAAGCCCTTTTTCCCCTCTTCCCGCGCCCGAGCTCTCTGTGTCGTGTCTTCCCCTTCCGCCGCCCGTGTGAGCTCCGGTGAGAAATCACCGCCGCCCCGGTCTCTCCCGCGCCTCGCCGACGACGTCTTCGCGATCCCCGTGCACCGGCGACCACTTTCCCCTTCTCCGCCGAGCGACACCTCCACCAGAGCCCCATCGTCGTCGAGACCCGTGCGCTGCCACCGCCAAAGCTCGCCGCCAGCCCCTTCCCGCGCCTCTTGAACCCCGCGCCCAGGTGAGCCCGGACCCCCGCTTTTCCCTCTTGCCATTGCGCGTCGCGGCCGCCGGTGCTGTGAGCGCCGGCGAGCTCGAAGCGCCGCCGGCCGGCACCGCCCATCGGGCGCGCGTGCCGCGTGGCAGCCGCGTGGTGCAGCGTGGCCGCCGTCGACAACCGCCGCCACCTCCTCGCCGGGCCCGTCACCGTGGACCGAGTCCACGGTGGACCACGCCGACCCGTGAACTCAGTCCACCATGAATCGGCCCAACTTGTCAGAGAGATAACCCCTTTTTCAGTATAAAAATAATTCAACCTGAAAAATAAAATAGATGCTGACGTCATAAAGATGATTTTTCAGTATAAAAACAATTTAGGAAATCAGTCTTTTTCTTTTTCTTAGTTTTAAACTTCCGGAAGCGCTAACTTCTTCATTTTAACTCTGATTTGACCCGTTCAAATTTCTAAATTTTATTTGAATTTTGTTTGAATTTCTTCTGGTTCTTCGCGTGTAGATTACGACGAATCCAGAGAGTTTTTCTTCGACGAATCGCATCAAGACTTCGAGCAAGCCAAGTTACACCTTTGACCATGTTGATCCCAGTAATTTAAATCATTTATGTTGTTTTTAAATTTATATGCATGCGTACTTTTATTCAAATTAGTTCAAATGTGCTTTAAACTTTAGTTACTCCCAAATTCCTTTGTGTAAGGCCAATCTTGCTATTGAACAAACATGCCTTGTCACCCTAGATGAAAATCTAGTTGATACATTAGTATTAACTGGACATTTTATAGAATTGCTTAGCCATGCTTAGAATAATTTGGGTGGGAAGATTTGTTTCACATAAAATGATAAGTTTTTCAAATGTATTCCTGACTTTGGTGAGTCAAGAATGTTTATGAAATTATTTCAAAACAAAATATAAAACTTGGTTTAGACTTAGGTAAATGGTTAGATGGTGGGTGCTTGCTGGCATGCATTGTTGTTTGGTGACACAATGTTGATTGCCAGGCACAAGGGGTATGTGGTTGGTGCTTAAGTCAGTTAAGGACCGGCCTGTGAGCCACTATTGCAAAAGCCCTATCGTACTACCACAAGTCTGGTATGGGACAGACCTGACCAAATAATTTGTGAAGTTCCAACTTAATCTCGCTATAGGTTGAATGTGAGTGCGGCGTAGGCCGTGAGAAGTCTCACATGGCACAAGAGGGGGCTCCAACATGTGGATTTATGTTGTGGTGAAACCTTAGTGGCGGCGTGATTATGTTGACAACGGATCATTGTAAAGGCCTTGTCATGATCTCCTGGCCGCACACCTAAGGAAGTGTGTTAATCCAGTGGCAAAAAGGGATGATCATGTCTTGTGGGTAAAGCTGTACAACCTCTGCAGAGTGTATAATTGATCGTGCAAAACTGCACACCCGCAAGTGTACGGGCTGCCGCTAAGATAGCAGCGAAAGTCGTGTTCTCCACAGGGACTAAACTACTGGTAACCTTACCCTTAACCAAAGCTAAGTCGCTCGAACAGAGAGATGAAGACTAACTGCAGAACCTATGACAAACTAAAGCTAGGAATCAGAACTGCAAAAGAGTGGAAGTAAGAGAAGGGAAGAGCTGAAGGTGAAAGGAAATAAGACTATCTGGACAGGAAAAACCAAAGAACTAATCCTATTAAGAGAGAGAGAGACTGAAGAAAGACTAATTAGAAATTAAACAGCAAGAGCCAAGGGCAAAGGGAGAGAGACAGGGAAAGAGAGAGAGAGCAGAGGGGAGAAAAGATTAGGAGTTGGCTAGGCTAGCAGATGTGGAGAAGAAAGAAGGCATAGATAAGAAGAGGGTGCAGGAGACTAGAAGACCAGAGAAGAGATTGACTGCTAGAGAGAGACGTGAGGTGAGAAATAACTAGAGAAGAGAAGAGAATTAAGAAAGATCTAAAGAAGGTAAGAAGACTAAGAAATAGACAAGAAAAGGAAAAGAAGAGAGGAGACTGCTACTAACTCTACAGAGAGACAGGAAAGAAGAGACTAAGGAAGACAAGCAAGAAATACAAGAGGTTGAGCAAGGGATGAGCAAGAACAGAGAAGAGAAGGGAAGGGCTGACAAGAAGAGGTGATGGAAGAGAAGGAGATGAAACAGTGGTAAGAGGAATACTAAGTAGACGTTCAAAAGGAGGGGACCTACAGAAGACTGAGAACAAACTAGATGAGAAGAGAATGGCACAGCCTAAGAAAGAAAAGGGAAGAGAGAAAGGGGATGAGAAAACTAAGAACTAGATGGTAGGAAAGAAGAGAAGGGGAAAGACTGAGAACTTGCACTGCAGAGAGAAAGAAGAGGGACTAAGAATGAAGAGCTTTCTAGGAGGAGAAGAAACTACCGAGAGGAAGACAGAAGGGCTAAAGAGGCGCTAACTAGACAGAAGAAAGAGCTAAAGAGAAGGTGTGAGGGGAATCACGAGAAGGGAAGCACAGAGGGCTATCGAGAAAAGAGAGAGAGCTTGAGAGAGGAGGTGGACGCTAGAAAGAGCCGAGATGAAGGATGGGAAATGCTACTGCTATACTCAACGATTCACAGCAAACAAAAGAAATATCAAAGAAAAGCAACAAACCTAACCATGCATCTAATAAGCAAACTAAGCTACTACTGAGAACAAGCAAATTATTCTAACAAAGAAATCAACAGAAAACATAATAGATCTAACTATTACTACTTTTTATCTTTTCATTATGATCATCACGTAACGACATGCACTAAATAAACCCTAACAAAGATATTGAATCTAAACCAACAGAAAATAATACAAACATGGCAATATATCAAACTTACTAACAGAGGCACAAACTTATGTAAATCTACTAGAGCATCAAGTAAAAATCATGAATCTAAACAGAAGATAGCATCCGCATAAGCATTCCAGATTAGCATAAAACAGGAATAGCATCTCTTATCCTTCAGATCCACAAAGACGCACATGAACGTTACAGATCTACTATGTAAACATCCCAGGAAAAGCATGAACGAGACAAGCACATCCAAGTATCCAGATCCACAAGAATAACACATGCAAATCTCAGATCTAACATATAATCATCCCAAGCATGCCATCACAGTACGAAATATTAGATCGGGAATGAAACAACCCATAAGAAATGAAGATCTGAGCCGAAGAAGCCTGTCTGTAGTGGATGCAGGCAGTAGGGGAAGCAGATCTGGGACTGGGGAAGTAGATCCGGTCGCAGGTGAAGTAGGGGTAGCAGATCTTGGAGAAGACCCCGTAGAGGTAGCAGGCAGAGGTGAAGCCGTGTAGAAGTTTGCGGTGCAGATCCAGCCGAAGAAGCCACTCCTTGAACTCTCGTTGTAGAAGATGCAGATCCGGCCGTGGAAGGAGCAGATCCGTGAGCTTCAGACGTTGATGTAGCAGGGGCTAGCAGGAAGAACAGCAGGAATGCAGCTCAAGAGGGAGCAGCTGCACAGGGGCTCAGATCCAGTCGTGGGAGGTTGCAGGTGCGCAGATCTGGTCGGCAGCAAGGGGATTTAGTGCGGGAGAGGGCTAGGGTGGCTGCATGGTGAAGTATTTGGCCGCTATGGAGAGATGGAGATGAGGGAAGATGATGCTCTGGGCTAGGCGGATCGGAGATGGTAGGCGAATGGATGGGGTGGTGAAGGTGCGGTCTCAGTGCTGGAGTTAGGAGGGGGGAGACGAGCAATGGAGGCGATGAAGTGCGGCGGCCGGGTGATGGAGCTCGGTCGGGGATCGGTGGAGAAGATGGATGGTGCTGGTGTTTTTGCGGCTGGGTCTTGGAGATGGAAGAGGATCGGTGGCGGCCGGTTGTGGTGGAGAGGAAGAAAACGGCAGGGTGGATGGTTCGGTCCAAGGGCAATTGCGGCTAGGGTTCTCCCCCTCCCCCAGTGGTGAATGCTGCTTATATACTTGCGGCGGCTGGCTAGGGTTTCCATGTGCATTTTCATTTTGGCCCTTCCCCTTTGGCGGATTTGCAACCCTAGCTCCTTCCCATTTGATCTTCTGTAGATTTTTGCGCCTAGTTCGCGCCTACCTGCAAGGGAATTACAAAACACTGTAAACAGTCCAAAAGGATGATGAAATGCAATTAATTAATGAATTTATGGCAGTTTTCATTACTAATAACAGGGTAAAGATATAAAAATTTACTGTAAAAATGATGCATATCAATAATCTATCCTGGATAGCCGTGTCCACGGTCAAGGACATGCTTAGTATGGTTTTTCACGGATTAGACTTTGGTTTTATTAAAATTTGGTTTGTGGAAAACACATGAAATCTTTTGGAAAGATGGTCCGGGTGGGATACCCGTGGATAGGTTAGTGTTAGGTTGTTGCCTGCACTAACGTTATTATTTTAGTTAAAATAATGTTTTACATATCGTATCAAATTCAGCTTTTGCACTTACTTTACTGTACTTACTCCAATGATGCTTTTTATGCAAATAAACCATAATATGCCTTCCTTTGTAACTCCTTATGCATGCACCAAATATGTTATAACTCCTGGTGTAACTTGTGGAGTACTTTATGTGCTCACCTTGCTTAAACTTTGTTGCTAGAGGACGATGGTGTCGACTATGGTGAGGATTGCGATGAATAGGCCACGTCTTACAGTTATTCGCCTGTGGGCAGGCAGGATGGGCTGCTCCTTTTATTTATCTTCTGCTATCTACTTTTATGTTTGGCCATGGAGCCACCTTATTGTAAACTTGGTCATAAGGCCCATACTTTTGCTTTATAATAAAGTTTGGTTATCATGCATGATATGTATCACTGTTCAACCTGTGTGCACTAGCTTTTCCTGGGATAGTGTGATTTACACAGTGGGTTCTGGAGTGTTGCTCCGGGTCCCGACATATACGGGGCACTGAAGAGCGCCTTCTTCAAGGACAAGGACGGAGCTGACCGCGGTCGTGGAAGCGGCGAGGTAGAGCAAGAGGGGAGCCTCTAGCGCCGGAGCGACCAAAGTAGGGTGGCTTGCGAGATGCCTCTTGAGGTCGTCAAAGGCCTTCGCGTAGTCGCCATCCCAATGAAACCCATCGCAACTGCGGAGGGTTCTGAAAAATGGCAGGCCCCGCTCTACTGCCCTAGATAGGAAGCGGCTCAATGCCACCATGCGGCCAGCAGGCCTCTGAACCTTCCTTGTTGTCTTGGGTGGCTCCATAGCGAGGATCACGTCGACTTTTTTTTAGGTTCGCTTGGATGCCCCACCCAGACACAAGGAAACCCAGGAGCTTGCCTGCTTGCACTCCGAAGACACACTTGTCCGGGTTGAGCTTGATGCCCACCTTCCTGAGGTTGTCAAAGGTCTCCTGGAGATCCCGACCGTGGGAGGCGAGTTGCCTGGTTTTTGACAACTACGTCATCGACGTAAGCCTCCACATTTCTCCCGAGCTGAGCGGCCAACGCTAACGCGATGAGGCGGGTGAAGGTTGTGCCCGCATTCTTCAAACCGAAGGGCATCCTGACGAAGCAGTATGTCCCAATCGGTGTGATGAAACTGGTCTTATCCTCGTCATCCTTGGCCATATAGATCTGGTGGTAGCCGGAGTAGGCATCCAGGAAGCTCATGAGCCCACACCCCACGGTGGCATCGACCAGTTGATCTATGCACAGCAGGGGGTAGTCATCCTTCGGGCATGCCTTGTTGAGGGCCGTGAAGTCGATGCACATATGCCAGGCGCCGCTGGCCTTTTTCACCAACACCGGATTGGCAAGCCAATCCGGGTGCTGGACCTCATGGATGACTCCGGCCTGGAGAAGCTTCGCAACCTCCACCTTAGCCGCTTGCTGCTGGTCGACGGACATACGTCGAAGCCTCTGCTTGACCGGCTTGGCATCAAGGCGGACCGCTAGGTTGTGCTCGATGAGGGCACATTCCACGCCTTTAATGTCCTCTGAGGACCATGCAAGACATCCGTATTGCTCTGGAGAACCCGGAGCAAGTCCTGCTCCACCTCCGGGGGAAGGCCCTCACCGATGGAGACGAATTGTCCTTCAGCTTGGAGAGGCATTCTCTTGACCCCGCCCTCCGGCCGGGGCTTAGGCGTCCACCCCGGGGCGGACGGCGTGTCTGCCTTGAGTTTGTCGGAGAGAGCGTGCACCCTGCAGTGAGGGCTCCTGGCACCAGCCTCCACGCGTCGGGCGAGATCCTGGTCGTCGAAGATGGTGATGACACCGCGGGCCCGGGAGCTTTATACATAAGAAGCGTGGTGGGGGATCGCCCCGAAGGAGTTGATGACTGGGCGGCCCAATATGGCATTGTACTGGTGTGGGATGTCCACAACATCGAAGACAACGTCCTTGCTCCTAGCGTTATCGCCTTGACAGAAGGATACTTGGAGACATACCTGGCCTAAAGCCTTCAGTGGCTGGCCCCCGAAACCCTGGAGCGGGGTCCCTGATGGTCCCAAACGACTCCGAGGGATCCCCATGCGGTCGAGGGCCTCCGCAAACAGAATGTTCGCGGAGCTGCCCCCGTCGATGAGGACACACCGAACGTCGTAGCCTGCGATGTCAGCTTGGATGACTAGGGGATCTTGGTGGGGGAACTCGAGGCCGCTGCCGCTCGCCACACGGTGGTAAAACCACCGTCTCATCCAGTTCGGCTCCCACTTCGCCCGAGTCGAGTTGGCGGGGAAGATCTTCCCACACGACAACCGCAGGATGAAGTTGACGCTGCTGAAGTTGGAAAATGTCCCGTCTCTCCGCTTCTTTGGCTGACACCGTGCATCGTGGAGAAAGGCGAAGAGCGAGGCGCTGGGCCAGCATGCCTCCGTATGCAAGGACCAGCTGTACAGGCAAGGCGGGCTATCGCGTTCGGAGTCAGCTGCGCCAGCTCAAGCCCGAACGTTCGCAAGACGGCACCGACAATCATGGTGGCCGGGATGCAAAGCCCGGCTTCAAAGTAAGCGGCAAAGACGATTGCCTCCAACTTCTCGGGGTGCGGTTCTGTCTCGTCGCTGGCAGGCAGTCGCACCTTCTGGCAGTTCGACAGCTTACCTTCGCGCAGTAGGGTGCAGATCGTCTCCTTCGTCACAAGCGTCAGGCCCAAGACGCGAGAGCTCGGACCTTCCATTTTCTCCGTCGCCACCCACCATTTGTCTACCAGCGATGAATCGTGCCCCTCGAGCGTGTACTCCACCTCAAGCGGTGACGACCGCCGGGAGATGGCGCTAACGCCGGCCTGCTGAGCATGTTCTTCGCCGTGAGCCATTGTTCCCAGAGAGCTAGCGGCGACGAGAGTGGCGCGACGGCAAGGAAGGCGAGAGCGCAGGGCGTAGAAAAAGGACCAGAAGGCGTGAGGAGAGCGCAGACGTGGTGCCATAGGGGGTATTTAAAGCCCCTTCATCTCCTGCACCGCCAGTAAGTGTAACCGGCGGGAGACAAACCGCTTGCCTCCCCACGATTGCAGCCGAAGTGGCACAGCCGCCCACGCGCATCATGCCCTGTCAAAAACGGACGCGCCAATCGCGTTCCGCCACGCGTCCGCTCCCTCAGGAATGAATACAGGTCGCGCGACGTGGCGTGCTCTCTGCGGCGTGTCGGCGCGATTCTCGGGGCTATCAATGCAGCATCGCCAGGCTATTGACCAGTCAACCTTGGCTGCAACTCCGACCTCGGCTCCGTCCCTGCGAAGAGGCACCTCGCTGCGCCCTCACAAGTCCACGCGGTGAGCTCGCAGACCATCTCTCATGCATGCATGCAAAATCTGCACAAATGAGTTGGACGGTTGGTTTAGAGAGAGGGGAGAGAGAATAAAGGGATAATTTGCATGTATGCAAATTTCAGCCATGCATTGTGCGGCTTGGCTGCATGTCTTCCCATGCATTGTGCGGCTTGGCTGCATGTCTTCCTTTTCTTTTCTTTTTTTTATTTCAGTTTTGCTATTGCACAGGCGACTGAAATTTTTTTATCTTTCAATCACCTGAAAATTGCACTCTCAATCAACTGAAATTGCAGCCCCCCTTCAAAAAAAAAACAGCTGCAACTTTAGGTGATTCAGAGTGCAACTTCAGGTGACCTGAAATTGCACTCTCAATCAACTGAAATTGTGGCCCCCCTCCAAAAAAACAGCTGCAACTTTAGGTGATTCAGAGTGCAACTTCAGGTGACTGAAAGCTAAAAAAATTTCAGTCGCCTGTGCAATAGTCACTCCCTAAAAATTTTGGGTTGCCATATTCTGGAAGATGGAGAGACATGCTGTATATATGGGGCTGCGTCCAGGGAGTTGGTAGACCCTTTTCTTTTGGGAGTTTGATCTATTAAGGACAATGAGAGTGTTCTTGCTTCTCGAGTTCTTGTGATTCCCCGCAAATTGCACCTAGCTTGTGTTTCTACGCCATCGTGTGTATCTGTGTGAGCTAGTATTTAGGTTTGTGGACTAACGATTGTCTTGGATAGCATTCTACAGTTGGCTTCCTCGTCGTTGGGTTACAAATTCCCCAAAGTACCGTTCTTGATCCTACGCCGTGAGATTGGGCAAGTCGGTGCATTGGCTCTCCCAGGCTAGTGCGCATCAGATTCCTTCTGGTTGTACCACTATATCCAAAACAAACCAACGGTGGAAATTTCATGGTGTCCTTTTTTGATTCCAAGTTATCTCTAAGAATTTGTTTCTTGTTTTTGGTGCCTTATGGGGGATAAGCTATATACCACATCCCATGTAATTCTTAGATTACGAATAATGTTTTCATATTGCAAATTACATCTACTGGTGTTACACGTCTGTTCTTTCTAGATTGATTGGCACTGCCACAACTAGATGGGAATCAGGTGTTGCTTTTTCTAAAGATTGTTTTGTCTTTCCGCTAAGAATTGAGATATTGATATTCCTCACTTAGTGATCGATGAAGAGCATCACACGCGTAATTAAATGAATTAAAGAGTTGCAAGCCCATTGTATTGGCAGCGAAGGATCAACTACGGTTCATCAAACTCACATGTATATTATCGTCGATCTTACGTCGAGAAGATCAGACATCGCGCATCGATTTCTCTATTACCTACACCCAATTTCACGAATACTTCCTATCACGAGTTGGTTGGTAACACACCGTTAGTTACGTAACTCGGACATCAGCATGTAGTTGAGTTGTTAAATATCTCAGAATCAAAGGATAGGAACTTCTCCACCAAACAAAAGATACAGTCACTTCAGCATCATTTCAAATAGCATACAATCCTGAAAATCTGAAATTTGAGATAACACAAGATGCACAATCATTTCGGTTTTAGATATAGGTCCAGTTCACCGCAGTTTCATTGCTTTCAAGAACTGCTCCAATGCCTTCCTCGACGACCCGGTCCCTCCTCCGTGCAGCATCCATCGGCCTTGATCTCTCTCAACGCGCGCGCATCTTTGCCGACTTCGCGTCGCCCCATGACCATCTCCACCACCTCCACCACCGTGCCCGATCCACGATCGTGCCTTCCATGTTCCCCTCGCTACCTCCACGCACACTCCCCACTCCTCGCCCGGCATCTTGGCGTTGTAGAATCGCTTCCCGAGCGGCCAGCCGATGATCGGCTTGCCGTGCGTCACGCTCTCGGCACCGAGTTCCACCCGCAATGGTCAAGAACGCGCCGTCCGACGCGTGCGCGGAGATCCTCACCGCGGCGCCCATCCACGTACCAGAGGCCCCTATTCTCGGCGCTCTCTCTCCTCAAATCCTTCCGCAACCACCGGGCCCGAACTGCGCCCTTGACGTCGTGCCCGTCCGGTGGCTTGATGGCCTGCACGAACAGCGGCGGTCGACTCCATGGCGCGCCGATTCCATGATGTGCTCGCTAGTATCGAGTTCGCGGAGCCGAATGATATGTACAGATCGACGCCGCGGCTGCGAGTCAAGAAAGCTCACGGCAGCGTCGTCCGTCTCGGTGAGACCGGTCCGAGGTGTCACGCAGAGAGGGCGATGGGCGCATCGGGACCTTGAGGGTTCACGCAGCATAGCAAGCCCGGTGGGCTCGAACTCCTCCACGGTGTTGATGAGCACCGCGTCCGTCTGGTACCCGAGGTACACGCCACTCATAAACGCCGCTGCCCGGTCCTTACGCGGTGGCGGACGGAGCGCGTTCTTGGATATCTGCGACTGCCGATGAGCACCTCGGGTACTCGCGCAGTGGGCGCGCGGCCGGTCGGGCGCACGCGAGTGGCTCGAGCGATCGCGCGATGGCGCCGCCTAACGCGCGCAGAGGCGAAGAAGGCGTGGCGCACCGCGCCGCCGTGCCACGTAACCGTCCACCACAGTGAATGTGCCGGACGACGCAGACGCCGCCGGCGGCGGTGGTGCCCGCGACGTAATCGTCAAAAGCGGGGTGGGCGTCTCGAACGCTTCCAAGAGGTCCAAGATGCGGCTGGTCGGGATGGTGTCCGAGGACTCGCGAGCCGCCGGCAGCCGTGGTCCTCGGGGTGAAGGGTAGCGTGGAAGCTGAGGGAAGGCGACAAGGACGCGGCGGTCGAGGAGGCCGTAGCGCGGCGCGTTGCGCGGGTGGAGACGAGGTGACGGCGACGCCGGGGGCGCTGCGTAAGAGGCGGCGACGGACATGACGCGCGCGAGTGGCCCTGGCGGCGAGGGAACAGCACCACGTGCTTGGTGGTGGCGCGGCCATTATTGCTGAGCCGAGCTGCTAGCTCGCTTTAGCTCTGTTTGGCAAGTTGGACGCAAGCATACGATTACGATCTGACGACACACGACAAAGCAAGAGGCTGTTTTAAAAGGAAGCTACCTGGAAACATAATAGGGCTATTCTTTTGAGCTTTTAAAAATTATTTTTTGATTTTTCTATAGTAATTAGCGTTCAAACAGAGTATATTTTCAAGATAAGGTCTACTACTTAATTGTAGTATATACTGTACCAATTTTATTTGTATCGACAAAAACCACATGTGAGTTCCTGTTACTCTGTAATCTCTCGCACAAACAGTCCAAAAGCTACAAATCGCAGCTAAAAGTCATAAGCTTCAGCCAAAAAGAACAGGTCCATACAGTGTTGTACCACTGTAGCAGTAGGTTTCATATAGTTTCAGCAAATTTTAAGAAAATATTTAAAAAATTTCATGTCCCAGTGAGTTTCACATATTTATAAAAGTTTCCAGAAGATTTCAAACCAATGTTTCATTGAGGTTTTTTATTTTGGACTCTAGTTTCAGTTGAAGAGTTTCAGCAAGTTTTATCAAGGCTTACCGAAGAGTTTCAGCAAATTTCAACAAAAAAATTTCAAAAAGTTTCAAGAAGTTTTAATAGGGTTTAACCATAGTTTCAAGAAGTTTTGGTGAGCTCACCTAGCCATAGAACTACCAACGCTATCCATCACCGGATCCACCAATGCTTAAGCTCCGCATAGAGTCTCCATCTCTCTCTCTCTCTCTCTCTCTCTCTCTCTCTCTCTCTGGCCCGAGCTTCATGCCACACTACCATCGAATTCGACTACCATTTAGTCTGATGTACGTGATGATCACACGTGCAAATTGCTCTTCAATAGGCATTGTTTATCAAGTTATGTGTTCCAGGTAGAGCATGTAAAAATCCATGAGATGAGTTCTTTAATATAGTTTTATAATTATTCAGTGTCACAAGGAAGCATATGGAGAAGACTGATCTAGTCTTACTCATTGATTAGTCCAATGGCCATTTAAGGCACAAGGTCTGGTGATGAAAACTTATTTTGAGAAGATTTGATATTTCGGCTACATGAGCGAATTTGTCTCAAGGTGGAGATTGTTAAAGTGTAATCCAAATCATATTCAATTTATTTCTATTTCTAACACGAAATTATACTCCTACCTGAAGTTCCTTTGTAAACACTATAAATATACTCTTGTAAACCATAGAAAATGCAAAAGCCTCATTGTAAACATTTTCTCATATAGTGATTTTTGTCTTCGTGCGTCCGTGGTTTTTTACAAGAGTTTTTCTCATTAAATCCGCATTTCCTGCTCTCTTGATCATCTATTTTTGCCATGCGTTTTATAACATGAGTATGTTAATGATTCAAGATCTACACCAAAAGCCAAAAAAGAAAATATACAGGATGTCCCTGTTGTTGTGCAGATGACATGACGTGCCATTACAGCTAGTAGACCTAACAGGAATATTCAACCTACTAAGAGATTAATTGAGGAAACCAATATTGCGGCTTATTGTTTGAATGTGGCAGATGAAACTGAATGAACTGCAGAACCTTAAGCTTATTCAAAGGCTATCTCTTCTGATGATTCAGAAAGATGGATGACTATCGTGAATGATGAGATGCAATCTCTTAAGAAGAATGGTACTTGAGCGCTGGTCAAGTTGTCAATTGAAAAGAAGGCTATTCATTGCAAATGGATTTTCACCAACCAAAAAGGTTAGGTACAAAATAAGGCTCGTTGCTAAAAGATATAACCAAATTTCAGGTATTGATTTTATGGTGTTTTCCCTAGTTGTGAAGCATAGTTTCATTCGTACTTAATCAGCATTGTGACTATGCATGATTATGAGGTTGAGCAATTGGACATGAAAACCATGTCCTCATAGGGGAATTGAAGGAAGACATTTATATGGAGCAGCTGGACAGTTTTGTCATTCTAGAAAAGGAGAACTTTGCTTGCAACTTGAAGAAATTTCTTTATAGTTTAAAGCAATCATCTAGACAATGATACAAGAGATTTGACTTCTTTATGATCTCAAGATTTCAAAAGATTTGATTACAATAGCTGTGTTTATTTGAAGACTGTTAATAGTTCAGCTATTTATTTGCTCCTATATGTCAATGATATGTTGATTATTGCGAAAGACAAGGTAGAAATTTCAAAATTGAAGGCACATTGAGCAATGAATTTGAAATGAAGAATCTCGTTGCAGCAAAGAAGATTTTTAGTATGGATATCATCCAAGACAGATGGTTTGGCAAATTATACCTAAATCAGAATGATATATTGATAAAGTTCTTCAACATTTCAACATGCATAAGGCCAAACAGGAGAATACTTCAATACCTACATATTTTATACTTTCTTTGGTGTCACGTCCATAATCAGATGATGAAGTTGAGTACATGTCTAGAGTTTCATATGCCACTGTAATTGGTTCATTTATGTATGCTATGGTATATTCTCGCCTCGATTTATTTCAATCATTGAGTGTTGTTTATAGATACATAGCTAATCCTTGAAAAGAGCATTGGAAAGCATCTCAATGGATTTTCATATACTTGCAGGGTACTTTTGGTACTTGTTTATTGTTTGGGACATTAGAGATGGTCCAATTGGTTATGTGGATTCCGATTTTGCTAGAGATTTGGATAAGAGGAGACCTCCTACTGGTTATGTACTCACTATTGGAGGATGTACTATTAGTTGAACAACAAGTTTGTAAGCTACCGTTGCCTTCTCTACTTTGTAAGTTGAGTATATGGCTATTTCTTAAGCTTACAAAAAAGTCATTTGGCTAAAAGGATTGTTTACTAAGCTTTGTAGAAATACATCTTGCGCTACAATATTTTATGACAGTCATAATGCTATTTGCCTTACGAAGGATCAAATGTAGAGAACGAAGCAGATTGATGCCAGATATTACTATATTTGAGGTGTTATTACTCAAGGTGACATTAAAGTCAGCAAGATAAGTACTTATGATAATCCAGATGATATGTTAATAAAGCCAATTCCTACCGCTAGGTTTGAGTTTTGCTTAGACTTAATTGGTATCACTCATTAGTTGAATGGACTTTCAGTGCACAAGGTATTCATGCTAATTTATTTTGAGGATATTCACCCTTTATTTTGGCTATAGGAGAATTCGGCTCAACGTGGAGATTGTTGAGTATGTGATATGAATTCGTCTCAAAGTGAAGATTGTTAAAGTATGATACGAATTCGTATACATGTCCAAGTAGACACATATGTTGATCTCATCTTAGTTTCATAATCTCCTACGACTCTTGCTCCCTAGCCTATATATGCATCCACTGTAGTCGCACGGTTGAGATACCCCAAAGTTTTCCATCCTTGTAATCTCTCCTCATACAGTGAATTCCGCCTTCATGTATCTTTGGTTTTTCCCGCAAGAGTTTTCCACGTTACATTCGTGTCTCCTACTCTCTTGATCATCTATTTCGGTTGTGCATTTTATAACAAGTAATAAGAAATTCCAAAGAGTATCATGCTAATCTGTTTTGAGGATATTCGCATTTTATTTTGTTATAGGAGGAGTGTGTGATTCGAATTCATCTATGATACCACTTGTTATAAAACCCACTACAGAAATAGATGATCAAGAGAGCAAATGACACAGATTTAATGTGGAAAATCCTTGCAAGAAAAATCATAGACACACAAAAGCGGAATTCACTATATGAGGAGATATTACAAGCGTGGGGAACTTTGGCATATCTCAATCGTGCAACTATAGTGATACATATATAAGCTTGGAATCAAGAGTCATAGGAGATTACGAAACCAAGACGATACGAATTATATCATGCTTTAACAAATTAAATTCGTCTTTTTGAAACTTGAGGGGCCAATGTAAGTTACATGGGAAAGTTTAGGGACAACATGGGTCATTAACCCAATAAAAACAGTACCATACAAATTATCACAAACATGAGACAGAGGTTGTAACAATTATGTGATGGCTACATAGCTTATGACTTATGGGTTATGACATATGTTATCCCAATCATACTCGTCATCTAATTACCATTCTGATGAGTAGATGCCTCTATGTTGTCATTTATCAATGGAATAATTCTGCCATTTTAGTAAATTTTACTCGAAATCACTAATTTATAGTTACCCATAAATGTCGTTTCTAGCAGACTTGCTCGTGCACCCATAGGTGGAATGGTCTTGTGACTTCTACACCTAGCTCCCCGCATTCGTGTCGTCTCCACCCAGTACTAACCCATAGCCTTCCCCATTCCTCTTCTCTCTCTCTCTCTCTCCATGACCTCACCCAATCCTGCACCGTCGCTCCCCTCCCTCGGCATTATTGCTGGCCCAATAAGGCTTGAAAAGTTTTTTATTTGAACCAAAAGTTTTTTCAACCATTCAAAATTTTTTTTGATCCATTTCCAAATGCCATTAATCAAATTTTTTAAATTAATTGAAAGCTTTTCATATTATTTCAATGTTTCTGGACTAGAAATTTTTGAACCAAAAGTTTTTAATCATTTGAAAGAATCAAAACTTTCTCCTCGATTACAATTTTTTGGACTACGTGCCTATGTTAATGCATGGACAGGCACTTGGCTGGAGGTTGGGAAGAATGCCATGGGCCAAAGGAAGGGGAGGTCGCGCATAAGGGGATGACACATGTCGCTTGTGCAAGAGTTCGCGACTTCGGGGCCCTAAGGGAAACCACATGATTAGCAATCCCCTTTTTATTCAGTAGTGAGATAGGTAGATTTAATTTGTAATGCTTCAATGCTCTCTATAAAAAAAGGCAATCCAAAAAAGCATAATTTGTAAAGCATGTCAATAGTATGATTTGTAAAACACTTATGTGTGCACTACTTTTTGTTTAGCAAGTAAACCAATTTCCATTAATTGCAAATTTTCATTCGCAAATCCCTCATTCTGCACTTGTGCGCGTTTGTGTGGTCGTCCACACGGTGTCAAGAGAAGTTGTGTCCACACGACCACAGAGTCACATAAAGTTTTTTTTGTCATGTAGTATATTATTAGATCCACGTAATTAGAGCCAACCCACTCACACACATATAATGAATCCCCGTGAGGCAGTGTCACATGAGTGGTTTAGATTGAAGTACTACAAGTAGAGAGGGGAGGCAGTTTGTGATTGAGTGGTGGTAGGTGGTACAGTCGTAGAGGTGACAATCACACGTATGATGCACATGAGTTCCAATGACAAATGGAAGTGAAACATGAAGGCCCACATGCTCGCATGCAGTGTCAAAGAGGTACGGTAGTTGAATGGACCAATATTTGCATCGCATAGGACTCTAATTGAAAATTTTCTATCGTCATACTTTCAAATTATTCTTAATTTTGCAGAAAAAATTTTATCCAGAATACTTAGTTCCAACATTTATATTGATTTGCTTCTAAACTTATAATGTTGGGTTTTGATTTTTGTTTTTTCACAAAATTATCCTGAATTACTTCACATTTACACAAATTTGATTTTATATTTTTGTTCTAATTTTTCTTGCAAATTATCCTCATTTCCCTTCAATGTTAACCCAACTTGCATTTAAATTTATAGTCAATTCTTTCAAATTTATGCTGAATTACACAAAATTGTTTTTTATATTTAATTTGTAATTTCTTGCAAATTAACTATGCTCATTTTGCTTCTATGTTTATTTTGACTTGCCTTTGGATTTATAATCAATTGCTTTCGAATTTATATTGAATTAAACGAATTTGATTATATATTTTTATTTTGTAATTTTTCTTGCAAAATATGCTTATTTTGCTTCTATGTTTATCCCAAGTTACTTTTGAATTTATACTAACTTGCTCTCAAATTTATGCTATCTTGTTTCCCAAAATTAAACTAATTTGAATTTTAATAAAGAATTTGCATTGAAAGTTTCACTTATTTTCTCCCAAATTTATATTGCCATGCTCCCGAGGTATGCTTGGTTTGGAATTTTTTGATTTTCTATTCACAAACTATCTTAATTTGGTTAACTTATACACTAATTTTATTCGAAATTTATTTCAAATTTTATTACAAAATTATACTCATTTTGCTTCCGTGTTTCTCCCAACTTTCTTTCATATTTATAGTCAATTACTTTCGAATTATGCTAACTTTTGCTCCATTCAAGAATTCATGTGCAAAGAGGAGATCAAGGACCCAACAGGGGTGTGTGTAACCAAAGTAGTGGGTCCACCGGGAATTGCATGTGAACGTGTTAACTGTCAACGGTGCATGTAGCCATACATGCAAATTGGTACGCTGTAGGGGTGCACGTAGCTATACGTGGAAATTGGTTAGTGTCCATGCGGTTAGACTATTGCAGGCACGCACGTCTATAGTTAAGTCCACTTTCTTTTTAGTTTAATCGGGACACATGCAGACGCAGGTGCCAAAGGAGAAAATAAAGAGAAAGACATAACAGGACACGAGAACCGAGCATAACTCGGGTGGCTAGGGCTATGTAGTGCACATAGCCCACCAAGATTCGATCCCTAGGACCGAACCCATTGTGTCTTACCTAAATTATTAGAATAGGGTACACAAGTGTGCGTGTTTAGTGAAAAATGTGTGTCCGTACTCCGTAAAGCCTTGGTGCTTTCACAATAATTCATAAACATGTGTAAGAGGATGCGTACACATGTATATGCGTATGGTGGTGTGAGTGGGGTGTGCATTATGTGTGTGCGTCTATCTTGCACCCTCTAAAAAGGAATAGGACACATGCAGGAGCCAAGAAAACAAATGAAAGCATAATCACATAGAAGATTGCTCTGTCTTGCCAAGTTTACAACCAAATACACCAAACAATGGAAATGGTAACGAGGCCCCACGCCCCCTTGAGTCTAGGATGGATATGGGAATAGGGGTGAAAATGGATTGGATAGTTTCTGACCGATCTGGACGAAAATGAATTCGAATTGTCTTGGATTGGATTTTCTTTGGATAATTCTCAGATCGGAAATGAACATGAATACAGAGGCCTGTTATTCATCGAATACGAATACAGATTATCCAGATAATACAAAGACCAGATATCTGGGACCACAGACCGTAGGCGCCATCACCACTCAGTACTCACCACTTTCGTTCATCATTTCCTCAAGCCACACTACAAAAGCATTGAATCTGTGCAGCTCAGGCTAGTCTCGCCTTACCGACGGTCATCTCACCAACCTCCATTGGCCATTTCACTCGCGTCCACTAGCACCTCGCGCCATCTTGCCTAGCTCCATCGGCCACTGCACTGGCCTACGCAAGCTCGCCCTCATAGCCCTAGTGGCCAGTGCCTCCACCAGATCCCCCTCGTGGCCACCTTGTCTCACCACCGGCTACCTCGTCGGCCGAGCGCAGGGGGCCAAGGTCAAAGGTGTATGGGGCCAAGGCCGGGGCCGGGGCAGGCAGCTGAGGCGGCGGAGGCCATGAACCTGGACTGAACCGTGGGAATAAGAGGAGGCTTGGCTAGAGAGAGAAGCAAGAGAAAAAATGGGGAGAAGGGGAAATTTGGGGAAGAAGAAGAGATAAGGGAGCCAGTGAATGAATGGCAGGGAGCCACTCAGCCAAATGGGAAAGAAAAGAAGGGAAAGTAAGAGATAGAGGGAAAATATAAGAAAGAGATAAGGAAATGAGAGACATGGCGCTACAGATGAACAGGGAGGAATAGAAAAAGGTAAGGAGAGAGAAAAGGAAAGAAGAGATAATAAGCACACACAAATAGAAATTTTATTCACGAGTTTCTAGCACTGAATATCCCATTGCAAGTTAAAACTACTCGATAAAATTCTACTAGTCATATTAAATTATAAAACACCATTAATCAGTATTTATGATTATTGAAGATTAATTAAGGGTGGTCATAGATTAAGATTTCATGCGCACCGATTAAATTAGTACGTTGCCGCTTAAATCCGTTGCATATTTTAATACTTAGCTAATTTTGTTAGTCGTATTAAATTGCAAAACTCCTCTAGTAAATATTTATGGCTATTAAAAATAAATTAAGTGATGTCCATAGGCTAAAATTTGTACGTGTACAAATTAAATTCACATATTGTCATCTACATCGTTTCGATGCATGCTTAAATACCTAGATAATTTTACTATTCCATAAATTATAGAAACCCATGAATAATTATTATGATATTAAAAGAAATTAAGTGTCATCACTCGTCAGTAGATTAAAATATTGCACGTGCAGATTATATTGGTGTATTGTCGTTTAGACTACTCTGCTGGCTAAATGGCTGATTAAATGGGTCCAACCTTTGTGTGCACTAATATAGATGGGCTGTGAGCTGAAGCTAAACCTAAAAAGACAAGAAGAAATACAATATGTGAAATGGAACTTTAATATATTTAACTAATATATGCATGTGCTGCACAGAGCCGCTGCCTTGATCCGTCATGTCCTTGGCCGTCATGCATGCTGCTACCACCTTGGTGTCCCTGCGCCTCGGTCGCACGGAGTTGTTGCGCCACGTGCATGAATGTGCTGGCCACATGCATGCTTGGGCTTAGCCTCGCGCTCCACCACGCCGCCTTGGCTAAGTGTGAATATGTGAACTAAGATTTATATATGTGATAAACTAAGTGTGAATGTGTGATAACTTATGAGTTATGAGCTAAATGCGGTAAACTAAGTGTCATGTTTGTGATCAACTAACTAATGTAGCTCGCAAGTGCCAATGTTATATGTGGTTATGGAAAATGTGAATAATTCATAAATGTTTGGATCAAATAAACTAGTTATATGTTTCCGTTAATTTTTGACGTACAATTTAAGGGATTATCATGTTCTGAAAGATCTCTGTAACCGTATTTGTTTTGATTTGTATTTGCTTCGTATTTGTATTCAACATAATTCGTATTCGTATCTGGGATATTTGTATTCGTATTCGCATCCGAGAAAAAATATAAAAATAAATATGATAAAATTATTGTCTACCTATATACGGTATATTTTTTCCCCTTGCAGCTAACATATACGGTACTACATTGAGTGATGAGAATTCACACGTGAGCAGAGCAGGTACCCAAACGGAGCGCACCAAGTCCGTGACTTCACACCTAAACCAGTTTGAGGAGGTGAAACCAGACAGGCTACGTCAGCCTCCATCGGTCCATCATGTACCCTGACGTGTAGTCACTGATTGCTAAAAAATTAGCAGCTCTCGCTTTCCAAAGCAGCTGGCAAGATAGGTACGTCGCACGCCGGCATCAGCGTTATGCTGCAGTACTTGACAGCACCAAGGCGAAGAGTTCTCCCAACGCTTTAACGGAGGAGCCACCAGCCTCCGTCCGCAAATAGGGGAAGAAGAACGCCATCCCAAGAAGGCTCAAGTAGAAAAGGAGATAAATAAATCATAAAGAAATAATTAAGAGAAAGCGACAAAGGAGACAGTCAGAAAGTTGGAAAACAAGCATTAGGCAACACCGTCAGTATAGAAATGAGTGTTATCTCATACTTTTGCATAAAAAAGTATTGTGTATAAGCAAGTAGTCTTATAAGCCATCAAATGTAACCGTGAGTTATCTGTACACTGGTATAAAGAATAAAGAAGTTTGCGTCACAATTCACTGTGAACTTAATTTCCAACTTTGTGCAAGAGAAGTATGACAATATTCAAAAGACTATGTAAAAGATGGAAGAACCAACTCAGTTTGGATAAAAAAATCAGAATGATACAGTGGGAGCGTGGACACTAGAACAAATAAATCAGAACCGTCTCAAGGATACGGGAAACAAACTAGGAAAGTTTATGTGAAGATACAAGACATGATTTAAATTGGTGTATACAAGGATGATATACAGGTACAGTGAAAGAGAGGAGAAAATCTTCATGAAGTTTTAAAAGCCCAAATAACTAGAAAGAGACAAAGCATCGATAGAGGCACTAGTTAACAACCACCCCTGGAAGCTTACCATTTGTGACAAACAAGATTTAAGGAAAGGAATCAGAACTGTAACAAGTTTTGCTTTTCAACCCATTCTTTAACCTGGGTGAATCACGTGGCCGAGATTCTTTTTAAGGGGGGTAGGTTGAAACAAAACCGATTTTCGAAAACGAAAATTGAATTTGCATTTTGCTTTTGATCTCTTGCTCCCTCAGCCTAATCCGCAGCAATCTCAGTGCAAAGCCGCCCCTAATCCACCCCGTTGATGCCTGATCAGTGGAGTACCATGTCGTCACTATGCTCCGTCCGACAAAATCACCGCCGCTCGATTTTCTGCCTTCGCCGCCAAGCCAGCAGCTCCCTCTCACGCCTTCTCACGCTAGCGCGCCCCTGCCAGCTTCGCTTCACTTGCCAGCAGCCGTAAGCGCAAATTAAGAGCCCCTGCATCGGTGTCAGACCACGCCAGCCCAGCCGCCATTATCGCGCCCCGATTTCTGCTGCCGGTTTCCCCTGCACCTTCCCGCGTCCTCCTGCGCCTTCCAGCCCCTGCCACCACTACCAACCAATCCAAGCTTCGTACAGCCTCGCCTGCCCCGCCCTGACAGCACCTGACTCGGTCCGAGTGCGTGGCAGCATCATCGACCGCCCATCGCCACCGCCCCTGCTTCCCCCCGCAAGTTCTACTCACAGCCGACCTGACGCCACTCTGCCACCCTTGACCGCCGCTCTGCTTTGCCCAAGACCTGCATTCACACCAGGAATCGCGAGCTATCCCGGCCTCTCCAGAAAACGTCGTCACCGTCGTTTCTTTCCCCCTCTCCGGTGCCAACCCACCTCCCATGGCCTATTTAAACACCCGACTCTTCCCAATCCGAGCCATCAGTCCCCACAACCAGACCGACACCCCCAAAGCCCCCATTGTTTTCCCCATTGCCGGCGATTGCAAAAGCCCCCATCTGTAAGCCCTAGACCAATGTCCTCTCTCCGGCCAATTATTCTTCAATTCACTTCGTCTGTAGCATCCCTGAGCTCCCAGAAACAACCCCCAACCGCCGCCATAGTCTCCCGACCACCCCTCTTCCCCGGCGCCGAAAGTCCCCTCACGGCCAACCTACCTTACTGTGGCCAACCTTACCCAAGCTTCCCTAGCCTGAACCAATCCTTCCCTGAGCTTACTCGAACCCCAGAGATGCCCAAACGCCAGCTCAATTGCCTAGAGAAGCTCCCAATTACCGACAACTTTCAAAACGACCGCAAAGAGGAAAGGCTCGCCGCCGGCGATTGCCGCCTCCGCCGGGCCAACCACCACCCAAAATGGAACCCCCATGACCTCACGAACACAACCATACCCTCAAATGCCATCGCAAATCATCCCAGCCCTGCCGACAACCGCCGCTTCGTTGCTCTGTTTTGCCGCACGCGTAGACGGAGGAGGAAGAAGAACAGTAATCGTTTGGTTACTGGTCATCCGATCGACGCGGTTGAGCCGAGCCAATTAGCCAAAGCGGGTCCGAACCGGCTGAGCCCGATGAACAATGCCGACCCGCATGAACAGTAAACCCGACCCGTTACTGTCCACCCAAAACCTGAAATCCATGTTTTTCCCATTTGAACCGTTTCGAGCCCGCCGACCCATTTCTTATGCCCATTCGACCATTCGGACCCTCCTAAAAGCCCAAATCCTATTTATTTGGATTTTTCAAATTTTCTTTCTTTATTTCCTTTCTTTGTTCCTAGCTCAGTCCTTCGGGCGTGGAACTAATTTATTAATTTTGCGTTAGCTCTCGACATCGAAGACCACCCGGAGCAGGAAGGAGAAGGTCAAGCTCATGTTCAAGAAACCAAAGGATCCGAAGTTGCCAAAATCGTAGGCCCGCAAGGCAAGTCACATATATTTTGATCATGTTGAACCTACATTTCCGCTATTTATCTATTTATCAGTATTTTCATTATGTTATTTGCGCACTGCTATTTTATGTACAATAAATGTTTAGGATGACATGATACTAGTTAAGTCCTACCACCCGAAAAAGCCTAATTTAATTTGATGGCCATATTCACCTTGACAAGACATAGTAACATAAAATATAATATAATAATGTAATCATGGTAGTTTAGAAAATCAGCAAAAACCTCTGTTATTAAAAGGTTTGGAACTAGTTGGTGGAATTTGGAAAATGATTCTAGGGTAAGCGAGGATCGCTGGTGGCTTTAGGAGTAAGCTGGATCCCATGACCTTAAGCTAGGGTGGAGGCAGGAATTACAAATCAATGGCAGTGTAATAACACTAAACATGAGTTTGTGGGAGGAGATTGCCTCAGTGAAAATATAAGGACTAGACCGTTATGCTGAGTAAAAGAACATAGTGATCACCCAACCACAAGTGTTGATACGTCAAACCTGGTCTAGTAGCTGCTCAAATTCGATTGAACCTCTATATAAGCAAGGCGGAGGCAAAGTGTGAGTCCATTTGGAAGGGAGTTAAGAAGGGCCGTATGGAAGTTGGCCATTATTATTTTTACTATTAATTTGATTATCAGTTGTCCACACAATAGTATGCTAAGATAAGTCAGGTAGAGACCTGAGCTTGTTGGGGAAGCCTACTAGGTAGAGACTATATAAAGAATTGAGCAGCGAACAACCTTGTTTTCTTAATTATGTTGCGGGAGTTAAGGAATCTTGTGTGTAAAGTAGGGCAGCTTTGCAAAGTCATGACTAATTGTATTCGAATACGCCGTGCTTCCGGTAAATGAAGCTGTGTTTAATGGGTGATTCCAAGAACAAAGCATAAGTAGATTTGAGAATGATTTGGGAATGTTGAAGATGGGCACTCAAGTTCGGAAAACCCCTTTTTTTAACTAATGAAGTTATCTTTTTTTTTGTCCAAAAATGAGTTACAACTAAAACTGCATCCACATAGAATAATAAACCTTTCTCCCTCACTCCATGGCAAACCCTACATGTAGTTAATAGCATTTCCTGTGTGACTTGTTGAGTACGGTTGGTTGTACTCAGACTTGCTTTACTTTCCCCAACAGAGAGATCAGAAGAGGGCAGAGCATTGCAAGTTTTTGTCTTAGGGTTGCGACCGCACTCAAGCGTTCCTGTGGAGTTTTCTTTGGTTCTTCTAAATGTAAGTTATGTTTTGGGCTTGGACGCCCTTGAAAATTGTTAAAATCGACTGTGAAGTCCTATTTACTTAAACTAACTCTTTTTTAATGTTCGTAAGCAGGCATGATACTTCTTCTGTCCGTAATTGAACTCCTGGGCTGTTACGGAAGGTAATGACATTCCCGTTCCCAAAAACAGGGGTGTTACAGAGTGGTATCAGAGCAGGCTTGACTGTAAGTTGTAACCCTAGGTGTAGGTTTGATTACGATAAGAATATGATTTCACAAAGCCATATTTTTAAGTGCAAGATAATATTGAAAACCATAAGCATTACTGCTGTCTCATCTTTCCTATTTCTATCTTATCTGTCCTAGAAAAAAACATTTCTTTTGAGCTTTGTCAAAATCTCAAAATATGAGTAGACGTTTAGACTAATTTTACGCTGATCAAATGAAACGAGATTAACCCTAGTTAAAGAAATACTAAAATGTGTTAAAAAGGAATAGTGTAAACACCTGGCCAAAGCTTTTCCTTTTGAAAAGTTATAAGGTCACCGCTCGAGTAGTTAGCCAACAATACCCGTTTGATACCCTTGATGCAATGGGTAAAACCATTCAAGTAGACGAAAATTTCTGTTTGTAGTAATAGCCGAATTGCACTATTAGCCTGTATGCTGCTACATAAGCAATTTGTGCAAAATAAATTTCTGATTTCAAATAAAGACTATGTTAAAAGTTCTCTACTTCTATCCTATTTTGTCTCAATTCTTACCTATTCTATTCTGATCTCTCCTTACCTATCAGGCAAATCTCAGAAGAAATTAAATGCAAATTTTTGATTGCAACAAATAGGTTGAATTATAACCATGGAAGTTTAGATAAAGGAGTAGATAACCCATAAGGAATTAAAATATGAGACGATGATGATCGAAGATATTGGTGGAATTATTGTAACACCCTGAAAAATGTAAATCTGAAATGTGGAGCTTTTGAATTATTTTGCAGTATGTTTATATTTGAATTTGGAGTTTATGACATTTTTCTGAAAATTTGGTTGAAATTCCAAAAAGCTAAAAGGGTCAAGAAGAAAACAAACATGTTTAAACAATAGAGAATTAAAATTTTAAATAAGAATCTGAAAAGATGATCCATAAAAGACAGGGAGAGAATTGGGTTTAAACATAAAATCTCATTTTAGAAAGTAATGGTATTAATAGCAAGTAAGCAAACAAATTAAAAATGTCAACATTTATGGATATATACATATATCCATACATAATAAGAAATTGGCACCTATGAAATCAGTATTAAAAATAATAAATACAGAAATCTAGGAGAGCAAGAGAAAGAACAAATAAAACTTGATATATATATATATATATATATATAAAAACACACTCAAATGCATATCTCAAAACAAAAGGAAAATAAAAAGAAAAGGGGGGGAAAGATGAAGCCAGGCCGGCCATCACCCCGGCCCAGCCCCACCTCTCCCCGTTTCCACCCCACACGGCCCAGCCCCTGCATGCGCGCCAGCCCGCTCCCTCGCCCTGCCGCTGCCATGTGGACCCCGTCTCCACCCCGCGTGCATCCCTCTGGCTAGCGGGCCCGAGCCGTCAGCGCCCTCCTTCTTCTCCCTCTCCCTGTTTTTCCCCGCGCGCTGGCTCATTTCCCTCCGCTCATCGCCAGTCAAAAGCCGTGCGACCCGGCTAAAGCCGAGCGGCACGGCCGACGTGCGGGAGCTTCCCCGAATCCCACTGCCTAGCATCCACCGCCCGCTGTCGCCGCCGCCTGACATCACCGCCCGACAGCCCGACGTGGTTAGCTGCGCTCGCTCAGCTATAAAACCCGCACAACCAACCATTCAATTCGCCACGCTCACCTCAGCCCTTCACCGAAAACAATTGAACTCAAAGCTTCCCAAACGCCGGTGAGCCGTTTTCTTCCCCAACTCCGGCCCCACGCTCCACCGCCGATTGGGGTGAAGCCAAGCCAATTCCTTTCGGCCGCATCACCCTCGGAGCAAGGTGAAGCCCCTCCGACCTTCACCCAATGCTCTCACCGCCCGTACCTCGCCGTCACCAGAGCTTCCTCTCGAATCGCCGCCACCGCACGCCGCCGGCCTGCCACCGTGCCCCTCAGCCTCCGTCGACCCCACCGCTGACATCCCCTTTGCCCTGGGGACTCATTTTCACGCTTCCCCGCACTTCCCTGACCACCACTCACCGTCGGCACCGCAGCCTCACCGCCGCCCTCGACTTCCTCTGCCCAGCCCCTCCAGGAGATAGCATAAAAGGTATACTTACCCTATATGGGTAAGCAACACCCGAGTGATCAGATGGCTATCAGCGTTATTCCTTTCCCCCTGGCTCCCTCGGCGCGCGTTCAAGCCCCCGGCTCCGCAGCACTGAGGTTGAGCCTTTCTTTTAATTTTGCGCGCTGACAGCCGGGCCCCACTCGTCAGCGGCTGCCGGTCTGTGAGGCCGCTGACATCTGGGTCCCACCTGTCAGTGTTGACCGCTGGCGTGTGGGTCCAGAGTCCAAATGGTCCCACCTGTCAGTGACCAATAACATGTATGGCCACTGACAGAGGGGTCCCACTTGCCAGAGACCGTGAACAATGGGTCTCATAGACATGAGGACCCCACCTGTCATAGACACACAACCATAAAAAGATAAAAAAAATATAAAACCTGAAATACCCAGTGGGACCCACCTGTCAGGGTTTTGATAATTTTTGGGATTAAATCAAACTGAGGACTTTAAATGAGCATAACTTATTCATTTTAACTCCAAATTGGGTGAAACAAATTTCTAAATTCATCTAAATTCAAGATCTATCCAATGGAACTAAAATCATGATTTTTAGAGTTCATTTGAATTTCTGGTGATATTTTGTTTGATTTGCTGCTTTTCTTTTTATATGAATTTTGCGCACGGTAAATAGCGTACGAAGCTCAGGAGGAAGAAGCCGAGGCAGCTACTCTAGAAGCTCAAGACAACCAAGACCCAGACCACTGTGACCAAGGCGAGTTAACACTTTGACCATGTTGAACCCATGTTTATGCAAATTTAATTTCTCTTAATTTATTAACATGCATGCTGCTATTTTATGTGGTAAATTTATATTCACCTTTAAAGATGTTGGTTATACACCTAATATTATGCTTGTTAGTAATACTCCATTGAAATTTTGGACATATGAACCTTGTCACCCTAGCAAAATTTAATGGTGTATCTTTTTGCAAATAAGTCCATATAAATATTGCGTTGCTTAGTATGGCTAGATACACGGGGGTACATAAATACTCCAAAATTATCACTTGAAATTATGAAATGATTTGGGCAGTCTTGGTGGGAAAGACTGGAGTATGTGGATAGGTTATTTTACATTCTTGAAAAACCCCAATATTGCTTTAATACCTGGGTGGATGGTTTGGGGGCTGGTATGAGGTGCAGTGGACGCACAAATTGTGAAATGTGATAAAACCATCCAGGTAACCCTAAGGGCTGAATCTTGTCATGTTAGCCTGTGTAAAACAGTACAACCACAAGTCTGTAAAATACAACTTAGCTTAGTAAATTTACTGAACCCTGAAAGTCATCCTCACAGGAGGAGGTGGTGAGGTAGTGCAAGCGGCTGTCTGTGTGACGGCTTGAATGGGACACTCGTAGAGGTGAAGTTCGATGTGGCGGGCTAGTAGTGGGGTAGCCAGTGCTAGAGGCGTTCGAAGGAGAACATCCCGCACAACGTATGGGACCCACCGCAAGTGGGGGCGACCCATAGGGTGAAATGATGGACGGGGCAAGGTACCTTGAATAGTCACTGTGACGGTCTACTCAACCACATGACTAAGGAATCATGTGGGGCAGCGAGTGGATTGTCTCTTGTGGTGAAAGTGTACAAACTCTGTAGAGTCAAAACTATTCGAATAGCCGTGCCCACGGTCAAGGGCAGACATGGGGACTTAACTAGATATAGTTCTATTTGAAAATAGTTGAAAGTTGGGAATGGTAATATGAAGGGCAACGGACTGCCCTGGTTTGAATTATCCTAGGTGTCGTCCCAGTGGTAAGTTAAGCGGCTATACGCTGGAAAATGCTATATGGTGCAGATGCCTTGTAACGGTGGATGGAATCTGTGTCAAATATAAGATAGTCTTACTACACAAATTTAAATCATGAGTTCAAAACTGCTAGGTTTTAGGGTTTTTAAGTAATTGTATTCAAAAGCACTCTACGCAAAAATAAAATAAGCCCAAGCCTTCCTATGATAAGCTGAGCATGATAATTATTGCATTCTGTGTGTTGGCTCGCTGAGCACGGTGGATTTGTGCTCACACTCGCCTACCCAAATAGAAGCAGGTATTCAAGACCACTATGCCCATGAGGACACTCCAGCCAATGAAGGACGAAGCAACGAAGGAAATTAGGGCGTAGTTTACGCTTTCAAATCATAGTCAAGTTTGGCCTACGACGGTGTGTGCACGTATATTGTCTAAGTCTGGGTAATATATAACGCACACATTACCCCCAGTCGCTTGCGTGTGGTGTGGTCTTACTTTTGCTTCCATTTCTGCTGATTTATTGTAATGAAGACATTTGGCCTAAGTGGCCCCTTTTGTAAACTCTCACCCGATGTGGTGTATTTTAACTCTGTAATAATATTAACGGTCATGCGATGTATGATGTGATTCAGCAATGTACCTGTGTGCACTATCTACTGATCCAGGGAATAATGCAGTGAACACAGTAGATTCTGGATTGAAGAATCCGGGTCTGACAATTATGTTAATATTGGAAGAATCTGAATGGATAAAGTGATAGAATTTGTTGGATCAGATTAATTAGAAGAAAAAAATGTGATAATGATTATTGGATTTTAGGCTTTGAACAATGTGATGCCATTCTTGGTGGTTGTTAATAATAGTGATTGTTGGATTATAGATCTGATTAATGATATTATCCTCGGTGGATTTTTCAAATGATGAATTAAATGAGAGGTAGATAACAAGAAGCTTAGTTAATTATTGAATGAGCCGACTGAGATTATGAGTTGATAATGAAAATAATTGGATTTTTAGGAAATATGGATACAAATGATATCGGTGGATTTAAAATAAGGATATTGGATTATAATAGATTTGATATTGGATTTATAGTCATGGTTGAAGTTGGAATTTTTGTAGAATTTAGATAACCATGATATGATTAATAAAGTTAGGAGAATGCAATAGGAATTATGTCTTCAGTGGATCAAATGAATGATTATATTTATTTGGAGTTATCGACAAAAATGAGGTCATAACTAGGATATAGTGTAGCCCTAGTGTGAAGTAGAAACTAAATTAAAAAGGGCACTGGATTTTAAGCCTATGCACATAAGTAGTATGAGAATAAATTAGCTTACGAGTGTTGGAGGCTGACAGATGTGAGATTATCCTTGCAAGTAAGCATGAAGATTTTCAAGAGGTGTCCTACAAAAGCAATTAGAAACATCATTTAATCTCACTTCATTCTCTTTCCTACCTCTTTCTTGCTCTCCCCTCATTTTCATCTCACTTCCTCTGCTAAGCCCAGAAATGTTATAGAACTGATTCCTAAGTTTCGATTACTGTCAAATGAATTATCACTGGGCAAACTAAAGATTTGATGGTGCAGCAGATGGAAAACAGAAATCAGAACGGACTATCCATCTTGTCGGAAGCCTTATCCACAATGACAGAAGCCTTATCCAACATGAAAGAAGTTGTATCTATCATGGAAAAGACCCGGATTGAAGGCAGACAAGGACAAGTCAGAATACTAGAACAACAAGCAAGGATATTGGAACAGCTCATTACAAAAGCGTCACAAGAAGAATTAGTATCAATGTCAAGTGCGGCTGCATTCAAACTTACAACTTTCCTGAAGACTCGACCACCGGAATTTTCATCAGCAACAAAGTCTCCAAGCGCCGACAATTGGTTACAAGATGTCGAGAGGAGACTGGAAACCATCGAATGTACGGATAAGGAAAAAGTTCTTTTAGCCACTTACCAACTATCAGAGCCGGCCATCAACTGGTGGAATGCTATCCAATGGACATATCAGAACAAAAATGATATTACATGGAAGGAGTTTGTGACTAGATTCCGCAAGACTTATATTTCTTCTAAAGTTGCCACGGAAAAGTATCGAGATTTTCTTGATCTTCAACAAGAAGACAAATCTGTTATGGAGTATTTGCAGCAATTACATCATTTATCATAGTATGCTCCAGAAGAAATTGATACCGAAGAAAGAAAGATGGACTGATTTTTAGAAGCCTTGCAACCTAAGATAAGGCGTTATATCGTAACCATGGAATTTTCAAACTTACAGGATCTAGTTGATCAAGCTCTCTGGATAGAAGAAGAGATGTCAGAATATGTGAAGATTATCAAGCAAAGTGATCTTCTGACTATGACACTCAAGACTTGTTTTCACTGCAACCAAAAAGGACATATTCGTTCCCAATGCCCATGGAAATCCCTACCTAAGGAAGAGGCCTGGATACAAGCTAAAGGACAGGCATCAGCATCATATCAACTGCCAATAGAGGAAGAAGGACGCCGCCCCAAGAAGGCTCGAGTGGAAAAGGAGATAAATGAACCATAAAGAAGTGATTAAGAGAAAGCAACAAGGAGGCAGTCAGAAAGTTGGAAAACAAGCATTATGCAACACCGTCGGTTTAGAAATGAGTGTTATCTCATACTTTTGTATAAGAAAGTACTTTTGTATAAGCAAGTAGTCTTATAAGCCATCAAATGTAACCGTGAGTTATCTGTACATTGGTATAAAGAATAAAGAAGTTTGCGTCACAATTCACTGTGAACTTAATTTCCAACTTTGTGCAAGAGAAGTATGACAATATTCAAAAGACTATGTAAAGGATGGAAGAACCAACTCAGTTTGGATAAAAAATCAGAATAATATAGTGGGAGCGTGGACACTAGAACAAATAAATCAAAACCGTCTCAAGGATACGGGAAATAAACTAGGAAAGTTTATGTGAAGATACAAGACATGATTTAAATTGGTGTATACAAGGATGATATATAGGTACAGTGAAAGAGAGGAGAAAACCTTCATGAAGTTTTAAAAGCCCAAATAACCAGAAAGAGACAAAGCACCGACAGAGGCACCAGTTAACAACCACCCCTGGAAGCTTACCCTTTGTGACAAACAAGATTTAAGGAAAGGAATCAGAACTGTAACAAGTTTTGGTTTTCAACCCATTCTTTAACCTGGGTGAATCTCGGGGTCGAGATTCTTTTTAAGGGGGGTAGGTTGAAACAAAACCAATTTTCAAAAACAAAAATTGAATTTGTTTTTTGCTTTTGATCTCTTGCTCCCTCAGCCTAATCCACACCAATCTCAGCGCAAATCCGCCCCTAATCCACCCCATTGCTGCCTGATCAGTGGAGTACCGTGTCGTCACTATGCTCCATCCGACAAATTCACCGCCGCCCAATTTTCTGCCTTCGCCGCCAAGCCAGCTGCTCCCTCTCGCACCTTCTCGTGATAGCGCGCCCCTGCCAACTTCGCTTCCCCTGCTAGCAGCCGTACGTGCCCATTAAGAGCCCCTGCACCGGTGTCAGACCACGCCAGCCCAGCCGCCATCATCGCACCCCCGATTTCTGCCGCCGTCGGTTTCCCCTGTGCCTTCCCGTGCCCTCCCACGCCTTCCAGCCCCTGCCACCACTACCAACCAGTCCAAGCTCCGTACAGCCTTGCCTGCCCCGCCCTGACAGCACCTGACTCGGTCCGAGTGCGTGGCAGCATCGTCGGCCGCCCATCGCCATCGCCCCTGCTTCCTCCCGTGAGTTCTACTCACAACCAACTTGATGCCACTCTGCCACCCTTGACTGCCGCTCTGCTTCGCCCAAGACAGTTGCATTCACACCAAGAATCGCAAGCTATCCCGGCCTCTTCAGAAATCGCCATCACCATTGTTTCTTTCCCCCTCTCCGGTGCCAACCCACCTCCCGTGGCCTATTTAAGCACTCGACCCTTCCCAACCTGAGCCATCAGCCCCCTCAACCAGACCGACACCCCCAAAGCCCCCATTGTCTTCCCCATTGCCGGTGATTGCAAAAGCCCCCATCTGTAAGCCCTAGGCCAATGTCCTCTCTCTGGCCAATTATTCTTCAATTCACTTCGCCCGTAGCACCCCTGAGCTCCCAGAAACAACCCCCAACCGCCGCCATAGCCTCCTGACCACCCCTCTTCCCCGGCGCCGAAAGTCCTCACGGCCAACCTACCTCACCGTGGCCAACCTTACCCAAGCATCCCTAGCCCGAACCAATCCTTCCCTGAGCTTAATCAAACCGCAGAGATGCCCAAACGCTAGCTCAATTGCCAAGAGAAGCTCCCAATTACCCACAACTTTCAAAACGACCACCCAAAATGGAACCCCCATGACCTCACAAACACAACCATACCCTCAAATGCCATCGCAAATCATCCCAGCCCCGCCGACAACCGCCGCTTCGTTGCTCTATTTTGGTGCGCGCGCAGACGAAGGAGGAAGAAGAACAATAATCGTTTGGTTACTGTTCATCCGACCGACACGGTTGAGCCGAGCCAATTAGCCAAAGCGGGTCCGAACCGACCGAGCCCGATGAACAGAGCCGACCCGCATGAACAGTAAACATGACCCGTTACTGTTCAACCAAAACCCGAAATCCATGTTTATACCCATTTGAACCGTTTCGAGCTCGCCGACGCATTTCTTAGGCCCATTCGACCATTCGAACCCTCCTAAGAGCCCAAACCCTATTTATTTGGATTTTTTGAATTTTATTTCTTTATTTCCTTTCTTTGTTCCTAGCTTAGTCCTTCGGGAGTGGAACTAATTTATTAATTTTGCGTTAGCTCTCGACATCGAAGACCACCCGGAGCAGGAAGGAGAAGGTCAAGCTCATGTTTAAGAAACCAAAGGATCCGAAGTGCCAAAACCGTAGGCCCGCAAGACAAGTCACACATATTTTGATCATGTTGAACCTACATTTCCACTATTTATCTATTTATCAGTATTTTCATTATGTTATTTGCGCACTGTTATTTTATGTACAATAAATGTTTAGGATGACATGATACTAGTTATGTCCTACCACCCGAAAAAGCCCAGTTTAATTTGATGGCCATATTCACCTTGATAAGACATAGTAACATAAAATATAATATAATAATGTAATCATGGTAGTTTAGAAAATCAGCAAAAACCTCTGTTATTAAAAGGTTTGGTACCAGTTGGTGGAATTTGGATAATGATTGTAGGGTAAACGAGGATCACTCGTGGATTTAGGAGTAAGCTGGATCCCATGACCTTAAGCTAGGGTGGAGGCAAGAATTACAAATCAATGGCAGTATAATAACACTAAACATGAGTTTGTGGGAGGAGATTGCCTCAGTGAAAATATAAGGACTAGACCGTTATGATGAGTAAAAGAACATAGTGATCGCCCAACCACAAGCGTTGATACGTCAAACCTGGTTTAGTAGCTGCTCAAATTCGATTGAACCTCTACATAAGCAAGGCAGAGGCAAAGTGTGAGTCCATACGGAAGGGAGTTAAGAAGGGCCGTATAGAAGTTGGCCATTATTATTTTTACTATTGATTTGATTATCAGTTGTCCACACCATAGTAGGCTGAGATAACTCAGGTAGAGGCCTGAGCTTGTTGGAGAAGCCTACTAGGTAGAGTCTATGTAAAGAATTGAGCAGCAAACAACCTTGTTTTCTTAATTCTATCGCGGGAGTTAAGGAATCTTGTGGGTAAAGCAGGGCAGCTTTGCAAAGTGATGACTAATTGTATTCGAATACGTCGTGCTTTCGGTAAATGAAGCTGTGTTTATTGGGTGATTCCAAGAACAAAGCATAAGTAGATTTGAGAATGATTTGGGAATGTTGAAGATGGATAATGAAGTTCGGAAAACCCTTTTTTTAACTAATGAAGTTATCTTTCTTTTTGTCCAAAAATGAGTTACAACTAAAACTGCATCCACATAAAATAATAAGCCTTTCTCCCTCACTCCATGGAAAACCCTACATGTAGTTAATAGCATTTCCCGTGTGACTTGTTGAGTACGGTTGGTTGTACTCAGACTTGCTTTACTTTCCCCAACACAGAGATCAGAAGAGGACAGAGCATTGCAAGTTTTCGTGTTAGGGTTGCGCTGCACTCAAGCGTTCTTGTGGAGTTTTCTTTGGTTCTTCTGAATGTAAGTTATGTTTTGGGCTTGGACGCCCTTAAAAATTGTTAAAATCGACTGTGAAGTCCTATTTACTTAAACTAACTCTTTTTAAATGTTCGTAAGCAGGCATGATACTTCTTCTGTCCGTAATTGAACTCCTAGGCTGTTACGGATGGTAATGATATTCCCGTTCCCAAAACCGAGGGTGTTACAACGTACAACACTGACCTTGTCGCCTGGGCGTCCAACCACCGCATAATGTCGTTGTCGCAGTTGGAGTGTTGTGTCGGGAGGCGCACGAGCGGGCCGACAGTCTAGATTGGGACACACCTAGTCCGGCGGAGCATGGCCAGACCAGTCCCCTCGAACTCCTCCCACGGTGTTGATCAGTATCGCGTTTGTGTCGTACCCGAGCGATATTAGATGGCGAGTGAAGACCGACCACCAGTCCGTTCTGTGGAGCTGTGATGGGTGGATAGTGACCTCCGGATGGTCCGGCAAGAAGAAGGAATCACTGCACGTGTGCAGGTGAGGCAGGTGACTGCATAGGAAGTGGTACACGGCGTTGCCGAACGCGCCGTATGAGACAGAGAAGGCGTGCGTGGCGTCGCGCCGGCGTTCAATGTCGATGGTCTGTTAGCACTAATCTTGACTAGTACTTGTTTTAGTCTTGAACGTTTAGACAAAGTTTGTTAGTTGTATGCAAACGCATGAATGCAAGGAGCTAGTATATGCATGCACGAGTTAGTTGGTTAGTGACCAAGTCCATGGCTGTGTTGCATGCGTGAGAGTTTGTTGGGTTATGGAGTAATAAGTGGATCAAGTTTGCATGCATGTAGTGGTCAAGTTAGTGGCCAGGTTTAGAGGATTATTAGGCTAGTGGGCTGCGCCGGCCTCCAGGAACGTGGAGACTGTTTGCGTGCATGTATTTTCCTATTAAAAGGTCTTGCATTCTATTTGTAATGCTATGGATTAAATAACAGAGAGAGCAAAAGGAGAAAAGAGACTAAGCAGTTGCAGTCTCGCAAAACCTTTATGTGTTCTTGCTGTGTATTCATCTCCACCTTGTGCGAGTGTGTGTTGCAGGGAGCAGTGAACAACAAGAAAGAAGACTACCTGTGTGTGTGGTTTTTCCTTTGTGTTCATTGTATCCAGTGTGTATGTGATTGTTTTTTTCCTAGGCCAACATTTGGTATCAGAGCCATGCCGAGGACAAGATCGGTGTCACTGTCGAGTCACGCCATTGTTACCGGCGGTGGTCCGTCGAGGGTACCGGAAAGAGAAAGCAGCGCCTCTCTTCAATACCCTATGCTGAACAAGAGCAACTACGCCGCGTGGGCAATCAAGATGAAGGTGTTCATGAAGGCCCAAGGCGTCTGGGAAGCTGTGGTGGCCAACAATGTTGATGAGCGCAAAGATCAGATGGCTCTTACAGCCATCTTCCAAGGAGTCCTGGAGGAGACCCTCCTCTTACTCGCCGAAAAGGAGATGGCGAAAACTGCGTGGGACAAGCTCAAGACGATGCACGTCGGTGCCAATCGCGCGCGTGTGCAAACCCTTAAGAGTGAGTTCGAGGGTTTGCGCATGAAGGAAACGGAGTCGGTGGACGACTTCGCCGTGAGGTTGACGACTCTCGTCAACCAGATTCGCAATCTTGGTGACAAGATGGAGGAAAGCTACGTCGTGAAGAAGCTTCTCTGCTTGTCGCAAATAAGTACCTGCAGATTGTCTCAACCATTGAGCAATTTAGAGACTTGAAGACAATGACGGTGGAAGAAGCGATCAGTCGCCTCAAGGCGTATGAGGAGCGTCTACGGATTCCGAGCGACAACAACAATGACGAACATCTTTTTCTCACGCGGGCCGAGTAGGAGGCCTGATCATCAAAGTGCGAAGGTGACGGTTCTAATGGCAATGGTGGTCGAAACCGCAGGTATCGCAAATTTGACAAGGCTAAACTAAGATGCTACAATTGCAATGACTATGGGTATTTTGCTTCCGAATGCCACAACAAGAAGGAGGAGGCACATCTCGTTATGGCTGATGCTGATGACGAACCGGGGCTACTTTGAGGCTTGACGAGAAGGTACTCAAATAAACGGAAGTCAAGATTAGGGGGGAATTTGTTAGCACTAATCTTGACTAGTACTTGTTTTAGTCTTGAACGTTTAGACAAAGTTTGTTAGTTGTATGCAAACGCATGCATGCAAGGAGCCAGTGCATGCATGCACGAGTTAGTTGGTTAGTGACCGAGTCCATGGCTATGCTGCATGCGTGAGAGTTTGTTGGGTTATGGAGTAATAAGTGGATCAAGTTTGCATGCATGTAGTGGTCAAGTTAGTGACCAGGTTTAGAGGATTATTAGGCTAGTGGGCTGCGTCGGCCTCCAGGAATGTGGAGACTGTTTGCGTGCATGTATTTTCCTATTAAAAGGTCTTGCATTCTATTTGTAATGCTGTGGATTAAATAACAGAGAGAACAAAAGGAGAAAAGAGACTAAGCAGTTGCAGTCTCGCAAAACCTTTCTGTGTTCTTGTTTTATATTCATCTCCACCTTGTGCGAGTGTGTGTTGCAGGGAGCAGTGAACAACAAGAAAGAAGACTACCTGTGCGTGTGGTTTTTCCTTTGTGTTCATTGTATCTAGTGTGTGTGTGATTGTTTTTTTCCTGGGCCAACATGGTCTAATAGTCATCCTTTGTGGAAAGAAGAAAACATAACTCATAAGTGTAAAAGAGATATCACCTATTAGATTAGTTTTTCGAGAAGAACCAATATCGCTTATAAAGTTATTGCTATAGGGTTTGCATGTGGTAGCCCATAGGCTTAGTTGTGTTCAGCCCGTTTGGACATGAGTAAACCTGGTTGGACTCTTAGGCATGTGGCCTAGGTCCAATCGAATAATTGGTATCAGAGCCTAGGCGTCTAACATCTCCTTAGACTTCATGATTGTGAAAATGTACAGTCAAAGTGTGAGGCAGAGAATGTTGAGAAGGGAAGGAAAAAAGCATAAGTTATAAGTGTAAGAGAGACCTCACCTATTGGACTAGTTTTTCTGGGGGAAACCCTAATACCACTTATAAGATTGTTGCTATAGGGTTTGCATGCGGCAGCCCATAGACTTAGTTATGTTCAACCCGTTTGGACCTAAAGCCCGAAGAGTAAACCTGGTTGAACTTAGGCCAATGATTAGGGTCTGATCTAATAGTCCATGTGAAGAACGCGTCGGCAATGATGCAGACGAGCGAGAACACGTCGGCAACGATGCAGAAGAGCGCTCCATCCGTACGGTCACCATGGACAAGCCGTCGAATACAGGATGGAGTGACTCAGAGGCCTTAAAAATGTGCTAAACTACCTCTGAAGAACCATGTGACAAGGTCCTGTTTAATGTTGTGATGAACCATTGCAATGTTTGTGGTATGGTAAAATGGTTTTGCAAAGATTACATTTGATTTGGGCTATCTTTTGGAAGTGTTAGAATAATCGGAAGTGTCGTAGGTATAAGTGTGGTAGTTCCATTTGTGCAAAAGTACCGCTTGGCGAAAGTACTGGGTTGAGTTGCGGTATGTTTTTCTAGAGAGCTCCAGGTGAGGTTTTCAGCGTGCAGAAGTACCTCTTTAGTAAGCAGTAGTACCGCAGGGTGGAAGTACCGGCGTGTTAAGCGTGGTACTTGGGATTTTCGCAGAAAAATAGGGGGGTTGAGGAATTGAGTCATGGATTGAGCTTAGATAACTTGAGTCATTGGATTAAGGTTGCATGATGCATGTCTTGGCTAATGTAGGTCAAGTTGTGAAAAACTTGTGCCTGGAAACGATTTCTTTGTCTTTGGATGTGCAGGGTCGCTTGGAGTCAACTGTGGTCAACGGCGATGATCAGGGTTAGACTCATGAGGAGTTGAGTTGAGGCCCAGAACAATCGAGGATGCTGGGTGAGATGGTGAGCTCTAGCATGGCACGAGAAAGGCAGAAAATATTGAAGGCAAGTTTGAACGGCAGGATGGTGCCATGTGGCTTGCACGGACCAAGTGAGCCGTGGTTTGGTGGAACCAGGACGAGAGAGATTGGCGGCACATGGCAAGCTAATGTTGTACCTATACGTGGCAAACATGGTGATTGCTTACAGTGGTTGGTGACCGGGTCAAGAAAGGGTATTTTAGTAGTTTGACCAAAATACCAAAAACCGTCTTATCAAAACCGCGGTACATTGCTGATGTGTTGGAGAGCGGTTTAGGTCAAGGTGGAGCTGGGTTGATCAAGGTGGATCAAGGTTGAGGATTTAGCAGATGCACACTTATACGCTTTGAAAAGCATGTATAAGTGAACTTGTGTGAGTAAAACTCGTGTGTGGGGATTAACGGGTTCCCCATTGTAATAGTGGATAGGATCCATTAAGGGGTGTAGGTGGCTTGTTGCCCACATATAAAAGGGTGTTATGATGGAGACATGTAAGATTCGCCATCCAACCCATCTCTTGTGCTTTCTTCTCTAGGTTTAGCGTTAGGGTTTGACAGTGAGTACCTCAAGTGCTCTTTGTTTTGCTTGTTTGTTGGTGGTTCGCATTCCAATCTTCATAGTTTTATAGCTATTGGAGTGAAGGAGTGTTGAACACTTGGAAGAAAATTAGAAGGCACCATTCACCCCCTATGTTGCCATGTTCAGTCTTTCAATTTGTATCAAAGCCTAGTTAGCTCTTTTCATATATCTTAACTGGTTTTTAGAACCATGGTAGTAGACAAGTATTCCACCAAGCCACCTCTCTTAGATGGGGTCGACTATCAGTTTTGGAAGAGCAAGATAGAGTCTTATATTTAGGCTCAAGGCTATGTGATCTGGAGAAATGTTAAGACTCGGTTCGTTGTTCTTGTCAATGAGCACATCACAGCAATAAATATGCCAGATATGGAGGCAAATGCTAAGGCAAGAAACATCATCATCCAAAACTAGCTCTAGCTCTCCAATTGACGCCACGCAGTACATGAGCATAGTAGGGAGTTTGAGGTATCTTGTTCATACCCACCGGACATTGCATTTGCAGTAGGATATGTGAGTCGGTTTATGGAGAAGCCAACTCATGAACATTTGATGGTAGTCAAACACATCCTAAGATATATAAAAGGCACACTGTCCTTTGGTTGTCATTATGGGAGAGGAGGAGAGAAGAAGTTGCAACTGATTGGCTATAGTGATAGTGACATGGCAGGGGATGTTGATGATCGAAAAAGCACGACAGGGGTGATGTATGTGCTAGGAGATAGTCCGGTTTTGGCAATCTCAGAAGCAAAGAGTGGTGGCATTGTCATCTTGTGAAGTAGAATATATAGCAGCAAGCGCAGCATCATGCCAAGGAGTTTGGCTTGCTCAGCTGTTAGGGGAATTATTGGAGAAGGAAGCCATGAAGGTTGTACTCAAAGTAGACAACAAATCGGCTATATCATTGAGCAAAAATCTAGTTTTTCATGATAGAAGCAAACATATAGATACAAGATATTATTTTATTAGAGATTGTGTTGAAGAAGGGAGAATCGCTATTGAGTACACCAATATGGATGAACAGATGGCTAACATATTGACTAAACCGCTTGGTCGGATAAAATTGTTGGACATGAGGAGAAAATTGGAATGATTGAAGTTACATAACAAGATTAGGGAGAGAATGTTGGAGGCAATCTTGTCATAGTCGAGTTCGAGTACGCTTCATAGTCGTAGCCGAGTTCGAGTCATAGTCGTAGTCATACTCGAGTAGAAGTCGTAGTCGTAACCGAGTAGAAGTCATGCAGCAAGGTATAAAAGGCAGAGCCATGTAACCTGGAATTGTGAAGAAGAAACGACTTACAACCACGGTGAGCGGAGGATCGTAGATGTGGTCGTAAACAGAGGTAGGACCACAGCAACGAGCGGAGGTGTCCGCTGGTGTTGATGACGTGGTTGTAAAGGAGCTATGACCGCGGTCACAGTGCAGAAGATGTGGTTGTAACGGAGTTATGACCACAGCGTGAAGACATAGTCATAAGCGACCACGGTGATTGACAGAATAACTGCGTGGTCGTAGGAAGCTACAACTATGGTGATCGACCGTGGTCGAAGGAAGTGCAGCGTAGCGGCGGTGATCATGGCCGTAAATTTAGTAGAAGTTTACGACTACGTGGTCGGAGCAGCGAGGAGTGATTGGAGGGGTCACAACGTGGTCGTAACGACTATCAGTATGGTCGGTGAACCAGCAGAGCAATCAAAACGACACAGGAGGTGGTCGTAGCGACTACAAGTAGTCGTAGAGGTTCTGGGAGCAGTCATAAAGGCTGTAACATTTGGTATTAGAGCGATGGGAGTCTTCAAAGTCCAAAGAGAGCTTCGTGTCGCTACAATATCCTCTTCTCACCCCGGATAACTATCTGTCTGGGCCATGAAGATGAAGGCCAATATGCATACCTAGGGAGTCTAGGGCACAATTAATCCAAAGGGGAAGGACAAGGAGTTTGACGATCGATTGGATCAGATGGTGTTGGTGGTGATTTACCAAGCTGTACCCAATTCAATGATGTGGCAATTGATTGGCAAAGAGACGGCGCAAGAGGCTTGGGCAGCACTTCAAGCAATGCACGAAGGTGTTGACAGAGTAAAAGAAGTTCGGCTCCAAACTCTACGGAGCGAATTTGAGGCAAAGAAAATAGGAGAGAAACAAACAATGGAGGAGTTTGCCAAAAAATTCAATGAAGTTGTCAATGAGATCAAATCTCTTGGTGACAAACTAGAAGATGAGGTGGCTGTGAAGAAATACTTAAGAGTCTTGCCGAAGAGATTCCTTCCAGTAGTGACTACACTCATGTATTCCCAAAATCTCACAAAGATGAAGATAGAAGAAGTAACTGGGTTGCTCAAGGCACATGAGCAGCTCTTGAAGGGGTATCAAACACGCAATGAACAAGTGTTGCTCGCAAAGGAAGACACTAGGAACCGAGGCAAGCTGAACCATGCAGACTCATCATCTAGGGGTGGTCGTGGTTCATCCTTTGGTCGTGGCTCATCTTTTGGCTGGGGCTCATTCTCTAGCCATCGACAAAGACGTGGGTATGGCCAAAGAGGCCGAGGCTTCCAGATTTGAAGAGGTGGAAGAGGAGGTCGTGGAGAAAGAACTAGGCGAGGTGGTAGTTACAAACCGCAAGACAAGTCACACATCCAATGTTTCGAGTGTGAAAAATTCGGCCATTACTCTTCTGAATGTCAAACTCATATTTAGTGCCACAATTGCAAGAAGTTTGGTCACTATGCAGTAAACTGCAGGAGCAAGAAAAAAGTTGAGGAGGCTAATCTCACTCACACCCATGAGGATGAAGAGCCGACTTTGCTGTTATCTCGTTGTACTGAAGTTGTGCCAACAATGGTAGTGCTGAATGAAGGGAAGGTGTTTGCAAATCTGGTAGAGAAGGGAGAGAAGACGTAGATACAGCCATCAGTTTGGTATCTAGATAATGGGGCAAGCAACTACATGATAGGTACATACTCCATGTTTCATGAACTAGATGAGAAAGTACTTGGTGTGGTGCAATTTGGAGATGGCTCAATTGTCCAGATCAGAGGAAAGGGCACAATTCTCTTGGAGTGCAACAATGGGGGCAAAAACTGCTGTCAGATGTGTACTACATACCAAGTCTTCGCAGCAATATCATGAGTCTAGGACAATTAACCGAAGAGGGGTGCCGAATTGAATTGAAGAGCAATTATCTAAAGGTGTTTGATAGGAGTGAGCAGCTATTAATGAAAGTGCAGAGGTCAGCAAATCGGTTGTATAAGATCTCAATTGAAACCTACAAATCGAAGTGCCTGAAGATTCAGCATGGTTGTGGCATGCTAGATTTGGTCACATAAACTTCCAAAGCCTTAAAGTCATGGCAGTAAAGAAGATTTTAATTGGCCTACCAAAAATTGATCATTCAGAATAGATCTACGAAGGTTGTTTGGTGGCAAAATAGATTCACAATCCTTTTCCATCACAAGCACAATTTAGAGCATCTCACCCATTGGAGCTGGTACATGTCAACTTGTGTGGACCAATCACACCACGAATAGATGCCGGAAACCAATACTTCATGCTTATAGTTGATGATTACTCCAAAGCTATGTGGGTGTATATGCTAAAAGGCAAGGATGAGGCAAAGGTCAGTTTTCAGAAGTTCGTAGCGCTAGCAGAAAATGAAGTTGAACACAAAATCAAGGTTGTGAGATCAAATCGGGGTGGAGAGTTTCTATCAAAAGAGTTTAACTCAGTTTGTGAAATGAAAGGCATTGCAAGGTTCTTTACAGCTCCGTACTCACCTCAGCCAAATGGAGTCGTGGAGAGAAGAAATAGAACCATGATGGCCACAGCACAGAGTTTACTAAAGAGCAAATTTCTACCCTGGAAATTTTGGGCAGAGGCAGTGAGGCATTCAGTTTATCTCCTTAACCGTGCCACTACAAGAGCACTTGATGGAGTTACCCCATATGAACTTTGGTCAAGAAGAAAGCTGAATGTTATGCATCTAAAGGTATTTGGCTGCCTAGCACATGTAAAACCAAGCAAGCACTTGAAGAAATTGGATGACAGGAGCAAACAGATGATATACCCTGGCTCTGAACCGGGTTGCAAGGCATATTGGTTATATGACCCAGTTGAAAAGAGGCTTCATGTGAGTAGAGATGTTGTGTTTCAAGAGGACAAACATTGGGAATGGGAGGAACATCAAGGCATGGAAAGAAAGATCCAAAACTGGGTTACCTTTGAAGTCAAACTAGCAGGTGCACAAGAGGCTGACAGCACAAATTGGGAAAATGCAGATCCAGCTTCACCCCAAAGTACAGGACCAGGTGTAGGAGCAACTGCAGAGACTCATGAGGCGTCACCTGAACAAATAACCGAAACCCCAGAGGAAGGTTAAATTGATAGAACACCAAAGATGAGGAGTATTAGTGAGATATATGCACAAACAAAACATGTGCAGGTTGATGAGATATTGCTTTATGCCTCAGCTGAAGAATCTAAGAATTATGAAGAAGCCAAGAACGATGAGCATTGGAGAGTGGCTATGCAAGAAAAAAATGAAGTCAATTGAAGATAATAACACATGGAAACTCACTGATTTACCTAAAGGTCACCAAGCTATTGGTTTGAAGTGGGTTTACAAAGTGAAAAAGAATTCTCAGGGAGAGGTGGTGAAGCATAAAGCACGTCTTGTGGCTAAAGGCTATGCTCAAAAACATGGTGTGGACTACGAAGAAGTGTTTGCGCCGGTGGCTCGTATGGAGACAATCCGTGTTCTCATTGCTGTGGCAGCCCATGGTGGATGGGAAATTCACCACATGGATGTGAAAACGGTATTCTTGAATGGAGACATTGAGGAGGAGGTATATGTAGCTCAACCACTAGGGTTTCAGATCAAATCACAAGCTGAGAAAGTGTTGAAACTAAATAAAGCTTTGTATGGGCTCAAACAAGTGCCACGGGCTTGGAATATGAAGCTTGACAAAAGTCTTGCATCACTTGGATTCAAGCGAAGTAAAACCAAACATGTCGTATATACAAGAGGTGATGAGAATACGAGGTTAATTGTGGGTGTTTATGTGGATGACTTGATAATCACCGGAACAAGTCCAAGGGAGATTGTAAAATTTAAGGAGATGATGAAGCTATTTAAAATGACGGATTTGGGGGGTCCTAAGCTACTATCTCGGCATTGAAGTGAAGTAGACTGAAGGTGGTATCTCACTTTGTCAATCAGCTTATGCTTTGAAAATACTAGAGAAGTGCAGCATGGGAGCATGCAACCATGTCAAGTCCCAATGGAGAATCGTTTGAAGCTAAGCAAAATTTGCTCAGGCTCTCCAATTGATGCCACGCAATACAGGAGCATAGTAGGAAGTTTGAGGTATCTTGTTCATACGCGTCCGGACATTGCATTTGCAGTAGGATATGTGAGTCGGTTTATGGAGAAGCCAACTCATGAACATTTGATGGCAGTCAAACACATTCTAAGATATATAAAAGGCACACTGTCCTTTGGCTGTCATTATGGGAGAGGAGGTGAGAAAAAGTTGCAGCTGATCGGCTATAGTGATAGTGACATGGTAGAGGATGTTGATGATCGAAAAAGCATGACAGGGGTGATGTATGTGCTGGGAGATAGTTCGGTTACTTGGCAATCTCATAAGCAAAGAGTGGTGGCATTGTCATCTTGTGAAGTAGAATATATAGCAGCAAGCGTAGCATCATGCCAGGGAGTTTGGCTTGCTCGGCTGTTAGGGGAATTGTTGGAGAAGGAAGCCACGAAGGTTGTACTCAAAGTAGACAACAAATCGGCTATATCATTGAGCAAAAATCCAATTTTTCATGATAGAAGTAAACATATAGATACAAGATATCATTTTATTAGAAATTGTGCTGAAGAAGGCAGAATCACTATTGAGCACACCAATACGGATGAACAGATGGCTGACATATTGACTAAACCGCTTGGCCAAATAAAATTCTTGGAGATGACGAGAAAAATTGGAATGATTGAAGTCACTCAACAAGATTAGGGAGAGAATGTTGGAGGTAATCTTGTCGTAGTCAAGTTTGAGTCCACTTCATAGTCACAGTCGAGTTCGAGTCATAGTCATAGTCGTACTCGAGTAGAAATCGTAGTCGTACCTAAATAGAAGTTGTGGAGCAAGGTATAAATGGCAGAACCATGTAACCGGGAATTGTGAAGAAGGAAAAATAAATAATAAAAGAAGAGAAGAAAGAGCGGTTTGGCTCTGGGAAACTATCGAGTGTCGAGTTCATTGTGTGCTCGCAGACGTGGTCGTAAACGACTTACAACCACGACGAGCGGAGGATCGCAGACGTGGTTGTAAACAATGGTACGACCACGGCAACGAGCGGAGGTGTCCATAGGGGTTGAAGACGTGATCGTAAAGGAACTACGACCACGGTCACAGTGCAGAAGACGTGGTCATAAAGGAGTTACGACCACAGTGTGAAGGCGTAGTCGTAAGCAACCACAGTGATCGACAGAATCATTGCGTGGTCATGGGAAGTTACGACAATGGTGATCGACCGTGGTCGAAGGATGTGCAGCGCTGTGGCAGTGAATGTGGTCATAAATTTAGCAGAAGTTTATGACTACGTGGTCAGAGCAGCGAGGAGTGATTGGAGGGGTCACAATGTGGTCGTAACGACTGTCAGTGTGGTTGGTGATCCAACAGAGCGGTCGTAATGACACAGGAGGTGGTCGTAGCAACTATAGAGTGATCATAGAGGTTCTGGGAGTAGTCGTAAATGTTGTAGCAGGGCAAACGAGCAGGCCGATGGGCTAGATCGGGACGCCCCTAGTCCGATGGAGCATGGCCAGACCAATCCCTTCGAACTCCTCCACGGTGTTGATCAGTACCACGTTTGTGTGGTACCCGAGCGATATTTGATGGCGAGTGAAGACTGACCACCAGTTCGTTCCGTTGGCTTTGAGAACATGCCTCGGGAGCTACGACCAATGGATAGCGACCTCCAAATCCAGCAAGAAGAAGGAATCGCTGGACGTGTGCAGGTGAGGCAGGTGACTGCATAGGGAGTGGTACACGGCACTGCCGAATGCACCACATGAGACGAAGAAGGCATGCATGGTGTCATGTCAGTGCGCAATGTCTGTGGTCTTGGGAATAGTCCCACCACAATTATAAATAGGAAAAAAGTAGAACTCATAAGCATGAATGAGGCATCACCTATTGGATTAGTTTTTTTATGAGAAGAAGACCCAATATCAGTTATAAAATTGTTACTATAGGGTTTACATGCGGCAACTCATGGGCTTAGTTGTGTTCAGCCCATTTGGACCTGAGTAAACCTGGTTGGACTCTTAGGCATGTGGCCAGGGTCCGATCAAACAATTGGTATCAGGGCCCAGGCATCTAACATCTCCTTAGACTTCATGGTTGTGAAAATGCACAGCCAATGTGTGAGGCGAAGAATATTGGGAAGGGAAGAAAAAAGCACAACTTATAAGTGTGAGGGAGACCTCTCCTATTGGACTAGTCTTTTGGGGGAGAGTGTCTAAAACCTCTTATAAGGTTGTTGCTATAGGGTTTGCATGCGGCAGCCTATAGACTTAGTTATGTTCAACCTGTTGGACCTAAAGCCCGAAGAGTAAACATGGTTGAACTTAGATCTGTGATCAGGGTCCAATCTAACAGTCCATGCAAAGATCAAGTCCACGATGATGCAGTTGGGCGCTTGATCTGCACAGACACCATGGACAAAGCCGTCAAACCAAGGATGGAGCAACTCGGAGGCCTCAAAAAACGTGCTGAACTGTCTCTGAACGACCATGTGAGAAGGTCTTGTATAATGTCGTGATAAACTATTGCAATGTTTGTGGTGTGGTGAAATGGTTTTGCAAAGATTGCATTTGATTTGGGCTATCTTTTGGAAGTGTTAGAAAAATCAGAAGTACCATAGATATAAGTACGAAACTTCTATTTGTGTGGAAGTACAACATGGCGGAAGTACTAGGTTGAGTTGCGGTAACTTTTTCTAGAGAGCTCCAAGTGAGATTTTCAGCGTACAGAAGTACTGCTTCGAGAAGCGGTAGTACCGCAGGGCGGAAGTGCCGCTCGTGTTAAGCGCGGTACTTCCAATTTTCCCATAAAAACAAGGGTTTGGGGAATTGAGTCATGGATCGAGCTTGAATGACCTGGGTCATTGGATTAAGGTTGCATGATGCATGTCTTAGCAAATATAGGTCAAGTTATGAAGAACTTGTGCCTGGAAATAATATCTTTGTCTTTAGATGTACAGGGTCGCTTGGAGTCAACTGTGGTCAACAGCAATGATCGGGGCTAGACTCATGAGGAGTTGGGGCCTAGAATGATCGAGGATGCTGGGTGAGACAGTGAGCTCAAGCATGGCATGAGAAAGGCCGAAAATGTTGAAGGTGAGTTCGAATGACAGGATGGTGTCATATGGCTTGCACATGCCAAGTGACCCATGATTCCGTAGATCTAGATACTTGGCGGCACGTGGCAAGCTAATAATGCACCTACACGTGGCAAGCATGGCGATTACATGCAGTAGTTGATGATGACCGGGTCAAGAAAGTGTATTTTGGTAATATTACCAAAATACTAGAAACCACCTTGGATCAAAACCGTGGCACATGGGCGATGTGTTAGAGAGCGGTTTAGATAAAGGTGGAGCTGGGTTGATCAAGGCAAATCAAGGCTAAGGATTTAGCGGATGCACACTTATGCGCTTTGAAAAGAGTGCATAAGTGAACTTGTGTGAATAAAATCCGTGTGTGTAGGGTTAATGGATTCTCCATTGTAATAGTGGATAGGATCCATTAAGGGGTGTAGGTGGCCGGTTGCCCACCATAAAAGGGGGTTGGGATGGAGACATGTAAGGTTAACTATCCAACCAATCTCTTGTGCTCTCTTCTCTAGGTTTAGGGTTAGGGTTTGAGAATGAATATCTTGGGTGCTCTTTGTCCTCTAAGGTGGAGTGGTTGTAAAACCTACCTTATCAAGTAAACAATATATCAATATTTGTGCAACTCTTGAGTCCCTCTTGTTTTGATTGATGTGCTTGACTTTTGGTTGGTTTTGATCTCTCCTCTTTTCTTCTTATGAGCTTACTGTACCAAGGACGTGTAAGAGATGGAGATAATCCTTGAGAATACATCTCCACCATCTAGGCATTTTCGTAGCAAGATTCACGAGAAAATCCGTTTTTGCTTGATTTAGCCTAAAGGTGTGATTTCTTTATCTAAGGGTGTTTGATGTGATTTCTTTCATGTTCTTACTTGCTGGAATATGTGGGAACATATCTAAAGCCATCTTGGCCATCATCTACCCACGAATAAGTTGTATTCATCGTTTGGGGTTTTGGCTCAGTTTTGGTGCACATTTCCTTCAAACCAAACAAGGTTTGAACTTTGGCCATGATTTTTTTGATTGTTTTTGGAGTATGTTTGTAATATCCTGGAGTAGATCTCTGCAAAATTTCAAATCATTTGTATCTATGAATCAAAAGTTGCACTGATTTTAGTTTTTGAACTCGTGCTGAAATCACTGTTCATCGAGGAAATCGAAAGTACCGCAATGCAACAAAGGTACTTCTGAAAATTGAAAGTACCACTGTGCAAACAATGGTACTTTCAATTTCCCTATTTTTTCTCAAAAATTTTAGAGGGTTGTTTTGCTTGTTTGTTGGTGGTTTCGCATTCCAATCTTCATAGTTTTATAGCTATTAGAGTGAAGGAGTATTAAACACCTGGGAGAGAATTAGAAGGCAGCATTCACTACCTCTGTTGCCATCTTCGGTTGGTATCAGTGTCCAGTTTGCTCTTTTCATAGATCTTAACTGGTCTTTAGAGCAATAGCAGCAGACAAGTATTTTACCAAGCCGCCTCCCTTCGATGGAGTCAACTATTGTCGGACCCCAGATTTTACAATTCGGATTCCTCTGTGATTCCACCGCACTATTCCCTGGATCAGTAGATAGTGCTCACAGTTTACAGTTCTGAATATCAAAGTACATATCATGCGAAAGCGTAAATATAACATTAGACTTACTCATGGGCCGAGTAGGCCGAAATCATTAAATTGCAGTAGCGGAAGAACGAAGCACGCAAGTGAGACCTTCAGGACATGCCCACAGGCAGCCAACTGGAGGTTCGCGACCTAGCCCTTGACGACTTCATCTTCTTCTCCATCATAACCTAAAAGTATTGCTGAAGCGTAGTGATCGATTCTGCGCGGATTTGTTATGAGAGCGAGTGTGAGCACACTAACCACCGTGCTCCGCAAGCCAATACACAGAATGCAAATAAATAGTATGCATGGCTTATCAAAGGAGAGGCTCGGGTTATTTTATTTGCCATAAATTACTTTTCGTAGCCTTAGTATTATTAAATCATATTGTTATTGTTTCTACCTAAACTCCACACGGCGATTGCCATAATTGACTTAATCCACCAAAGACACACTTTCCTTACTAATTGCTATCTAAGACTCTAAACAAATGAGTGACATCATTTACTTAATCCACGAATATACTCTTTCCAAATTGATTGCTGTCTAAGACTCCAAACATGAGTGACATCATTTAATTATTCCACCGATCATACACTTTCTATATTGATTGCTGTCTAAAACTCCAAACAGCGAGTGTCATATCTCCAAATTCCCAAAAATTCAATTGACTCATCTAATAACCGATCAGTTCTATTAATCCCAACCTTGCCAACAGATCCCAAGACTCTATATTATTTATCCATGTTGTAATCCAGCAATTACTTCCACACTCCCTAATTCTCCAAAATTCATTTAAATCATCTACCTAACCTATATACTCATTTAGACTCCACCAATTTATTTCTCCCAGAATCCACACTATCATTTCATTTTTATGATCGACATGAGTCCACCAATATCTTTATGTTTCTACCACAAACTTCTATCTCCTTTACTCCCGACTCTATTTATTCCTCCCTATATTTAATTTTGTAAGAAGGGGAAAACATTTTACTTTTTAAATATGATACATAAAAATTTCCTGAGACCTAACAGTTTTGAACAAAAACATAATGTGTAAGAAATGCATTAATAATAGCGATCCAGATTCCATCCACTGTTACATGGCATCTGCACCATATAGCATCTTTCAGCGTTATAGCCGCTTAACTTACCACTGGGACGACACCCAGGACAATTCAAACCAGGGCTTTCCACTGCCCTTCTACTTTTCCATTCCCACCCACAAAGTTTTTGAAATAGAACTATATCTGGTTAAGTTCCCATGTCCGCCCTTGACCGTGGGCACGGCTATTCGAATAGTTTTGACTCTACAGAGTTTGTACACTTTCACCACAAGAGACAATCAACTCGTTGCCCCACACGATTCATTAGTCATGTGGTTGAGCAGACCATCACAGTGACTTTTCAAAGTATCTAGTCCCTTTTATCATCTCACCTTATGGGAAACTGCCCACTTGCGGTGGGTCCCATCTATGCACGGGATGTTCGCCACGGATACTAGCGCAGTTGGGCTCCACTCCCCGCAACGCTAGCATGACTGAAAAACTTCACCCTCCACTCGGTGTCCCTTTAGGCCTCCCCTTGCCCTTGCGTATCCACTTTCATCCACTACCAGTGGATGAGTTTGGGGGTTTCGATAAATTTACTTAGCCAAGTTGTACTTTACAGACTTGTGGTTGCACTGTTTTACATAGGAGGTTATGACAAGATTCAGTCCTTAGGGGTATCTGGGCGGTTCTACCACTATCCACTTTGTGCTTCCACTACACCACTCACACCCTTGAACCATCCGCCCAGATAGTTAAGCAAGTTGGGGTTTTTGGAACATAAAATAATCATACCAACATATACCAGTCATTACCACCATGACTTACCAAACCAGTTTCTAATGATTGAAAATGATAATGATGATTGGGGCATTTCAGCGCCCCCGTGTGTCTAAGTAATACTAAGCATGGCGTATAATTACGGACTTATTTTCGAAAGGTTACTATTATAATTTTGCTAGGGCGGCAAGGTTCACATATTCAAATATTCCAAAGGAGGTGTAATATTAATCAAGTTAATAATGGGCATATAACTAGATTCTTAAATTAAACATGTATTTGCATATAAAATAACGGCATGCAATTTGATAATTTAAAACAAAATAATTTGCAGAAAATGTAGGATCAACATGATCAAAGTATTGACTCGCCTTGGTCACAGTGGGTTTGGTCTTGCTTATCTTGAGCTTCTAGTGCTGCTGCCTCGCCTTCCTCCTCCTGAGCCTCGTACGCTATTTTTAACGTGCACAAAAATTTGGATAAAAAGACAAGGCAATCAGCAAACCAAATAAACATTCACCAGAAAATCCAAATAACTCCAATATCAGATTTTAGTTTCATTGGGTAGACATGGGTTTTGGATAAATTTAAAAATGTGTTTCATTTGCTTTGGTGCTAAAGTAATCCCACTGCTAAAGATGATTAATTAAAGTTTAACCATAGTCATGCTTGTATGATATATTCTCTAATTACATTTGGGTGTCATAGCCTAGGTGGTTGATAATATCTTATTGTAATACCCCAAAAGTAATTCGAGAGTTAATCGATTAATTGGAGGGAAGGACCATATAGAAAAGAGTTAAATAGAGATTTTTAGAGGAGGGATTTCTGAAAATCCTGGCAACCTGGGCCTGGGCCTTGGCCCAAGAGGTGGCTGGCCAAAAAGGGGGAGGCACCCCTCCCCCAAACCCTAGCCGCCACCCCTTCTCCCCCTCTCCTCTCCCCTTGTGGCCGCCACCCCCTCTCTCCCCCTTGCGCCTCCCATGTCCAGAAGCCCCTCTCCCTCCCCTCTCCTCCATTGAAGCCCCCTACCGGTGAAAAAGATCTCCATTCGCTGCCGGTCGAGCGGAGGAAGGAGATCAATCGCAGCAAGGCGTTTGGATCCGGAGGAAGGGAAGAGGAAGGGGAAAAAGGGGAAAGGAAAAGAGAAGGAGTTCGTGGGGTGTTCGTCGTGTTCTTCAGCAATTCGTCAAGGGTAATCCTTGTTGTTCCCCAATTAGATGTATTTTTTTTACTAGTTGTTGCAAGGTCGGTATTCTGGACTGCTAGGACAGATTTTGTTGGACGGCTATTTTGGGGTAGTTTCGTGGGGATTCAGGTCTGGACTTCTCCTAGAGAGTTGTCGATGACGTCGTTATCTTTCCATGAAGTGCTAGAACGTGTCGATCGGACCTCTGTAGCAGAAGTTATGAGTTTTCTTGTAAGACTGTTCTGCAGATCGGGAGATTTCTGTCAAATTTTGGTAGATTGGATTGGGCCATTAGAAAACGGGAGAATCAGAGGATCTCTATATTATACAAGTTGTATATAATTGTCTTAGTTTTCCAGGAAGGTCAAGAAATTATGATTCAGACACTCGGGCTGGAAGTTATGGCATTTTTAGTGCTCTGTCCAGAGAACCCGATGTGAAATTGATGTTTTAGAAAATTGGATGGTGCGGGTAGAAGATGGCCGAATCAGGGAGGCTCACCAAATAGGTTTAGTTAGATAATTTAATTATATTTCCAGAAAGTCTAAGAACATCATATTCGAACTTTTGTACTAATAGATATGAATTTTTGAAGTTGACTGTCCACAAAGGGGGGCGGGATGACCTGTAGGATTTGGGAATTGGAACCAAGTTAGACGAATTTATTAGTTCGTGATTGTTTTTATTTGGGCAAAGGTCCGCTACTGTTATCTTAGCAAATATTATAATTATTATTCAGGTGGAGGACGGATCCCAGAGGCGGCACCTTCTGCACGTCCCCCGTTTTCTCACGGTTAAGGCAAGTATTATGATGGTTTAAAAATTGATAGTGTGAAATGTCGATGTTTGATCTATAATATGAATATATGTGTTCATGGTTGTGGTAAGGATGTAATGGTGCTGTTTATGGGTGATTGCAATTTACATTGTTCATGAGTATTTCTGGTGCATGGATAATGTGAATGCAAGATTTATTTTATTGAGACATTCACGGATATGCATCATGTTGATCTATTGAAGTCTTGGTCACGAGATGACTAAGCGCCGAGGTCCCCGTCATGTTGATGACATGGGGGGCTAAAGGTACCCATACTTGTGGAGTATGGGCAATTGGTCCCTGTACCAGGTTGTACAGGCATGGGTGTGCATCGACGGATGCACACTTTGCATTACCGGTAAAATACAAAAGAGAAAGAGATAAAGAGATTTTTGATCATCTTGCATAGTATGACTTATTTATATGGTTGATGGATGAATGTGTGAAGTGATGTTCATGAATGTTCTTGTTACTATCTATTATATTTGCTGAGTCATTGGACTTACTCTTGTTGTTGTTGTTATTTTTTTAGGTACCGTTATGAGGTCGGCATGCATGGGGAAAAAGAAGGATTAGTCTTGTTGCACTTGCACGTTCCACCCATAATGGAAATAAAGGGCGGAAAAATTAAATATAAGACGCAAGGACTATTTAAGTACCATTTGATTATTACCCTTGGATTTTAATTGTAATAAGAGTTTAGAATATTTATGATGCTCATGGTCTTTCTCTAGGTATTATATACATGAATGGTTTAGTAATCTTTAATCTATTTTCTTAGCATTGAACTTATTACTTGAGGATTGTCTATTATAATCGATACTGCTTGTGAAATCTCTGATTCAGAAAGATAAACAAAGGAGGCTCTACCAAAATTTTGTATAACGCAATTAGTTAACATTGCTTTACTTCTAGTTGGGTAGCATTCTAGGTCATTGTTTGGCTGGGGTGTTACACTTATAGCCTATCTTGCTAATGGTTGATTTCTACACCCTTTGTTTAATGGGTTATTATTTTATGTGAGCAATCACCCTAATCATTCTATTACTAAATCCTCTCATTTGACAAAGAGTTAAAAGAGTTACTTATGTTATACATATACTCAGGTATTGTTTTTTAGCACATGACAAATATCCATAATTAAGGGTCCCTAAAATACCCTTAGTTGGAAGCTGTAGGAATTATTCACAAAGTAAATAGGATATTTGCTACTACTACATGTGCCATTTTAAGTTATGTTTATTTACTCATTGAATTTATTTGCTTAAAGATTTAAAAAGAGTTATCCTTTATATATACACATATATACACATATGGACAAGTGTGTGTGTGTGTGTGTATATATCATTTTATAGCACATGCTAACTATCCTTGCCAAAGAGTTAGTATATACTCCTACTGTTTCGGCTGAACCACTGGCGCACAGTAATCAACCCAAAAAATAATTGCCGAAACCCACCCGGTGCGGCGGAGCAGAGGCTCGAACGCGCGCGGCCAGGGTGGATTCTTAGCGCGGCGCTGGTAGCCAGGAGTCCTCTCGGGTGTTACTTACCAGTAAGGGGCGCAAGTAGCCCTTAAGTTATGCGGTAGCAGAGGCCGGGCAGAGAGGGCCGGAGCAGGGGGAGGCTTCGGCGCCGGGCTCGGCGGCGTGGAGGGGCCGGGGAGGCTTGGGCGGCGGGCAAAATGGGATGCCCGGCTGTCGAGGAACCCGATGGTGGGGTCGGCAGCGGACGGGGGTCACCGGAGTAGGGCCGGCGGTGTGCGGTGGTGGCGGTCCAAGGTGGAGGTCGACGCCGGCGAGCTACAGGGCCGGGGAGGCTCGGTCGACCGTCCGGTTGACTTCACGACATCCTGGGGAGGGTGTAGACGCAGAGAATTGAGAAATGGTGGTGCGGTTTGGGGGATTGGCTCAGTGGCCGGACTTGGGGAAGAGAAGGGGCTCCGGCGAGAAGAGGGGAAGGGAGGCCAATTGCATTCGGGAGAAGTGAAAGGGGAGTGCGGGGAGAAGTTGGGGGCTTCGGGCGGGCTTTATAGCTGGCGAACTGCGCGGGCGCCAAAGATGGCCCGTGGCGGCCATGCGCGGCAGGTGGGGGTAGTTGTCCGGTGGTGTCACGCTTGCAGGGCGCGGCGTGGGGCACGGGCGTGCGTGCGCAGACCCGTAGCACGGGCACGACCGACGGGAGCTGTTGATGACCGGGAGGCATGGGCGGTGGTGGGCAATGAATGGGGAGGCGATGGGGGCTGGTGGCGGCAGAGGATGACGCGCGCCGGGCGTGCGACGGACGGTGGTGGGGGCCGCGGCGATGGGGCGGAGTGGCGCCGGCGACCGCTGGTCCGAGGGGTGCGCCGGTGTCGGGCGGTCCGAAGGGCGAGCTGCACGGGGAGGGCCGGCTGTAGGCGGCGCTGCCCGGGCGGGGACAGGGATTCGGCCCCGTCCGAATGTCACTGGGGGGAAAGGAAAACGGGCGTCGGGCTGGCCGGCTGGGCTGGGCGCGGGAAAGAAAGGAAGGGGGGCCGGCTGGCTGGCTGGGCCGATCTGGCTGGCTGGCCGGCCCATTTCTTTTTTAATGCTTTTTGTTTTCTCTTTTGTTTATTTATTGGTTGTTTTTTTATTACCACTTCTCCCATGAATTAATTTTTATCCTTTTGCTGCTATACTTAATCTTTGTATATTTACCCATTTTTGAAAAAGTGCCTAATTATGTATATATATACAATTGCATATTTATACATATACACCTACTTATAATTACTTATTTCTCCCCTTTAATTTCTTTTAATTCTTTATTAACCAATCCTCAAAATAACATTGTTTATATCTCTACATATATCAATTATGCCCATTTTATTATTTTATCTATTATTGGTTTATTATTATTTATCTTGTTATTATTTGCATTGGGGAAATTATTCTTGATTAGTAATTTGCATGCCACAAAACTCAAGAAATTTCACTTAAATGCTCAAAAGGAATTCTGAACATCAGCAAAATGCAAGAAAAGTTTTAAAAATTCCATATTTTCAAATACCTGAATTTTGGGATATTACAACTATCCTTTTTGGAAGAGCAGGATGGAGTCTTACATTCAGGCTCAAGGCTTGCAATTTGGAGAAAGGTTAAGACCCAGTTTGTTGTTCATGTCGATGAGCACATCATAGCGATAAATATGCCAGATGTGGAGGCAAATAATAAGGCAAGAAACATCATCATCTAAGGTCTTAGCTGGAGTGAGTTCGATCACATCTCTCATCTCACGTTGGCATACAATGTCTGGATGAGTCTCAATGCATATGAAGAGGGCACCACCCAGATCAGGATTGTCTGACAGGACCAATACAAGCAAGAATACAACAAATTCAATATGCTTGCTAGTGAGTCCTTAGATGAGTGCTTCGGCAGATTTCACAAGATTGTGAGCAACCTCCAAAATGTTGGCCTCATATACTCAGACTCGGATAATGCTCGCCAGATACTTTCTACCTTCGACCTCAAGGTTTGGGAGATGAAAGTGACCACCATTAAGAACATGACTGATTCATCAACCTTGAGTCTTGATGTGTTGTACTCATGCCTCAAGACTCATGGGATTGACATCGTCTCTCATAAGACGAAGTCACAGTCGATGGCTTTAATCATCGATCCCACTTCTGCCTATGGAGCATCATTTGATGGTGCTTCGGGCTTCTCTTTGGCTGCTTTGTGCGAGATAAGCAATGACTAGTTTGAGAAGTTTCCAGAGAGTGATTTAGCCCTCTTAGCTAGAAATTCTCACACGCATACAAGAGGGTTAGAGAGAGAAAGAGAGGAGGTTCAGTGATTTGCTTCAAGTGTGGTGGCCCCAAACATATTCAAGCAAATTACCACAAGCTGGAGAAGGACAAGAACAACTATAGTGGTATGAGCAAGAATGACTATATCAGAAAGAACCACAACAAAAAGCCCCCAGCTCATGATCAAGGCAAGGAGAAGAAGTACTGCAACTTGGCAAGGCCAAGAACCTCTTCCACCGCGTTCTCATCTCCTTCGACAACTTCGACTTCAGCGACATGGAAGGTTAGAGCAACGATGATAGCGAGGATGATCCGCACAACGACACTAAGGATGGTGACTACTTCACTAGGATGTGCTTCATAGTTGATGAGAATGGCATCAGTGATGACAATCTCTATCGCGACTCTGATGAGGTATGCCCTTCTTATGACCAGCTTAATGATGCTTTTCTTAAGTTAGGAGAGTTTTATATTAGGTCTAGGACCAGGTGTGGTGGGTTAGAGAAGAAGGTAGAGAGCTTGTCAAGGGATCTTACTTCATGTTGATCTGTTTCCTCCCATGATGATTACGATGTATATGCTTCCTTTTTTGGCGATATGGAGAAACTAAGGACCTCGCTTGATAGTGTGATTTCTGACCTGGATTTGCTTAAGGTGGAGAATGTTAGTTTTCTAGCAGAGTTAGAGTTGTCTAGAGTTGCTCATTTATATTCTGATGTCTAGGGTTGCTCATTTATATTCTGATTCTGCTGAGACTACATTCTGTACCTCATATGAGGATAAGGACAATGCTTTTAGAGGTTTGTATACCATGCTCCTTGATCTGCCTGAAATCTGTGATAGCTGTACCAACTTGAAGATTAATTTAAATAAGGCAAATTATAAAATCGCTAAAATGCAACCTGCCTTGATGGAATCTATTGTTTCTTGTGCCAACTGCCCAAAATTAAATTCTGAACTTGAATCTATTTCTAAGAAATTTTAGGACATGTGTGATCATAATAAGAAAATGGCTCAAGATGCTTGTAAGGTGTCTATTAGTCACTATGCAATAATTATGAAAAAAATAAAATATGAATTGATTGCATTGGATGAAAAATGTGTGAAGCTAACTAAAGATATACTAGAGAAGCTAAAATCTGATTGCTTGTGCTATGCTGAAGTTGAGAAGAAAATGGAGGATATACAAAAGACCTTTAGGGAGAGTTACGAAGCCCAGATGGCTAGGATTAGAACTGCCCCCTATGTGTCTTGCAAAGCCCTCAAAGTTGAGGCAGTCGTGCATAAGGAGAGATATGCACGTACTATTCAATCTTCTCCTTCTGGTTCTTCATCCTCTGCTTCTGGTTTCTCATCCTCTCCTTCTCCGTGTGCTTCATGTGCCTCTCTTTCTTAGAAGCGTGAGTACCTCATGAACACTCTCAAAAAAATTATTGGAGGCAATATGTCGGGACCCGGAGCAACAACTCCAGAAACCCCTGTGTAAATCTCACTATCCCAGGAAAAGCTAGTGCACACAGGTCGAACAGTGATACATATCATGCATGATAACCAAACTTTATTATAAAGCAAAAGTACGGGCCTTATGGCCAAGTTTACAATAAGGTGGCTCATGGCCAACATAAAAGTAAATAGCGGAAGGTAAATAAAAGGAGCAGCCCATCCTGCCTGCCCACAGGCGAATGACTATAAGACGTGGCCTATTCGTCGCAATCCTCAACATAGTCGACGCCGTCGTCCTCTGGCAACAAAGTTTAAGCAAGGTGAGCACATAAAGTACTCCACAAGTTACACTAGGAGTTATAACAGATTTGATGCATGCATAAGGAGTTACAAAGGAAGGCATATTATGGTTTATTTGCATGAACATCATCATTGGAGTAAATATAGTAAAGTAAGTGCAAAAGCTGAATTTGATACAATATGTAAAACATTCTTTTTAACTAAAATAATAACGTTAGTGCAGATAACAACCTAACACTAACCTATCCACGGGTATCCCACCCGGACCATCTTTCCAAAAGATTTCACAAGTTTCCACAAACCAAATTTTATTAAAAACCAAAGTCTAATCCGTGAAAAACCATACTAAGCATGTCCTTGACCGTGGACACAGCTATCCAGGATAGTTTGTTACTCTGCAGAGGTGTACAACTTTACCCACAAGACATGTCCTCTCGTTTTGCCATGCGATTTACACACTGCCTTAGGTGTGTGGCTGAGAGTTCATGACAAGGTTGTTCTAATGTTCCATTACCAAATTAGTTACGCCGCCACTAAGGTTTCACCACAACATGAATCCACATGTTGGAGCCCCCTCTTGTGCCATGTGAGACTTCTCATGGTCTACGCCACACTCACATTCAGCCTATAGCGAAACTAAAATGGAACTTCACAAATTACTTAGCCAGGTCTATCCCATATCAGACTTGTGGTAGTACGGTGTGACTTTGTATTAGTAGTTCACAGACCGGTCCTTAAATTGATTTAGGCCTACCCACATACCCCTTGTGCCTAGCAGTCAACATCGAGTCAACAAACTACGATGCATGCCAGCAAGCACCCACCACCATACCAATGCCTAAGTCTAAACCAGATTTTATACATTTTATTTTATAAAAATTTCATAGACTTTCTTGACTCACCATGTCAAGAATAAATTTTATAAATCAACATTTTAAGTGAAACAATCCTTCCCACCTAAATTATTCTAAGCATGGCTAAGCAATTCTATAAAATTTTCTACTTAATACTAATGTACCAACTAGGTTTTCATCTATGGTGACAAGGTATGTTTGTTCAATATCGAAAATTGGCCATACACAAAGGAATTTGGTGTAACTAAAGTTTAAAGCACATTTGAACTAATTTGAATAAAAGTACGCATGCATATAGATTTAAAAACAACATAAATAATTTAAATTACTGGGATCAATATGGTCAAAGGTGTAACTTGCCTTGCTCGAAGTCTTGCTGCGATTCGTCGAAGAAAAACTCTCCGGATTCATCGTAATCTACACGCGAAGAACCAAAAAAAATTCAAACAAAATTAAAATAAAATTAAAAAATTCAAAAAGAGTCCAGAAATAGATAGTTTAGAATTTTAGAAGAATTTAGAAATTTGAACGGGTCAAATCGGAGTTAAAATGAAGAAGTTAGGACTTCTGGAAGTTCAAATCTAAAGGAAAAGAAAAAGACTGGTTTTCTACATTATTTTTATACTGAAAAATCAACTTTATGACGTCAGCATTTATTTTATTTTTCAGGTTGAATTATTCTTATACTGTAAAAGAGGTTATTTCTCTGACAAGTGGGGCCGGTTCAAGGTGGATTGAGTTCACGGGTCGGCGTGGTCCACCGTGGACTCGTTCCACGGCCGACGTGGCCCGAAGGAGGAGGTGGCGGCCGGTTGCTGACGAAGCGGCCACGCGGCACCACGCTGGCTGCCACGCTGCGCGTGGCAGGCGACAGGGCGGCGACGGCCGAAGGCTGCGCTCTGGCGCCCGGCGCGGCGGCCGAGTCGCGCACCGGCAAGAGGGAAGGCGAGGTTCGGCTCACCTAGGCACGGAAAGGGGGCCGGCGGCGAGGTCTAGCGGTGGCGGCGCATGGTAGAAGGCGACGATGGTCTCCGGTAGCGGCGTCGCTCGGCGGTAGGGCGGAGGGTGTTCGCTGGCGCTTGGGGAAGACGGTGGTTGCGTCGGCGAGGCGCGGAGGAGGCCGGGGCGGCGTCAATTTCTCGCCGGAGCTCGCCAGCGCCGAAAAAGGGGATGCGGTATTCGGGCTTGGGAGAGAGGGCAAAAGAGGTCTCGGCGCACGGGGGAGGCAAAGGAGGGAAGGACGGGCTCGGGGGAGGGTTTTATAGGCGCGGGGAGGGAGACGACGGCCGGTTACTCGCCGGTTTAAAGCGGTCGGAGGCAGCTTGAAACGGCGGGGTAAAGAGGCTTAAAAGCGGGGGGGAAATGGGCGGGAGTAACTGAGGAGTGAAGGAGGCAATCAAATCGTGCATTAGCTCGGGCTTAATTGCGGGAAATGGCCGAATTTAGAGCTTGGGTGGGCATTCATGGCGGCTCGGCTGGAGGAGGAAGAAGGAGAGGTGGGAGAAGGGCATCCAGATATGCGGGCCCCGCATGTCGGCGAGAGAGAGAGAAGAGAAGGGGAGGGGCGGACGGCCGGATTGAGCCACACGTACAAGGAGGAGATCAGGCCGTTGGATTCAAAATGAAAGGGTAAGTCAATGGGGACGGCCCGGATTAAATCGGGCGGTGGGGCGGATTAAATCTGGGAGCGCCACGTGGCAGATGGAGGGGATTTTGGCTTTTAAATTCGTTTTTAATTTTCAGAAATGCCAGATAGCTTTATAAATACATAGAAAATAATATTTAAAGTCTAACAATTCTTGGAAAATTCATAAAATTTCCTGGAGGCATTTTAGACTTAGGAAAAATATTTCCAACTTAAATGTGATATTTTAATTTTTACAAAAATACTTTTTAGCTCTCAAAATTGATTTTTAAATTCTAGAAAATTCCCAAAAATACTATAATTCAAGGACAACTTAGGAAAAGTTACAATAAATTCTTTTTGGCTTAATAAAAATTCTTAAAATGAATTTTCTTACTTTAGGCTTCGAAATAAAGTCCAGATAAATCCAAATAAACTCCAGAAAATCAATAAAATGCAAATAAAATTTTTGGGTTGTTACACAATAAAATGTTCAATCTTATCCTAGACAAATTTAAGATTTGTAAGCTTAATCAATGTCTACGATATGATTTCTTAGAGGATGTGAGAAAACATCCAGCTATTGTTGTTAGAGCTGCAGTAGCAGGTGTGATCGAGGTTGAGCCTGAGCCTAACAATGTAGTGTTTAAGTCTGCGGGTTTTGTCCAAGAGATCTCTACTGGTAAGGTTGTGCCGTCTGCTGTTTTGACCTCTCAGAAGGCGATGTCTTATCTTACTCCTTAGACCTCTCAGAAGGTGAAGTACCATTACACCTTCTGTTAGAAGGATGAACATGTGGTTGAGTTTTGCTTCAGGCATGCCAAGAGCATGCGAAGAGACCATGTTTGCACTCTTAGGAGTATTCAGAGTCAGCCCTAGACTCGGAGTGCTCTTAAGACCAACATAAGGTCTAGAGTCATAGGCAACTCCCCTGACTTGCAGGGTTTTAGGCAACGTCGAGGACTTAGTCTTTAGGCTTCTTCTAGTTCTAGTCCTCGAGTTGCCTTTGGTCAGGGTTTCCACCGTCCTGAGGGCAGACCTCATTTTCTCCGTCGTAGTAGCAATCTGCAGCGTGATTAGCGTACTACTGTAGGTCAGACCCGCTCTTCCATAGCGGTTGGACCTAACAAAAGCTTGAGGTCTACTCTTAGACGTTCTGTTCCGTGAGACACGAGGCGCGTAGAGTAGCTAGAGGCCAGTCTTTTGTTTCTGTGACTGCATCTTTTGCTCATCGTGTGACTCAGTACTGGGTTCACAAATCTGCTCTTATTTACCCCAGTACTGAGCCACCAATGTTGCCTTCTCATTGAGTCAAGTTCGCTGAGCTGGGAAGGGAGATGTGTGGCTTGTGGGCTCAGACTACTCTTGCCACATGATCGGAGACTCCTGTTGGTTCTCTTACCTAGTCCGAGCTCTAGGTGATGAAGCGATCACCTTGGAGATGCTTCGTCAGGTCGAGTCATCGCTAAAGGTACTGTGCGCATTAATGATTCTTTTATTCTTTAGGATGTTGCTTTAGTGAGTAAGCTACGTTATAATTTGCATTCTATTTCTCAGCTTATTGATGATGATTTCGAGGTAAGCTTTAAGAAAAATGCTTGTAAAATCCTTAATTCTTTGAAAAGTTTGGTTTACGGGATTTCTAGATTTGGGAGGATCTTTTGTGCTAATTTTATTGAGTCTTCGGTGATTCTCTCTGATGCTTTGTTGCTTCTGAGTCCCATGATCTCTTCTTCTGGCATAGGAGACTTGGTCACATTGGTTTTGATCATTTGACCCGAATGAGTGGCCACAATCTCGTTCGTGGTTTGTCTAAGCTCAAGATGGTCAAAGACTTAGTTTATGCTCTTTGCCGGCATGACAAGATGGTTGCTGCTTCTCATCTCTTAGTCATTGTAACTATGATTGATGCATTAGGATAGCTTCTTCATATGGACACCGTTGGTCCAGCTAGAGTGTAGTTAGCCAGTGGGAAGTGGTACATTCTTGTCAGGGCCGTCTCAACAATTTCAAGGGCCCTTGGGCAAGCAAGACGGCAAGGGCCCAACAATCTAATTTTTTAATATAGTATATAGTACTACTAATAAGAGTTAACTTACAACATATGTTTAGTTCATAAAAGATAACGATAGTACAATAAACAAACTAAAAGAACGGTAAAATAACTATTATGATTACCTCAAATAAAAAAATAATGCTTGTTGCTTTTAAGAAACACGATCGGTGATGGGTGATCCTGTCCAGCCGTCCGCCGTCCGCTCGTGGGGGCGTGGGGTCCATCCCTCGTCGCATGCGGACGAGCGGCATCGGCGTGTCGTGGCTTCACGGTGTCACGCCTCACGGAGCGGCGTCGCCGCGTCTGGCGATTGGGCTGGGCGATAGGGAGGCGAAACGATCATCGGTCGGCGATCGAGAATAGCCGAATATCAGAATAGGAAGCGATGGCAAGCTAATTCCTGATTGATTGCTGGACTTGTGCTAAGTGTATGGGCCTTTAAATTTTCATTTCAATATGCCAAATACATATACTAAGTACTATATACATACATATACTCATGGGCCCCTCTGTGGCATGGGCCCCCGGCCGTCGCACTTGCTGCCCTCTCCTCTAAGACGGCCCTGATTCTTGTTGTGGTTGATGACTTTTCGAGATTCTCTTAGGTGTTTTTCTTAGCCTCAAAGGATGAGACTTTTAGTCATTTTTGGGGTTTGTTCAGTAGGTTGTCTGTTGAGCTTCCTGATGCCTTACGAGCGATCCGCAGTGACAATGGCACAGAGTTCAAGAACTCCTACTTTGAGAGCTTCTGTGATGAGATAAGTGTAGAGTATCCATTTTCTTCTCGACAATGGCACAGAGTTCAAGAACTCCTACTTTGAGAGCTTCTGTGATGAGACAAGTGTAGAGTATCTATTTTCTTCTCCGCACATCCCTTAGCAAAATGGCATTGTAAAAAGGAAGAACCTTACCTTGGTCGAGATAGTCAGGACAATGCTCGATGAGTATGCTACACCTTGAAAATTTTGGGCTGAGGCTATAGCCACCACGTGCCATGGTTCAAACAGAGTTTTTCTTATGGCACACTTGCATCGCACTTCTTATGAGTTGAGGTATGGGTGAAAGCCCAATGTATCTCATTTTCATATTTTTGGTTGCATGTGTTTTATTCTGAAGTCTGGGAACCTAGATAAGTTTGAGTCTCGTTCTTCTGATGGTATCTTTCAGGGTTACTTAACTTCTTTGCAGGGTTATAGGGTCTAAAACTACGAGACTAGTAGGATTATAGAGATTTGTGAGGTGACTTTCAATGAAGCCAGTCCTGGTATTAGGCCGGACATCTCAGGTCCAGTTGTGCAGTTCGAGACCATCTTTGTAGATGATGAGGAGGATGCAGATGAAAGTTCTTTACCTGATCTAGTCCCTCTTTCACTTAAGGTGCCTACTTCTACCACTGCACCTCAGGGAGATCAGCCCTTACCTTCTAGCTCTTTTGGAGCTTATGGCTCTACTCCTACCTCCACAACTCATGAGGTAGAGGCCACTTTTTCTTCTCATCTAGGACCTCCCAAACACATTTAGCGTCGATATCCTCTGAACAAATTATTGGAGATCTCCTCGGGCGAGTCACGTGTTCAAAAGCTGACTTATCTCACTTCTATTTACACTCTGCTTTTATCGCCACATTCGAGCCCAGGATATCTATCATGCTATATTTGATGAGTCTTGGGTCAATGCCATGCATGAGGAGTTAGATAATTTCGAGAGAAACAAGGTATGGTCGCTTGTTGAGCCCCCTAGTGGTTATAATGCCATAGAAACTAAGTGGGTCTTCAAGAACAAGCAAAGTGAGGATCGGGTTGTCATTTGAAACAAGGCTAGACTGGTAGTTCAGGAGTTTCGTCCAGCTAGATGCCATTAGGATTTTGCTTGCATTCACCACGTCTAAGGGCTTTAAGCTGTACCAGATTGATGTCAAGAGTGTCTTGCTCAATGGGTATATTGAGGAAGAGATTTATGTTAGACAGCTCCAAGTTTCGAGAACCCTAAATATCCAAACCATATCTTCAAGCTTTCAAAAGCCTTGTATGGACTTAAGCAAGCCCCTAGAGATTGGTATGAAAAGCTTAAGACCTATCTGTTGAGCCATAGGTTTGAGATGGGTAAGATAGACACGATCTTGTTCATTCGTAGGCATTGCAATCACTTTCTCATGCTCTTGTTTTCTAGTTTTCTAATGTCATGAGCACAAAGTTCGAGATGAGCATAATGGGTGAGTTGAGTTTCTTCCTTGGCTTCCAAATCAAGCAGACTTGAGAGGGTACTTTCTTGCATCAAGGCAAGTACACTCGAGATTTTTTGAGATGCTTCAACATGAGTGATGGCAAGCCAGTATCAACTTCAATGGTGACCTCAATGACACTTGATCCTCATGAGGATGGCAAGCTTGTAGATCAGAAGAAGTACTGCAGCATGATTGGGTCCCTCCTGTACCTTACTGCTTCGAGGTCAGACATACACTTCGCTGTATGTCTACGCTCGTTTTCAGGCCTCTCCTCGTGCCTGTCACTGTCAAGCGGTGAAGCGCATCTTTAGGTACCTTCGAGCCACTCTAGACTATGGTATCTGGTACTCTTCTTCTTCCTACATTTCACTTAGAGCTTATTCCAATGCAGACTTTGCTGGCTATAGGATAGATAGGAAAAGCACTTCTAGCACTTGCCAATTCATTGGCATTTCTCTTGTTTTTTGGTCTTCTAGAAAGCAATCCAGTTTTGCACAGTCTACCCTAGAGGCCAAGTATGTTGCAGCCGTTAGTTGCTATAGTCAGGTGCTTTGGATGGTTTCAACCTTGCGGGACTTTGGGTTAGCTATAGATAGTGTTCCACTTTTCTATGATAATACTTCCACCATTAACAATGCCAAGAACCAAGTGCAACACTCTAGGACTAAGCACATAGATATTAGATATCATTTCCTTAGAGATCATGTGGAGAAGGGTGATGTAGCACTTTAGTTTGTGGATAATGACCACCAGTTAGTTGATATCTTCACCAAGCCTTTAGATAGCTCGAGATTCACGTACTTGTGGGGAGAGTTTGGGGTGGTTTGTCCTTATGCCTTAATCTGAGGGGGAGCATCATGTTCTTTCTTTATTATATGTACATCTACATTTTGTTGCATTTTATTTATGGGTGCATTTGGGTTAGTCTTTCTAGCATAGATTAGAGTGGTTCTTATTCTTGGTTGTTTAGACTTCTTCCTCTCTCTTGTGATTGTAGGATTCTGCTTATTAGTTGCTTTTCTTCTCACCAGGTTGAGTTCATTCACTTCTTTTAGGTCTCACAGGGGTTGGGCCCCCTTGAGTACATAAAAACCTGTTCACTCCCTTATGTTTTAGATGACCAGCTGATAGTCCTAGAGTCATATAGGGTAGATGAGAGCGAGTCTGGACCATAGTATTCCTTTTATCTTGTCTAACTTTAAGGACTATCATTTTTTGTTTCTTCCAAGTTTCTTCTCCCTTGTTTATTGCTTTAGTTCAAGAGGTGTTCATTTGATATTTTCTGGAGCTTAATGATGACATAACTCAACTTAAACCAAATTGTTTCTAAAAATTGAGTCAATTGTTGAGGGGGAGCTGGTATTTTTATTGCATCTTATTTAAATTCAATAATGTGCATTGTAATATAAATACATGAAGCTCTAATTATTATCCTTATGTGACATGATAAAACTCCTTTACATCTTGCCATAACTTGTGCTAGATTTATCATGCTCGTTCATATGTAGCTTAACCTTTGCCATGATAGCTTTTTGAAATGTGAAAAACTTAAATTAAATCATGTCTTGCTTTCTATTATGATTCATCCCATGTCAAATCAGCTAAGTTGAGTCTTAAAGTTAGATTGAGCTATATTAGTTCTTTATTAAACATGAGTTAGTATTAGCTCTTTGTTCTTGAACTAAGTCAACAAAACGCAAAATGATTTCTTTTGTATGAAAAAACCGATTCACCAATCGTTTCTCATAAGATGGCTTGTCATTGCACTAGACATAAACTCAGGGGGAGTTTTGGATGACCAAGATTACTTCCTTAAGCTTCTTGCTTGGAATGGTCGCATATGGTTTGAGATCTAGCACATAGCCAAGAAAATGCAATTTGTGAAAAATTGGTTGAAGCTCTGCTATAACCAAAAATGAATTTAAAAAGGTGGCAAATGTGCTAAATTTGCTCAGTTATAAATATTATTAAGTGTTTGAACAAAATGTTTCAATTTTGAACTTCAAGCACTCTAAATTGACTCAATTATAAATTCTTGGCTCCATTTAGTACGTTGACATGGCTTGGCTCATTTTTGGATATATTAACATGCTAAAAATCCACTTAATTTCAGAATCATTGCTTATTTGGCTTGAGCTTGGCTATATATGTTTTGGTATGATCTAGATAGCACTTTCACTTTTTACGACTTGGTGTAACACTTGGAAAGTTGCTTTGGATAATCTTTATGTCTTCTAATGCTTCAAATAAATAAAATACAATCATTTTATTTAATCATGCTCTATCTTCTTCTATGCATCTTGATGATTTCATTGTCAAAGGAGGAGAAAGATAGGTAAAAATGCACATATTGAGCGTGATTTGGTGTTTTTGTGCAAAATCTTAATTTTTGAAGCTTTATTGTGTTGCTACGATTTTCTATCACCTCTCACCATGACTAAGGTTATATCAAACACTTGTTCTTTAATATGGACCTAGAATGAGATTTCCCAACACTCTTGGTAGATATGAAGTTTTTGTGAAAAATTGTGATTTTTAGTAACTTCTATCTATCTCTGTCTCAAATGGTCATGTTTAACTCTTTACAATCTTTCTTTGACCATTTGGATCTCTCTTTGCAAAATTCTTCTTCTTTCTCTAAAACCACATCCAATTTGTATTTTTGAGGATTGCCTATGTGTTCATCAAGGGGAGATTAAAGGACCATATGAGAATGTCTTGTTTAATGTTGTGATGAACCATTATAATGTTTGTGGTATGGTGAAATGGTTTTGCAAAGATTGCATTTGATTTGGGTTGTCTTCTGGAGGTGTCAGAAAAATCAGAAGTACCACGGGTATAAGTGCGGTAGTTCCGTTTGTGCAGAAGTACCACTTGGCAGAAGTACCGGGTTGAGTTGTGGTATGTTTTTTCAGAGAGCACCAAGTGAGGTTTTCAGTGTGCGCAAGTACCGCTTTATGAAGCGATAGTACTGTAGGGCGGAAGTACCGACGCGTTAAGCGTGGTACTTCCGATTTTCCCAGAAAAATAGGGGTTTGGGGAATTGAGTCAGGATCGAGCTTGGATGACTTGAGTAATTGGATTAAGGTTGCATGATACATGTCTTAGCTAATATAGGTCAAATTGTGAAGAACTTGTGGCTGGAAACGATTTCTTTCTCTTGGATGTGCATAGCCACTTGGAGTCAATTGTGGTCAACGGCAGTGATTAGGACTAGGCTCATGAGGAGTTGAGGCCCAGAACGATCGAGGAGTCGGGTCAGACGGTGAGCTCAAGCATAGCACGGGAAAGGCGAGAAATGTTGAAGGCGAGTCTGAACGGCGGGATGGCACCATGTGGCTTGCACGGGCCAGGTGAGCCATTGTTTGGTAGAACTGGGATGAGAAAGATTAGCGGCACGTGGCAAGCTAATGATGCACCTACACGTGTCAAGCATGGCGATTGCTTGCAGTGGTTGGTGATGACTGGGTCAAGGAAGAGTATTTTGGTAGTTTGGCCAAAATACTAGAAACCATCAAACCATCTTAGACCAAAACCGTGGCGCATAGGCAATGCATTGAAGAGCGGTTTAGGTTAAGGTGGAGTTACGTTGATCAAGGTGGATCAAGGCTAAGAATTTAGTGGATACACACTTATGCACTTTGAAAAACGTGCATAAGTAAACTTATGTGAGTAAAACCCGTGTGTATGAGGTTAACGGGTTCCCCCATTGTAATAGCAGATATGATTCATTAAGGAGTGTAGATGGCCGGTTGTCCACCTATAAAAGGGGGTTGGGATGGAGATATGTAAAGTTAACTATCCAACCTATGTCTTATGCTCTCTTCTCTAAGTTTAGGGTTAGAGTTTGAAAGTGAGTAATTTGGGTGCTCTTTGTCCTCCAAGGTGGAGTGGCTGTAAAACCTAACTTATCAAGTAAGCAATACATCAATCTTTGTACAACTCTTGAGTCCCTCTTGTTTTTGATTGATGTGCTTAACTTTTGGTTGGTTTTGATCTCTCTTCTTTTTTTCTTATGATCTTGCTATGCCAAAGATGTGTAAGAGATGGAGATAATCCTTGAAAATACATCTCCACCCATATAGTCATTTTGGTAGCAAGATTCACGAGAAAATCCGTTTTTGCTTGATTTAGCCTCAAGGTTTTATTTCTTTATCCGAGGGTGTTTGATGTGATTTCTTTTCTGTTCTTGCTTGCTGGGATATGTGGAAACAATCTAAAGCCATATTGGCCATCATCTACCCATGAGCAAGTTGTGTTCACCGTTTGGAGTTTTTGCTCAGTTTTTGTGCTCCTTTTCTTCAAACTAAAAAGGTATCAACTTTAGCCACTATTTTCTTGATCATTTGTTAGAATAGGTTCGTAATATCCTAGATTAGATCCCTGCGAAATTTCATATCATTTGGATCTACAAATCAAAAGTTGCACCAATTTTAGTTTTTGAACTCGTGCTGAAATCACTGTTCATCGAGGAAATCGGAAGTACCGCAGCGCAAATAAGAGTACTTTCAAAAATCGACAGCATTGCAGTACAAATAAAGATACTTCTAATTTCCCTGATTTTCTCAAAAATTCCAGAGGGTTGTTTGCTTGTTTGTTGATGGTTTCACATTCTAATCTTTATAGCTTTGTAGCTATTGGAGTGAAGGAGTGTTAAATACTTGGGAAAAATTAGAAGGCACCATTCAGCCCCCCTTTGTTGCCATCTTTGGTCTTTCAGTCTCACGACGAGTGCTTCCATGGACTCGGCATCCATGGGCAGGCCGTGGTCGGTGGGGACAGAGTGGAATCGGAGGAACGGAGCCTCTGCGGAGGAACTGGCACAGAGGGAGAAAATGTTGCGCGGGTTAGACATGAGGGTGATAGTGGCAGAGGGGCGCACGTGGTGGAGGAGGTTGGCGAGGGAGAGGAATGTGAGAAGTGACCTTAGGCTAGGAAACTGAAGAGGATGTATGTGCTGCCACCGCTGGGCATGGTGAGCTTGCTTGGTGGCAGCTTTGTCTCGAAGATGAAGTCAAATATGTTGAACTTTTTCGTTGGACTAATTTAGACTTTGTAAGAGGCGTGCAAGAGCAACTGCCGCTACTAGCAATTAGCCAGTTACCAATTGCCACATGTCTTTCTTCTTTCATAGGAAAAACATTCCACACCAAGCGATGTGATCAATTTATCAACTCCAATCTTCATAGGCAACCTTTAATTATATTTTGTATAAAATTTAGTTTTTTAACCATTGCTTTGGTCTAAGACGATAAAAAAGCTCAAGGTTGGTAAGTTGTTGAGCTTGGCTCGTTCTAGTCTCGATTCAAGCTTGGCTTAACTAGAAGACGAGTCAAGCTCAAGCCCACCTTCAAGCTCGCGAGCTTTATTGAGTCTAGCTCGAATAGTTCTGTAAGCTCATTAGGTTTCCAGACCTGTACAGATGCCATACCACTCCATGCTTCCCTCAATCAAATTTTAAAATCCAACTCCATGGCCCACAATCTACACCGCCACCTGGCCACCTCACGCCCTCATCAGGCCACAACATACCACACTTGCCCGATCCTTCCCTAACTCTAGTCCTTTGAGCTCTGAACCACCGTCCACCGCGGCCTCTCGTCCCACCCTGTTGGCCATTCCTCCTCCCGCCCCTCCTAGATCTCCTCTGCCATCGAGGACATCACCACCAAGATCTCCATCGCTGCCTAGGTAAGACCGCCAGTTGCGCCCCTACTCCAGTCCCCCACGTGATCTCCTTCACCGTTGAGGCAGGGTGCTGGCTGCCCCAACTCCCACCCCGCGTGATCTCCTCCGCTGACGAGATGAGGCCGTCAACTGCCCCTACTCCTACACTGCTTGATCTCCTCCTCTAACTAGGTGAGGCCGCCGATTGCCCTTGCTCTTACCCCACCTAGATCTCCTCCACCACCACTTGGTCTCATCCCCCGACTAGGCGGGGCTGCCAGTCGCCTTTCCCTTGTTCTAAGCCGTATCTCTCTAATGAATTCCCAGATTTGGTCTATCCTCAACTCCTAATTTGGAGACGGATTGACATGGCACTACTGCATTTGTCGAGGATCAACTTGTTGTTGTTGGGCTCTTCACGCCAAAGTTGTAAGGAGTAGAGTTGTTATGACCACTAGTTAAATGCCCGTGCGTTGCTACGGATTTTTAAAATTTATCATACTATATGTTTTAAACTCATGGATGGTAAAAAAATTTAGAATATGCATACAAACATGTTTTAAAAGTTTTTAAATCCGTCAAGTAAGTCGGAAGCCGTCGATCACACCTTGTGGTCATAAGTCAGAAGACATCGACCACACCTCGTGGTCGTAGGTCGGGAGCCCTCGAGCACACCTCGTGGTCGTAAGTCGAAAGCCATCGACCATCGCGCGTGATCGTAGGTCGGGAGCGGTCGACCATCGCTAGTGGATGTAAGTTGGCAACGATCGACGATCGATCGTAGTCCTAAATCAGGAGCCTTTGACAATGGCTCATAGTCATACATTGGAAGTCGACGACCACCGTTCGTGGTCGTAAGTCGGAAGCCATCGAGGATACCTTGTTGTCGTAAGTCGGAACACATTGGCCAGTGCTCATAGTCGTAAGTCGGAAGACATCGAGCACACCTCATGGTCGTAAGTCGAAACACATTGACCAGTGCTCATGGTCGTAAATTAGAAGCCATCGATCACACCTCGTGGTCGTAAGTTAGAAACCGTCGACCATCGCGCGTGATCGTAGGCTGGGAGTGGTCAACCATTGCTGGTGGTCGTACGTTGGCAAGCCTTCGGTGCGCTTGTGCCCTGTCGCCCGATTGTCGGCGCCAGCCTGCTCAACCCCTACTTCGACCACGGCCCCTATTTTGACCACTGCTCCCTTCGACTTCGACCACTACCCCCTTCGACTTCGACCACTGCCCCCTTCAACCACTGTCCTCTTCGACCACGACCCTTCGACGTTGACCACTTCCCCCTTCGACCGCGGCCCCCTTCGACCATGGCGCTGAGGAGGAGGAGGCACGGCACGAGGGTTCGGGGGAGAAGGAGGCGGCGGTGGGGAAATGGGGAGAGGAGGCGGTGGGCAAATGCGTTGGGGAGGTGGCGACGAGGGAATGCGATGCTACTGGGGAAGTTGGGGGACTGTAACCAGATGCTGTCGTACGGGGAAGGAATTGGTGGCGGCGCTGAGGAGGAGGAGGAGGCGCGGCAAGAGGGTTCGGGGGAGAGGAGGCGGCGGTTGCAGGAGGTAGAGTGGTTGCGGGAGGCGGAGGATGTGGGGGAAGAGAAAGGAGGAGCGTGGCCCACGTGTTGGTCCGACCTTTTCTATGAAGAGCGGAAGAACTACCTACATGCGGATCTAGACAGCTGATTTTTGATCTGACAACTAAGAAGAGAGGAGAGAGAACGGATCGACGACAACCAACTCACAATTTTATAATAGTAAAGATATGCAACGTAACCGACTGAGAAGACCAACCGAGGCATTGTTGTCCTCCCCTACCATTGTTGTCCGACCTAGCAAAGACTATGGTTGGTGGTATTTGATTGATAGGTCCATTGCTGATAGGCAACTGTTGGGAGTGGCTGGTCTCCACAACTGGTGGCATCTTGAACTAGGACGGTTGGTAGACCAACCGAGGCATTGTTGTCCTCCCCTACTGCTCCGTTCGTGTATCTGTACATCTGTTTAATGGAAGGGTGAGATGGTTGCGTCGGTAGAGGTGCCGACGAACCCTGTTCCAAAGTTGGTGCAGATGTAGCCTGCCGGATGAGGTCATTCACATGTTCGGTCGTTTGCTGGGAAAACGCTGGGAACTTGGGTAGTTATTTAGGCTTTTTCTATAGATCACCAGAATCCACCAACTCACGAACCAAAGCCCTCATGCGCGTCTCGATGAGCGGATTAAGCATGCTGACAAAGCCCGATAAATTCCTGATGAATGCCTGTTTGACTGATAGATGATTTCACTTAGTTCCTCTTTGGAGAGCTGGCACAGGCTTGGCTGAGAAGCCGAAGCCGGGTTGATGGTCGACGAGAGACTGGTAACGATGGGAATATCTTGGTCGTAAGAATAATTTTTCTGTCGAGCTTCCTAGCAAAACATTAATTGCTGATAGTTCTGTTCCATGTCCCACTGTTTCTTGGCGATGTCTTCCCAAACTTTGTCTGGAAGTCCGTCGATGTCCGGTACAATGATGTTTTCTTCGTCAACAGCAACTAGATCGGGCTTCTTACCTGGCTTGCCGTCGATCTTGGATGGCAGCTTGGGCGACATCTTGGTGAGCAGACGATTAGAGTCCCATCAGATGTATCAAGAGTGTGTTGCCGCCAAAAAAAATTCCCGACACAGCAGCATTGTATCCATATGGAGGATGCCTCTTAGTGGCATGCGTAACGTGCCAGCCAATTTTCTAGCAAATTAGCGAAGTCGATGATGTACAAAAAAGTAACTCAAAATCAATTAATTGATGACCAAAATCGAATTATAGATAAAAAGGGGCATTTGAGGATTTGGCACTGCAAAAGATGCGCATTTGAGATTTTGTCACTCATATCTCACTGATATGCGAGATCTTTATTAAGTGAGAAACCCTAAATGCACATTTTTACATTGACAAATCCGTAATTATTCCTAAAAAAGATCTACCACAGAATAGAGAAAAAATAATATGGAAAAAAGTGACAATCCTTGATTATTCCTGAAAAAGGTTTACCACATAATACAGAAAAAGTAATGTAGAAAAAAGTATAGGTTGATGTATGCATGTTTTTCAATCAACTGATACAAGGTATAAATAGCCTATGTTGATCTTCTCGATTCTTGTGTCCTTTCCCGCATCAGCCTTTCCTTTCAAGGATTTTTCCATATCCGCTCATGTTTTCCTTGATCAGCTTCTCCTGTCGTCTTTCCTAGGATAAATCTCATCTCTAGAATCTTCCACATTGACCTTGTTTCTTTTACCACTTTTAATTCCATGCTAACGTGATCAACTATTTTGCTTGCCAAAATTTGGCAGCAGCACTATGCATGTCGTTTTCTATACTACCCAATAAATGAGGGGCAACTTTTCAAGTACTAGTTGCCATTGGCTAGCTCAGTGCTGCTTTCCTCCTTTGATAAGTGTAGACAGAAGGTTTAGCCATGCACAGTTGATATAATATTTATATCCAATACTTTTCTAACTTGAGAGCTAAGTAAAGAATAATGTGAACAAGACAAAACCGGAATCGGATTCTCTGCAGTCGCATACGGCGACTGTAGAGTGAAGTCGCGAATCTGAGCCGTCCGATCGGAAATGGATGGTCTAGATCGTAGCTACAGTAAATTTACTGTAGCAAAACTAATCTGGTCCATCCATTTCCGATCGGACGGCTCAGATTCGCGACTCACTCTACAACGCCGATGCGATCGCAGAGAATCTCATTTCGACAAAACCACCATTGAGTTACCGGATTTGGACAAGGGGTTGGGGAGTCCACAGTCAATGCCGACTTGACTAGCAACTGGTTAACAGCTAGTTAATTATCTTACATTAACTATGCGATTTAAGCTAATAAGATTAGCTTCTATCCATGAAGCTCACATGAGTACCACTACTACAATGGGTTTGACATGCATACAAGTATAGACTGTTCTCACTTGTTTTGAGAGCATAACGCTGGACGCACATACGCACTTACGCACCACCCAACACGTACATCCCAACTCATACATACGCAGGTATATTCACTAGCATACGTCTAACCAAAATAATGACCTACACTTCATGAAGTGCGGACATACGTTTCGAGTCTTTTGACCATGCACTGAATATATCTATATATACATGTATTCTCCTTCTCGAGACCTAGCCCAATGGGATAAGTAGAAAGTCCTTGTTCGATCACCGATATAATTAAATTATGATTAGATCTATATTATTTCACTAATAATCAGATTGATAATTAATTTAATAACAACCCTGATTTTTTTGACTAAGTTTAGTCACGCTACTGGCTGAATTATTTTTCACTTAGGTTTAGCTACCCTGCTAGGTCACACTGGCTAGGGAACGGTATTGATCGAGCCACAATACTAGCGAAAACCCTATTATGCTCAAAGTCGATTATTTTATGCACTAGTTGAATGCCCGTGTATTGCTATGAATTTTTAAAATTTATCATACAACATGTTTTAAAACTCACGGGTGGTAAAAATTTTTAGAATATGCATACAAACATGTTCTAAAAGTTTTTAAATTTGTCAAGTAAGTCAAAAGCCGTCGATCACACCTCGTGATCATAAGTTAGAAGACATCGACCACACCTCGTGGTCATAGGTCGGGAGCCCTCGAGCACACCTCATTGCCATAAGTTGGAAGCCGTCGACCATCTGCGTGATCGTAGGTCGGGAGCGGTCGACCATCACTAGTGGTCGTAAGTTGGCAGCGGTAGACGATCGATCGTGATCCTAAATTGGGAGCCTTGAAATGGTCGTACATCGAAAGCTGACTACCATCGTTCGTGGTCGAAAATCGGAAGCCATCGAGGATATCTCGTGGTCATAAGTTGGAACACATCGACCAGCGCTCGTAGTCGTAAGTCGAAAGATATCGACCACACCATGTGGTCGTAAGTCGAAACACATCGACCAGTGCACATCGTGACTCCATGTGAATGATGAGTAATTGACAAAGGTTTAGGATAGTCGAGTTTGGTTTGAGTGGTTCGGAGTTGAGCCATTGCGTGGCGCAATCGGGCTCGGTTGGACTTTGGTCAAACTTGGTCATTTAGGCTTAGGATGTATATTCTAATGTTTGGCTGTGTTTGGACATCGTGCGTGGTAAGTGTGATGGTATTTACGCTTTCATGTGTCGGCGGTGCTATTTGACGTGTTTTCTTGTGCGTGTGGATCGCAGGACGCCGAGTTGGAGTCGTGGCGAGACACGGTGGACGGACTAGGCGCAGTGGCGCCGAGGTCGAACGGTCGGGATGTGTCGAAGACGACGTGGACTCGAGGTGGTTGCGGCGGCGAGGCAAGGAGCGCGAAGCTTCCGGAAGGTGCGGGAGGGGCGACGGAAATTCGCAAGGTCGCACGAGCGGAGCGGCTCCGTTGGACGTAGCGGCGAACGGGCGAGACCCAGCCAAGCGCTATAAAAGGAGAGGAGGGCTGCATGCCCACTTGAGCACTTGTGATAGAATTAGGGTTTTAGAGTCAAAAGAGGCTTTAGGAAGGTTGTTTCCTTTAGCTCTTTAGTTGGTGTGAGTTGGTTGTAGAGGCAGAGTGTGCTCCCTCTGTGTCTCTACGATGGTTTCTATGTGAGTCTCCTCTCTCTGTGTGTTCTTCCTCCCAAGAAGTGGTGAGATTCTTGGTGTTCTTGAGGATTGAGAGGGAGATGAGAGATTGTAATCACTCCTCTTGTATCAATCGGGGTATGGGGATGTAGCTCAGTTGTAATCCCTGAATAGTTGGAATGAAATCTGAAGTTTGTGCTCTCTGTTCTTCGATGCTTGCATTTGGTGATTTTTGAGTTTCTTGATTTTCTGAGTTTCTTGTTATTTCTTGTTGGGAAGGCCCAAAATGGGTTGTTCTATGATGGGATAGTACTTCAAGGTCATTTGATCAATTAAAATCCCAGAGACAATGTTCTAATTTCAGATTTTGCATTTGAGCTTCCTCTGTTCATCTTTTGAGTTTCTAGGGTTTGATGGAATTCTTGATTCCTTTGGAGAGATGGCATGAAACTTGATATCTAGGGTCCTGAGACTATCTATTAGCCATCCTCAAAGTTTCATATGCCAAGGTTCAAGGATTGAAGAGAAATTGAGTTTTGGTGTTGCCTCAGAGGTTTTCAGGTTTTGGCATCTCTAGGGTTTTGTGCAATTCGTGTTTCCCTTCTCAAGTTGGCTTGAAATTTGGCTTGTAGAGTCCAATGGCTATTGCTAACATATCTGCAAAGTCTCATGGCCAAAGGATTGAGATTGAGTGGCAATTGGAATTTTGGGCAGCTCTCAGATTTTTCAGAGTTTGAGACAAATCTGAAATTATTGATTTTGAGTTGGTCTCCTTTGTTTCCCAAGCATCCCTTGCTATTTATAATATTGTTGTGATGCTTTGAGGTGGAAAGGTTAGAAGCAAAACCCTCAATTTGTCAGTTTTTGGAAGTCTGAAGCAATCTCAAGTTTTCAGCTTGTTTGCTGTTTTTCAGTCTGCAGTTTTCAGCCAAATAGGAGTGCAGTTTTCAGCCTTTTTGCAGTCCAGCTTTCAGCCATCTGCAGTGCAGATTTCAGCCTTTTGTAGTGCAGTTTTCAGCCAAAAATAGCTGCTGTTTTCAGCCAATTGAAGTGCAGTTTTCAGTCCATTTGTGGTGCTGTTTTCAGCCAATTGAAGTGCAGTTATCAGTCCTGTTAGGGCAGCATTAGTTTCTCTTGTTGTATGCCCTGTTTGGAGCTTGTCTTCCAGTGATATGTCTCCTTTTTTAGCAAAGTTTGGTTGTATGGTAACAAGACCTTTCAGTGAGCGTGTTTCAACTGTTTCATAGCTTTTGTAGCTATTGGAAGAGTAGAGTTCTTGTGAATACTTGGAGGGGAATTCTGAAGAGGTCGACATTCACCCCCCCTCTGTCGCCATTTCGGTCCTACAATTGGTATCAGAGCCGGTTAGCTCTAATCAATAGATCTTAACCGGTCTCAAGAGCCATGGCGACGACAAGTACTCACCAAGCCGCCCGTTTGATGGCATCGATTACCTTCCGGAAGAGCCGAATGGAAACATACATCCGTGCTCGTGGGTATGCCATCCGCGCAAGGTCAAGGTCCGCTTTGTTGTTCCCGCCGATGAGAACATCAATGCCGGAACATGGCCGATGTTGAGGCAAATGCAAAGGCAAGGAACATCATCATCCGTGGTTTGAGTCGAGCGAAGTTTGACCGCATATCTCACCGTCGTCCGCTTACGACATCCGGGTGACCCTCGATGCATACCATGAGGGCACCACCTGATCAAGACGGTTCGACAGACCGTTCAAGCGCCGAATACAACAAATTCGAGATGCTTGCTTTGGTGAGTCCTCGACGAGTGCTTTTCGCGATTTCACAAAATCTTGAGCAACCTCCGAGCGGTTGGTCTCACATACCCGACTCGGACAACGCCGCCGATGCTCGCGGCACTTGATCTGCGTGTTTGAGAGATGAAAGTGACCACCATCAAAGACACGATGCACCTCTCGACACGACTCTTGACGCGCTGTACTCGCGCCTCAAGACTCACGATATTGACGTTGTCTCGTCGGTCGAAGTCACGATCGATGGCTTTGGTCACCAATCCCGTTTCTTCTTAGGGCTTTCTTCGATTCTTCTTGCGGTTTCTCCTCGCCGCTTCTCGTGACATAACCGATGATCGCTAGAGCACTGCGGATGATCACCGCCCTCCTAGCCCGAAGGTTTTCCCATGCCTACAAGGGTAGGAGAGACGAAAAGAGGGAGGACCGTGATTTGCTTCGAGTGTGGTGGCCCCAACCACATCCGAGCAACCGCCTAAGCCGAGAAGGGCAAGAACGACTACGGCGGTTCGGGCAAGAACGACTACACCGACAAGAACCGCAACAAGAAGCCTCCACTGCACGCGGAAAGAAGAAGTTCCGCAACTTTGGCAAAGCCAAGAAGCTCTTCCACCGCGTTCTCACCGATTCGACGACCTCGACCTCAGCGAGGTGGAGGGATGGAGCGACGACGACGAGGCGGGTGACCAAGTGCCCAAGGATGGCGGCGACGACTTCTCCAAGATGTGCTTCATGGTTCTTGAGGGCGAGATCACGACAATGAGTCAGACTCCGACTCGGATGAGGTACTCCTTCTTATGACCAGCTAAATGATGCTTTTCTTAAGCTAGGTGGATTTCATGCTAGAGCTAGGTCTAGGTGTACCGAGTTAGAGAAGGAAGTAGATAGACTGTCACGGGAGATTACTTCACTTAGATCTGCTCCCTCCCGTGACGATTGTGATACATGCCCTGCTTTGCTTGGAGACATAGAGAAACTAAGGACCTCTCATGATAGTTTGTCTTCTGAGCTTGATGTGCTTAAGGTGGAGAATGTTAGTCTGCTTGCTGAGTTAGAGTTGAGTACGATGGCTGTTACCCTACTTACTACTGATGAGACTACTTCTCCCACCTCATGTGAAGATAAGGACAATATTGTTGCTAGAGGATCTTATTCCATGCTCCTGGATCTGCACGAGCCTTGTGAAAATTGTAATAATTTAAAGATGAACCTAAAACGGGCAGATCACAAAATCTCTGAGTTATATGCTTGGTTGTGTGAGCCAACTACCTCTTGCTCAAACTGTCCCAAACTTATCTGAACTTGAATCGTCTCCAGCGGTTTCAAGAATTAGTTGATGACAACAATAGATTGGCTCAAACTGCTTCTAAGGACCCTGTTAGCTCACCTTGCATGAACTGTAACAAACTAAAACTTGACATGATTGCCTTGGAGGAAAAATATGTGAAGCTAACTAAGGACAAACTAGAGAAGCCACCAACCTGCTGTGATGTGATTGTTGAGGAGGGGGAGAAGCCCCAAGGTAAGGATGAGACGCTTAGCGACGTGAACCAACCTACTAGCAGTAGAACTGTCCATTCTGAGTCGGCTGTGTGTGCACAAGCCATTCGTTCCTCTGCTATTAGTTCTTCATCTGCTTCCTTACCTCCTGCTGTTCCCTCTTCCCCCTGCTCTTCTTGCACCTCTCTCTTTCGGGAGTGTCAGTACCTTATGAACACTCTCGAGAGATTTGTAGGCGGTAAAAAGAAGCTTAATCTTATTCTAGACCAATCCAAGATTTGCAAGTTCAATCAAGGTCTAGGATATGATTTCTATGAGGATATGAGGATGCATCCACCTTCTATTCTACGACCCATCGTAGGAGGTGTGATCAAGGTTGAGCCCAGATCAGATGAGGTTAAATTTAAATCAGCGGGCTTTGTCCAAGGGATCTCTGACAGCAAGGTGATTCCACCGTTGCTTCGCCTCTTAGAAGGCGAAGCCTCTTCGTGCTACTTCCACCTCTCGTAAGGTGAAGTACCACCGCACCTTCTCGCCGAAGGATGGGCACTCGATCGAGAGATGCTTCAGCGCGCCAGATTGCGCGAAGAGACCGTGCGGCAGGCACTTAGGTGTATTCGTGGTTAGCCCTGATCCCGAGTGCACCTAAGACTAGCACGAGGTCCGAGTTTGCTTCGACGGGTTTGGGCGGCATCGATGACTTGGTTTTTCCGAGTCTTCTGGTTTCGTCCTCATGCTGCTCCGGGTCATGACTTCCGCCGTCCTGAGGGTAGATCTCGTTTCATCCATCGAGATAGCTACCCGCGGCGTGATTAGCATGTTGCCGGTGTTCTGACTCGTTCTCCCATAGCAGTTGGACCCCGCGCGGCAGTGCGCTCACGCACCTTCGCTGTGAGTGACGAGAGCGTAGGGTAGATAGAGGTCGATCGTGCTTGACTACTTCATCCGCTCGACGTGTTGTTCAGTATTGGTGCCAAAATCTCTCTTGATTTACCCAAGATCGAGACTTTACTCTCTACTTGACTCAGTTCACGGGCAGGAAGGAAAAGTTTGGCTTGTAGACTCGGTGTTCACGACACATGACCGAGACTCCGCTGGTTTTCTTCCCTTGCCGTGCTCGTGTGATGAGACGATCACCTTCGGAGATGCTTCATCCTGGCGCGTCATTGCCAAAGGTACAGTGCGCATTAATGATTCTTTCATTTTAAAAGATGTAGCCTTGGTTAGTAAGCTGCAGTATAATTTGCTGTCAGTTTCTCAGCTTACCGATGACGGTTTCGAGGTGAGCTTTAAGAAAAACAATTGCAAAATTCTTGATTCTTCTGGGAGTCCGGTTTATGGATTTCTCGCTTTGGGAGGATCTTTCGTGCTGATTTTTCGAGTCTTCCGCGATCCTCTCGTGTGTTTAGTTGCTTCCGAGTCCCGCGATCTCTCTTTCTGGCATAGGAGACTTGGTCATATAGGCTTTGACCATTTGACTCGAGTTAGCGGTCACGATCTCATTCGTGGTCTGCTGAAACTCAAGATGGTCAAAGATCTTGTTTGCACTCCATGCCGCACGGCAAGATGGTTGCCGCTTCTCATCCTCCGGTCACAAGCATTATGACCGATGCACGGACAACTGCTCCATATGGACACGCTTGGACCAGCTCGAGTGCAACAAGCGGCGGAGGGAAGTGGTATGTTCTTGTTGTGGTCGATGACTTCGAGGTATTCTTGGGTGTTTTTCTTAGCCTCAAAGGATGAGACGTTTTCACATTTCCGAGGTCTTTTCAGTAGGCTTTCCGTTGAGCTCCCAGGTGCCTTACGAGCGATCCGCAGTGACAATGGCACGAAGTTCAAGAATTTCTACTTTGAGAGTTTCGTGGTGAGACAGTGTAGAGCACCGTTCTCTTCTCCATACGCCCTCGTGAGAATGGCGTTGTGGAGAGGAAGAACCGCACCTTGGTCGAGATGGCCAGACAATGCTTGATGAGTACTCTACACCGCGGAAGTTTTGGGGTGAGGCTATAGCCACCGCGTGCCATGTCTCAAATCGAGTTTTTCGAGGCACACTTGCATCGCACTTCTTATGAGTCGAGATATGGGCGAAAGCCTAGCGTCTCTCATTTTCGTGTGTTTGGTTGCAAGTGCTTTGTTTTGAAGTCAGGGAACCTAGATAAGTTCGAGTCACGTTCTTGTGACGGATCTTTCTAGGCTACTCGACTTCTTCGCGGGCTTATAGGGTCAGAATCGCGAGTCTAGCAAAATGGTAGAGACCGTGAGGTGACCTTCGATGAGGCCACCGGGACTAGGCCCGATATCTTAGGTTCTTTAGAGCATCCGAGACCATCTTCGTGGATGATGAGGACGATGGAGACGACGGTTGTCTACCCGATCCTCGCCCTCATCCACCCCTTGAGGTGTCGTCTTCCACCGCACCTCAAGGCGATCAACCCATGCCTTCTGCTTCTTCTGGAGCTAGTGGCTCTGTTCCTACCTCGTCAGCTCACGAGGTAGAGGCCGCTTCTTCATATCATCCTGAACCTTCTAGACATATCCAGAAAGCTCATCCTTCAGAGCAGATCATTGGAGACCTTTTCGAGCGTGTTACCCGCTCAAAATCTGGCTTATTTCAATTCTGTCTCCATTCTGCTTTCATTGCCTCCTTTGAGCCCAAAGATGTTTCTCATGCTTTATCTGATGAGTCTTGGGTCAATGCCATGCATGAGGAGCTAGAAAACTTCAAGAGGAACAAGGTCCAGTCGCTTGTCGAGCCCCGCGAGGTCACAATATTATTGGGACTAAGTGGGTGTTCAAGAACAAGCAGAGCGAGGATGGAGTGGTTATTCAAACAAGGCTAGACTGGTAGCTCAAGGGTTTTCCAGTTGAGGGTCTAGATTTCGAGGAGACCTTTGCCCTCAGTAGCTAGACTTGAAGCCATTAGAATCTCGCTTGCCTTTGCAGCTTCTAAAGGTTTCAAGCTTTACCAGATGGACGTCAAGGGTGCCTTTCTCAATGGCTTTATTGAGGAAGAGGTCTACGTCCGACTGACCTCTGGTTTCGAAAACCCCAAATACCCAAACCATGTCTTCAAGCTTTCAAAGCTTTGTATGGACTTAAGCAAGCCCCTAGAGCTTGGTATGAGAGGCTTAAGTCCTACTTGTTAAGTCATGGTTTTGAGATGGGTAAAGTTGACAAGACCTTGTTCATTCGCCAGGCATGGCACTCGACTTTCGCTCGTCCAAGTCTATGTCGATGACATTATCTTGGCGCTCTTCCCATACTGTTTCACAGTTCTCGGATGTCATGAGCACCGAGTTTGAGATGAGTATGATGGGGAGTTGACCTTCTTCCTTGGCTTCCAAATCAAGCGTCTCGGAGGGTACATTTCTTCATCAAGGAATGTACACTCGTGACCTCCGAGACAACCGACATGAGCGATGGTAAGCCTGTGTCGACTCCCATGGCTTCTACAGCCTATCTTGACCTGTATGAGGATGGCGAGCCGATTGATCGTAAAGAGTTCGAAGTATGATCGGCTCCTTCTTTACCTCAACGCCTCGAGACCGCACATACACTTCTCCGTGTGTCTGTGCTCGTTCGTGCTTCTCTCGCGTATCTCACCGCCAAAGCGGTGAAGCGCATCTTTCGGTACCTTCGAGCTACCATTGACTATGGTATCTCGGTACTCTTCCTCATCCCGTCTTTCCTTGAGAGCCTTTTCGGATGCGCACTTTGCTTTGGTCGTAGGATAGATAGGAAGAGCACTTCCGCACCGCCAGTTCATTGGCACTTCTCGCTTCTGGTCTTCGAGGAAGCGATCCGGTGTTGCACACCCACCGCAGAGGCCGAGCACGTTGTCGCCGCCATTGTCGCAGCCTGTACTTTGATGGTTTCGACCTGCGGGACTTTGGGTTAGTCTTAGACGTTGTTCCACTCTTTTGTGATAACACGCCCGCTATCAACATTGCTAAGAACCCAGTGCAGCACTCTCGGACCAAGCATACGATATTCGCTTCCACTTCCTTAGAGACCATGTAGAGAAGGGTGACATAGTGCTCCAGCCAGGAAAGTGACCACCAGTTGGTGACATCTTCACCAAGCCTTTGGATAGTTCGAGGTTTTCACTCTGGGAGAGCTTGGGGTGGTTTGTCCTTATGGACTATAGTGAGGGGAGCTTTGTGCTTTACTGCTTTACTAATTTGATTATGCTTCTGTCTCATTTCTGTTGCATTGCATTTGCTGGTGCTTTGGGGTTAGTCCTTCTAGCATAGGTTAGAGCGGTCTTCTCGTCTAGCTGTTTAGACTCCTTGCTCTTATCTTGTGCTTCCAGGATTAGCTATTTCTTATCTCACTAGGTTGAGCTCACTCACTTCTTGTAGGTTCTAGCGAGGGTCGGGCCACCCTCGGGTAGACAGGGTACGTGTTTGCTCTCTAGTGTGTGTTTTACGGTCAGCTAATAGTCTTGGAGTCATATGGGGTAGATGAGAGTTAGTCTGAGGCATAGTTGTCTCTATATCTTATCTATGCTTTAAGGACTGCCTGTTTGCTGTTTTCTTTCCCAGCTTCTCAATTTATTGCTTTGGTTCAGGGGAAGTTCATTTGGGAGCTTCTGGAGCTTAATATTGACTTAACTCAACTTGAACTAAAAGTTGCATCTCATGTTGAGGGGGAGCTGGATTTTCTTGCATGTTAGCATCTCGCATTGTAATATAACTGCATTGAGCCTTGATTATTATCCTGTTATGACATGTTTACAATGCTTTACACCTTGCCATGATTTGTGCATATATGCTAGACGTATCATGACTTCATATGTATATACTAGCTTTTGCCATGATAAGTCAATTAAAATTGCTCAACTTGAATTAAAACTTGTCATGCTAGCATTTAAGTCTAGTCTTTCTTGAGCTATCTCTTTATGATTCATGCCATGTCAAATAGGCTGAGTTTAGCGTTGAATCTCTATTGAGTCTTAGTTTGAGCTATGTTAGTTCTTGATGATGCATAAGTTGGCACAACTTGTTAAAAAGCAAAAGATCTCTGTTTATGTGCGAAAAAACTGATTTCACCAATTCTTTCTCATGAGACGGCTTGCCATTGCACTAGGCATGAACTCAGGGGGAGTTTTGGATGACCTGGACTATCTTCTTAAGCTTCTCGCTTGGAGTAGTCGCATAAGGCTTGAGATCTAGCACATGATAAAATGTTTGGTTGAAAACAACCATAAGCTTTAAAAGAAAATATGTCAAGTGTGCAACATCTGCTTAATTACCCAAAGATTAAAAGTGCTTAAACAAATGTTTCATCTTTGAGTATCTAACACTCTATTTGGACTCAATATTAGCTTCTTAGTTACGCTTAGCTTATTGACATGGCCTGCATCATCCTTAGATATCTCTAGCTAGACTTTGCTTAAGTGTTGACTTGACTTGCTCACTAAATGCCCTACATTTCATATTGTCATCTTTATGTGCTAGCTAGCTTATACATATGTTGTCATGATCTAGATAGCGTTTTATTGAGTTATGGCTTGGTGTATCTCATTCTGGTCATTATGGATAACTCTCATGGCTCAAAATGCTTAGAAATAATCAAACTTCAGCCATATACATCCATTGACATGTCATATTCTCTCCTTTGCATCTTGATGTGTTTATTGCCAAAAGGGGGAGAATAGAGAAGAAAAAAAAATCTGTTGGGAATAGTTTAGAGCTTTGGAGATCAATTTGCTCTTTCAGTTGTTGCTCTAGTGTTCCTTCTGTCGACATGGTCATTAGCTTCATTCTCTTCTTTGGACCATGTTGGATTCTTCAAAATCAAACTCAACTTCATGTTTTTTGAGTTTGTCAATATACTCATCAAGGGGAGATTGAGAGACCAGTGGTCGTGACTCCATGTGAATGATGAGTAATTGACAAAGGTTTAGGATAGTCGAGTTTGGTTTGAGTGGTTGAGTCGAGCCGTTGCGTGGCGCTAATCGGGCTCGATCGGACTTTGGTCAAACTTGGTCATTTAGGCTTAGGATGTATATTCTAATGTTTCGACAGTTTGGACTTCGCCGTGGTAAGTGTGATGGTATTTACGCTTTCATGTGTCGAGCGGTACTATTTGACGTGTTTTCTTGTCGTGTGACTACAGGACGCCGAGTTGGAGTCGTGGCGAGACACGGTGGACCGGACTAGCGCAGTGGCGCCGAGGTCGAACGGTCGGGATGTGTCGAAGACGACGTGGACTCGAGGTGGTTGCGGCGCGGCGAGTCAAGGAGCGCGGAAGCTTCCCGGAAGGTGCGTGAGAGGCGACCGGAAATTCGCAAGGTCGCACGAGCGGGAGCGGCTCCGTTGGACGTAGCGGGCGTAACGGGGCGGAGACCCGTTAGCCAAGCGCTATAAAAGGAGAGGAGGGGCTGCATGCCCACTTAAGCACTTGTGATAGAATTAGGGTTTTAGAGTCAAAAGAGGCTTTAGGAAGGTTGTTTCCTTTAGCTCTTTAGTTGGTGTGAGTTGGTGGTAGAGGCAGAGTGTGCTCCCTCTGTGTCTCTACGATGGTTTCTATGTGAGTCTCCTCTCTCTGTGTGTTCTTCCTCCCAAGAAGTGGTGAGATTCTTGGTGTTCTTGAGGATTGAGAGGGAGATGAGAGATTGTAATCACTCCTCTTGTATCAATCGGGGTATGGGGATGTAGCTCAGTTGTAATCCCTGAATAGTTGGAATGAAATCTGAAGTTTGTGCTCTCTGTTCTTCGATGCTTGCATTTGGTGATTTTTGAGTTTCTTGATTTTCTGAGTTTCTTGTTATTTCTTGTTGGGAAGGCCCAAAATGGGTTGCTCTATGATGGGATAGTACTTCAAGGTCATTTGATCAATTAAAATCCCAGAGACAAGGTTCTAATTTCAGATTTTGCATTTGAGCTTCCTCTGTTCATCTTTTGAGTTTCTAGGGTTTGATGGAATTCTTGATTCCTTTGGAGAGATGGCATGAAACTTGATATCTAGGGTCCTGAGACTATCTATTAGCCATCCTCAAAGTTTCATATGCCAAGGTTCAAGGATTGAAGAGAAATTGAGTTTTTGGTGTTGCCTCTGTAGGTTTTCAGGTTTTGGCATCTCTAGGGTTTTTGTGCAATTCGTGTTTCCCTTCTCAAGTTGGCTTGAAATTTGGCTTGTAGAGTCCAATGGCTATTGCTAACATATCTGCAAAGTCTCATGGCCAAAGGATTGGAGATTGAGTGGCAATTGGAATTTTTGGGCAGCTCTCTGTATTTTTTGAGTTTGAGACAAATCTGAAATTATTGATTTTGAGTTGGTCTCCTTTGTTTCCCAAGCATCCCTTGCTATTTATAATATTGTTGTGATGCTTTGAGGTGGAAAGGTTAGAAGCAAAACCCTCAATTTGTCAGTTTTTGGAAGTCTGAAGCAATCTCAAGTTTTCAGCTTGTTTGCTGTTTTTCAGTCTGCAGTTTTCAGCCAAATAGGAGTGCAGTTTTCAGCCTTTTTGCAGTCCAGTTTTCAGCCATCTGCAGCGCAGATTTCAGCCTTTTGTAGTGCAGTTTTCAGCCAAAAATAGCTGCTGTTTTCAGCCAATTGAAGTGCAGTTTTCAGTCCATTTGTGGTGCTGTTTTTAGCCAATTGAAGTGCAGTTATTAGTCCTGTTAGGGCAGCATTAGTTTCTCTTGTTGTATGCCCTGTTTGGAGCTTGTCTTCCAGTGATATGTCTCCTTTTTTAGCAAAGTTTGGTTGTATGGTAACAAGACCTTTCAGTGAGCGTGTTTCAACTGTTTCATAGCTTTTGTAGCTATTGGAAGAGTAGAGTTCTTGTGAATACTTGGAGGGGAATTCTGAAGAGGTCGACATTCACCCCCCCTCTGTCGCCATTTCGGTCCTACAGTTAGAAGACATCGACCACACCTCGTGGTCATAGGTCGGGAGCCCTCGAGCACACCTCATTGTCATAAGTTGGAAGCCGTCGACCATCTGCGTGATCGTAGGTCGGGAGCGGTCGACCATCACTAGTGGTCGTAAGTTGGCAGCGGTAGACGATCGATCGTGATCCTAAATTGGGAGCCTTCAAATGGTCGTACATCGGAAGCTGACTACCATCGTTCGTGGTCGTAAATCGGAAGCCATCGAGGATATCTTGTGGTCATAAGTTGGAACACATCGACCAGCGCTCGTAGTCGTAAGTCGAAAGATATCGACCACACCATGTGGTCGTAAGTCGAAACACATCGACCAGTGCACATGGTTGTAAATTACAAGCCGTCGATCACACCTCGTGGTTGTAAGTTAGAAGTCATCGACCATCGTGCGTGATCGTAGGTCAGGAGCGATCGACCATCGCTGGTGGTCATACGTTAGTGGGCCACGACTTCGACCACTGCCCCCTTCGACTACGACCCTTCGATGTCGACTATTTCTCCCTTCGACCACAACCCCCTTTGACCATGGCTTCGATTTTGACCACCTTGTGGGTCTTGCCATTGAGGGTGGGGAGCTCAATCTTGCGGGTGACTTGGGGTTAGGCGACGAGGATGTGCTCGAGGGCTCTTAAGAGGGAACTCGTGGCGGTGGAGGTTTTGGACGAACCAGCAGGTGCCCTTCAGGTTGGCGCTACGACTACGACCATGACCGCTACGACCACGTCCACGGGCGCTACGACTATGACCATGACCGCGACTTCGAGCACTGCCCCCTTCGACTTCGACCATTGCCCTTTTTAACCATTGTCCCCTTCAATCACGGCCCTTCGACGTTGACTACTTCCCTCTTCAACCACAGCTTCGACAACTACCACAGATCTTTGACTTTGACCACTGCCCCCTCGACCACTGTCCCCTTCAACCACGGCTCTTCGACAACCACAGCCCTTCGACGCTGACCACTTCCCCCTTCGACCACGGTTTTGATTTCAACCAAGGATCTTCAACTTTTACCACGAATCTTCGACTTCAACCACTGCCCCCTTTGACCACTGTCCCCTTCGACCACGACCCTTTGACGTCGACCACTTCCCCTTCGACCATGGATCTTCAACTTTAACCACGGATCTGCGACATCGACCACTGCCCCCTTCCACCACTATCCCCTTCGACCACGACCCTTCAACGACTACGGCCCTTCGACGTTGACCACTTCCCCCTTCGACAAACACCCCCTTTGATGAGGACATCCTTTTCATGGATACAACCATGCCAACTCTAAAACAAGCCCAACAAACTAAAACTATGATACAAGAATCAATGACTCGAGCGCGAGCACGTCAACTTAACCATCAGGTGAATGCGTTCCTATGTTTGCATACAAATGTTTCAAAGAATGAAATACTACTTAATTCTTGTGATGATTTAATCGTCCTTAGGAACCATGGGGAAGAACCACGCGAGCTCAAGTGTAGAAGTGGAACCATCAAGCGCAATTCAAGTCATGTTCGCGAGTTCGATTTAGATTCGGCCTTCGTAACAACGTCTACTTCAAACGACCATAACTTTTGATCCAGAAGGTTTCTCGGGGCCCGTGAGTACTCTTCGGAAATCTCTTGGAGTCTACTTTCAGATGGATCTAGTCTCACCTCCAAACTCGATCCGAGCCAATCAGAAACTGCCAAACAAGTCGTATCACTTTTCCAGTCCAAGTCAAAGTGGGCCTTGGGCCTTGTAATCGAGTCCTGTTTGGCTTCCGTGTGTTTTGGCCGACCCTCCACCTCCCGTGTCTCTTAAATAGGCAGTCGCACCCTCTTCTAGGGTTTGGGTTTTGATAGACTAAGTTAGCTTTTGCTACTTTGCCTTGTGTTCGCGCGTGTCAGCAAGACCGTTCGAATACTTGTCTTCGGAACCCCACCATCTTTCTGTTTCAGATTGAAACCTACATCTTTTATTTGCAATTGAGTTATTGTTCATCTTGTTCTTGTCTGTTCTTCGATTGCTTGCAGGAACAAATATCCTCGTGGTTAGGTTGATTGTGCTCCGACAAGGTCACAAACAACCTCTAGAGTTGGTGTATCGATCACTAAGGCGCAACGTCCTTGGGTGGTTGTAGTCGGGTTGTTAACGTTAACTCCTTTCCCAATCGAATCTACCACTTTCATCGAAAGATCGGGACCACTAGTGCTATCTGGAGATTTGGGAATCTGGATATTTTAGCTCCGCGTAAGCATCCAGGCACACGCGCAGAAACTTCGACCCAAAAAACGTCGTTTAGGGCCTCAAAACGGGCCCGCAAGTCCGAAAAAATCAAGTTTCCCAGAATTCGCTCAAAATTGACGGAGTCCTTCTACACGTGATTCTAAGGTTCTCAGTGAAGACGACATCCTTTTTTGAGCTTTCGAACTCCGTGTGCAACGTCATCTAGTTTTCTTTCTGCACGGTGTTTTCGTTTGTGTTCTAGGCTCGTGTCTCTAGTACGGTCTAGCCTAGGACCAGCACAGTACCGTCATTGAGCGATTATTCAACTTGCTTTAATTAATGTGGCTCTAGTTATCCTTTGTTCACTCTCAGCCCACCTATAGCTCCACAGATTTGGCTACCACCTCACAGGGACTTGCTACTGAGGCAATGATAGACCCAATTTCCAGGAGTTATTGTTTTGTCTTATCGGCTGCCATCACCTCCTGCTCGCTGTGGTAAGAACTAGTAAGAACTTGACAGAACAGGTTGAGAGTGCGCGACTTGATTTAACCACATCCCAGTAATTGTGAGGGCATAACCTGCAATTTTATTATTTTCTCTTCTTTGTTTGTTCTCGTGTGTTTTCCTAACAATGTCAGGAGAACCAGTGGACCCGAGGGCTGCACCACATTCCCCTCGGACTAGAGGCATCATACAACACTTTGAGCGCCAAGTGAAGCTGCACACTGAGGGACTTGATGAGGATGTACGGATCACTAATGAATGCCTTGGTCAATTGGAGGCCGCGCAGATCGACACCAACACTATGCTAGCAACATTGGAGGCTTCCGTTGGCACCGTCAACACCTCACTTGCTGAGATTTTGAGACGTCTTGATGAGATGGGCTGTGCATCCCCCACGGCTACTCCTGCTACACCTACTCAGAGTACACGTGCCAACAATGGTATCTTGGGCAGCAGGGTGGACGAAAACGGTGGAGACGAATATGCAGCTGATACTGAGATCGATGATGATGAGGACGCTCACCGTCATCGTCAACCACGTCGGAATCGCATTGACATGGGTCCTATGTACCCACGCCATGAGGTACGTGAGGATGATGAATCACTTGGTAAGATTAAGTTCACTATGCCACCTTTTGATGGAAAATATAACCCTGATGCTTATATCACTTGGGAATTGGCTGTTGATCAGAAATTTACTTGTCATGCATTCCCTGAAAACAAAAGGGTTAGGGCTGCTACTAGTGAGTTTACTGACTTTGCGTCTATTTGGTGGAGTGAATATTGTAAGAAAAACCCTTTAACCATACCACGAACTTGAGATGCATTAAAAAGAATCATTCGAGCTAGATTTATTCCTTCATATTATGCACGTGATTTGTTACATAAGTTGCAACAATTGAGGCAAGGTAGTAAAAGCGTAGAGGAATATTTTCAAGATTTGCAAACAAAAATGCTACGTTGTGACTTAGAGGAAGCTGCTATGGCTAGGTTTATGGGTGATTTAGATCGTGAAATTCAAAATATTTTAGCTTACAAGTAATATAATTCTATCACTCATTTATTTCATCTTGCTTGTAAAGCTGAAAGAGAAGTACAGGGACGACGCGCGAGCACTAGGACTAACGTTTCTGCATGTCGTGGTAACATTTGGTCTCAACGTGCATCTGCTGCACCATCAAGCCAACCGACTGCACCTTCTTCCTCCAACAGCAAGCCACGGTTTTCATCGTCAAATTCAGCATCTCGGGTATCCGAAGAAACAAAGGGGTCAGCCCAACCACATGCAAAGAGCTCTTCATCCGTTGCATCTACGGAACGAACAAGGGATATCCAATGTCATCAATGCAAGGGGTATGGCCATGTGCGGAGTGAATGCCCAAGCAAGCATGTTTTGATTGTGAGAGATAATGATGAGTATTCTTCTGCTAGTGATTTGGATGAGGATACATATGCTATGCTTGCAGCTGATCATGCAGGTAGTGGGAAGGAGCAAGAAGAAGAGCACATTGGTGCTGAAGATGCAGAACGCTATGAGAGCCTCATTGTGCAGTGTGTGTTGAGTGCACAAATGGAGAAGACGGAGCAATATCAGCTGCACACCATTTTCCAAACAAAGTGTGTCGTGAAGGAACGCTCATGTCGTGTGATCATTGATGGAGGGAGCTGCAACAACTTGGCGAGCTCCGATACGGTGGAGAAGCTTGCGTTGAACACCAAACCACACCCACAACCTTACTACAATCAATGGTTCAATAGCAGTGGCAAGGTGAAGATAACACGAATGGTGAGAGTAAATTTTGCTATTGGTTCTTATCATGATGTTGTATAATGCGATGTTGTCCCTATGCAAGCATGCTCTATGCTGTTAGGTAGGCCGTGGCAATATGATAAAGATTCTCTGCATCATGGTAAGGCAAACCAATATTCTTTTGTGCATCATGACAAGAAAATTGTGTTACATCCTATGTCTCCTGAAACTATTTTAAAAGATGAGATTGCTAGAGCTAGTAAAGAAAAAAAATCAGGAGCATAATAGGAGTGAAAATCAGATTGTAGCAAACAAACTTGAGCAACATAAAAAGAAAAACTCTAAATATGTTCATGAGAAGAAAGATGAGATTAAATTAAAAGGTGCATGCTTTCTTGCTACTAAGTCTGATGTGAATGAGCTGGATACTAGTACTTCTGTTTGCTATGATTTACTTTGCAAACAAGCTTTGTTTTCATTCAAGGATGTATCTTCTTCTGTGCATCCTGATGTCACTAATCTTTTGCAGGAGTATATAGATGTCTTTCCAAAGGACGTGCCGTCAAGGCTACCACCAGTGCGAGGGATTGAGCACCATATTGATTTGATTCCCAGGGCATCTTTGCCCAATCATGCACCATATAGGACCAATCCGGAAGAAACTAAGGAGATTCAGCGTCAAGTTCAAGAGCTGCTTGATAAAGGTTATGTGCGTGAGTCTTTTAGTCCTTGTGTTGTTCCGGTAATTTTAGTGCCTAAGAAAGATGGATCATGGCGTATGTGTGTGGACTGTAGAGCGATCAATAACATTACCATTAGATATCGTCACCCTATTCCTAGGTTAGATGATATGCTTGATAAATTAAGTGGCTCTATTGTCTTCTCTAAAGTTGATTTGCGTAGTGGGTACCATCAAATTCGCATGAAATTAGGAGATGAATGGAAAGCAGCATTTAAAACAAAGTTCGGTTTGTATGAGTGGTTAGTGATGCTGTTTGGTTTAACTAATGCACCTAGCACATTCATGAGATTAATGAACGAGGTTTTGCGTGCTTTCATTGGCAAATTTGTAGTGGTATATTTTGATGATATATTGATATATAACAGATCACTAGAGGAACACCTTTACCATTTACGTGCTGTTTTTGATGCTTTACGTAATGCACGTTTATTTGGTAACCTTGAGAAGTGCACATTTTGCACGGATCGAGTCTCTTTTCTAGGTTATGTTGTTACTCCACAGGGAATTGAAGTTGATTAAGCTAAGGTTGAGGCAATACAGAGTTGGCCGACTCCTAAAACGGGCCACGCAGATGCGAAGTTTTGTAGGACTTGCTGGATTCTATCGTCATTTTGTGAAGGGTTTCAGCACCATCGCTGCACCATTGAATGAGCTCACTAAAAAGGGGATGTCGTTTACTTGGGGGTATGCACAGGAAGACGCCTTCAATGCATTGAAAAATAAATTAACACATGCAGCATTACTCCAACTTCCAGATTTTAGTAAGACTTTTGAGCTAGAATGTGATGCTAGTGGAATTGGATTGGGTGGTGTGCTGTTGCAAGAAGGTAAACTTGTGGCATACTTTAGTGAAAAATTGAGTGGGCCTAGTTTGAACTATTCTACTTATGATAAGGAATTATATGCTCTAGTTCGAATTTTCGAGACATGGCAACATTATTTATGGCCCAAAGAATTTGTCATTCATTCTGATCATGAGTCATTAAAGCATATTAGAAGTCAAGGAAAATTGAACCGTAGGCATGCAAAGTGGGTTGAATTCATAGAGTCTTTTCCTTGTGTTATCAAACACAAAAAGGGAAAGGAGAATGTTATTGATGATGCATTGTCTAGGAGATATACCATGCTCTCACAATTTGACTTCAAAATTTTTGGATTGGAAACAATTAAAAAGCATTATGTTCATGATGATAATTTTAAAGATGTGTTGTTGAATTATAAAGAGGGAAAAACATGGAATAAATTTGTCCTAAATGATGGATTTGTGTTTAGAGCTAACAAGCTATGCATTCCAGCTAGCTCTGTTCGTTTGTTGTTGTTACAGGAAGCACATGGAGGTGGGCTGATGGGACATTTTGGAGTGAAGAAGACGGAAGACATACGTGCTGGTCATTTCTTTTGGCCAAAGATGAGACGTGATGTGGAACGTTTCGTTGCTTGCTGCACTACATGTCAAAAGGCTAAGTCATGACTTAATCCTCATGGTTTGTATATGCCTCTACCTGTTCCTAGTGTGCTTTAGGAAGATATTTCTATGAACTTTGTTTTAGTACTGCCTAGGACAAAGAAGGGGAGGGATAGCATATTTGTTGTCATTGATAGATTTTTTAAGATGGCACACTTCATACCATGTCATAAAAGTGATGATGCTACCAACATTGCTGATATGTTCTTTCGTGAAGTTGTTCGCTTGCATGGTGTGCCAAATACAATAGTTTTCGATCGTGATACTAAATTCCTTAACCATTTTTGGAGAACTTTATGGGCTAAATTGGGGACTAAGCTGTTATTTTCTACTACTTGTCATCCCCAAACTGATGGGCAAACTGAAGTTGTGAATAGAACTTTATCTACCATGCTTAGGGCTGTTTTGAAAAAGAACATTAAAATGTGGGAAGAATGCATGCCTCATATTGAGTTTGCTTATAATCGTTCGTTGCATTCTACTACAAAGTTGTGCCCTTTTGAGATTGTCTATGGTTTGTGCCTCGTGCTCCTATTGATTTGCTACCACTTTCATCTTCAGAGAAGTTAAATTTTGATGCTAAACAACGTGCTGATTTGATGTTGAAAATGCATGCGACAACCAAAGAAAATATTGAACGCATGAATGCTAAATATAAACTTGCTAGTAGTAAAGGAAGGAAGCATTTAACTTTTCAACCAGGTGATTTAGTTTGGTTGCATTGAGAAAAGATAGATTTCCTGAATTGAGGAGGTCTAAGTTGATGCCTAGAGCTGATGGTCCTTTCAAAGTGTTGGAAAAAATTAATGATAATGCATATAAACTTGAGTTACCTGCAGATTTTGGGGTTAGTCTCACCTTTAACATTACAGATTTGAAGCCATACTTGGGAGAAGAAGATGAGCTTGAGTCGCGGACGACTCAAATGCAAAAAGGGGAGGATGATGAGAACATCCTTTCCATGGATACAACCGTGCCAACTCCAAAACAAGCTCAACAAACTGAAACTATGATACAATGACCAATGACTCGAGCGCGAGCACGTCAACTTAACCATCAGGTGAATGTGTTCCTAAGTTTGCATACAAATATTTCAAAGAATGTAATACTACTTAATTTTTGTGATGCTTTAATCGTCCTTAGGAACCATGGGGAAGAACCACGCGAGCTCAAGTGTAGAATTGGAACTGTCAAACGCAATTCAAGTCCTGTTTGCGAGTTCAATTTAGATTCGGCCTTTGTAACAGCGTCTACTTCAAACGGCCATAACTTTTGATCCAGAAGGTTTCTCGGGGCCCGTGAGTACTTTTTAGAAAGCTCTTGGAGTCTACTTTCAGATAGATCTAATCTCACCTCCAAACTCCATCCGAGCCGATCAGAAACTGCCAAACAAGTCACATCACTTTTCCAATCCGAGTCAAAGTGGGCCTTAGGCCTTGTAATCGAGTCCTATTCGGCTTCCATGTGTTTTGGCCAACCCTCCACCTCCCGTGTCTTTTAAATAGGAAGCCGCACCCTCTTCCAGGGTTTGGGTTTTGATAGACTAAGTTAGCTTTTGCTACTTCGCCTTGTGTTCGCGCGTGTCGGCATGACCGTCCGAATACTTGTCTTCGGAACCCCACCATTTTTCTGTTTCAGATTGAAACCTACATCTTTTATTTGCAATTGAGTTGCTGTTAATCTTGTTCTTGCCTGTTCTTCGATTGCTTGCAGGAACAAGTACCCTCGTGGTTAGGTTGATTGTGCTCCGACAAGGTCACGAACAACCTCTGGAGTTGGTGTACCGATCACTAAGGCGCAACGTCCTTGGGTGGTTGTAGTCGGGTCATCAACGTTAACTCCTTCCCTAATCGAATCTACCACTTTAATCGAAAGATCGAGACCGCTAGTGCTATCAGTTCCCCTTCGACCACTATCCCCTTCGACCACGACCCTTCAACGTTGACCACTTTCCTTTTCGACCACGGCCCCTTTCGACTATGGCTTTGACTTTGACAACTGCCCCTTGGCCCTTCGATGTCGACCACTTCCCTCTTTTACCACCGTCCCCTTCGTCCATTGCCCCTTCGACCAAAGCCCTTCGACGTCGACCACTTCCCCCTTTGATCACCGTCCCCTTCGAGCATGGCCCTTCAATGTCGATCGCTATCCCCTTTGACCACGACTCTTCGACATCGACCACGGCTTCGACTTCAACCATTGTCCCCTTTGATGACCACGACCCTTCGACATCGACCACTTCCCTCTTCGACCACCACCTTCTTCGACCACGACATTGACTTTGACCATGGATCTTCGACTTCGGCTACGGCCCCTCAACCACGGCCCCCTTCGACCACAGCCCCGATGTCGACCATGGCCCCCTTCAACCACGGCCTCGACGTCAACCATGGCCCCCTTCGACCACGGCCCCGACGTCGACCACGGGCCTTCGACTTCGACCACGGACCGACTTTGTCCATGGCCCTTCGACTTCGATCACTGCCCCTTCTCTTTGATCCACCGACCACTGTCGCCGAGCATCGTGCTGCTGGTTGGAGGGGCGATGGGAGATGGAATTGGTGGCAGCGCCCTAGGGAAAGTTGGGGGGATAACCACCAGATGTTGTTGCACAGGGAAGGAATTGGTGGCGGCGCTGAGGAGGAGGAGGCGTGACACGAGGGTTCCGGGTAGAAGGAGGTGGCAGTTGCAGGAGGTGGAGGTGGGGAGGCGGCGGTGGGCAGATAGGGAGAGGAGGCGGTGGGCAAATGTGTTGGGGAGGCGGCGACAAAGGGATGCGATGCTGCTAGGGGAAGTTGGAGGACTACGACCAGACGCTGTCGTATAGGGAAGAAATTGGTGGCAATGCTGAGAAGGAGGAGGCGGCGGTTGCGGGAGATGGAGTGGTTGCGGGAGGTGGAGGATGCGGGGGAAGAGAAGAGGAGCGTGGCTCACGCGTCGGCCCGACCTTTTCTACGAAGAGCGGAAGAACTATCTACATGAGGATCTGGATGGCTGATCTTTGATCAGACGGTTGAGAAGAGAGGAGGGAGAACGGACCGACAACCACCAACTCACATTTTTATAATAGTAAAGATTACATTGTAGTCGTCCGTTAGTCATTCGTTGTGCGTTGCTTGAGCATTTGTTGTCTGGAAGACCCTGAACTTTTTAGAGACTATTCTTTCCTCTGGGCATCAATTGCAATTGCATTTGCATAGCATCAACCTTTTCTCAGAGGAATCAAGTTTTGAAAATAGTTTTAAAAAAGAAATGCCTGTATGCTCTTGTGGAAATCTATACATAAATAAATTGGATAAGCAGCTATTCTCCAAATACCTACAGTCTACTGGAATTGCACCAACACATTGGGGCACAATTTAAGTAGAAAAAGCATTTCAGAAAATAGCAAAGTATTTTGAGAACTTTTGAAAGTAATTTCAGAAATTAATAAAAAGAGTCCAGCTAGGCCACTCTTGCAAAAAGACCATTATGCTTTGAACAATTTCCAAAATAAAAAGGTAAGAGCCTCCCTGAAAAGTAATTTCAGATTTAAAAACTATTCAAAAACCAACTTTGGAGTACTTCAGTGAAATACCAAAAGTGCCCCTTCGACTTCTCGTGTTTTACCAAAATGCCATAGGAATATAATGTACAATTTTAATCATGAGGTTAGGTGTCCCATGAGGTGGCTTCCACAAAAAAAAATCCTAAATTTGTATTCGACAAAAATAAATCCAAATTCCTAGATATTTTCAGATTTTGCATAAACCAATAAGCCTCTAAACTTCAAAATTTTACAAGAATGCCATGGAGCGATCTTAGCAAAATGCCCTCAAGTGACATGTGCCTAGTTAGGTGTCAAACTCACAAAAATAACCAGCATTTCAGCCATCAAGAAAACCAAGTCACATATAAATAGAGGCATAGAGAGGAGTTGGCGTCAGCTCAAGGGTGAGCTCTTCCCTCTCTCCTTCCTCATTCTTTTCAATCCCCAAACCAGCAGCGCTAATGCTTGTGCAGTTTCTGGCCAGGGATCAGGGAAGGCAAGAAGATGGGGGAGGGATAAGAACTACTATAGTATTTGATCATAGGGCATATTCATATTGATTGTCGTAAATATTTTTTGGTTGACTGATAGTTTTTTATTGGAAATAAATAGTGGTGAATAAAAGAAGTGGTTTTTAGAAAAATACGGTAAGTGAGAGAGAGATGAGTGCGCGAGATGGGACTGAGAGAAGTAGAGTGCATGATGCATCTGTTATCCCTGTCTTATCTTCAAAGTGGGAAGACTGGGGAAGCAGTTTCTGGAAACCGGGGCCATAGACCATAAGGTGCGTTCTTTCCCGTGATTTCCACTGCTTTTGCTTCTTGTCTGCAGCAGCAACTTTTGATTAGTGGTTGCTGCAGGTTTGAGTCAAGGAGGCGAGGAAAACATCGGGGAAGAAAGGACCAGAAGAAGCATAGCACATTGCATCAATAAGAAATACATGTAGGTAAGCATAGAAAGAAACCAAGAACCAAGAAACAGTCCATAAGTGCATCCAAACCAGAAAGGTGTGCATGCTTTCTCATATGCATATAGAGTCCTTTTACATATTGGGTTTGTATGAATGTGTGTAAATGGGTGTGATGTTTGATCTGCTACATGCTCTTCCCTTGAATGGTTGGAAGAATGGTTAATCACTAGCATGCATAGGTCATGAATGTATATGATCATACAAATACTCTACATAATATTCTCATCAAGATGTTATGGGTACTTAAGCAACCTAATAAAATGTCAGGTCCAGAACTGAAATAATTGGGCAATGTAATGTAAAATACTCTGTTTTCATAGAATGTTTAATCTTTCTAGTTCATTTATCGAGCTTCAGTCTACCTAAGAATGATACCGTATGTTGGAAGATATCATACAATGCTATAAGATGCGCTAGTTAGGATAGCCTTTTTTGTCAGATTCAGGATTGAAATAGCACTAGCAATGCCGTGTGTAGTTCCTGTCAAGTACCTCTTTTCCCTACAATGATGTTAGTTCCTATATGAAGTATCCCTTCCATCAGGCATTGGATCCAGTACAGTGATACATAGAATTTGTCAAGAAATAGTTGTAACCTGTCATGGTTATGTTTAGATGGAAGATTAATCCAAACCCTACTATACTAGTATGCATAAATCTGATGAGTAAAGCTTGCTGGAAATCTGTATATAAAACTGTAGTTTTTTTTAATAATATTATAGTATATAAATGTTGTCATAGCCAACCAGGCCCACCGAAATTTTATGATGATCGTAGGAGGTGTCAGATGGAGCATTGTAGCCAATTTTGCTAAGCACACCAATAAAAGACAAATTAATTTACTTGCATTTTTAAAAAAATAAATCTAATTGCCTTTTTAGTTTATTGCTTATAGTAGGTTCTACATTGTAGTATGATCTATTGAGTGCCTTTTTGGGCCTGTTCTTTATGGCCGTGCCTTATGCCTTATAGTTACGACTTATGGCTTTTTAAGCTGTTCGTGAGAGAGAGTACGGAGTAAGAGAAACTCGCATGCAGTTTTGACCGATATAAATAAAGTCGCTCAGTGTGTACTATAATCGACTTTTAGATCTCATTTTGAAAAGACATTCTGTTTGAAAGCTAATTACTATAGAAAAACCGAAAACAGTTTTTAAAAACTGAAAAGAAGAAACCCTTTATCCATTTGTGTTATTTCCATTGGAATCCAATGGTAGGGAGAAAATCAGCTTATGGATATGTTCTTTCTGGCTTTGGTTTGTAACTGCGGGTTATGATTTTTAAGTTGTTCGTAAGCGAGAGTACGGAGTAACAGAAATTTACGTGCGATTTTGATCGATATAAATAAAGTCATTATAGCTTGTATTATAATCAACTTATAGATCTCGTCTTAAAAAGACACTCAATTTAAAAAGCTAGTTACTATAAAAAAACCGAAAAATAGTTTTTAAAACCTTAAAAAAAGAGGCGTATGCTTTGTTTTGCGCTCGGCTTTAACAGAGGAAAGATTAGGGTCGTGCAATTGTTATTACCCCTGATCCAGCTGTTGATGCACACAAACCGACTCATACGGCCTACTACTGCTGCCCCCCCTCCTGCTCGCGCTCCCTCCCCTGAGTTTTTTGCTATTATAGTACTCCTCAAATGTGGCTTCGACGAAACGGTATCTACGTCGTGGGCTTCTCTAAAATAGTATCTATTTCGTGTACTCCTCTCTATAATAGTATTTTCAGAGATTTAAAGTCATTTGAATTTGATTTTCGAATTTAATCTTCATCATATGACTAAAATGCCCTTGCTTAACCCTAATAACTCTCATTTTATTCCTTTCGGTGTCCTTGGCGACGGCGGCACGGGAGTACTCGCGGCACTTGTCCTTGGCGACGGCGGCACGGGAGTACTCGCGGCACGGCGACTGGCCGGATCGCACGCAAGGTGAGCGCGCGGCAAGGTGGCCGGATCGCACGCACGCAAGGTGGCCGGATCGCAGCAAGGTGAGCGCACGGCGAGCGCGCGGCAAGGTCAGCGCCAGATTGATCAAGAAACAAGTTACGTGCAAGTTACATGCAAGGTCAGAAATCCCCCCCTATGCAACAATGGCATGACATTCTCTACCGTATTGATCAGGAAACAAGTTATTGCATACATGCAGTTTAACAGATTATGATATTCAAGATGTAGCGCATATCGAGGACGCGAGCCGTTTTCTACAGTTATTCAATATTGATATGCCTGAGTAGTGAGTTCTAAATTTTCAAGATAAAATGGTCTAACTAATGTATACAAATGAAAGAATGAAGAGTAGCTAAATAAAAATAGTTGATTATAAGATAATAACAATCTGCCACTATCGTATCCAATTATCTAAGTGTAACAACCTTTGATTTCTTTTGTTGATCATGATCTTTGAGATCCTTCAATTCCTGGTAGAATAAAGCAAAGCCAACATGTCAGAGACCTAACTAAGTCAAGATAAAATGAGAAGTTGTAGTGAGTATTGCCTTACCTTTGCTAACCTATCACTAAGTTGACGGTAGTCCATTGCTTCTTGCCGTGATTTATTAAGCTCCTCCTCCAAAAATGCAACTTTAACACGTAACTGTGATAGTTCTTCCTATTAATGGGGAGTGCTTAAGGATATAGATTTGAAACAAAAAGAAATGACTCTAGACATGTTTGTCTGCGATACTATATGCCGTGAAGCGCAAGACCAATGCCGGTGTTTGGGGGCTACTGAAGCGCAATGGGAACTGGAGCTGGAAACTTCTCCCCACCCTTGGATGATGATATTAGTCCCTTCTGATATTAAACTGTCATGGGACATGATATGTGTAGGTTTCTAGTAGTATATGCTGCTCATTTCGTTGGATGCTTGGTTAACATTTCTAGTAGTCTAGTTTAGTCCATATTTCTCCTTTTCTAGTATTATGTTTGTTTTTGTTTGGACAATGGTTATAAAATGACTTGTGTAGATTTGGCTTCCATACTAGATTGAGGTAACAGAATGGTTTATTTGGCTTCCATATTTGGCTTCCATCAAGGAGAGCAACCTGTAACGCCAACAAGTGCAAACAAAATTATATAAACCAGAGTTCAGCTAGCATCGCCTATCATCACAACGTAGATCTTCAGCACTTGAAAGTTTAGCGCACCCAGACGAAATCCCAGACATGTCAACCGAGGAAGCCAAATCTCCATTGTCAAAAATGGACAATTCAATCAAGCTGATTGCACAAAGACATTTTACAAGTTTGAGAATGAAGATGATTCGGTCATAACGTCTTGCATAGATATACAACTGAGTTATTCTTCTGTCATATATCTTACACACATATACAAGTTTGAGAATGATGATTCGGTCATATATCTAGTGAACTTGATTCAACACAAACATAGTTTCATACTGATTTCTCCATAGAAGCAAGACATATTACATTCGAACTCGCACAACCCCGCAATGTAAATTTCGCAACAAATTTGGCATACAAATTGACGATTACGAATTGTACTCATCAACATCATCCAAAATTGCAACTTCTAACATGAGGTCGCATTGGTCGCCTCGTGCCGCAGAGCGCCGCCGCCAACGCTTGTCGTGTGGTGGGCGCAGATTGGCGGCGACGTTGTCATGGCGCCCGAGGGCGCTGTAGATTGGCGAGGCGTGGCGCATGGGCGCCGCCGATTGAGGATGGGTCGGGCCGCCGAGGACGCCGCGGTCGGGGCAAAGAGGCCGCCGCGGTCTCGCGTGGAAGAGGTGCCGCGGCCGCCGGCCGAGGGCGCCGTCGCAGCGGAGGCGGCCGCATGGGCGCCGCCGACGGAGGGACGTGTCGCGGCCGTCGGAGGACGCCGCGTCTCGGGCGAGAGGCCGTCGGGGCGGGCGCCGTCGCGGCCGTGTGGAGGAGGTCCCGAGCCGCGTCGCCATTCCTCACCGGCGTCACCTCGGCCGGGATCGCTGGGCGTTGGAAGATTCAGACCATGGCGTACAAGAAGAGAAAAAGAACCAAGCGGAGAAGAGAGAAAAAGATTCAGACCTGGGAGGAAAAATTGGGTCTGTTGAAAAACCAAGGGGCATTTTAGTCATATGATGAAGATTAAATTCGAAAATCAAATTCAAATGACTTTAAATATCTGAAAATACTATTATAGAGAGGAGTACACGAAATAGATACTATTTTAGAGAAGCCACAACGTAGATACCGTTTCGTCGAAGCCGCATTTGAGAAGTACTATAATAGCAAAAAACTCCCCTCCCCTCCCTTCTTCCCCTCGGCTCTTCCTACCCTACCCCTCCACGATCCGCCGCCGTCCTTGCCCGCGCCCTTCTCGCCGCGCGCTGCCGTCCCCTATCGCATCCACTCCGCGCTGGCCATCCTTGCTTTCGTCGCCTCCCCTCCTCCGTCTCCCACCTCCGCCGCTTTGCCCGTCGCCTCCACCCCCTACTCTCTCTCCTCCTCGCTCGCTAACATCCATTACTCCTCCACCTCCTCCGCCCCACCACTGCTGCTGGAGTGGGATGGAGTGGAGATCCGGGCTTTGATTGGTATCTTTAGTTGGTAAGCTCTAACCTGGTCGATTTCATTTTTCCCTAATTTGTTCTGCCCTAACATTTGAATCCAAATTCAATGGTATTGTTATGTTTTTGGTTCCGTCAAAGTAAAACTGGTTAATTGTGTTAGGGTTTAGACATTTTCGAAGAATTATACATCTATACAGGTGAAGACACTTTTTATTGATGTAGTGTAAGAAACTTACCAGCCAGGAAGGTCTTTAATAAAGCCGTTTTGCCTCAGGTCATGTAAGTTGAACTTGTTGAACACTCAAAGCTAAAAACTTGAGGAAACCAAATGTTGGACTATCTGTGTCTGATCCATACCAAGTTCTATTGGCAACATAATAACTAACGGAATGAAAATTTTGCGTCTCTTAGACTGAACAAGAAGGCAGCAAAGGGTCGAAAGAAGCTTCACAAGGTTCAAGAGATGTCACTGGGCTACGCCGAGAAGCTGTCCTACCGGGAGGATGTGGGTAGCGTGGGGATGCCTGAGATCTTCGACTCCCCTGAACTCCTCCACAAGAAGGTTGATTTTTGGCCTATTTTTAAACTTTTTTCGTTAACTTCAATGTGGCAAGTTTTGAGAAAATTAACTGTGAATTTTGTGAACTAGTTCTGTTGTTGTGAACTGTGGAGTTGATCCTTTCATGGTTTTTCCAGCAAGCTAGGTTGCCCGGTTGCCCCAATGTGGATATGGATACGCGATACAATGACGCCATTTTCCCAAAAACACCAATATGGCGATACGTGTGTCTATATGGTCGGTGTTGTGGGTACGGGTCTGAGGACTGAGGGTAGGGCACTCGCCCTTCAACGGCTGGCCATGCCACCGCCAAGGTTCTAAGGCTTAATTGAAGAAAAGGGGGATAGACTAGGAACTTTATTTATTAATTGCTTAATGATAAGGATACAATACTGTCTCTTTTATAGGGATGGCTCAACTTGACTCTTAAGAAATCTATCTCTATATTAAGGAAAATAATCCTAATAATAAAAATTTATCTCTAATATATGAAATAAATCTAAAAGGAAATAAATCTAAATAATAAAAAAAACCAATTATTATATTCCTAATCTGCAAGCTGCTACTGTTTCAGCGGTGTTGTTCATGGATCTGCTAATATTGGTTCATAACATTACACCTCTCGCAACGTTCTTTTACGGAAGTATCATAGAAGTATCCTGGAAGTATTGGGGATTTTTTCTTTTTTTGAAAAATCGGAATTTTGGGGATACAGGCAGGATAAATATTGGCGCTTATCGGTGCCGTATTTGTATCTGATACGGTATTAGATACCGATACGCCAATTTTGGGAAGTATCGGTGCAACGTAGCCAAAAAGTACCGTTGGTGTAATTTAGTTTCTATTTTCTACTTGGTATTTCTAAACACTTTGGGCCTGTTCTTTTTTGCTGCGGCTTGTGTTTTTGGCTGCGGTTTGTGGCGTTTGGCTACGACTTATGGCTTTTGGGCTGTTTGTACGAGAGATTACAGAGTAACAGAAACTCACGTGCGGTTTTTGCTGATATAAATGAAGTCAGTAAAATATGTACTATAATTAACTAGTAGACTCTATCTTGAAAAAATACTCCGTTTAAAAACTAGTTACTGTAGAAAAGCCAAAAAACAGCTTTTAGAAGCTGAAAAGAACAGGGCCTTTGTTTGCTCAGGCTGTGAGTAAGCTATTTTGCATGCTTCTCTTTTGTTAGGGTTTTTGTGGAGTCACGTAATTTGGTGCTTGTGTGTAAAGTTTTATGAGATTACAAAGGTTTTGGACCAAGTGTGATTAGCTTGCAATGTATACTAAACATGACGGGACTCAGAAAGAAAAAGAATATTAGGTTTGTTTCTTTTTTCCTTTTGTTTGTGGTTTGTATAATCAAGAGCCATGCTTGTGACCTTTTATAAAATTAATCAATATAGTGGGAGAAGGTGAGGTTAGATAAGTTCTATGAAAGCGTATCAAAAGTTGAAAAGTATTACATCATAACGGAACAAATGTTTTTGGGAATTGAATCGTTACAACAATGGGAGATGGTATTGCGTTACCGTTACATTGGTTATAGAGTTGTATAAATGAAACAAAACAGATTTTGAGGCTGTATGAAAATAGCATGGCCTACTGTTTGGTTAGTTGCCTATGGTTTGTGGTGCATGATAGCATGCATTTTGACCCTCATGCTGAGGAATTCTTTGTAGGATTAATCCAGTAGCCTAGCTGCTTTGTTATTGAAGGGCGTAAAAATTTTGGAAAGCTGGGAAGGAAACCTTAAATCTCCTTGTTACCAGGGAATTTTCTGATGTAACGCTAGTTGTGGCATTTGCAAGTCACCAGGCCACTGAAGGAACCTTTATTGCCAACAATGATGATCACATGGCTCCAGGGGGAGCACTTCTGTTTATATTAACTTCAAACAATCATACCCTTTTGGAAGATGTACTAAAATGAACTAATACATGTAAAATATCTGGCAGGCATTTGTTCTGTTCACATGTAAAACTCCATGTTGTGGCAGGAAGTTATTTTACTTTTTAACATTGTTTTAGTGTGTTCTGACGAAAAACATTGTTATAATGTTCCTTCTCCTGGATTGTTGGTGCAGATACAAGAGCTTGCAGTCATGTTGCAAAAGGTTGGGCTACCATGGTGGATGTCAATTGAACTTATATTCATGATTTATTTATAACAATTTCAGTGAATTAGCCCTGATTGTTGCAGAGTAAGCATTTAGTGGTATTTACCGGAGCAGGGATATCAACTTCATCAGGCATACCTGATTTCCGAGGCCCAAAGGGAGTGTGGACTCTGCAGGTAGTACTGCTGTCTATGTTGCTTCCGCGTAGTATGGTTCCCTTACATGCATGAATCTATTTCTTTTTAGATGTTTTTGTGATGCTTGATTGCAATGTAGACCTATCTAAATGTATTTGAGTGCCATGCAATTCACGTTTGCATGACAAGTATAGTTTTATGGAAAAGTTAGGTCCCCATATTGTTATGATATCTGACTTAGGTACCCTAAAAATGTTATGTTTTATAAAATTCCGCAGTTTTACTATGTTAACAAACCACACTTGTTCACATCGTAGTAAATTTCAAATATTTGCATTTCCTATAGGAGGATACTACATTTTGTGATAAACCCTTATTTGCATATGTTTTGTAGCGTGCAGGGAAAGGTGTTCCTGATGCATCACTCCCATTTCACCGAGCAGTTCCAAGCTTGACTCATATGGCACTAGTTGAATTGGAGAGAGCAGGACTCCTAAAGTTTGTCATAAGCCAGGTATGCACAATTCGACTAACACCCTGTTTGGCAGAATTGGTGATAGAATCACAGAATCGGAATTTAATTCTAGGGATTGGGTTGTTTGGCTGCCATTAGAATTGGAATCGATGATTCTAGGGCCAATTCCAGGAGCTACCATACAATAAGATTCAATTATATGCCCTCACCCTGCCATTTGTCTATAATCAAAGCCTCCACTACTCGTTCTCTCTTAGACACTGAAATCTCTCGACCCCAATGTTCTCGCGATCTCCACTGATCTACGCCGGCCATCCCCTGCTGCCACCTGAATCTGAGCGCTTCCCACTGCATCTCCCCTTCCTCGCTCTCTCTCCCCTCCCCGCTGCCACCACTCAACTCTAACCAGTTGCCACTGTGGTTGCTTAGCTCTAACCAATCGCTGGCACAGCCACCTCAACTCTACCGCTTCCCTCCCCTGCACTAATCTCCTCCATCGAAGCTGCACAACCAGATTGGGGTACGGCCACAGATGGTGAGGTGTGGCGAGTTGTTGGAACATGGTGGTGGGCGGCCTGGGCCCAGGAGGCAACAGTGGATTAGCAGCATATTCTATGCACCAGGAGAGGAGAAGGGCAAGGATAAGGAACTTGGCGATTGAGCACAGATTGGTAGAAGAGGAAGGCCTCGATGGGGAGGTTGGCGTGGTGGTTCTCAACTTCTTATGTTGATTTCTTTGTGGAAAAATCTTTCAATTCCAAGTGACATCCAAACACTAAAGTTCAACTGAAATTGGCCGGAATCAAATTACAATTCAAATAAATTTGGAATTTGAATCCAATTACGAAAATCAGCCAAACAGGGTGTAAGTGTAACGTACATTGGGCTTTGAATTGGTATCTATGCCCAATACCATACTCTTACGGAGACTTGTGCTCCATTGCAAAATGTGTTTATAGGAGTTGCAGATATTCATTATTCTACTCATCTTAGTGCTAAGGAGTTAGCATATTTAAATCAATATATAATATACCAATTTGAATATGCCAACTACTTTTTTTGTATCCACAAATTTTACTGCTAACTCTGTTGTTTTTATTACGATATTCTTCTCTGTGATGAACAAATTGCTTTGTTTATCACAACCATACTTCTGTTATCCATGTAATTTGAGCTTGGACAATGCTTATGGAGGTTGTGTTTGCCAGAATGTTGACAGCCTACATCTGCGTTCTGGCCTCCCAAGGGAGAAGCTGGCTGAATTGCATGGGAATTCTTTTAAGGAGATCTGCCCATGCTGTAAAACGGAGTATGCTTTAGCTTGCTACAAATATATTATACTTTATTAGGGACTCTAAATGCCAAAATACTTCCTTTTTCTTGTCTTGGTTTATACAGTTAGCTCTTTACTGAGACCCTTCTCTGTTTGAAGGTACCTACGTGATTTTGAAATTGAGACAATAGGACTGAAGGATACTCCGAGGCGTTGTTCTGATAAGAACTGTGGAACTAGATTAAAAGACACAGTTCTTGATTGGGAGGTAAACACTACATCTCCAATATGCTAGAGCTACAAATTTGCTTTCTTGAGAGGCTTTACTAACAAAATGCTTCCTGTGGCAACTGGAAGTTGTGTTAACACTACATTTTTTTTAGTGTTGCACTTGCTTAGTCCCTACTACAGATTTAGGATATTTCTGTTCTAATATGATCATGGTTGCCATCCATGCCCATTTAGAACCTTAGCCATAACTGTGATGAGCCTTAGTTCATCGGGTAATTTCCGTACTGAGGGCCGGGACGAGAAAGAGGAGATCAGACAGGGATGATAGAACTTTGTTCTTCTTGTTTAATTGATAATAGATACATGTTATCTCTTTTGTAGGAATGACTTGACTTTGATTTAACGTAAGAAACAATCTCTATCTCTAAGTAAACTTATCTTAAATACATAGAATATATCTATATGAAGGTAAACCTAACTAACAAGGAAACTAATTATTCTTATCTTTACTTTCCTACTATCACTATGTAGTGCACCAACTGGCCTGCATGAACAACTTGTTGCTACAGCTCAATGTCTGCTACAGTAACATCTTTCTGCACGTGAGAATAACTTTAGGCATTAATTGGCCTATTCTTTTTAGCTGAAGCTTATAGTTTTTGGCTGCAGCTTGTAGCTTTTGGGCTGTTCGTGCGACAGATTACAGAGTAACAGAAACTCACGTGCGGTTTTTGCCGATATAAATAAAGTCGGTACAGTATGTACTACAATTAACTAGTAGACCCGATCTTAAGAAGATACTCCGTTTAAAAACTAGTTACTATAGAAAAGCCGAAAAGCAAATTTTAGAAGTTGAAAAGAACAAGCCCATTATACTTCAAAAGGCCTTTATATATGATATTTGGCGATGTTACTTGATTATTATTGAAATATTATTTTCTAGAATTCACGTTGTGTTTTGCGGTGCTGTGTTCATGAAAAAAGTGTTTTGACTGTAGTGAAAAATTATGCATTAACATCTGTAGTGAAAAATTATGCATTAACATCAAGTTCACCAGATAGTTCCAAGGGACTGTTTTGTTGCTTCTTGAGAGATCAGAACTTCTAGAATATTAGAATGTTGGTATGCTTAGGAATTATTATTGTGAAAATTGTCAGGCTGTTTTCTGACTGTATTTATATTTTTCTTAGGAAGACAATTATTTAGAAATATGGTCTATTTATGCTCTCTATCACATGAAAAGAAATAGAACAGGCGCCTAGTGCTATGTGGCCTTGTTACCAGTTTAGTTATAGTTTTCTGAAAAGCCATCTTGTACACATCCCTTTCAAAGTTGCTGCTAGTTCATTTATAATTACATTGATTTTGCAGGATGCTTTACCCCCTGAGGAGATGGATTCTGCCAAGGAGCAGTGTCGAGCAGCTGACCTTGTCCTATGTCTAGGAACTAGGTATTGGTCATGCTACCCTCATGCAATAGCTGGAAATGTTTTCAATTTTCATTGTTTCCTTCTCTGTTATTCAAATTAGTGTGTTTACACACACTGTCACTTGCCAATTAATGTTTTTGGTGATAATATCTTGTTAGCCCTTGGTCACATTATCATGGATGTCACTGCGTCACCTAGGCGTCATGGCGGTCCAGGGGGACACCATGGAGGTTTGCTTTGACTTGGCCGCGCCCAGGATGGCCATCCTGAGTTCCCCCGTTCTCTCCTCCCCCACTCACATCCCGTGGCCACCCCCCGTCTTCCTTGGTTGGATTATGGCCAGGGCGGTTGGATTATGGCCGGGGGTGGTTGGATTCGGAAGGGAGATGGGTGGGGATGATGGGTTGTGGTGGCGGTGGCGGTGTGCACGAAGATGGGTGGATTCGGCGGAGACGGGGCGGGAGGCGGCGGCGCAAAGAAGGTGACGTCGGGTGGGCGGTTGGGGATGGGAGAAGGCACTGGGAGGAGAGGGAGGAGAGGAGGTGGTTGTGCCGTGGAGGGGAAGCGGCGTCGTGTGGGAGGAGGCATGGCGTGACGGCTGTTGGGGACGGGGGAGAGAGAGGAGGTGAGCTCGGGAGTCTGGAGTGAGTTAGACGGGAGTTGGGATTTAGAGATAAGAGATAGACAGGAGTTGGGAGTGAGTGAGAGTTGAGGACTCGGGAGTCAGGTGTTGAGGGGACTTGATTGTAAAGGAAAGATTTTTGGAGGACCTAACACTGTTGGATACTGCTTCGCCGTTTCTCTCCTGGAGAACGCCATGGTGTCCACCTGGACGCCATGGCGTCCTGGCGCCTCTCCGGCGCCATGGTCACCAAGTACGCCGTAACCACCATGCACATTATTATATATAAAATGCGGCAAATAAAGAGGGATGCATACTTACTGTAATTGGTTGCTGTACCTCTCAACTTGGGTTTGGGTTTATTTTTTTTTTAGACTACCTCTCTAAATTTTTAGTTACAGAAAGTTACCCATGTACCACTTGCTTTGAACCGTTTTCCAAATATACCAGTATACAACTCAAAACTTTGGACCCACAAATGCCATTGTTAAACAATATAGTCTCCCAGACGCTATGTGTGTGGAGCACTGCCTGGCCAACCTCTGCAAACATCCCTATCTCCACCACCTCATCCACTATAGATTCAGCTTGAAACTCAACTTTGGATGCACAAATACCATTTTTAAACAATGTAGTCTCCCAGACGCCATGTGTGCGGAGCACTGCCTAACCAACCTCTCCAAACATCCTTACCTCCACCACCTCATCCACTATAGATTTGGCTCATCTGCCTTGCCCCTCACCCCCTTTCTCTTCTCCTTGAATGGCATCATCCTCAACCTCTCCCCTTCTCCGCCTATCCCTCCACCATCACCTGGCACCACGCCAACATCTTTGCATCTGCAACCCACCGACCTCGAGTCCGCTGCCCTTTGCCTCCCTGGGTGATGAGGGCACATCATGGTGGGGTTTGTCATCATTGCCAAGCTGGTCCCTCTCCCCACCTCCCCGCTCACCAACCCCTAGGCAGAGGAGGTAGCAGACAGAGCTCTGTGAGGGCAGTGATTTACAGTTGTTGAAGCTTGATAGCGAGCCCTAGAGGAAGAAGAGCTGTGCGGCGAAGGATATCTTTAGCGAAGCTGAGGGTAGGACAAGGTGCCTGCTTTCGAATGTAAGCCAGAGGGAGCGGTCAGTTGATGAGACTGCTGGAGTCATGGAATAAGCAGGAGGTGTGGTGAGATCTGGGGGATCGCACTCACCAGTGGTAAGGGCTAGTGTAGGCAACAATGGCGTGGTGGAGAGTGGCAGTGCTGGATTTTCATTCCTGTTTATGCTTGATGGCCAGGAAGGACAGCACAGTGGATAATAGAAATTCTGAGAGTACAAGGGCAGAACAGGAGTTTTGTTATATCTACGATCCAAAACTACTCAAATTGGTATAGATTTAAGACTAAGAGACATTATTGCAGGAACATTGGGCTTCGATATAATACAGTGATAAACAACATTTTGGAAAACAACTGTAGAAGTTTAATGGTTTATAATTTTACAGAAAGAAAGCATGGAAATGAACAATTTTAGAATCTTCTACAACACTAAAGCATTGTGCACAATTGCTTGGGCCAGTTGGCTAGCTTTACTTAATTGTGAGTTGTGTGCTAGGCATGATACTGTTCCATGATTCTCTATGTTTAACCTGGGAAAATCAATTGCTGGGTTAAATGGTTAATACTTCTCCATAAATTTCTTTAGAAGCATCAAAAGATCGATTTTATACATGCATGACAACCATGCAACAAACTGCACACTTAGTATATTATAGTTGTGATCCCTATCTCTTTGTCGACGTGCATATTGCATGGAAGAATAGGCTTTGCATACTTCTCCTTTTGTGGGACACGTGACATTAGGAGTCAGCCCGAGGATGGTGCAGGACTTGGGCTGCAGCATGCCTGAGCAAACAACTAAAAGGATCATCCAGTCACCTAAGTTTCACAGATATGGAGAAGAACAATCCAGTTATCCGACACAGCGACACAACATTTCTCTGAAATGCCTACATGGCGTCACAGCTCTAAGGCAAGAAGTGGTACGTTGTCACAAGTGAGAAAAATAGCCATTTAGTGGGGACAGTTGTAGCTTGTCAAGCAAAGTGTGTTGTACATGCTTCCTAACAGTACATGCACTTTGCAAGAATGCTAGTCCAAGATGTAATGTCTCCTAAGACCATTGCAAGTTGAAGCTGCGCCAAGAAGTCATGTTATATAAGACATAAAGGTCGAATACCTAAAGCTGTTACATGGGGGATCGATCAATACTCTGGACCTGGCTCCTTCAAAGAATGGGAGGCGTGATCTGGATTGATTGATGGTCAGATTAATGTTTTCCACAATTGCTTTCGATACATCAAAAGATAAAATGCAAGATTGATTTTTTACATGTCTTCATACACTTCTGCGACGCAGTGACGTGCATGTTTACTTATGGTAGTTGAGATCCCCTATCTCCTTGCTAAGTTTGAGTACCGCTTTCATGCAACATATGTATGTGAGGAAATATTGCTTTCTTGAGAAAAAGAATGTGTACATGAGTGGGGCTGAGGATGGTGCAAGACTTGGTCACAGCACAACAGGTTCCAGCCTCGAGCAAGCAACCCCAGTAAGGATCATCTAGCCACTCACAGCACCTCATGCATGTCTTGGTGTTATGCATTTAATTATGTTTATGTGGTCTATAGGTAGACTCGAATGTAGTGGAGGCTCCGTTAGGAGCTGTATAGAGTTGTCTCAATGAGGAAAGCATTGCTTCCACACAAAGTACTTGTGCCATGTCTTCGTTGTTTATTTTCTTCCCCACAATCCAATCGAAGGCATTGTGTCCTATGTCCCTCTCATTTGACCAATTTGATCAGTGTTACTTTATATTAATTCATTGTTAATTTTGTCTTTGGTGGTAGGTATTAATGTCCTACCTTGTCGCTTTTGCTTGCTGAACGGCTTTATGTTAATAATGAGTTATGTTTTTTGTTCCTTGTTTTATTTCTGATATCCAACACTGTGCAGCCTACAGATTACTCCAGCATGTAATATGCCTCTGATGTCAATCAAGAATGGGGGGAAGGTGGCTATTGTAAATCTTCAGGTACATGCAACTAAAAGACAAGTTGTCCTCAGTGTGGAGAAAAGAGGCACTAAATTGCATGTCTATCCCTATTTTATAGGCACATTATACTAATAATTTAGGAAAAATTAGTTACAAACCATTAAAAATATAAACATTACGGATCTACCATTATAAAGTTAAAAATTTTCTATCTAGTGCTGAACCATGTTTCAACTCTTAAATGATTAAGATAACTTTGGCCCATTATAGAAATTTGAAGTGTTGTTTATTTGGCAGTTTCTTTGCGCATTCAAAAAAAATTGTAGTTCAAATTGCTTATCTAAAACTTGGTCACTTCAAAAATTGGAGTTTGCAATGGTATATACTATACACAAAACAATATATGCATCTATGCGATGGTAGATCCACAATATTGGAACTTTCCAATGGCATGTGATAAATCTCCAATAGATATGCATTTGAATGCTTTAACATTTTCAAGTCTTTCCCTTCCACTCAGGCAACTCCAAAGGATAAAAAGGCAAGCCTTGTCATTCATGGACTTGTGGATAAGGTAGCTGTTTGTCTTGAGGTTCCTTTGTTGCTATAATCTTTTCTTGCAATAGTGATTTAATTGTGTCAACACAGGTCATTGCTGGGGTGATGTGCATGCTGAATCTGCGCATCCCTCCATATATACATACTGACTTTGTGCAGCTTAGTCTTCGGCACTCAATCAGAAGTAGGTTCATCTTACTGTTTCTTGCATCCTCATTCTTATCTAGCTTTGAAAATTGCTTGTAGTTACATAAACAAAGCTAGTGAATGAAACTGAATGCTGGTGTCATCAAAATTGCCTCATTAACAAGATGTTGAGCAATAGAAGATTATGGGATTCTTTGCAAACCTTTTATGGTCTCAATACAGACAGTGAAACTACCACGTGTGGTACATAACTTTTTGCTGTATCATGTTATTTATCCATAAATTGGAAAGGACCATCATCATCTGAACAACTTGCTGGGACAGCTAAATGGTCTAACTTGCTTTATCTTATTAAAATGGGTTCCAATCGCTCATTCCCTCATACTGCATTATCTCTTCTATTTTGCAGAGAAATGTGTAAGATGGACTCTCCGAGTGACAAGCATTCATGGCCTGCGAGCACCATTGTCATTTCTTCGGTCAGTCGAGGTTGTGCAATCGTGACTCTAATATATCCACATTCTTATGTACTAGTATGCTTTATGTACTTTTCCATAAAAAAAAAAGTATGCTTTATGTACTTTGTTATTAAATGCTTCTGTAAGGAGATAATATTACAACAACAACAACAACAAAGTCTTTTGTCCTAAAGAAGTTAGGGTAGACTAGGAATGAAACCTTCTCAAGATCAAAGAGTGGAAGTTCATTAAGACCCTAAGCCGTTCATTAAGAAGAAATAGATTGCGAACAACTAACTTCAGTAACTGGTACTGTAACAAGTAACACGACTGTGGTACCTTTCTTCTCTAACGATGTGGAAGTTAGAAGCTATCAATTTTATGGAAAGCTGATCCTGAAGTAGCATTTCTCAAGGTGTCTGTGTGATCTAATAAAAATCTTATTATTCTTATTTTCCAACAGGTTACCTTTCCGGAAAGACCTGACATGAAGTCCGTAGTGCTTAATGAGCAACCATTTTCTTTGCAAAGGTATATTGGAGAATGCAAAGTCCCCCAATAAATGCATTGAGCACGCGCAGAAAAAATAAATCCTGCAAAATGTTTCAAGTTTCAAATTTATATGCCATGCTTCACATTGGGGAATTGATTACTTTTGTAGGGAAACATCAATGAATAGATCGTTTGTCATGCTGTTGACATTAAATTTCAGTGATGGTTGCGGCTGTTCGAGGTCATCAATTGAATGGCCTGTTGATTTTCAGGTGAGCAGCAACTGGACACTCCTTTATCTTCCAATTTTTGTTGGCCATATTTGGCAGTGTTGTAATTTAGAACTTTTGAAACCAGCTTAATTGTGCAAGGGCCTTAGCTTGGAGATGTGTAGGTGCTGGTGATTAATGTGACTGCCTTTTTTTCTGTGTTCTGAACTTCTGATGAGAAATGGATTTTCAATAACCTGCGCCCCCCTGTATTTTTTCCACATGGTATTATGTTTCTGTTTCCATCTTGTATAAGTATTAACGTGACCATTTCATTCAATCAGCATAAAACCACCCCTTCATGCCAGTAGAGTACCTTCTGGCTCAGATCGGGGGACAAGTAACCAGCCGGTCTTTACTGATCTTTTTATCCCTGCATCTACGACATCCAAACCAATAAAAAAATGGATGCAAACTATTACCAATGTAAGACATTGTTACATGGTACAAAATTTCAGGACCAAACTCTGTAGTAGTAGAGAGAAGTCAAAAAGACAAGCAGCATGTTCATGTGCGTGATAACATCTTTTTTTGGTTCTTGCACCTTTGGATGAATTTGATCTTAGAATTTTGCATGTTTTCTTGTAGTGCATCCCTAATATTTTCATGCTTTTCGGAATAGTGCATTGTGTACTTTCCATAAAATGGAGTAGCTACATATGGGTAGCAATTCTGTATATACCTTATGTCCTCGACTATTTTGTACTTTCTGCATATTATCTATTTTAGACTGGTTCTTTTGCATAATACCTTTGTGAACATGTTGATTAACATAAAGTAGATTATTGTTTTGCTTACCATACATTTGATGAAAAGTGTGATCCATGCAGAAGCAAAAAGAGAGCTTCGTTAGAGATAGAAGTCTAGTACTGCGGGAGTTGCAGTATGCTGCAGAGCACCAGTGTCGCCCTGGGCAGCAAGCAATTCTGGAAAGGGAGGGCCTTCCAAGAGCTGAGACATCTATGCATGCGGTTGTGACCAACTTCGTCAGGTACGACACTGAAGATTTCAAGGTGGCGGTTCCCAAGGGTAGTTGGACCGACAGCAGCAGCAGCAACCTTACAAAACGGCACATGGAAGGCATTGGTTACTGCTCAGCGTCGCCAAAGAAGCTAAAGTTTGTTGCTAATCGGCATTGCCAAAGAAGCTAAAGTTCTAGACGAACTCTGAAAAGCTTTTCTGTTAGTTTCTAGTTATCTGACTGAATTAGATAGCGTAGATGCATGAGAAGTGCAACGTGTTAAGTAAGAAAAGATAGGACAACATTTGGTGCATAGGGAGGCTGGCCGATTTTTTTTGTATGGCAAACCTAGCATATCTTACCGACCATCTCAAGGGAAATTATTCGAAGTGATGGGTACTACCGTAGTATGCTGTGTAAAGCTGTCGATCTCAAGAAACTTATGGACCGTTGCCGATGTTATCCCATTGGTAGGAGTGGGAAATGGTAACGAATAATTCGTTTTATCTGATATTCGTATATGAGAAAATATGAATGTAGGGAGCAAAATCTGTATTCGAAAATATTCGTATTCGATAATATTCATATCCGTATTTGAGAATATTCGTATTTGTATTTGAGACTATTTGATTCATATTCGATCCGTTTTCAGAACCCAGAAAAAATTCGGACGAATTTTGTGATTCGAAATTTAAATTTGGATGATTTGAAACTAGTAACTGTTTCGATAACTGGTCAAAAATAAGAAAAATTGTTAGGAATTTGTTCTACCGAGATTTGTTACAGAAGTGTAAGAGGATATTCGTATTCGACCGAATTAAGTATATATTTGATTCGAATTTGTATCTGTTATGATATTCGATTCGTATTTGAGAATATTTGAATTCGTATTCGTTTTAAAAATATAGATTCGTATTCGTATTTGAGGCTATTGAATCGTATATGATCCGTTTCCATCTCTAGTGATTGCGACTGATGTTTTTTTGTTGTTGAAAATAAGTGGTAGTGATCGAAAGAAGTGGTTTTAGGAGGAAACGAGTAGTTAAGAAAGTAAGAAAGATACGTTTATAAGATAGAAACAAGAAGATTGGAGTACATGAGGCATTCGTGATCTCTCTATCCTTAGAGTCAAATGAGAACGAGAGAAGTAGAAAAACCAATTCAAAAATCGAATATTTATATTATCTTCTTAGTAGAAACTAATATAAATTGACCTTTAGTTGATCAATTATAGAGCCGAACTTGCCTCTCTTTGTTTCCACTATTTCAGTTGCACGATCTGATGATCGGTAAGTTCATGCATAAAATGCCAAGGGATGACCCATAAAATACTGTGTCAGGAGGTGGCGTGAGTGTGGTGTAGCGATTGCATGATGGACTTGGTTGTTTTGGTTAAGTAGCTTTGTCATCAACGTCATATCAAACAATCATGGTTATCATTCTCATTAAAATATCAGACCAATTTCCCTCATAAGAATGCAATAATAATAGATGATAGGCTGAATAAAGGGAGGCTTGAGGTTCTTTTATTTGCGAAAACACCATTATTTCAAGATACATATATAGAAAAATTTATGAGACTTAGCAATTTTAACTACAAATAGGTTTTCTAAAGCGAGTAAAAGACTTTAATAATAATAATGTAGGTTCCATCAATTGTTACATGGCTTCCTGCATCTAATGCTAGTTCTTTAGCATTGTACCCATCTATTATCATCGCTGGGACCGACTGCCCAGGGCAAAACAAACCAGTTTCATTTCACCCATAAGGTTTTTAGAAATAGACACTAACTCATGCAGGTTCCCAATGCCCACCTATGGCTGTCGGCACGGCTGTTCAAGTAGTTTTTACTTTGTAAAGGTCGCGCACTTTACCCACATGTTTTCTTAGACATGTAGATCCAAGAGGTCACCACAAGGCCTTTACAATACACTTTCTCAGCGAGGCCACACTCACTAAGATTTCCACTACTGTGGGATGTGACCATCCCTCTAGAAACCCCCTTGTTGTGGTTACAGACCAAACAGAGAGAGAGTATGGTAGTGGAGAGTTAGGTGAGTAAATGGCTTAGGGTTTCTCCCCATGGCCTGTGTTGTATATATACATCCATATGGGGAGTGCTTTTACAATTATACCCTTACATCTGAGTATTCCCCTCAGGGATACTCATGTCATTGTACATGTCCCATTTTGGGCCTTACATTCCTCTAACAGGCCTGCTGGGCTTAGGTGGGGACCACCCCTACAACAGGAGCCTCTCATGGTGAAGGGCTTCACGGGCCGAAGCCATATTGCCGAGCCCTTTGGCCCCCTCCGTCCCTGCGGCCTGTGAGCTTTTTCAACGTCGAAGTGTAGTGTTTGCCCTGTCGCGAAGGTATGGCGCCGGGAAGCTTGACGAAGCCTTCGGCATCTAGAGAGTCCTGCTGCGGTGGGGTCGCGGTTGCCGTCCGGGGCGAAGGTCAAAGTCGAGGTCGAGACCGAGGGCCGATGTCGACGTAGGGGGCGGAATCGGGGCCGAAGTCGCCTCCGATTTGGCGGGGTCGATGGTTGCCCGGACCGGGTTGGAGGTGTTGGCGAAGTCCGATGCGTCAGCATAGGTAGGCAGAGCGGGCCCCATGTTGCGACGTTCCTTCTTCTAGCCGTCCACGTGGCGAAATGTGCTTGGCGTGGCGCCGGTCTTGAAGCGTCGTGGCCGTACGATGCTGCGACGCTCCCCCGCCGGTTAGACTTCTCTCCCGCCGGCTGGGCTCCTGCCGGTTGGGCTTCTACCGGTTGGCTTCCTCTCTGATGGGGTATATATATCGTGCTGGTGCGGCATTGTACCTGCATTGTGCGCTTGGATAGATGATGCTCCCCTAAAATGGGCCTCTTCAGTGCATCCACATTCCATAGTGGGATTACGCGGCTTGGAGGATGTTGATGTACTAATGGAGGCCTGTTTTTCTTGGGAGTTTGGTTAGCATCTGTTATCGGTAGCCGATCGCGCTTCCTGCTTTCGTGTTGTGTTTCTGCATATAACGGCAAGTTTTGCCCTGTTCTCCTAGACAGGCGCACCTTCAGTCGGGTTTTCTGATCAAGCCCATCCGCGTTACTTTGAAAGGATGTTGATGCACTGAAGGTGCCCTGTTTATGAGAACAAGCCAAAACTTGGCGTGACGTGACCCCCGCCTGTACCATCTGTGGGGAATGCCGACGGACGAGTCCCTGCGCGAGTCCGCTCCTCGAAGCCGAAGTCGAGGTCGAAACCGTGGCCGCGTTGGTGGGGTATGCTCCGCCGTGAGTTCGTTGGGCGGCGGGGCCGAAGTTGGAACAGGGATCGACGTGACGCCAACGGTGTTCCCTGGGCGCGGGGTGAATGCGACCCCGCGGTAGTGCGCCTTAATGGCTCCAGGTATCGCGCCGACCCCTGGGCTGGCACGAACAGGCCGTTGTAGTCGCACGTGCTTGTCCACTCGGGGTGCACACGCGGTAGGCCATGGTTGGCGCGTCACGGGCTGTCAGCAGTCGCACGACCGCGGCCGTTTGCCCCTTCCCGAGAGGGGCGGGGTACGTGGCGTGGTGTTGTAGGCGTGCCGCGCGCTGGCTGTCCACCTTCCAACGCGCGTCCCGAGCTGCTAGCGGTTGTGCTTTTTGACGACCCTCGGTTGCCTTTGTCACGCAGATCTGTGGCTGTCCCCCGTACAGGGTGGCGAAGTCTTCGCCCTACGGTATCGGGGGCGAGGTTGCCTCCTGGGCGTAAGGCCGAAGCCGAGGTCGACGCCAAGGCCGGAGCCCGAATTGGTGTGGGGGGCTGAGGCGGGGCTGGAGCCACAACCGAAGTGGGGGATACATCGCACCCCAAACTCCGCCCCAGGTGGTCCAGTAGTGCGCTGCTGTCCTCCCGCGGGCGCGATCATGTGGCGGAGTGACATGTCTTAGTTGGAGCGGCTTTCGGTGCCTTCACAGCAGTGTCCCTTCGGGAAAGTGCGGCCAAAGTGGGGTGGGCGAAGACCCTGTTTGGACTATTGCGGTTGAAGGGTCCGAAGAACCACGCCGACACGTGTTGGAAGTCATGCCGGGTCGTGCAGCCTGCATTTATTCCCTGCGCTGACCGACACGCGGTGGGACGCTAGTGGCGCGTCGTGCGATGACAGGACTCTGTACGACCACGGTCATATGTGGGCTATGTGTGCCCCTGCAACGCTTCGGCTTCGCACGTGGGGAGGTGAGCGGTTGGCGTTCGCCGTTTGCGCTTACCGACGGTGGGAGGCGAGGGGTCTTTAAATACCCCCCGTGGTACTGTGCCTGCGCCTCCTCCATATGCTTTCTGGTTGTTCACGCCGCCTCCTATACTTGCTCGTCTTGCTCCTACGTTCGTTTTCGCCGTTGAGTACCCCGTGGACGCCAATGGCGACTTGCGACGAGCGCGCTCCGGTGGGCGGCTACACCATCCGCCGGCGGTCCTCGCCGCTTGAGGTGAAATACGCGCTCGAGGAGCGCGATCCGGCGGCGGCAGACAAGTGGTGGGCGGCGAAGAAGAGGGAAGGTCCGTACTCCGGCGACTTGGGCCGCACGCTCGTGACGGAGGACACGATCCGGTCACTGTTGCGCGAGGGGAGGCTATCGGACCGTCAAGCGGTGCGGCTGCCCGCTGATGATGAGACAGAGCCGCGCCCTGAGAAATCGGAGGCGATCGTCTTCGTCGCCTACTTCGACGCCCGACTTCGTATCCCGTCCGCAGCGATTGTTGGGGACGTGCTGCGGACCTTCAAGCTGGAGTTGTCACAACTGACTCCGAGCGCGGTGGCTCGCCTTGCCGTGTACAGCTGGGCCCTGTGCTCGGAAGCGTGTTGGCCCAGCGCCTCCTTGTTCGCATATTTGCACGAAGCCCGGTGCCAACCGAAGGACCGAAAGGACGGGGCGCTGTCGAAGTTTGGCAGTGTCAACTTCGTTCTGCGGGCAACGTGCGGAAAGCTCTTCCCCGCGAACTCGACACGAGGGAAATGGGAGTCCAACTGGACGAGGCGGTGGTTCTATCACCGTGTGGCGTGTGGTAGCGGCCTTGAGTGCACGGGCGGGCCGATTGCATTCAAGACCACACCCGGCCTAACACTTGACCAGGAAGACAGGCGAAGGGTGCGAAGACTTGTGGGGGTCACCGCCCGCTTCAATATGCGCGACCTCGCCGAGGAGTACATAATGTACGGTGCGGCGCCACTCGCCCGCGATTGGCGCTTCACGGCCGGGGGACGTCGGGACGACAATGTTCAACCGTTCGTTTGCTCGCTGCCCGTGCCGACTGGTCTTCGTAAGCCTCGACCGTGACCTCCCCTCCGTTCGTACGTCTTGCATCGTGTGTAATCGTGCTTTCGCCTCTCAGAATTCCGCCGAGGGCGCGGGCGCGCGCGCGCGCGTGTTCCTTGGGCCATACACCGCCAGAGAGCACGGGCAACGCACAGCTGCGACTGCGGAGGCGAGATTGGGGCAGATAAACCGCGTGTGCGAGGCCTTAGGGCTTCCCGTGCCAGAGCGCACCCCTTGTACGGCGATTGCCGCTGCACCTGCCGGCGCGGCGAGCCCGGAGTCGGATTCGGCGAAGTACACCGACTCAGACTTGGAGGGCGCGCACCGAGGCCGGCGCCCAGGCGTAGGCGCGCGCGGTTACCGGAGAGGGGTCTCGCCACCGCGGCGATCGCCGAGTGGAGGTGGTGTTGGCAGGCGGCACCGGTGCGAAGTCCCCGTCTGCGGCCCTGGCCGTGGCGGGGCTGCCATCCGCGGGAGTATGTGGAGCGCCATCTTCGCTAACAACGGCGGCCGAGGCGGAGGTGCCCCCTGCGGAGGTCGTGAGGACGAAGCCCCCGACCGCCGTCGTTGTAGCTGTGGAGACCCCTTCGGTGAATATTGTTGCCGCAGAGGCTCCTTTTGTAGCGGTTACCGAGGTGGGGCCTTCTCCTCAGGCAAAGCAGCCACGCCTGCGATCTCCCCTTCGGCGGACTTCGCGAGGGTTCGCCGTGGCGACCAGTGTTGGGAGCTTGTGGGACTCCGCGTCGAGCACCGAAGCTCCCCTACCCTGCACCCTCCCAGCCTCCCGGGCCGCAGTGGCGCAGGATCGGTTGACGCTGGGTCCCAACTCGGAGATCCCTCAGCCCCGTGGGCCAGCACCGTCCGTCAGGGCCGAAATCGGTACGGCCCCGCACGGGGCTAGGGAGGCATCCCAGCGAAGTCCCGCATCTGCCACCGAGGGTAGGCTAGGACAGCATGCCTTACTTTACTTTGAGTCTCGTACGACAAACTTATACTTCCTCTTGCAGCGGCACTTATCCCGGAGGAGGAGCCATGCTTTGAGCGTGGGGGTCCTGGCGCAGGCGACACAGATGCCGCGCGTCTGAGCCTGGCGGACTTCGTCCCTCCGTCAGATGCGCTGAGGGCATGGCGCGGGATTGTGGACGACGTACATCCGCCAAAGATCGGCGAGCGTTGCGCACCTATGGGTCGGCGCGCTTGGGACGATTGGAAGTGTCGGGAGTGAGGGTAAGCGTCTGTCCTTTAGGCCACTCGCAGCCATTTAACGCTTGCTAACCCCTCCGCTGCGCAGACACTCGTGCTGGCCCAGGCCCTACAAGCTGCTCACGCTCGCGAGCAAGGAGCGCTACAGAGTAGGCTGCAGGCCGCCGAAGAGGAGCTGGCGCCTTAGTCAAGGTAGACGCGCGAGCGCTCCGTTCCCTACCTTTCGAAGTGGTGGCAGCGGAGCTGACGCCTTAGACGAGGTAGGCGCGTGGGCGCCCGCCCCTACCCCAGTGGTAGCGCCGAGCCGGGCGCCGGCCGGCGTAGACGCGCGAGCGCCCGCCCCTACCTTCGGTGGTGGCGCGAGCCTGGCGCCCGATCGGCGACGCGGCGAACGCCCGCCCCTACCTTCAAGTGGTGACACGAGCTGGCGCTCGGTCGGCGACGCGCGCGCGCCCGCCCCTACCTTTGAATTGGTGGCGCGAGCCGCGCTCGTCGGTGCACGCGCAAGCGCCCGCCCCTACCTTCGAAGTGGTGGCGTGGAGCCGCGCCAATCGGCGAGACGCGCGAGCGCCACGCCCCTACCTTCGGTGGTGGCGCGAGCCGCGCGCGGTCGGCGTAGACGCGCGAGCGCTCCGCCCCTACCTTCAAGTGGTGGCAGCGGAGCTGGCGCCTAGTCGAAGTAGACGCGCGGGCTCACCGTGGAAGCCAGCCTCTAGTGCGTTCATGCTCCATGAGGCCCGCGTGAGGAGCACTTACGCATGTGCGGGAGCCTTCACGCATTGGTTATACGCCGTGGATTGCGCATAGAGAGCCCATGCGTGCGCGGGAACGCCCGCGTCTTGTTTATACTCCGTGGAGTGTGTGGGACAATCAACCACGCTTTGTTTATACTTAGCAGAGTACACATGGAGATAACCCCGTGCGTGCGCGGGAGCATCTGCGTCTTGTTTATGCTCAGTAGAGTGCGCAAGGACAACATCCTCGTCTTGTTGCGTGCGGAGGCGGACCTCGACGCTACGTCTTATTTATACTCCGTGGAGTGCGTGCGGAGGCGAACCTCGACGCTACGTCTTATTTAGAGTCCGTAGACTGGGCGCGGAGGCGAGCCTCCGCGCGTTGCGGGCGGTGAAGTTGCGTGCGGAGGCGGACCTCGACGCTACGTCTTATTTAGAGTCTGTGGACCTCTAACAGGCCTGCTGGGCTTAGGTAGGGGCCACCCCTACAACACCCCTCTTATGCCGTCATGCCAAAGACCCGTCCCTTTGCACATGTTCACACTAATTGCGCAACCCACACTAGGCCGATGCAAATTAGTTAGCCAGGTCATAGCCATTATAAACTTGTGATTGTGCTGTTTTACATTGGGAAGTCGTACAAGATTCAGTCCTTAGAGTTATCTTGGTGATTTTACCACACTCCATACATTCTCGTACTTTCAACAACACCAGCCCCTCTTACCAGCTACCTAGATATTCCAGCAAATTGGGGGTTTTGGGAGCATAAAATAATCATGTTACAATATACCAACCACTTTCTACCAATGACTGCTCAAACCAAGTTTTCATATTTGAAATGATGCAAAGGCAAATTAATGCCCCAAGTATCTAAGCAAGACTAGCATGGTGCTTTAGATATGGCTTATTACTAGTATATTTACCATTAATTTTAGAGTGACAAGGTTTTGTGTCTAAAGTCAAGGAGTGGGATATAATTAAGCAACGACAACACTGGGGCTATGCGCACGAAGGGAAGAGGAAAGCTAAGTGATGCTAATGGTGGTGGTATAGGGACCTAGGGTCATCAAAATAGGAGGACGGTGTGGTTTTGTGGTGGTGCGAGCTATGACTACGACGTTAGTAGCAAAACCTACTACTCTGAACTAAAACAAGTAATCACTAGCATCAGGAGTTCACCAAGAGCACTACAATGAGGTCGGTGATGGCGGAGAGGATATGGAGTGGTGGGACGATGGTTAACAAAGGTGGCGATGACAGTGTCAATAGCGATGAAGCTTGAGATGATGATGAGCTAAAAAAGAAACACATGTCGAGGCCCAGTGAGTAAGAGGATGCTAAAAATAACCATGATGAGGCTCCGGACTCATTAGAGAGGAAACTGTCAGGGGACGAAGGTGGCGACAACAATGATTTCATGGTGACAGCTCACCATGGCTCAAACTAATAGAAACTGAGCATCCGGTGAGATTCAGTGAGGCAAGGTGATGCTAAAGGAGCAGAAGATGAGCGAATAAGCTCACTAGAATAAGGGAAAGGTGACATCAATAGCGGCAGCTAGAGATGAAGAAGACGATGTGGATCTAGAGCTATGTTGCAAGAGAGGTGAAATCGAGTGAGGGTTTTGGAAGAGCAAACCAAATGTCACAAAACAACATGGACGTTGAGACTGGAGCTCACCAAAGAGAGCAAATGGCATAGTAGATCATGCGTACTAGAGCCAAGCACGATGATGGTGCTTTAGGTGAACCAGCGAGAGAAGCTTGTGGGAGATGGGCAACATGGAATCGACGTGGAGTAGAAAGGGAGTGATGTGCTTATGTAGGGTTAAAAGGGTGAGACGAGGGTGCTAGGCATGTGCATTTCTCATGGCTGAATAGAACTCACGAGAACAATGGCCTCTACTGTCTCTCCCATGCCAACGATCGTTGGAAGAGGATGGAGGTGACAAAGCAGCATTGTGCAAAGCGGTCGAGGCGCCGTCGACCTTTGCAGCGCACGTACGCGATTGTAGCAACTACAATGCCTAGGAGTTCAGTTCTAATGGCGATGGTGCAAGGTGGGTGACAACCTTTGGTAGGTGGGTCTTAGGCCACACATTAGTAAAACCGGGAAAAGGCGATGGAGAGGAGGTGTATTTGGCGGAAGACGCCTTTGCACGAGGGAGGTGGAAAGGAGACGACTCGGCTAAAGGATGGTGCGTGGGCCATTTCTAGGACAAAACATCAACGGGCTAGGATACGGCTAAAGAAAATGGCCCGCCAATGATTTTCTAATTTTTAGATCTTTTTCAAATTAATTTAATTCTAGAAATCACATTTAAGCTCAAAATAATAACAAAATTGGTTAAACAATTATGACATTTTTTTGGAGAGGTACTTTAGATTATGTAGAAATTGAATAAATTATTTCTAGATTTTTATCAAAAAATTTTAATTTGTAAAATGCCTTTCAGTAGGTCAAATTTAGGAAAAACCCTTAATTAAAGGCCAATTTTTTTTTAAAAAAAGTACAAAATTAAGACATGAGGTTTTGAACATAAATACATGATATTTGGAGATTTGGGATGTTACAGAATAGCCAAAGACTACCCAACAAGCCTTATAGCAAGCAAGTTGTGCCATTGGATTAGAACATGTGTTTGAATACCCACTCTGTGGTGACAATGTTAACACTCAGTGGGGTGAGGGACATGGGGCCAAGTGTTGTTAATGACAAGAGCCTAGACCTCCTATGTCACTGTTTGTAATTAGTGAGATCGACTAAGGCACCACGATAGGACCTAGGAATGGGACAGATGGGCATGGAGGTGATAGAGAGTTGAGGTGATCCACAGGCATGCTGTGACATCCAAAAACTTATTTTAATTTATTGGATTTTTTTGGAATTTAATTTTCCTCTTTTTAATTTGGCCTAGAGTAAAGTCTAATAAAATTTATGTGAATTTGTGGTCAAATTAAGTTTATTTTATATTTGTTGCATTCCTTGCATTTCTAGAATTTTTAGGAATTTTTGGGATTTATTTGGATTTATTTGCTATTTTCTAGACTTTTATTCTATTTTCAGGTGTTTCTGAAAATCAAAAACAAAAATTAAAAACGCCCGCCATCTGCCAGGCTAACGCCCACTCTCATTGTCGGCCACCTCCATCCACCCTCGGTTTCTGCACCAAGGTGAAAATCACTCCCCTTGCTCCCCTCTTCATTTTGCACCGCTCCCCAGCCCTCACCGGGGTGCCACGTCTGTGCACCGAGCCCATGTGGCAGCCATGTGATGCCACATGGTGCTCCACCTCAGCGCCTATCGGCCACATGGAAGCCATGTCGCGCTCCACCAGCACGCGCGCCCATGTGGCCACCACGTTGCATGCCAACTAATGGCACGGGTCCACGTGGACACCATGTGGCACCACGTGGCATGCCACATCAACACCGAGCCATCCCCAATCCACGTCAGTGCCACGTGTTAGCTAGGTGGCAGCCACGTAAGCAAAAAGTGCGATGTCAGTAGCCACATTGATGCGGATCCACTAGCAAGCTAGCTGAACCCCGTTGCTTTGGCCCTGATCTTTCACGATACGCCTTGTTGGATGCCCTCTCCAAGATAAGCCTTCTCCCACGCACACCGCAGCACGTGAACAAAGGGTAGAGAAACCGAAGTTTCAGCGAGTAGAATCCAACACCACAATTGGATTCAACACACCAAGAGCAATTCCTCGATGGAAATCTCAAGAACACGCCAACAATGGCCACCAAACCATGGTGATTTTCTGGTTTCTATTTCTCAAATCCAAGTCTAAGTTACAATGGGGCTAAGGCCCTGGCCTTATATTGGTGCACAATAAACGGCCTTGATTACAACTCACGCACTACTTGGCCTAAGGCGAAACAAACTCCAATACGAACTAAAAGGAAATACCTAAACTGCTACCTCTGGATTCTCTCTTAATTTGCGATCTGACTATGAGGATTTTGTGGCTGGCACCTTGTCTATTATGTGGGGCTTCAAAATAGCTTTCCAACGAGTCCAAGAACGCCCAAATCGGACTCCGTTTGTGAAAGTTATGGACGTTTTAGTATCGATCTTGCCAGCTGTCCCAATCCGAGTCCGAATCGGTTTCAAATCTTTATATGTTTTGTTTTCTGGTTCAAGGGCTTCCAAATCCGTTTGGAACCTGAAAAGGAATCCTTCTCAATCTTTAGAAAGTCATGGTGTGGTCGTATTTTACCCTTACTTGCATTGCAATACTCGAACTCTTTATGTTTTGCAAGTCTCGCGCGTCTCTCCGGACAGCTCGTGCAGCATCCAATGAAATTGCCAAAACTTTGTGTAGGAAGCTCCAAATCAAGTGCCGTTTGATTCGTTGGAAAATAGACTTCATTAGCTTTCCAAATATGTTTTTTGTGCACATTAGAAACCTCAGAATTGGTATTCAAAGCTTCTTGAACATTGTGCACAGAACTGCAAGCACTAACCAAAGTTGTAGTGCTACTTGGTGCCACATCATCCTCCCCTCCTTGAAGCAAAGCCGTCCTCGGCTTTGGGGTAATCTTGGGAGCTTGCTTCTTCTTGGCTGTAATTTCTTCATCAACATGAATAGCACTCTCCAATTTTGGTTTCAACACATGCTTCTTTCCCTCATGTACAAATGTATACGTGTTGGACCGGCCCTCGTGCGTAGCATTGCGATCATATTGCCACGGTCTTCCCAACAATAACCCACATGCATCCATTGGAACTACGTCGCAATCCACCTTGTCAACATAGTCACCAACAACAAACGGAACACGCACCTTGTGAGTTATCTTTAGCCTTCCGGAGTTGTGTAGTCACTCCACATGATGTGGTTGAGGATGCCTCCACGTGGACAGCCCTAAAGCGTACACCAAATCTTTGCTAATCACATTGGTATAACTTCCACCATCTATGATCAACTTGCATGCTTTATCTTTGATTTTGCACTCCGCTTGAAAAACACTCCACCGCTGTCCTTTTGTTTCAGTTTCTTTACTTTGCACCTTTCGGACCAAAAGATTAACACCATTCAACTCTGGATAACAATAGGCAACATCTTCCTTGGAATCATCGGATTTTTCACTTTCAGAATCACTACTAGAACTTGTTGAAGCATAGCCGTCTTTATTGAGAAGCACTCTTCGTTGATTTGGACAATCACGCATCATATGACCTCTTCCCTTGCACTTGAAACACTCAATTTCTCTAGCACGAGCATTAGAAGGCAAACTAGAATCAGTTTTAGTTGCTTCTTTACCTCTATTGCTTGCCTCCCTTGAAAGAGCCCCATTTGAACGGCTTGGTGTCGCCACCTTGGAGTGTGAACCGACATCATCGCCTTGCTGTGATGGACGCTTCCATGGGTTTGTTTAAGTGTTGGCATGTCCACCCTTAGTTTGTTTGCGCTTCAATTGTTGTTCAGCACGTTCGGCTTGATGCACCAAGTCTTGAATGTTGTAGTAATGGACCATCTCCACCCTATCTTGCACATCCTCATTCAACCCATTAAAGAAACGTGCCATAGTAGCCTCATCATGCTCCTCTGTCCCTGTACGGATCATCAACATCTCCATCTCTTTATAATATTTATCAACACTAGAATTACCTTGACGTAGTTGTTGTAGCCGGTTGTACAAGGTCCTCGTGTAGTGTGCTGGGACAAAACGTCGCCTCAAAATATTCTTCAGTTGTGCCCAAGTATCTGGACGAGCTCCTACGCGACACAATTGGTTCCACCAAACAAGAGCATATCCGGTGAACTCAATTGTCGCCAAACGGATCTTCTTATCCTCAGTATAGTGATGGGTGTCAAAAATTTGTTCGACACGCATCTCCCAATCTAAGTAGTCCTCCGGTTCAGCTTTACCATTAAATGATGGGATAGAAATTTTTATCCGCCCAATTCCATCATCCACGGCAACACGCTGAGCAAACCCAACACCATCATGCATACCTCCACCATGGGCAGCACCTCTGCCACGCATGTCCCTACCACGGTCAGCACCACGGTAGTCCTGAGCATGGCGTGGTTGTGGAGCAAAGCCCGCTGCACCATCAAAGACCTCCTCATGTTCGTCGCCTTCATATGGTGCACGTCGTTCGGGATATTGAGGTCCCCGTTCAGCATGCTGAAATTGTGGTGGCTGGTTGCGTAGCGCCTCCGTCAAAGCATCAATTCGCGCCCCCAAATCATCAACCTTGCCTTCAAGCTTCCGGTGACAACTTAAGAAGTAGTCACGTGTCGCTTCAAATCCAATTCGTACCTCGAGCGGCAAAGACGCTGCATATTGGGGCACCTCCCCGATTGGATCGGCATGATTATGTCGCGTCTTGCCATCTTCAATCTTCATAGAACCCGCCATCAAGAAAAAAATTCAGCAACTTCGTACCGTGATCAACCACGCTCTGATACCAAGATGATGCGGATCCACTAGCAAGCTAGCTGAACCCCGTTGCTTTGGCCCTGATCTTTCACGATACGCCTTGTTGGATGCCCTCTCCAAGATAAGCCTTCTCCCACGCACACCGCAGCACGTGAACAAAGGGTAGAGAAACCGAAGTTTCAGCGAGTAGAATCCAACACCACAATTGGATTCAACACACCAAGAGCAATTCCTCGATGGAAATCTCAAGAACACGCCAACAATGGCCACCAAACCATGGTGATTTTCTGGTTTCTATTTCTCAAATCCAAGTCTAAGTTACAATGGGGCTAAGGCCCTGGCCTTATATTGGTGCACAATAAACGGCCTTGATTACAACTCACGCACTACTTGGCCTAAGGCCGAAACAAACTCCAATACGAACTAAAAAGGAAATACCTAAACTGCTACCTCTGGATTCTCTCTTAATTTGCGATCTGACTATGAGGATTTTGTGGCTGGCACCTTGTCTATTATGTGGGGCTTCAAAATAGCTTTCCAACGAGTCCAAGAACGCCCAAATCGGACTCCGTTTGTGAAAGTTATGGACGTTTTAGTATCGATCTTGCCAGCTGTCCCAATCCGAGTCCGAATCGGTTTCAAATCTTTATATGTTTTGTTTTCTGGTTCAAGGGGCTTCCAAATCCGTTTGGAACCTGAAAAGGAATCCTTCTCAATCTTTAGAAAGTCATGGTGTGGTCGTATTTTACCCTTACTTGCATTGCAATACTCGAACTCTTTATGTTTTGCAAGTCTCGCGCGTCTCTCCGGACAGCTCGTGCAGCATCCAATGAAATTGCCAAAACTTTGTGTAGGAAGCTCCAAATCAAGTGCCGTTTGATTCGTTGGAAAATAGACTTCATTAGCTTTCCAAATATGTTTTTTGTGCACATTAGAAACCTCAGAATTGGTATTCAAAGCTTCTTGAACATTGTGCACAGAACTGCAAGCACTAACCAAAGTTGTAGTGCTACTTGGTGCCACATCACACATGTAGGGTTGACATCAGTACGACACCATAAATCCAGTTTTCCTTTATAAAATTAATTCGGCCCAATCCTAAATTCCTTGCTAACATCATAATTTCTATTTTCCATGTGAAAATAATTCCAGAAATTCTTTTTATTCAATTACTTTAGGATTTAAACTTCTAGAAACCTATTGATGAGGACGTGACCCCTATGGATACAACCATATTTGTTATACTTGCTATTCCAATTATAAGAGCTCGTACACTTCACTTAAATTATCAGGTGAGCTCGTTTTAGTGCCTTTATGTTATATAAACTATATGATGCTACCTAATGATGAAAAAATATATATTTTTGTAGCACCACATCACTTTTGGACCAATTCAAGCAAGAGTTCAAGTTGGAAACATTTTAGAATCCAATTCGGTCTCCAGATCAATTTAGATTCAGCTTGACAGGTTCAACTTCAAATGTGCATAACTTTCACATACGGAGTCCGTTTGAGGTACATGAGTACTCGATGGAAAGCTTATCTCGTCCTCTTTCTAATGGACCTAGCATCACCAATAAATTCCTCCTATACACATCACACTTATTAAAAGAAGTTATTATATGACCTGTTTGGGCCAAATTGAGTCTTGTAATGCTTGAGCGCAAGGGGAAGGCGCCCCCTTGGCCCGTACTATTTGCGGCCATACTGTTCACATGAGCAGTACTATGAATAGTACCACCCCCTTATTTCTTAGTTTTGTACGGCTTTCCCTCCCCTATTTAAAGAGGCCGCTCCCCTTTTGTTTTTTGGATTTCGTTTATGTTTACTTTGCCTTCCTTGCAACTTGCATCTTCTGCGTGTGTCGACTAGACTATCCGGTCAAGATCCTTACTTAGAATCCCATCTCATCAATAATTTATAAATATTTGCAATTTCAGATTGCTTGTTATCTTATTCTTGTGTGTTCTTCGGTTGCATGGAGGAATAGTTCTTCATGGTCAGGTCAACCATGTTCTTGGTATGGTTGATAATGTCATGAGTGTGGTGTAGCGATTGTAGGATGGACTTGATCATTTTGGTCAAGTAGCCTCATCGTCAACGTCATATCAAATAATCGTAGTTATCATCCTATCGGAAGATCGGGACCCCATTGCCTCATCAGGTGGTATTAGAGCCAGGTTTACTGGTAGGATTTCTTGTATTCCTAGTTAGCAGGTTATTTTTTATTTCCCATATTCTAGAAAATTTGCCCTACAAAAAGAAGTAATTTTTGCTATCCAAACCCGGTTTGTGCCTTTCAATCTTTTAGTTTCGGTTTGATAATTGAATTTACGAATATTTTAGCTTTGTCTAGTTGCTGGTCATATCTTTGGTCCCATAAAACTCCAAAAAAATCCCATGTCCAAAATCATCAAGAACACAACAAACCCTAATTCCCAATTTCGGCCACAAGACTCCCTCTTCTACTGCCGCCACAAAAAATATCATATCTTTTGATTCTGTGATACTTTTTGAGTGAGACCACCACCATTAGATTCGCAACTTCATTATCCATTTATCTGTAAAATTTCATGTCATTCCAGTATGGCAGTTAAGAGATATTTGTGGTGAAATTTAACCTAAATTTCTGGTTTAAATTTGCAACATTTTGCACTTGTAATTTTTGTGCGATTTTTTTGTCAGTTTCCAGAAAGTCGGCCCCAAAAGAAAATTTATAGAAAAAGCCGTCAGGAAATGAAGAAAAAATGAATAATTAAAAATAGGCGACTGAAAAAATTTACGGCTGAAATACCAACATCCTATCCAGTGGACAGAAATCTGTAGTTCTCAGATTTGGGTCAATCCTTGTGTTTTTTTATTCCAGATTGCATTTTATTAAATTGTCTTGTGTATACCCACTGCTATACATTGTTATACACTTGTTTTAGCCTTCTTCCATCCTTGGTTGATCAGCAACATAGGCTAAGAGCTAGATACAAACTATAATTCAATTTTGTGCAGTTTCTGAAATTAACTGATTGTTCTCCATTGCTACATATCTAGCTTTCCAAGCTACACATTCTACTAACCAAGCAAATCACGTTGAACTGCCCCCTTGCAATCGCTTTACTCATCACTTGAGTCAAGTTTATCACGAACTAGCCACTGGTTGCACCATTTGTTTATATTGGTAAGAACTTGCCAGAGCTTGATAAGAGCTTAAGTGTGAGCAATTTTGAGCCTGCAGATCCTAATAGTTGATAGGAACATATACTTGTGATTTATTTTCTTGTTTTCTACTAACTATGATAGGTTCACGGGATGATTTCCAGCTAGATCCACATCATCTTCAAGCCATTAAACGGGAGTGCAAGAAAGTCCACAAGGAAGATGCACGCTTCAGACAAGATCATCCACCACGAGAGGTATATGATCGTGACAGTACTTCTAGTAAAACTGAACTCACTATGCTATCCTTTGCTGGTAAATTTGATCCTGATGCCTATGTTGACTGGGAGATAGCTTTAGTCAACAAATTTGAATGTTATGAATGGTCTGATAGGCAAAAGATTAGAGCTGCCACTAATGTTTTTGTTAAAGATGCAAAACTTGGTGGAAGTACTTAACTAGACATGGAAGAGTGCCTTAAACGTGGCATGCATTAAAGAAACTTTTGAAGATCAATTTGTTCCTAAATATCATGCTAATTATTTGCTAGCTAGATTGCAACGTTTAGAATAATGAAGTAGAACTATAAGGGAATATTATCATGAATTAAAACTTATTTATTACGTTGTGGCTTATAGGAACATGCTGAAGTTACAGAGAATAGGTTCTTACGTGGGCTTAATAAAGAAATTCAGGACCTTCTTATTCACAAAGAATATAATCTTCTCCCTCATTTGTTTATACTTACTTGTAAGGTTGAAAGTCAGATTGATGAGAAATTGAGAGCGCTTGATGATAAGAAACATGAGAACAACCCATGTTTGTGCCTTCTTCTATGACTAACAACTTACAGGTAGTTGAGAACTATGTTGAAGAGGAGCATGAGCTGATTAAACCATTGACTCCGTTGGTTGAGAACAAAAATGAGGAGATGGATGCAGCTATATCATCTAAGGAGAGCAAAAAAAAGGTAAAGAACATGGTGCTATCATCACTCACAGTGACTATGCTTGTGAAGAACTACAATTATCCATTGTTCATGCTATTTTAGAGCAAAACTTAGTGAAAAATGATTTTGACACGCACATGTTTTAATTAGAGAATTTAGACTGCATAGATTTGAGTGCACCATGTCACAAAATAAATAAATTTCCTGTTGTTTTGAGTGATTCATATGATGAATTAATCGCATACAATGATCATGTGACTTTGGTTAGATATAAAGAAGTTTTGACTACAATTTCTTCTACTAATTTGTTATGTTACATCATGTTGAATCTACTTATGAAATTGTCATATGCTATGGAGAAAGTTTCTGAACTCGCATATTCGAAATTCTTGTTTAGTGCCTGCATCCCTGGGTATAAGTTTAATTTAAATGGAGATTATGGTGTTGAAAATCAATTTCTTGTATATCGAATATGCATAACTTGTGATCACATGGATGAATTGAAGCTTGTTGTTTTAGACAATACTTCTTATGTGCTTAATCTTGTTCAATATGAGAAGGAAGTAAAATTTAGTACTCATTCTGTAACACCCCAGGACCCATATTACCCTGGGATGCCACTAAAACCACTCCACAACTAACTAAATTACAAGATAAAATAATCTGGCAACAATTCCTATAACAAGATAAGATAAGCGGAAGCATAATCAACTAAGGAAAAATAGGATAGTGACAACAATTCAATATTTAAAACAACCTCCAACATTTTAACCTAAAACATAGTTCACAAATCTAACATTATTAAGTTAATGTAAACAAAGCTAGGCAAAGGTCTAGAATCCCTTTGTCTTTATTGCAGCATAAATCTATGATCCAAGTGCATTAAGGTGGTGCCGCTCTACCCTTCCCATGCATGCTCAATGATCACTGTAGGGGAAAACAAGGGTGAGATAAAATCTCAAGCAAGCAAACTGCTTAATGTGCTAATTAAACTACAACAGTTTAATCATAAACATTTAATTTCCACAATGACCACGTTTATATCCTCAACCTCAAATCACCACCAACAACGGCAAATAAATCTTGTTTGACTACTTTAAAACCTCAACCGCTATCACTACCAAAGACAATAAAACATATGTATGTTTTACTTCACTACTTTATTGTTTCTCACATCCACAACTGCTATCAACAATTACTACAAGAGAAAAGAATCTCATGCTACAATCACAACCCCCACCAAACCACAAGGGACGAACCCCATTCCATGACCACATCCACATTCCTCATACCACAAGTAGTTCACATGAGCCAATTCTACATTACAACTATGAAGTTGTACACTCAACATTACAACTATTAAGTTGTATATTCCACATTACAACTATGAAGTTGTACATTCCACATTACAACTATGAAGTTGTATTTGCCTACAAAATAACTTCACCACAATACATTGCATAGGTATGCAAATGATCTTTCCACAATGTAATGCATATGAATGCGTATGCTCCACAGCACCCTTACCCAACAAGGTAAGAGTGTGCATCAGACACGGCAATATACGATGTCAGACTGTGCGATCGCATGCTAAGTGCAGCGACATCCACATATGCAAATGTTATGATATGATATGAATGATATGATATTCATAAACCACATGAATTCCAACCACAAAGAAGCATCAACATGCTCACAACATATCCACAACCACATATCCACCACATATTTGTTTTCATATTCCGTATTAGCACACTAAACAAATTTCCACATGATTACGAGCAATTTATCCAAACATATCAATTGATCAATAATTGCTACCATCACAACCACAAGTATTCACTAAGAATACTACCACTTAGACCACAATATACTCGTAAAGTTCTCTACCCCACAACTATATTGATTCATCAAGATCAATTCCGCATATCCACAATTAAACCATCAAGATCATAAACAATTGAATTCTTAAAAATATTAGCATCTGGTCCACATTAAGGAAGCATGTAATAATGACATAGCACCTCAATTTAAGAGAATTAATTAATGCGAATGTAGAATAATTAACGAGTTAAACAGTAGCACATCCGCTACGTTTACTTGCCTCTACCGTTGAAGCGAAGCAAATCACGTGCGTTTAGGAGCAAAACCACCTGTCCAAAAGGTACCTCTCAGCACAAAACAACAGCAAGGAAAACACGTCTTAAGAAGTAAAGACGTCGCTAGAACCCCGAACCCACACATCAACCTCTACGCTTAACGATTCTCCAATCTACCTACTGCAGCAGCGCTGCTTAATATTTTCGTATCTTTAACAATACTAAGCCAATATAGTAAATGATATATATCTGGATTCCTTACTTAAATGCCTTCATTTTTCATGTAGATCACATATTTTTATTTTGATCATAACTAGATGTAACTTAATGCACAAAACAGAGGAAATTCTCTGTTCTGGCAATCTGGACAGCAATAATCTAACGCGTCCCAACCACAATACAAGGATCCAAAATTGTTATTTTCATACAAAAGTTAGATTACTGAATCCCCTACATTTTTCTCAATACCCACAAAAATCATAAAAATCATCTACTACCCCTAAATCACAATTGAACAGCAATATGTCCCAATCTGCACTCCTGACAGACAGCGGTGTTCCCGACCCTGTTACGCCCAGATCCCGTGGCCAAAAATTCTTAAAACAATATAGGAGATGGGTCTCGAAGTCCTCTACAATTTTCCTTTTGGGAAGATCTGCAGAAAAAATCGTTTGATAGGTCTAAACTATGTAAACAGATGCGCTGCGCGAATCGATCTCCAGACAGACAGCAGAAAACCTTAATTGGGTAAACAATATGCTAATCTCCTTCTAATTCCGTGCCATGAACCCTAATTACTCTAAAAACAGAGGGGTTTGGGATTAGGAAAAATTACCTAGAGGATCCCTTGGGATCACCCCTCTTCTTCTCCTCCTTCTCTTCCCTTTCTTCTTCTTCCTTCTCTTTCTCCTTTGCTCCCATGGACAGCAGCTGTGTGGGGGAGGTGGGGGAGCCAACCAGGGAGGGGGGGTGCGGCCAGGAGGGTGGGAAAGGGGGGTGGCGGCTAGGGGGAGGAGGGGAAGTGGCTAGGGTTTTAGGGAGGGAAAGGGGAGGGTGCGGCCACCCCTTGGGCCTTTGTCCCAAGGCGGTCGGCCCACTCTCCAGGCAGCCCACTCAGAGTTTTTTATTTATTATTTTATTCATTTTATACTATTCCACAATTTTTTTATTTTTCCCTTCCCGCGATTTACCGAAAAACCGGCGACTCCGCAATTACGTTAAAAAAACCTACGCCGTAACGACGATCAAGATATTACATTCTCCCCACCTAAAAAGGATTCGTCCTCGAATCTAACTCCACAACCCACGAGACAAAAGAATAATCAAGGAAAGAACAACCAAAGGATAGAGCATCCCAAGGATAGAACATCTCAAGGGAACAACAACTACGGGTTCTAACCCGCCTCGAAGGACTCGGGTCCTTCTTCTACATTTGAACTTCAAGCTCCCACGTCACCTCCCGCTCGGACTGATTCGTTAAGAGGGCCTCCACATACCTGGTAGCCCTCTTCCTCATGACCAACTCCGACGAGTCCACAACACGCGCCGGTCAACGCGGAGCACCCGTAACTTTTCTGTCGGCTTTGAGCGGCCAACAGATCCTGCCGTTCTCGTAAAATCCCCCGCCACAACTATCAAGCCACTATCTAATACCATCCTCCTTCTTAAAACATTTTCCTCTATATATTACGATTGGGATAATACATTATACCCCCTTTTCAGATTTCGTCCTCAGATTCCACTCATAACATTTTACTCGAAGCACAAACAACAACTTTTACAAATGGAACCCAACCAAAAGAAGAATAAAGGATTCTCAAGCAGCACACTAGCCACCAGCTTTCCCTCAAAGGACCACGATCCAAATCAAAGAATTCACCACAAAATCTTTTACACTCTCCAAATGGACATTTGGAGAATCCACACTACATAAGCCAAGAGTGAAAATCACTCGACAGACCAAAACAATCATTTTCTTTTCCTAACTGGAACAGACTACGCCTCAACATAAAATAACTCAATTTGCAGATGACATCTGCCATAAACACACAGTTTAAACAAGAATCAAGAGAGCATATTACTGCTCGAGGTATCATCAATTTCCCAATCCATTCCCTTTGAAAATTTAACTTTCTTGAACCAAGGATTTCCAAATCATCACCCAACACTCCAACTTGTTTATCTTAAGTTGGCAACTTCGACAATGCGCTTAAACTGAGTACATCATCCACACCCTTGCAGAGAAACTCTATTGTCTTCACAAAATACATTCTAGCCAAGACCTTGACCAATAGAATTACTTTGACAGATAATTCCTAAAACACCTCAATCCCTTAAGGATAACAAGTCGAAATTCATATCACACCCACACATACTCACCAAAATCAATTGCACGACCACACCAACTAGTTGCCATAAACCTCTTAAAGGACTTTGCAACCCAAATTAATTACCCCTTTCTTAGAAGAGGCAAACAAAAGAAGTAAATTCCAGCACAAAGGAAGATGTTACCATCTGCAATAGACACAAGACCAAGAGAAATAGCAATGATCTTGGACAACAAAAGATAAGATCACAGTTGAAGGCACATGCCCCTCAAGAAGAAAATATTAAATCTCAACCAATAAGAATACAGTATTACCATTTAAGCTCAGAAACTCTTATGCGGCGAAAATAAGAAGTCAAGCACACCTCAAAGAGTTGCACAACTTGACTTCAACCTCCAATACTTTTACCGCACTCTTTCTTTTAACAAAGAGGACAACTTTCTTTGATTACGGTATTACCTTGACAATTCCAGCAAAAGACATTTGAAGACCACAACACATTAATCCATTAAGAACTAATAAAAGCTCTCAACGCGTCACTTTGCTCAAAACAATTTCAGCTGCCACATAAGTCATGAGATCCAAAAGATCGCGTACGCAAATATCAAAGCTTTTGATTTAAATAGTATCATGGAAGTTATCAAATTCTTTTATTTATAGAACATTCAACATTATCATCACAACTACATACTAACCATCATACTAACATCAGAATAATACCTTCTTAACAAGCATCATCATATCCTCAAATCCCTTCATAAACTTTTCCAAAAGAAACACAAGAAATCACTTCATCATGTTTCTATTATCTAAATAAGATTGCAACTACTTAATCTAGAGAAAGCCTAGTGCACAAGCCACAATATTGAAACAAAACTCTTTTAACAAGCTAGTACTAGAACATGACAATCTCGAAAACAGTTATGAGCATAGATTCAACATTTCTCCTTATGTTCAGCAATTAGAACGAAATATCTTCTAACTTCAATATTATAAGCTCTATAAGACAAGGTTTCACAAGTCAATACATCAACCTTCCTCTATTTCTTTATACATATTTCAACAATTTAGCACGGTGAAAGATAGATGAATCTAGCAATTGTTCATGCTCATAAAGTATCTAAATAAAGGACAGATTAAAGGTTAATATTACCAAGGAAATATTGCAACACCTCCTTACTTAATCATTCCAAACGGTCAGATTAATTACTAAAGACAGAAATAATTCAATTTATCCAACAGGATAGACATTTAAACAATCATAATAATCATTCCACTTCTTTTTGCACACTCCTCAATAACTCCATGAGTTCCAATCATATATAAACAAATTCTTAATCACAGTTCTTCCAGAAACTATTACAAGGCGATATCAAATTAATCAACTACACTTCCGAGGAGGCTAGTTGAAATTAATTATGCACCACACTAACATCTCAACTTGATAATTCATACCTTATGAATTATTTTATACGATTACCACCTTCTACTTAAGCATAACAAAACACCACAAAGGGTTTTAACACTCTCTTTCAAAAAGGAGAGGAATTAAACTTCAACACTCAAAATAATCTAAAAGAAATACGTAGATCCAAGGCTTTAACATATTAATGAGTTTGCAACACAAAACTTTCATTGATAAAAATACCAAGCGAACCAATGAGTCATGATTCACAACAAGACAAAACTCCTACGAAGGGACTATCCTTGCAAATCAACAATGTGCACAAGTAGCAAAAGTGTCTCAATAGTCCGAAAAAATAATAATTGCTTCAAAAAAACAGGTAGAGACCAATTGCAAAACCTCAACTGCAATGAACCGCTATCTCAAGAGAAATTCATTAACCACAATAGGCAAAGAATTGGCCAACATCAACATCAATTGATCAATAATTGCTACCATCACAACCATAAGTATTCACTAAGAATACTACCACTTAGACCACAATATACTCGTAAAGTTCTCTACCCCACAACTATATTGATTCATCAAGATCAATACCGCATATCCACAATTAAACCATCAAGATCATAAACAATTGAATTCTTAAAAATATTACCATCTGGTCCACATTAAGGAAGCATGTAACAATGACATAGCACCTCAATTTAAGAGAATTAATTAATGTGAATGTAGAATAATTAACGAGTTAAACAGTAGCACATCCGCTACGTTTACTTGCCTCTACCGTTGAAGCGAAGTAAATCACGTGCGTTTAGGAGAAAAACCACCTGTCCAAAAGGTACCTCTCAGCACAAAACAACAGCAAGGAAAACGCGTCTTAAGAAGTAAAGACGTCACTAGAACCCCGAACCCACACATCAACCTCTACGCTTAACGATTCTCCAATCTACCTACTGCAGCAGTGCTGCTTAATACTTTCGTATCTTTAACAATACTAAGCCAATATAGCAAATGATATATATCTGGATTCCTTACTTAAATGCCTTCATTTTTCATGTAGATCACATATTTTTATTTTGATCACAGCTAGATGTAACTTAATGCACAAAACAGAGGAAATTCTCTGTTCTGGCAATCTGGACAGCAATAATCTAACGCGTCCCCACCACAATACAAGGATCCAAAAATTGTGATTTTTATACAGAAGTCAGACTATTGAATCCCCTATATTGTTCTCAATTGCAACAAAAATCATAAAAATCATCTACTACCCCTAAATCACAATTGAACAGCAATCTGTCCCAATCTGCACTCCTGACAGACAGTGGTGTTCCCGACCCTGTTACACCCAGATACCATCGCCAAAAATTCTGAAAACAATACAGGAGATGGGTCTTGAAGTCTTCTACAATTTTCCTTTTGGAAAGATCCGCAGGAAAAATCGTTTGATAGGTCTAAACTGCGCAAACAGACGCGCTGCGCGAATCGATCTCCAGACAGACAGCAGAAAACCTTAATCGGGTAAACAATCTGCTTATCCCCTTCTAATTCCGTGCCATGAACCCTAATTACTCTAAAAATAGAGGGGTTTGGGATTAGGAAAAATTACCTAGAGGATCCCTTGGGATCACCCCTCTTCTTTCCTCCTCTTATTCCTTCTCTTCCCTTTCTTCTTCTTCCTTCTCTTTCTCCTTTGCTCCCATGGACAGCAGCTGTGTGGGGGAGGTGGGGGTGCCAACCAGGGAGGGGGTGCGGCCAGGAGGGTGGGAAAGGGGGGTGGTGGCGCCAACCAGGGAGGGGGTGCGGCCAGGAGGGTGGGAAAGGGGGGTGGTGGCTAGAGGGAGGAGGGGGAAGTGGCTAGGGTTTTGAGGGAGGGGGAGGGGTGGGTGCGGCCACCCCTTGGGCCTTTGGCCCAAGGCGGTCGGCCCACTCTCCAGGCAGCCCACTCAGAGTTTTTTATTTATTATTTTATTTATTTTATTCATTTTACGCTATTCCACAATTTTTTTATTTTTCCCTTCCCGCGGTTTACCGAAAAACCGGCGACTCCGCGATTACGTTAAAAAAACCTACGCCGTAACGACAATCAGGATATTACACATTCAATGTCTATGTGTTCATCTTTTTTTGCACCATCTAATATAGACAATCCAAACAAAGATGATGAATTATGGAAGAACTTACGAAATCTCTTCACTCTTGCTAGATGAATGTCCTATTGCTCGATTGAAATCTAATTATATGGATGAACTTTATTTGATTCCAAAAGTTGTAGCTTTGCCCACATGTGCTACCACTGCAAGTTTATAACTTCAGAGATTTGATTGCATAAATGCTTCACTTACATTTGCAAAAACTAGTTATAATAATTGTTGTGTGAGAAATTTTGGTTTGCTCATTAACATATATGATTACTCTTGGGTTAATAATACAAGGAGCTTTTATGATCGTTGTTATTTTCTAACATTAATTATGCACCAACGAAGAACTGTTAAAATGGATGACATATATATATACACACACACACACCATGCATACACCTTGGCTTCTTTGTTACCATATTTTCAGCTTGTCAAAAGCCGAGGACAGCTTTGTTTTCAAGAAGGGGAGGATGACGAGGATATGACCCCTATGGATACAACCATATTTGTTATGCTTGCTATTCCAATTAAAAAAGCTCATACACTTCACTTAAATTATCATATGAGCTCGTTTTTAGGAGTGCCTTTATATTATATGAACTATATAATGCTAGATAATGATGAAAAAATATATATTTTTGTAACATCACATCATTTTTGGATCAATTCAAGCAAGAGTTCAAGTTGTACATGTATTGGAATCTAATTCGGCCTCCAGATCAATTCAGATTCAGTGTGACAGGTCGAACTCAAATGTGCATAACTTTCACATACAGAGTCCGTTTAAGGTCCATAAGTATTCGATAAAAAGCTTATCTCGTCCTCTTTGCAATGGATCTAGCCTCACCTCTAAATTCTTCCTGTGTGCACCACAATTACTAATATAAGTTGTTGCATCAACTGTTTGGACCAAATTGGGCCTTTTAATGCTTGGGCCCAAGGGGAAGGCGCCCCCTCTTGGCCTGTACTATTCACGGCCATACTGTTCACATGAACATTACCATGATAGTATCACCCCTTATTTTTTTAGTTTTGTATGGCTTCTCCTCCCCTATTTTGGAAGGCCGCACCCCTCTAGCTTCCTTGGATTTCATTTATGTTTAGTTTGCCTTCGTTGCAACTTGTATCTTCTGCGTGTGTCAATTAGACCACCCGATCAAGATCCTTATTCAGAATCCTATCTTATCAATAATTTATAAATATTTGTAATTTTAGATTGCTTGTTATGTTGTTCTTACGTGTTCTTTGGTTGCATGCAGAAATAGACCTTTGTGGTCAGGTCAACCGCGTTCTTGGCACGGTTGATAACGATAAGAGTGTGGAGTAGTGATTGTAGGATGAACTTGATCATTTCGGTCAAGTAGCCTCATCGTCAACATCATATCAAATAATCATAGTTATCATCCTATCGGAAGATCGGGAGCCCATTGCCTCATCACCTGTTCTTCTTTATCCTAGCTCCGATTGAACCCGTTCAATTTTCTAAATTCATTTAAAATCATGATCTATCCAAATATGCCATTTTCAATTTTTAGAGTTCATTTGAATTTGATGGTTTATTTTTACATGTAGACTGCGACGATTCAGATGAATTCTTTTACTATGATTCACACCAATATGCGGAGCAAGGCAAGTTACACACCTTGACCATGTTGATTCTAGTTTACAAATAAAATTATCTTGTTTTAAATTATATTACATTGCTTTAATTTTATTAACATTATTTCAAATCTTGTTTTACTTTAGTTAATACCTAGTTGTTATGGCACCTTTGACATTGTAAATTCCTATACCTTGTTGCCTTAGATTAAAATTCTAGTTAGTACACTAGTATGGCTAGAGAATTTTGTACCAAATGTTTAGACATGCATACATATAACTTTAGACTTGGGACAACTTTTTCACATAAAATGATGAGCTTTTAAAATGTATTCTTGACTTCAGTGAGTCAAGAAAGTCTATGGAATATTTTAAAATGAAATTTAAAACTTAGTTTAGACTTAGGCAAATGGTTAGACGGAGGGTGGTTGCTAGCATACGTTGTTGCTCGGTGACTCAACGTGGATGCTAGGCACAAGGGGTATGTGCGAAGTGTCTAAATTAATTAAGGACCAGTCTATGAGCTACTGCTATAAAGCCCTATCATACTACCACAAGGCTAGATGGGATAGTCCTAGCTGACTAATTAACGGGTCCCAACCTGAGTATTGCTATAGGCTGAATGTGAGCGTGGCGAAGGCCATGAGAAGTCTCACATGGCATAAGAGGGGACCCCGATCTGGTGGATTCCTAATTGGGGGTAAAACCTTAGTGCATGCATGGCCAAGTTGACAGCTTGGCTTTGTAAAGGCATTGTTATGATCACTCAGTTGCACGCCTATGAAAGCGTGTAATGGCCAACAACATGAGTTGATCATATCTTTTGGGAAATGTTGTACAACCTCTATAGAGTGTATAAACTATCCTGTATAACCGCGCCCATAGTCATGGGCATGCTGAGTAAAATTTTTCACGAATTAGGCTTTGTTTTTCATAAAATGGTTTTGGATAGAAAAGTGAAATCTTATTGGAGAAAGATGATCCAAGTGGGATACCCGTGGTTAGGTTAGTGCCAAGTTGGTGCCTGCACTAGCAGTATTACTTTGTTTAAGTTACTATTTTTACTCATTGTGTTAAATTTCGCAATTTCATATCTACTTATTGTATTTCCTTAAATATTGCTTTACGCACAAATAACCATATATACCTTCCTTTGTTAGCCTTAAATTACTATTGCATTATTCCATGTAACTTGCGGAGTACAACTTTGTACTAACCCTTGCTATCACATCTCAAAGGAGGATTGCTTCGACTATAGTGAGGATGTCGGGACCTCGGATTTTCGAACCCGGACCCTCTGTGTAATACAGCACTAGTCCCAGATCAAAGCTAGTGCACACAGTCAAACAGTGATGATTACATAACCAACAACGATTATTACACTAATAGAGAGTACCGACCGAAAGGTCTCATTATTACAAAGGAGGTTTCAAGACCTCATACACACAGAACACAACGGAAGCAAAAGATAAATCCTGCGAAGACCCATCAATACGCCATAGGCAATTGACTGAGAAGCGCAACCTAGTACTCCGGGAAGCCTTCGTCAAATTCGCACGCGAAGTAGTCTCCCTCTTGAGCTTCATATTCTTCTGAGAAGATTTTTAGTGCAACATGTGAGTACATGAAGTACTCCGCAAGTCTTGGGAAATAATGCAGTAGATGCAAGGCTTAACAAAGGAAGGCTATATGGTTCTTTTGCACAAAGCAATATTTTATTTTAAATAACATTAAATATTTTCGAAGGTATTTACTTTGTAAAGTAATTGTTTTAACTGAAACTAATAAGCATATTATAGTGAAGGTTCTATCCACCAACACTAATTAACCAACTCTAACCGTTAAGTTTCAAAACATCGGGTTCCATCCACCCGCACTGGCTCCAACCGCCAGGATACCCTTCCGAGAGTTCCCTCCACTCTCGGAATATCAAAGTTTTGTTTTTAAAATAAAAACCAAAGATCTACCATGTGAATGCATTCCTTGCCCGCCCTTGACCGTGGGCACGGCTATTTGAATAGTTTGACACTCTGCAGAGGTTGTACAACTTTACCCCCAAGAGATAAATTATCTTAACAGTCACCACACTTCCTTTGGCATGAGACATAGATAAATTATCACAAAGCCTTTTCCTCACTCTAGTCTAGCTAGACACCACCCGCTGAGGTTTCACCGCAGAAGGGTTAAATCCACCCAGTCCGAAGCCCCCTCTTGCGCCATATGAGTACAGTAAATCTCTGTCCCTCACTGTGAATAACCAGTAAATCCCTGGCACCCACTTTCTAATGGTGGCACCTAAACTAAACTATCATGATTTAATCAGCTAGGTCGTACCCATATAGACTCGGGGTTGTACGGTAGTGCTCAATCTGGACAATCACAAGCGTCGGTCCTTAATCGACTAGGGCAGAACATACACTTTACAAGATCCCGTGTTTGCCGCACCAATCTAAACCAACCATCCGCCCTAGTCTAAACCAAATTTCGCATTTTATTTATTTTTAAAAGAATAGCGGCAACACCAATCGCCAGTTATTTCTAAATACAAAGATTATTGCAATGAAACATAATTTCCCATTCCATATTTACAAAAGAATTAATTAGCATGACTAAGCATTTTTCTACCGTTCTAATATTACCAAAGGATTATGTAATTCTCATTATTGAGACAAAGGTTATACTAGGGTTACAAGGGTACATGGCATTCAAGTTCACTTGAGGGCATATCAAAGTTGGATTAACTATGCCTTAAGACCAAAATTAGAGTTCTATGTAAATAGCGATGCACATAAATTTAAAATAATTAAAATATTTCACAAACATAGGTTCAAACTGATCAAAGGAGACTTGCCTTCTTGTGCACTGGCTGATCCCTCTTGCTGCGGTTCGACAAACTCTTCGGTGACGTCGGATTCTACGCGCGAAACGACAAAATAAACAAAACAAATTCAAATAAAATTCAAATGAACTCTAAAAACTGTCAAAACAGAACCAAAAGATAGAGCTCAATTTTATATGAATTTAGGAAAAAGAATCGGGTCAATCGGAGTTCGGATGAAGGAGAACAAGTGATCTAAAGTTTGCTGGGCGAGAAAATGCTCAGCACTTTTGGAGAGAAGGCTAGCGTCGGCGAGAGGAGGCATGGGTGGTAAATCCAACTAGCAAAATGGGTTGCTAGGGACCCAAGGCACACATAGGAAGTGACGACACGCCAAACAGAGAACGATGACGGCACGAGCGGCTACAACAACATGGTTAGGAGAGAGGAATAAAACCCGGGCATGAAACAAGGAGAAGTAGGGTGAGCACGGTCTAGAACGCAGCTTGGCGAAGCTAGGAAAATTGTCGGCTCAGACAGAAACCCACCGGAGACGACGCAAACGACGTTTGAACGACGTCGGGAAGGAAAAAAGCAAAATCTTGATATCTTGGTGCTCGATGAACAAAATCTAAAACCACTTGGAGGGTAGCTACCTGGGATGGTTTGGCACAATATGACGCGAACGGATTGGGAGAAAACATCACCGGACAGATGGGGACACGAGATGCCATTGGCAGCTATGGCGAGGTTCGGAGGCAAAAATTTGTGGAGGCTTTTCGGAGAAAAGGAAGTGAGCACGGCATAGACCACAATGAGGCAAGTCTAAGAAAAATTACGGTAAGGGCTAAAGCTTACCGGAGGTGACGAATCGACGTCGGGAAGCGATCTTGGCCTAAATTGGGGAAAACTCGATTCCGGGAGATTGGCTGCACCAAAACCAAATTAACTTGGCAAGAAGGTAGATGGCATATGATGGCACAATGTGACGCGAAAGGATCACGGAAAAACTCACCGAATAGCTCGAGACGCGACGAGCAAATTCGGGACCGAAGGGCCTCGATGCCGACGGCGTTCTGGGCTTTGAGGGGACTTGGCACGGCTTGGGACAGATTTAGAGGGGTCAAGGGGTGTATTTATAGGCTTGGAAGTGATAAAAACTGACTCCAATTCGCAGTAGGAGATAAAAGGCAAACGGATGAACGAAACGGAAAGAGGCCAATTGGGATGGATTTCTTGCGTGATTTGGCACAACTTTCCTTTTGGGAAGACATTGAAATAAGGTCCGGATTGAAAGTTATGAAGAGAGAGAAAAACGGAAGAATAGATCGATCGTGGCTGCTGGAGCTTGAAGATGAACGGTGCCGCGAGTACTGTTCATTCTCTCTCCTCTTTTTTGGAAATTTAAAATTGAGCTCAAACAAACTCCGAAAAATCCAAGAAAATGCAAAAAATTCCTTGTGACACAAGGAACATAAATAAAATATTTTTGGCAAATTTTAATGTTTTAATTTTAATCATATTAAATCTTTTTAATTAATGAAAATTCCAACTAAGCTTTAATTAATTCCAGAAAAATCCAAATGGTGAATTTTATTTTAAAAGCTTCAAAAAGGCTCTGAAAATCAGGATGTTACAGAGGACCTAGATGAGTAAACCACGACTTACTGTCGTTTGCATGTGGGCATGCTCTTTGGCTTTGGTATTTATTTATTTGTTTTCGCTGTTATTTTCCTTTATTATTTTGCCAATGAGCATTGATGATGTAAATTTGGCCATAAGGACATACTCTTTTATTTAATAAAATTTATCATTGAGCTTAATATATATCCCTGTTACCGCTGTGTACACTAGCTAATCTTGGACTAGTGCGATTTACACAGAGGATTTGGAGTCATCGCTCTGGGTTGACACATGATGAGACTGCACATGGCTTTCTTGCGCATGGAGGGAGGACCAAAGTAAGGGCAAGCCACTGGTCATCCAGAACTGATGGCTACTGCCGCAAGAGCATTTGGTGCTACAGCAGCATTTGGTGCTCTCAGATGAAGGGTTTAGGCAGTCTAGCTCGAACACCACCACACACATCATGGTGATGTACTGATGTGCATGAGCCCGTGTGGTGGGGCCATTCCCAAAGATGAGAAAAAAGGCGGAGCCAACTTGGAGCAAGTTCTTGAACGAGCTTGATGAGTTTAACGAATAAGTGTTAAGGTGGAGATTATTGAGATAGGGTGACTCGTACTAATTCCAATAGAACTTGGAGAGGTGTGCTGCAAGAATTCCTAGACTAATCCTACTAGGACAAGAGTTCATGCTTTCTCTTTGGAGGAGGATAAGTGAGACTATCTGTTTACTTTGGCTACGGCTTATGGCTTTTGGCTGAAATTTTTGAATTTTAGCTGTTTACGGTACAGATTACGGAGAGATCAATACTCACTTGCGATTTTGGCTGGTACAGATGTTGGGCTTTTAACGTGTACTACGTTTAACTTGTAGACCCCGTCATGAGAAAATACTCCGTTTAAAAGTTAGGTACTGTAGCGGCTGCGAAAAGCCGGCCGGCTTGTGGCCTGCCAAACAGACCCTATATAAATGTAATACCTGGGTCGGAAGAGACCCAGCTTGGCCCACGCTATGCCCCATAAGAGAGAGAGAGAGCCGGGAGGGGGACAAGAGAAAAGCCAATTTGCTTTTCTCCCCATGCTCACCCTGGCACCACTCTTCTCCCCGCGTGCGTATCACAGTCGTTCAGCTACCTGCGCCGCTGTTCCTCCGACTGTCACCGTGTGCTGTCGCCTCACCCAACTGTCGGCGCCGCCACTTGCCACCCTCCAGCAGCCGCCCCTCCTCGTCCCACTTCCCCTGTTGTGGTTGTTGCCGCACCACTGCCCCTTTGCACACGGCTAGCCACTGTCATCGCCTCCCAGTGTGCCTTCCCCTCCTGCTGCCGAACGCCACCCCAGCTCGCGTGCTGCTACCCCTCGACCGCGCCTTGCCTCCTCGCCCCTGCTGCTGCCGCTGCTCCACGGGAGTAGAGGGCCGGCCAGCCGAGAGGAGGACAGGGAGGGCTGCCATCCGGGTGAAGAAGAGGAGAGGGCGTCGGCCATGAGGAAGAGGAGTGGGAGAAGAAAGGAAGAGGAGGGAGCCGACGACGTGAAGAAAAAGAAGAGAAGGAGGGAGCACCGCCCATGGAAGGAAAAAAGGGAGAGAGAGGATAAAAGAAGAGAGGAAGGAAAAGAGGGAGAAGAGAAAAGAAAAGTTTGACCCGCCACCAGACCTGTTAGATCCGGCTAAGGAAAGGAAGGTAGTGCCCAGATCTAGTCGTTCGGAGTTAGGGTAACGCCTCGAAAACCCTTCTCCTTGCCTATTCATCGAATCTTACTTAAGTTGATATGTTGATTGTTAGAGTTGATTCATATGGCCAATAATATATCACTTGTCAATATGAATGCCTGGACGGTGAAATCGATGCTGCCATAGTTGATCTGGTTGATCCGTGGCGAGAGAGGGAAAGAAAGAAAGAATGGATGGAGGGAGGAGTGATCCTACTAGTGAGTACTAGAGTAGTAGTAGCATAAAGTAATAGTAGTTAGTAGTTGATAAATTAAAATAAGGTCAATTAGTATAACTGATTGAGAGAGAGATTAGCAAAAAGAAAGAATAGAGGTCTTGTCTTTTTGGTCCAAAAGTGAGCGAAGAAACATTAAGCGTGTAGAATTCAATTTGTGAGTATAAATAACGAAATCGCTAAAGTCTTGGATCGGCTGAACACCAGGACAACGAAAGGATTTCCTGCTAGATAGAAATTGGTTATGCCGGGTTATGCGTAAAAGCGATGTGATTTGCTCGTATGTGAATATATAGCATTAGCAATGAATTGAAATGGTTAATACTTATTTAGGTGTAGGTTCAGGTCTGGTGCCGTCCACGCATCGTCCGCTAGGTTAACAGGCAGTATATGGTAGAACAGTGAATTGTGATGAATGCTTGCTATTCGTGTTCCCATGCCATAATCTATAGTATTTATAAGTGATGTGCATGATTACGTGCTAAGCATACTTTGATGTGTGCTTATGATTAAATGCCAACATTGAAAGCATGTTGTATCATGCATTGCACTCATACACAGATAACATGACCTACTTTGGAAGGTACTCCAAAGGAGTGGAGTTTGGATTCCCGTATAAAAGAGGATGGGAATTGAGTGGTTCATTGACGGGTGAACACTCCACTATACCGGTATAAACTACAGTTATAGATGCATTGCATTGCATGAAAGTGACAGAGAAAGTGACACATCTACAGAGATTTAGGAATTTACAGTTCACAGTCGTGGAATTAATTTATAATTTACAGTTATGGTTTTGATTTATAGTTTACAATCGTGGAATTGACTGATAGTTATAGTTATGGAGTTGATTTACATCTTACAATCATGAAATCGATTGAATCACTAAATTGATGTTACTGTTTTATTGTGTACTTGCCGAGTCTTTGGACGCCTGCTTCTTCTTCTTGTTGTTTTTAGGGAAATCCGGATTGGCGGCATGCATGGAATGGGAATAGTCCATTTTGCACTGCATATATGAAATAACAGCTTGGCCTTACACTGAGCGTTTATGTTTAATCTAGTGTTAAATCTTTTGTGGCTTGCCATTTGGTTTAGTTTGCCTACGAGCCCGTGGTGGTGGATCTCCATAGTCACCGAACTCAGAGTTCTGTTTATGTTATGGTTATGTGCAATATGTAGTTAGTTGGCTTATTGCAATTATCTTATATTTGTATGTTGGTTGCTCCTAGTTGAGATAGTAAGTGTGTGGTGGTAGCATCCTGAGCCCTGTGGAGAGTTGAGGTGTTATAGTATATTGGAGCAACGATTTATTAGAGCCTCTACCCATCCAAAATCCAAAGGGACTGTTGTTTTGGTTGCAGCTTATGATTTATAACTGTGACTTGTAGTTTTTGGTACTAATGTGAGAGCTCGTACAAATAAAGCGAGAATTGATAAATCAATAAGCCGCTTCTAAAAAAACTATTCTATTAAGTTATACAATAAGTTGTTTGTACGAAGAAACCATCACATTTTTGTATTTATTTATTTATTCACCGTTGAAATAACCATCACATTCAGTGTTACGCCTCGCTCATTTCGGTTTGAGTTTCTGCCTTATTTTTTAGGGAAAATTTGTTCAGTAGCACTGAAAGTTCACTGCTTTCGGAAAATACCACCAAAAAAACCGTGGTCCGAAAATTACCACCAAAAGATTTAAATCGCTTCGGGATTTACCACTCTGGACAAAAATGCCCTTACCCCTCCGCTCCTCCTCCTCCGCCGCCGCCTCCCTGCCCCTCTTCTTCCCCGGATGCGGTGCTCCTCAGCAAGAAGCCCCCGGACGACGACCTTGAGCGCCTGGATCCACTTCTTCATCTTGACGTCGAGGACGCCCCACTCCACGCGCTGCACCTCCTCCAGGCTCATCTTGTCTACCCCAAGCATGGCGAGGCACTCCATAAGCGTGTCCCTTGCACCTCTCCGTAACTGGCAAAACTCAGCGCATATCCCGCCGCGAAGATGACGCTGCGATGTCCCCGAGGAGCCGACGGTGTCTGAGTGATGAGATAGGGCGAGATCTCGTCGTGCCGGATACCGAGGTCCTGCCGCCGCACCACCGGACTCATCTCCCTCGCCGCATGTTTGGCGAAAGAGGGGCAATCTAGGTCGGAGGCGAGGAGGAGAAGGGCGGTGCCGTAAGCGAGCCGCGGAGGAGGGAGGCATGCGAGTCCTCCGCGGCGGCGCGCGCCCCACGGATCGGTGGGTGGCGGAACTCCTCCTCGAGTGAACCATCGCGGCTGCGGCGCCACCTCGCGACGCACGCCGGTCGTGCCCACAAGGGCGGCGGCCGCGTCCAGGTACTCCTCAGCGTTCTCCGACGAATCGAACACCAGCCTATCCCCCACCGCCGGCGACTCCCACCGCTCCACAACCCGCACCGCCTCCTCCACCGCGGCGTCCCTCTCCTCGTCCCAGGCCGCGTCGTCGGGGTCAGGCTCCTCCCGCTCTTCTCCCCCGGAGGCCTCGTCTTCCAGGATGGATTCGGGGGCGGCGGCGACCGCGTTTGGGGGAGGCGGGAATAGGTCGGACATTAGGGAGAGGCGGTTGTCGAGGAGGAGGTGGGGGTAGGGGCGAGGAGGAGGCGGTGGTAGAAGGAGAGGCGGAGAGGGGCAGGGAGGTGGCGACGGAGGAGGAGGAGCGGAGGGGTAAGGGCATTTTTGTCCAGAGTGGTAAATCCTGAAGCGATTTGAATCTTTTGGTGGTAATTTTCGGACCCCGGTTTTTTCGGTGGTATTTTCCAAAAGCAGTGAACTTTCAGTGCTACTGAACAAATTTTCCCTATTTTTACTATTCATAAATTTCGTCTTTTCTGAACTTTTGGCTTTTTAGCTTTTTTTGTCGGTTTTTTTTTCGTATTCGTTTGCGTTATCCGTGATGAGCTAACATATTTTTCTATTTTATTTTTTAAAAAATTTAATTACGCCAAATAAACCACCTTAAGTTATAATATTATTTTAATTAGGTACAATGTAATTTTAACTCTAAGCCACTAATTTTGCACACAGTCGCATGAGCCTAAAAGTCGATCGACATCGCTATTCGATCCGAGAAAATTGATAAAATGCCACTTCTTTGGAGTGGCTTCGATAAAATGCCACTCTCTAGATGGCAATTGTTAAAATGCCACTTAATATATGATTAACTCTATGATTTGCCCTTTTAGGGGTTTTAGTCATTTCTTTTTTCTTTTTTATTTATTTCCACCAAAATTGTATGGGAAATGACTCTAATACCCTTCTCAAAATGGAACCCGTTCCACTGCTTTTCCTCTCTTCGTTCCCACTGCTTCATATGGGAAGTGTGAAGTGGATGTATAATTCACAACTACCGCGTTCAGAGTAGGTGTCCCAAATGGCCATTGTGAGCTCTGTCTTAAATGCAACTCCATTTTCCATTTCCTATGCTTTACATCAAATTCTCACATATGAAGCAGCTACGAGCCTGTTGAAATTCAAAGGCATGAACCACCCGTGCTGTTCTCTGTCCTTGCGACCTAGCATCTGCCAAGTGCTCTGTTATCTATGCACTACCATGAGCTGCAGAGCTTCTCAGAAGGTTCCTTATTGTCCCTGTGGAATATTTGCACCAGAATTCGCAAGTAAATGATCCTCATGATCATAATGTATACTGTGGGGGCAGTAATGGTCAACGTGGTCAGGATGCCCAATTAGGCTTGCCCAGTTGGCCAGTTATGATCACACCAAGGTCATTCGTCAGGAGATTCTATGTAACATGTCCGATCCGACTCAGCCGAATCTGTTAGAAAGGCTACATGTGAATCAATGCAGCTATAGTAAGTGACCAAACAATGAAATAACGTGAACTTCACCTGAGCAAAAGCATAGATTGCCTGCACGATCCGAGCATAATCTGTCCCAAGCAGTGGAACGAAGAGAGGAAAAGCAATGGAACAGGTTCCATTTTGAGAAGGGTATTAGAGTCATTTCCCATACAATTTTGGTGAAAAAAATAAAAAAAACAAAAAAGAAATTACTAAAACCCCTAAAAGGGTAAATAATAGAGTTAATCATGTATTAGATGATATTTTAACAATTATTATCTAAAAAGTGGTATTTTATCGAAGTCATTCTAAAGGAGTGGCATTTTATCAATTTTCTCCATGATCCCCTCGTACCAGATCTCAAGTTTCGGCAGACAAGAAGCAAACCAAGAAAGCCCTCTCGCATCGGAATCAGGAAGCGGCGGCGGAGCGGAGCAGATCGCGATGGGCGCAGAGTGCCGGTACGAGGTGGCCCAGGCGGCGTATGTCAAACTCGCGCTGCACGCGCTCAAACACCCGGCCGCCGCCGTCAACGGCCTCCTCGTCGGCCGCGTCCTCGACTCGGCCTCCTCCCCCGCCGTCGTCTCCGTCGTCAACGCGGTGCCGCTTTCCCACCACCCGCACCACCTCCCGCTGCTCCCCACGCTCGAGCTCGCGCTCACCCTCGTCGAAGACCACTTCGCGTCGCAGGGCCTCGCTGTCGTCGGGTACTACCACGCCAACGCGCGCCGCGACGACGCAGACCTCCCCGCCGTCGCTAAGCGCGTCGGGGATCACATCTTCCGCTACTTCCCCCGCGCCGCCGTGCTGCTGGTGAGTGTTGTTTCTCCCGATTTGCGCATCTAGGTTAGTGGAGATCCCATCTGGGTGTTAACTAGGGTTCTTCCTTGGGTTTTCTGTTGATTGATTAGCTGGACAACGACAAGCTGGAGGAGGCGGTCAAGGGGCAGAGTCGCGGCCCGATTGTTCAGGTAATCGTCCTAATCTTTATGAAAATGCCTTAATAGCTTTCCAATTGATGCCGAGGGGTTAGTAGTTTAAGTAGAGAGGATTTAGCAGTCTTCTACATTTATGCATGATCAAGTCACAATCTACTCATATAAACAAAGAAAATCTACTGTGGACGAGGATTCACAAAAGACTAGCAAGTGCCGGATTTGTGGAGTAGATTTGATTGGCAAAGATGGGATGAATTTTAAGTTTGGGTGGTTTAGATCAGGAAGGTCCAAAAGAATTTGGAAAGCTCCCCTTGTGACTTGATATATTAGGCCCTGAACACTCAGCTTCTTGGAGCAACTTCTCTACTCCTCTCGCTCCCGTCTCGCTTCGGGGATAAGGCAGGGGGTGATGGGCATATCACGCACCCCACTCCTCTCGTTTCTGTCTCGCGCACTCATCTCTCTTATTTTCCCCACCGCTTGTGCCCTTATTTATAAAGTCACTACTATTCATTTTCAGCCAAAAGACATCAGGCGCAACCAAAAGCCATGTACGGTAGTCAATATGAACGCCTCCTTAGACTTTTGAGTGGCTCACCTTAAGTGAGAGGAAAATTGAAACAATTGACAAATAATTCCAACTTAAAACATAATGTTTTTGGAATTACGTTGCCTCTTTTCTTCTATTGGTAACTAGCTTGTCAAGCTTGTAGCCCATTGGCAGTCAATGAAAGGAATGAACAAAAATTATTGATAGAGCTTATATAATACTCCCTCCAGTCACAGAAAAACATGTCGTTTTGGACATGGTCTCCAAAATTCAACTTTGGTCACTAATTTCTATTATAATATATTTATAAAAGCCAATAAAATTATAATATTATAAAAGTACTTCTCGAGACAAATCAACACATATGATTTTTCATGTTTCCAATCTAAATATTTAAAAAGATAGCGATACCCAAAGTTTCTAAAGTTTGATTGCACGTATCACAAAATGACATATTTTTGTTACCGGTGGGAGTAGCCCAATAAGTGCCATCTACTGGTTTAGTTTCTTGTCAAAAGAGAATGTTCTGTGTAAATGCTAAACTCAGCAATTGCCAATTACCTAAGCTCTAGAATAAGCTTGCTTTGTTGATATTCTTAACAGGCCATCATTTTGAACAAAACAGCATAATCGCAATGAACTATCTCATGTTGTGTTGAAGGATTGTACGTGAGAAATTGGATTTGGATGGACTTCCATATATTCTTTGATTTCCTTTGGATCATGTCCTTATTGTTCCCAGATAGTTTTTGTATCACATTGACTTGTTATATTTTGATCTTAAACTAATCTGATAAGGTTGGTGTTGTCAACAAACTGTTGCGTTTGGAAAATGTTTGGCGATTTCTGTGATGCCTTAACTCAACCCCGTGACATTGAAGTTGATATTTATATTGGAGCTATGGTTGGAGCAAAATTGTATACTTTGTGTTGGGGCGGAGGAATTTATGCTTGTGTTGCTATTTGAAAGTTGGAAGGAGCATGGGCTCTGGCTTTTTGTGTCTCCAATTAAGCTCTATTATTCAGTCTAGCATCTTCCATGTATGTCTTTTATGTAGTTCTGGAATAGGGATCTTGCAGCATCAATGCCATAGTGTTTTACGGAAAGCAATTTTTATATTTGGTAACACTTGCACCAGATCATTCACTTCTTGCTAGAGAGTTTGTATGATGGGCTTGTTCCTTTTGACTTCGGCTTATTGCTTTTGATTGCGAAATTATGGCTTTTGGACTATTCGTGAGAGAGAGTATGGAGTAACAGAAATTTACGTGTGGTTTTGACTGATATAAATGAAGCCGCTACAATGTGTATTACAATCAATTTGTAGACCCCGTATTAAAAAAACACTCTATTTGAAAGTTAGTTACTGTAGAAAAGTCAAAAAACGGCTTTTAGAAGCTGAAAAGAAGAGACCCGATATCTTGCAAGTTATTTGAGTAATTATTTAAATTATTCTAACGAAGAATAGTATTTTCTAATGTACTGGTAGTCTGGTACTACACTTGATGGATATATTAGACTAATGAGCAACGCGCAAGCATGAGCATTCTTTTCTCTCCGTAGTCGTCGGTTTTATTCCGTTTTGCCCACAGCTGGCTAGCAGGGGCAGTGAATTGGGCAAGAGATATATAAGTGACAGCTGTTTGTGGTTAGTGGAGATGGGCATATGGTTTCCAAGGTTTTGGGCTTTCTAAATGCTAGCTTAGTGTGTGCTTTTTTAAATCTTCAATGCCTGATCACATTAAAGGTGTAAACTAATATCCATTGCCTCCACACAGCTGCCGCTTGTGTTGTGTCATTTCCTTAAGTCAGTAAGTCACCCCACTATTAGCATGCTACAAGCAAATTGGAAGAAAAATGAGAACAAAGAAGGTTTATGTTTTGAACATTTCATATTCGTTGAACATAACTGCTAGGAGCAATACATATACATTTTAATTTTCCTCGTAATGTAATTTGCAAAATTGCTGAGCGAACTTGCAAGATATCATATGCTTCCCTTGATACCAACAGGCAAGGGACTTGAATTGAAGCAAAAGTAGAATATATTTCTTTTATAGACCTATCAACAGATAGAAGTGATAATTGTCGTATGACCTAACAAGTAATTTTGGAGTGATAGTGTCAGGGGTGTGGGCCTTGGGCTCAAGGCCCAGTCGGGTTATTATTAGGAATTAGAGATTGGTTTCTATTTGAATTAGAGATTGATTTCCATTTGAGTTAGAGATTAGTTTCCTTGTATTAGAGATAGAGTTAGAGATATGATATTAGTTACTATATCTGTTAGAGTTATAATTGGGATTAGATTCTATCTGTTAGGGGGAGCCGTCTATATAAGAGGGCTACCGCATGCTATTGTAATCAATCAGAGAATTATCAAGTCTTCCTCGCCTAAGCATCTAGTCTCTCTCCCTCTCGTTCTACGCCGACGCCATCCGGCCATCTTATTGGTGGTGTTTACCCCGGTTCATGACAGATAGTTTTAATGCGTTATAAGATTAAGAAATGTTGTGAAGTCATCTCATATGGTCATATTAATTTGTTGGGTTCAGATTTTTGGGATGTGGAAACAAATGCAAAACAACAAACTAATTTGCGACCGTGAGTTCTTTTCTGGAAGCTGATAAATCCATTACAATTATAACATCAAATAAAGCGAAGTGTTTTGTCCGGCAAATGGCTATGTTTGTAGTGAAGTAAATCAAAAGAGCCATTTAGTAGTGGATTGTAAATTGTAATTCATTTATGTGTAATGCCAAATGACTTGATTTTGCTCAATTTGCGTATTTTGAGTACTGCACTATGGATTGATATTAGATAAATTTTCGTGCACAGAGCGATTTATAATTTTTAGTTCGAAGTATTTTGATCATTATGTATGATTTCTGGCATGAATATTTATCAGTCTGTCATAGTCAACTAGGACCCACACATGGAGATTCAGAGATGGACGATCCTTGACTAAACTTGCTGGAATGTTTTGTTATACATTGCATCTTGCATTATGTAACCAGGCCCTGAATCATTTACGGAAATAATCAAACTTGTTACTGGTACTTATAAAGTCGGTTGTGAAAATACCAGAAGATTCTTGAAGGACTACCTGGCTGTTGTGAAAATACCAGAAGACATGAACGCCATTTTGTCTTTAGCTTGCATGATTCATGACACATGGTATATGGCACATGCAGCTATACACCAGGGATTCATCAAAAAGCTGGCGTCAGGCTGGATCAGATGGAAGTAGTCAGCTGACTCTAAAAGAACCATCTACCAATGTGGTCTTGGCTGATCATGTTACTACGAAAAAATGGCAGCAAGTTGTTGATTTTGATGACCACCTCGATGATATTAGCAAGTAAGTTGAGGACTCTAGTTAACACATGCCATAAAGTTTTAGTTTTCATTAAATGTTTGGAGTGCTTGCTTTCCTCTGGTTTGCTTACGTTCTTTTGCCTAATATTTTTTGCAGGGATTGGTTGAACCCATCTCTACTTGATTGAAATAATTATGTGATTTGATCGTTTTATATTTATTGGAACTTGCTAGAACCAAGGTGTTAAGAGGCTCGTCCCACCAAATCATTGCATTTCTATCAATAGCCAGACGAGTTATTTGACACGGTTTGTACTTTAATATAAACAAGTAATTTTGGACAACTATCGCCTTGCTCATTTCGGGTTGAGTTTTTGGCTTCTTGTTTATTTTTTACTATTCATAAATTTCATCTTTTTTAAACTTTTGATTTTTTTGAGCTTTTTTGCCAGTTCTTTTTTTCCGTATTTGTTTACATTATACGTGATGGGCTAACATGATTTTTATATTTTTAAATTTTTAAAATTTAATTATACTAAATAAGCCACCATCAGCTACAGTACAAAATAAGCTAGCTACAGTAAACATTCAGCTGTAAGCTAAGTTTATTCAGTCCAAATAAGCACAGCCTATATCGGGTTAAAAATGTAAGATCGACATTAAGATCGGTGTTCAAGCAATAGATAGGTACTTTTCATTTCTTCCCAGGGGCATGTTAAGTGCAAACCCCTCTGAATTTTTCAACACTCAGAAATTTCTGAAAAAATTATTGGATTGGAGGATAATTTGACACTACAACTTTTCATGATCATTACGAGTTGCGAGGTCAGAAGCATTACGACTTGCGACGAGTTGGGGTGAAAAACATCGAATAGCGTCAATACTATGTTCGTATTTGTATTTCTTAAACGATTGCTAATATGTATATGTGTGAATACAAATATGTACTGAATGTTGTAACGAATGTGAATCGAATAGTTGCTCAATTCAGTTGAATTTAAATATCCTAAAATATATTGAATTTTTTCAGAAAGATGTCCAACTTCAAATGTCTACAAATAGTTTCAATACATGGAATTACATGTCAAACCCTCACAAGCATCATGGCAACATGACATCCACAAAAATGTTAAGTGGGCTAGATGATAAGGAAATAAAGCTATTGGATCAGAATATTATCCGTAGTCGTAGTTGAATGCAAGTATATTTTCTCATACCATATTCGTATTCTTATTTAGAAAAAAAATCAAATACTATCCGTATTAGTTTCATAATATAGATGATATTTTCCTTGCCACATTTATTGTCACGGGCGCCGGATAAATTGATTCATTTTAGTGTTGGTTGTGATTGTCTCGGTCAAACAGTGGCGAATCCAGAACAAAAAATAAGGGTGGGCTGAAAAATTATACATTTTTATACTAGATCATAAGTTTTTGTAGAATTATTGGCTCTATACCTTGAATGACTAAACTACTTTGTAAGAAACATAGTTTTGTATTCTTGTGCAATCAAATTCATAGCTTCATATATGAATAAAAGCAAAGTAAAAAGAGAGATACAGCAGAGGTACTTCGCTAATAGCAAGTGAATCTCAAAAACATGTAAATATGATTCTGGTAGATAACAATTTGTACATCAAAATAAAAAATTAGTAATACAATAGCAAATTGTACTTAATTACTTAAATGATCATGAACATTTCAAATAAAAGAACCATACCACTAGCTTGAATCACGATTTTCATGAGGCAAATTCATTTAGCGATTTTTCATGCCTTGAAAGGATTTTATAATTGCATCATCGTCAATGGATCTAAATATATCTCGCTCGATGTAGTACACCATCAAATCATTCTAAAGTTAGAGGACTAATTAAAAAATGAATTATAATTTGTAAACCTAATAAAAAATATCAGATGCAGAGCAAAATCTCTTCTCAAATCTCAGTAATGCCTCTTGCGGTCTTGCCGACTGCGGACTCAACTGCCGGCCTGCCCTCTTCTTTTTTCAGTGTTTTCACTCCAGTCTCCAGCCCACGATGCACTCGCTGTCTCGGTCAGTCTCCAGCCCACGGTCCACTCGGTCTCGCCTCGGTCCTCACGCAGGCGCGCGCAGCTGGCTCGGGCTAGCCGCCGCCCCGTCTGCCTCCCCGCCTCCCCGCCGCCTCCGCCTCGCGCGCCCCGGCGGGCCCGGCCTCGCCTCCGGCCTCGCGAGCGCGCGACGGCGACCCCGGCGGCCGGCTCGCGCCTCGCCGCTCGAGCCCAGCCTGGGGCGGCTGGCGGCCGCCAGCGCCTCGCGGACGGCGAGACCGCCCCGGCGGCCGGCCAGCGCCTCCGCCGCCGAAGCGCGCGCCCGGCGGCCGCGCCAGCGCCCTCGCGACGCGCGACCCGCCTCGGCCCTTCCGCGTCCCTCCGGATCCGGCGACCGGCGTCCCCGCCTTGGCTCCAGATTGGGGATTTGGCCTTGTTTCTTCTCCCCTGGCTCCGTGCTCTTTCTTCTCCTCAGAGACAGCTCTTTCTTGAGTTCTTCGTCGGCGTCGTCGCGTGGTCACCGCAGAGAGGCGGGGGGGTGTTTCGCAATCGGTGGAGGGTAGGCTTCAGCCTGATGAAGCCTACCCCATGGATTCGCCCCTGCGGTCAAACACACACATGGTTACGTTATTGTGCGCCTGTGCACGCCGAAAAGTTATTATCGTACATAAATAAAGTTACTATCAAATTTATGTAGAGTTACTGTTAGTTGTGGTATTACAACTGACAGTAACTATATGTGTTTGGCAGTAACTTTACTCACGCACGATAGTAACTTTTCGACACGCATTCTACACTTGCGCTCAGAATAGTAATTATATATATATACTATTTAAAAGGAGTTGATGGTGGTTCACTACAAGTTCTATGTTGGTTCATCTGCTTCTCCACCTCCTCTCACGTTAATTTTATGCTGACAGGTGGGTCCATTCACGTCCCTCCCCTCACGATCAAACCGCGCTGCCACAAGCCATTGATGCCCTAGCACGCTGCCCCTCTTATCGGGACCCCGACTTCCCATTGATGCCCTAGCATGCCGCCTCTCTCACCCCCACCCTCCAATGTCTCATGCCCTCTCCTTGTAAGCTTGCCCTCCGCTCTGTCATCTATTTGCCTCATCTCCACTCCACTGATGATGACCACCGGAGAAGACCCTCACACATCCTCTGCCCCAACAGCTGTACTCGCCATCCCCACTGCGTGCTCATCCTTCGCCCCAATCTCCTCTGCTTCTTCTTCCTCCAACCTCTCCTACCGATTCCTCTCTCCCCCACCCCTTGCTCCCCCAGAGGAGCACCATTGCACTACACCTCTTCCCCCACCCCTGCACCGCCTAGTGGAGCAGCACCGACCGATTCGTCTTCCCCGCGGTGGAACGATCGATGGTAGCCCGAAGCTGGATCTAGCGGCGCCGTCCCCGCCGACCGGCGGCCACACGGGGCCTCCTCCTCCATCTCAGGACAGTGCCTACGTACTCCTCCCTCGGCTCCTCCGGTTGTGGCGGTAGGGGTAGAGGCGGAGGATGCTGCAGTAGGCTCATGGGAATTGGGGTGGCGGCGGCCTCCGCCTCGCTTGCACGCCTCCTCCTCTTTCCCTCCCCACCCCGCACCGCTGCCTCCTCCCCACTCCGCACCATTGCCTCCTCCTCCCCCTACTCCTCCTGCCCCCTCCTTCCCGTCGGTTCCAATCACCCCATCAATGCTGATTTTGCGGGAGGCCAGAGGTGACTGCGAATCTACACCCTATGCTGCTTCTAATCACATGAATTCAATTTCTATGGTTTCCACTTTTCCTCTATTCTTGTTTAACTGAATTGACCATTTATTTGCTCAACTTGGGTGCAGATGGGAATACACCCTGTAGGTTAGAAGGTTGAGGTTTCCAAGGTATGCAAGAAGCGTGGGTGAGAAGGAGTTGGGCAGATCTTACTCTCTGTAGGTATCGGTTTTGGTTTTGTTATTGCTTTGGGAATTTTGGTGTCTATTGCTATGAAACACCAAGCTACTGAATGAGCTTTCGATCAAAGCTTTAGCAATTGATTACTGTCTAGCATACATACAGGGCATCGGACTACAGCAGGGCAATTGATTCTTGCCTTCCTGTTAGCATGCACGGCATCAGTTACATTGGTTCAGCAATTACGAATTTGTTCCTGGACCTTTTGTGTTCGTCTCAGCAATCAGAGGTTTGCTTCTGCAAATTACAAGCTTGGTTGGCTTCTTATAATTTTTGTCGTGTTAGGCAGATTTGTGGAAGATGATATGGTATGAGGAGCTTTGCAGCCAAAATTTAGCACGGTGCTAATTGATTAGCGAGGTATGCTATGTTCGATCTTTTTTTGTATGATTGAGCCTAACGAAGGCATTTGCTTTTCCTCCTAACTGTGGTTCTACTCATAACACTTCTGTAGTTGTCAACAGGTGGCTCAACTAAAAGATGCAAGGTTCTATTCGTATTATTCTGGTAGATTTTCAACTTAGGTAAGTAGAAATATCCTTTAGAAAATTTAAGTTACTAAAATTGTATGTTATATTGCTGGCTAGATTTTGGATTTGATCCATTTTTGCTGACATCAGTTGTCAGTAGTTTGAGAATTACTTGGTCGAAGCCAGACGTGATGCTGTCGTGGTCGTAAACCAGACGTGGTCGAAAGCTTCTGTGGTCGTAAGCCAGATGTGGTCGAAAGCTGCAGTGGTCGAAAACCAGACGTTGTCGAAAGCTGCCGTGGTCGTAAGGTAGACATGGTTGAAAGCTGCCATGGTTGTAAGCCAGATGTGGTCGAAAACTGTCGTGGTCAAAGCTAGCCGTAGTTATAGTCGTGTTTGAAGTGCTGTGATCGGAGCATGCCGTGGTCGAATTCTAAATTCTGTGGTCGTTTGGCCATGCCGTGGTCGTAATCTGATGCAGTCGAAGTCTTGGTTGTAGTATGGTACTCGGGAAAGACCACAGTCAGTTGGAGCCGAGCACAAACACTCGTAACTGAGCATAACCACTCGAAGGCAAAGTCTTCGACTGCAAACAACCAAGTATTTCACAAACGCAAAATCCAAAGCAAATCAAATGTCACTTATTCATCATCTCTTTATTTACCAAATGTCAATTATTCATCATCTCTTTATTTACCAAATGGTTTATCAATTATTCATCATCTTTTAATTTATGACCATCCACATGGTCTAACAAAAAGTCTGAAAAATCTTGTGGAAAGTTAAGCAACTCTGCAGAGTGAAATAAATGGTATTCGAATATGCCAAGCTTCCGGTAAATGAAACTATGTTTAATGGGTGATTCCAATAGCGAGGATAAGTAGATTTCATTATGTTTTAATTTGAGTAAGCTGAGCAAATAATTGTTGAAAGAAAACCCCTTTAATCTTAAGGAGATTTGTTCTTGTTTTCCTATTTGCAAATAAAATTGCATTCACTCAAGTTAATAGAACCAGTATATTCTCTTCCTTTGAATATCCTTGCAAGCAGTTAAGTTAGCATTTACCCTTGTGACTTGCTGAGTACGGTTGTACTCATTACTTGCTAAACAACACATAGAATATCAATGAAACTGTGACGATCAAGCTGCTGACGAAGCTTAAGAAGAACCTTACTATGCTGAAGATGACTGGTTTTTGGTTTTAGCCGCGCTTAAGTTTGTCTGGGAGTTTCTTTTGTATTGTAAGATAACTTTGGGCTTGCATGACCGCTACGTCAAAAGTTTGTTGTTAAACCATATTTCTATAATAAAGTTTGGCTCTTTTGTTGTAAGTATGTATTGCTATAGTGCACACTTGTGTACTTTACCTCACAACTGAACAATTTTGAGCAGTTACGGGTATTAGGCCCCGTTTGGCACAGCTCCATCACCGGCTCCAGGAGCTGTTTGGAGCCGTTTTATGCCAAACGGGGTAAAACAAAATAGCTCCACCTAAGGAGTCCCTTAAAACCTGTTGAGACAAAAGATATGTACAAGATGGAGCTGAAAAAAGTAGCTCCACCCGGCTCCATTCGTAGGCCCGCATGCCACTGCCCTTGTACTTTCGTGAATTTACGCGATCTGCCACCGGCTCTTCTATTCTCCCGCATGCCACTGCCCTTGTTTGCATTATATCATGACTTTGCACATGCATATTTGTTTTAACTGGTTATTCCTATGCAAAAAAACGCATTAAATATTGGTTGCTAATACTTTGTGTTATTTTAAATTTAAATTTTTTTAAATTCAAATTTACTCGGATGAAAAATCATGTAGAAATATACAGCTCTTGATGTTACTACAAGCCAAATAGACAGGGGTATATTAGACAATTGACATCTCTCAACCATGCATGATAAAACAGTGGAGCTGTTTTGCCAACGATCTACCAAACAGCTCCGGCTCCACGGTGGAGCTGTTCGTGGAGCTGAAACCATAAAAACAGCTCCACTTGTGAAGTGGAGCCGTGCCAAACGGGGCCTTAATAGCGCCTCCAAAAATGGAGCGTTCCGGAAAACCAACAGAAACGATTGCTGCAACATATTTCCCTCTTCTCATCCTACGCTGTAAACTCTGTTGCGCTCAGCAACGTTGTTCTTGAAGTCTTCTTCTTCTTCTTTTTAAAAAAGCAACACTCTGCTTCCAAAAGAACCATCTGGCAACCTTGCGATTGGTAAGGTCAGAAAAATCTCTGTTCTCCATCATAAACCACCATTTCTTCTAAATTAGACACCATTTCTTCTAGAACCATTGGTTTCTCCACGAAGAACTTTGCAATTAGGACTTCAAAGCAGTTGAGTACTCCAACTGAAACTGAGGAATCACTACTACAGAAATCTATATTACAGACGGTTCGAACGTCATCGCAGGCGGTTTTTTCAACCGCTCGAATTATGGGTCGATGATAATCCAAGTTATCACAGACGGTTTCGAACCGTCGTGATTATGCGATATCACGACGGTTTTCATTAAAACCGCTCGTGATTATCCGATATCACTGCACGGTTTGAGCCATCATCGATTGATTGTTACGTTTGTATCGGGATGCGTTGCTGCTGGACATACATGCATGTTTGCATACTCTTTACGGTAGAGGATACGATCATACTGATCGTTTGGGCATGCATGTATTCTTTCTACTTCCATTCCCAACGGACAAAGAACCTTCTTGGCTTTATACGTGGTTTTAGGCAACTCATTTCCCTCGGAAGCATGTCCGCTAAAAGACCTAGCGATCTGCCGTGAAACTCTTGTCGGACCAACCGTTGCTTGCCTTCAATTTCAATAGTTCAAGCACGCCGACAACCTCGTGTACTTGCGGCTCGTGTACAAAGGTTTCTCCGAGTCCTCCATCAAGCCACGGAATTTAACATACTCTCTCATCATAGTTCTCTACATCGCAAGCATCCGATCCAGATTATCATCGTGCAACCTATCCGATCCGAGCCACAATCGACATCAACCGCGGCATGTCATTCACTTCACCGCGATGTCATCCGGGCATATCATTCATTTCGCGGTGATGTCATCCGGGCATATCATTCACTTCACCGACGATGTCATCCGGTGGCATATGATCATTCACTTCGCCATGACCGGTCCAACACGTATAATTCTTTTGAAACCCTCCGAATCAAGTGCGCTACAATTTGCCTCGGTTCTTAAACATCTTCAAATTCTCATGATGCTGCATGGACAAGCACATATATTCCACCCCTTATTCAACATATCCTCCTCGACGGCTCTTATAAAAGCGTAAACGCCATTAATGTACTCTTCACTCACACGGCTCGCGGCATACATCCGCCGGTCCTACGTTACGCATACATATATAACAACTTAGTATTAAAATCTAGATTAACTAATTGTAACTACATATATACGGGCCACATTTATTATATTGAGACTTAATTTGCTAGCTCAATTCATATTACAAACACAACAACTATTATATAACCAACAATTTTGCAAATTAACCATCTTCAATAACCACTAATGGATTACTTAGACCTAAATTGTAATGCAATTAAAGAAAAATAAATTACATTACTAACCATATCTAGAGCAACCAGGAAAGATGAATATTCAAAGCTCAATCTCGCCTCTTCCCACCAAATTAACTGGTCTGAAATCGCCTAGCTTCCTCCCGAGTGAAAAAGTGCGCAGCAGTGGCTAGATCTGGATGAAGACATATGCGGTCTGAGCAGCGCAATAAATGCCTTAGCCATTATCACAGACGGTTTTTGATTAAAAACCGTCTGTGAATTATCACAGACGGTTTTTGATTAAAAACCGTCTGTGATAACTAGCTTATCACAGACGGTTTTTTATTAAAAACCATCTGTGATAATCTGGGATTATCACAGACGGTTTTTAATACAGACCGTCTGTGATACTTCGGTAATAACCGCCTGTGATAATCCATTTTCCCGCCACAAATACCACAGACGGCCTCCTAATTACAACCGTCTATAATAGTGTTCATCAGAGACGGTTTCACAAAACCGTATGTGATGAGGCGTCTACTATGAGGCTTTATGTAGTAGTGAATCTTCCTTGTGATTTTCTAAGCAAATAAACGGACGCTGTTTTAACGCATAGAGATCCCAATAGTCGGCTCGTCGCAGGCATGGTCATCACGCAGAATTCATCTGCGATCTGTGCCTCATGACGAGCTGTGGTATATTACATGAAAAGTGACAGGTTTAATATTTGTCCAACCCCACCGTGCTAATAGACTGAGGAGGCCAAATTTAAGAAAAATTAATAGGATTAGACCATACATACTCCTATTAAATAATATACTACAACTAGTCAAATATCATCTACAATAGAGAGGAGAAAATATTGCAATAAGTAATCTCTTGATTTCATAAACAAACAAACATTCTGACATGAGACTTTAAAAAAAGACAAATATTGCGAGATGGAGGAAGTTCTTTTATCTGAACACTTTTACTTTATTTAACTAGTATAGCAACGGCACCATTGTGGCATTTCCTGTTTATTTAAAAATAATTTCCAATTATAAACATGACCTTGTAGGCATATAGAGATAGGGATAGGAAAATATTAACTCCCCGATAACTAGCAATAGGAATGGAAAAGCATCTCGGCCATCTCATCCGTTGGTTTCCGTCCGAAATTGTGTATGTGACAGTTACTCCGTCTGTTGATTTTTATAAGGTGTAATTCGACTTGGTGTGATCTCCCATATTAGATGTTGACTACAAATTTCTTTTACAATATATTATGCATAACTACAAAATAATGATCATAAGACACTGTTCTCAAATTCGAATCTAGGGGTGCCACTTTTGTAAACGGATTTATAATGGTTTCAAAGGTTTATTAGGAGTTTCTATCGATCTGGTCTCTAGTAGATTAATAAGCTCACCAAAATAGCAAAAGAGTTTACTAGTTGCTCGGTGCAGTATATTACGAGAAAAAAAAGGCATGTTTAATATTTGTCAATGACGATCATGCCCATAGACACGAGGAGACCAAATTAATGGCATTACACTATATATATTCATATTAAATAATATACTACAACTACTTCCTCCGATGATTTTTATAAGATGTTATTGGACTTAGTGCGGTCCCCAAATTAAACTTTGACCATAAATTTTTTTACAATGTATTGTGTTAATTCTAATTAACGGAAAAGTGCCCCATGTAATTTATTGGATTAATTCTAATTATAAAAGATCTAGTATGATGGTTGCTAAATTTAAAGTATTAGAATTATTGGGTTTTAAATCCCTCTTGTCTCCTTTTGAATGGTGTACGTGTGCTACATTAATTGGCAGCCACAAAAGATCTTGGCATGCAGTTTACATGCAAAAGTGACATACAAAAGTGCAGCACAAGCATTTATTGTTTGCTTGTATGGCTTGCTGCATGCAGCAGTTAGAGCAAGTACAATAGTATAGCCAACTAATGGCTATAACACTTGTCCATTTCATCTATAGCCTTCAAAAAAATAGTTCATATAATAAGGTAGCTATTACAATAACTATTTGGCCCCACGTGTAAGAAAGTGAAATGCATATTTTTACGTGCTATAGCTAGCTGTAATTTAGTAGCCAACTTTCTTCTCTCTCTTCCTTTCTCTCTCTGCCACGTAAGATTTTGTTGATATTATATTTGCTATAGCATGCTGACTAAACCTTATTGTACCTGCTCTTAGTGGCAGTTGCATATGGTTCCGCATGTGCTGCTCTGATGCATGCAAGAAAAAGAACGCACACAACAGCAGTTCTTTGCTCACGCCTATTCGCATGCAATGCGACTGTAGCGAAAAGGAGCAATGGCTGGCTAAAGCGTCTGTTTGATTGCTATAAAAGGAATGCTGCTCTGTCATTTGATTTAGTGCGCATATGGGCTGAACATCCATATGGTAATTTATGTGCACACATACACTTGAGTGCTAGTTCTTTGGTCATCAAAAGAACTTTGTAAAGAGAAGGCAGAGATAAGAAAAAAGGCTTACTACAAGGGAGAAAAAGCTTGCTGCAATATGGATCAAGGTATGTATATGCTTGATTAAGGTTGAACAAAAATAGTGTTGTAAATTAAAGTTTCTGCTTACATTTGGTATCAGAGCAAGAATACAACACTTTTGTTCACCATGAAAGTTTTTTATTCTGTTGTCTTAATGCTCTTTTATGGTCTCTTTGCTGATCATATGAAAGTTTGTTTATGCTATTTTGTATGGATTTTGTACTGGACATAATAGTGTTCATCCTAGTACATTGAAATAGCATATTCTTATATTTGTTTCTTATGAAATGAAATACCAATTAAATGATCAATGTATAGTAAAAGTTAGACGTCACCAAAGTGGCCTAATGAAAAAGTTATTGACATTTATTTGAGTATTTTTCTATTGCCCGGTCATATCGAATGTTGTTATACTGACCGTACAATTAAACTTATTAATTATAAAGCATGGAGGTCGCCCAAAGGTGGATCATTGCTTATAATTAATAACATGAAAGAGATTGATCAACATTCTTAGTAACATGTATATCCAAAGATAGCATGTGTAAAGATCTAAGTATGTTTGAAAAATCTGTTAAAGTTTATCTTTTGACAGTTTTAATGTTTGTATTTAAAATTCATCCAAAGATGATTTTAGATGCATGTCTAAAAGTTTTGTTTGGATCTAATTTGGTCAAAATATTTATTTTGAGCATGTTTTTTTTGTAGCCACTATAAACATGTATGCTCAAAGCAGCGGGCTTGTAAAGTTTAATGGACTGAATTACGCTGATTGGTCCGAGCAAGTGCGTTTCCAATTGGGTGTTATGAATTTAGATTATACATTGCTTATGGATAAATTAATCATCACTGAGGATAGTAGGGATGATGAAAAGTTTCTTTTAGAGACTTGGGAAAGGTCCAACAGATTGAGTTTAAATTTAATGCGTATGTTGATGGCTGAAAATGTTAAGCCGTCAATGCCCAAAACGGAAGATGCAAAAGAGTTCATGTTGAAAATTAAAGATTACTCTCAATCGGACATTACAGGCAAGTCCATTATGGGGAGTCTCATGAGTGAGTTGATGACTAAGAAATTTGATTGGTCGCAACCCATTCATGATCATGTGACAAACATGGCTAATCTTGCAGCGAAGTTGAAAACCATGTGAATGGACTTGAATGAATATTTTTTGGTTTAATTTATTATGAACTTGCTACCTCCTGATTTTGGCCAGTTCCAGGTGAATTATAACACCATTAAGGATAAATGAAACTTTCAAGAAGTAAATGCCATGTTAGTTCAAGAGGAAGGGAGATTAAAGAAAATTAGAGAAAATTCTGTCGATCTCACGGTTCATGAGGGTGCTACCTGCAGTAAGGGAAAACCAGGGAAAAAGGGTAAAAAGAAGGATAAGACTCTGAGTCATAAGGAGGGTCAAATCCAGTAAAGATATGAAGTGTCATTTCTGCAAGAAATCTGGACATTTCAAGAAAGATTGCCCAAAAAGAAAGACTTGGTTCGAAAAGAAAGGTACATATTATGTTTCTATATGCCTTGAATCTAATCTTATTGAAGTTCCCAATAATACCGGGTGGTTAGATACTGTGCAATTACTCATGTGTCGCACATTTTACAGGGATTCCTTTCGATCCAAACCATAAGCGGAATTAAAAATTTCCTGTATATGGGAAATAGAATGAAGGCACAAATTTAAGGCATTGGGACATATCGCTTAATTCTAGATTCCGGATGCCACTTGGTTCTTGAAAAGTGTCTTTATGTTCCCGAATATGCTAGAAATTTAGTTTCTGTTGCAAAGTTGGATAATAAAGGTTTTAAGTTTAAGATTGGAAGTGGTGCATTTTCCTTGTATAAGTATGAGTACTATTATGGTTGTGGTACTTTATCTGAAGGATTGTATCGCTTTAATCTAAATAATGGATTTGCTGAATCTCTGTTTAATGTTGGTTTTTCAGTTGGCAATAAACGTAGTGCACATAGTGAATGTTCTTTCCTATGGCATCAAAGATTTGGTCACATATCCAAGGAAAGAATAATGAGGTTAATGAAGAATGAAATTTTACCTCAATTGGATTTTGTCGACTGGAACATATGTGTAGAATGTATTAAAGGAAAGCAAACCTCACATATATCAAAGCATCCTGCCATAAGAAATAATGCACCATTAGAGTTAATACACACTGATATCTGTGGTCCTTTTGATGTTCCTTCCTGGGGAAATGCAAAGTATTTCATCACTTTGCATTGATGATTATTCACGTTATTTCTATTTATACTTGTTGCATGAAAAGTCTCAAGTAGTGGATTACCTAAAGGTATTCATTAATGAGGTTGAAAGGCAACAAGATAAAAAGGTTAAAGTTGTGAGATCTGATAGAGGTGGTGAATATTATGGCAAATATAATGAAAATGGACAGTGTCTAGGTCCATTTGCTAAGTTCCCTGAAAGTAGAGGTATTTGTGCACAGTATACAATTCCTGGAACACCTCAGCAAAATGGTGTAGCTGAAAGAAAAAATCGTACTCTCATGGATATGGTTAGGAGTATGATATGTAATGTAAATGTACCTATATCCTTGTGGATGTATGGATTAAAGATTGTTGCATATATTTTAAATAGGGTTTCTAGTAAGTCAGTTCCTAAGACTCATGAACTGTGGACAGGAAGGAAACCTAGTTTAAGACATCTTCATATTTGGGGTTGTCCAGCAGAAATAAGGATATATAATCCACACGAAAAGAAACTTGATGCAAAAACCATTAGCGGTTATTTCATCGGTTATCCTGAAAAATCTAAAGGATATAGATTTTATTGTTCTAACCATAGTACAAGAATAGTTGAGTCTGGAAATGCTCGATTCATCGAGAATGGTCAAAACAGCTGGAGTAATGAATCTCAAAGAACAGTTAATGAGATTCGAACAGAAACTTCTTCAACTAATATTTCTCCTCCGGATGTTGTTTTAAAGTTACCTAACAACTCGGAAAGAGAAGATTTAGTTGGTGAAAAGTCGATGGATAATATACAAGTCATGAAGGAAAAAGATATACCATAAGAAATAGCACTAAGAAGGTCTGTAAGACAGAAAAGACCAGCTATTTTGGATGATTATGTGGTATACTCTTTAGAACATGAATGTGACTTAAGTATAGATGAAGATCCGGTCTCATTTATAGAAGCCAAGAAAAGTAATAATTCAGAAAAATGGTTTAATGCTATGAAAGATGAGTTAAAATCAATGGATGACAACAATGTCTGGGATTTGGTTGAGTTACCTAAAGGATCAAAGCAAATTGGTTGTAAATGGGTCTTTAAGACCAAACGCAACTCAAAAGGCAATATTGAAAGGTACAAAGCCAAACTTGTTGCTAAAGGTTATACTCAGAAAGATGGCATTGATTATAAAGAGACTTTCTCTCTGGTTTCTAAGAAAGATTATCTAAGAATTATTATGGCCTTAGTTGCACATTATGATTTAGAACTTCATCAAATGGATGTAAAGACCGCATTTCGGAATGGCGATCTTGAAGAGGAAGTTTATATGGACCAACCAGAAGGTTTTAAAGTCCAAGGAAAGGAAAATTTAGTGTGTAAATTGAAGAAGTCAATATATGGGTTTAAACAAGCATCTCGCCAATGGTATATTAAGTTTAACAATACCATTACATCGTACGGATTTACAGAAAATTCTGTTGATCGATGTATATATCTTAAAGTTAGTGGGAGCAAGTTTATTATGTTAGTCCTATATGTTGATGATATTTTGTTAGCCGCTAATGATAAATCATTGTTACATGATGTAAAGAAATTCCTCTCTACGAATTTCGAAATGAAAGATATGGGTGAGGCATCCTTTGTAATTTGAATAGAAATATTCCGTGATAGAAAACAAGGATTGTTAGGTTTGTCTCAGAAAGGATATATCAATAAAGTTTTAGAGAGGTTTAGAATGGATAAATGCTCCGCTGACATAGTTCCAATTCAGAAAGGGGACAAGTTTAGCAATATGCAATGTCCGAAAAATGATTTGGAACGAAAAGAAATGGAATCTATTCCATATGCTTTGGTAGTTGGGAGTTTAATGTATGCTTCAACATGTACTCGACCAGATATTAGCTTGCTGTTGGTATGCTGGGTCGATATCAAAGTAATCCGTGATGGATCATTGGAAAGTCTGCAAGAAAGTTCTTCGTATTTACAAGGCACCAAGGATTACATGCTCACTTACTGTAAAATCAAATAACCTTAAAGTGATTGGTTATTCAGATTCGGACTATCTTTGGATGTGTAGACTCAAGAAAATCTACATTGGCTATATTTTTATGTTGGCTGGAGGAGCGTTTCTTGGAAGAGTGGGAAACAGTCAATTATTGCTACTTCCACTATGGAGGCTGAATTTGTGGCTTGTTTCGAAGCCACTATTCAAGCATTATGGTTACGGAATTTGATAACAGGTCTCCATATTGTTGACTCAATAGAGAGACCATTAAAAATTTATTGTGACAATTCCGCAGCTGTATTCTTCTCCAAAAATGACAAATACTCGAAAGGTGCAAAACACATGTAATTGAAGTATTTGTAAGTTAAAGAAGAAGTACAAAAACAGAAGGTGTTTTTTGAGCATATCAGTACTGATCTTATGATTGCGGATCCGCTAACTAAAGGTCTACCGCCCAAGACATTTAATGGTCATGTCGAAAGTATGGGCTTAATTGAGAAGTCCTTGTTATCATAGTAATGTGTTTGTAAAGATTCGTACAAGTTTGTACAAATAATAATTGCTCATATTATTGTGACAGGTTTGAATTCAATTAAAGTATTGTTTTTGTCCTTTATTTCACATTATGGAGTTTAGTGAAATATTTTTAAGGATTAGTGAAATATTTTTAAGGATTATGTTTTCCTTAATTGAAGATATATTTTTGGATTAAATTGACTGTGATATATGGAAGGAATCTTATTGACTTAAAATTTGAGACCACCATAATCCTTTCAATTTAAATTCAATTAAAGATATTACTTGATAAATTCATGGATAGTGTGCACTTAAAGTTTATATGTGAATCATCAAGTTATTACATGGGTCAAGTGGGAGATTGTTAATTTTAATTAACGGAAAAGCGCCCCATGTAATTTATTGGATTAATTCTAATTATAAAAGATCTAATATGATGGTTGCTAAATTTAAAGTATTAGAATTATTGGGTTTTAAATCCCTCTTGTCTCCTTTTGAATGATGTACGTGTGCTATATTAATTGGCAGCCACAAAAGATCTTGGCATGCAGTTTACATGCAAAAGTGACATGCAAAAGTGCAGCACAAGCATTTATTGTTTGCTTGTATGGCTTGCTGCATGCAGCAGTTAGTGGCAGTTACGTATGGTTTCCGCATGTGCTGCTCTGATGCATGCAAGAAAAGAACGCACACAACAGCAGTTCTTTGCTCAGCCTATTCGCATGCAATGCGACTGTAGCGAAAAGGAGCAATGGCTGGCTAAAGCATCTGTTCGATTGCTATAAAAGGAATGCTGCTCTGTCATTTGATTTAGTGCGCATATGGGTTGAACAACCATATGGTAATTTATGTGCACACATACACTTGAGTGCTAGTTCTTTGATCATCAAAAGAACTTTGTAAAGAGAAGGCAGAGACAAGAAAAAAGGCTTACTACAAGGGAGAAAAAGCTTGCTGCAATATGGATCAAGGTATGTATATGCTTGATTAAGGTTGAACAAAAATAGTGTTGTAAATTAAAGTTTCCGCTTACATATTGTGCATAACTATGAAATAATTATTGTAAGAAAGTATTTTCAAATACAAATATAACGATACCACTTTTGTATCACACAACATATATATTGTTAGACTACTTGTTGATAAATTTTTTTCACAAAGTTTGAATCTTGAAATATGTACGCACCTTATAGAAATCGATGGAGGGAGTACCAGATATTGCTAGCATTTCAATAATTTGACTTAATTTTTTATTGCAAGTGCCACTTAAAAGATTGTTGGACGACTCTATAAACAGAGTTGAAATTCAGAGTCTAAGAACTTTATTTGTGTTGTAAATGGACTCCATTGTTGGACATCACTTTCATCGGGCCGGTTCGTCAGCCAGCTCTGGATCTCCGGCAACAACATAGTGTGGACCGAGTCCTTGCAGTTCTGAAACACAACGCACAGTGCATCCAGCACCACCGCGTCACAGAGCAGTAACTTCACCAGCATCTCTGAACCTTGTTCCCTTGGTAGTGCACGACCTTGATCTCGCTAACTTGAGGTAGGTATTGGGCTGTGCCGGTATAGCCCGAGCCTACCGTGCTTCGGGCTGCTTCCTGCCGGCCCATCTCGCCTTCGGCCAGGCCTATGCACGGCGCAAAGCCGGTGGTGGCAGCGTTTGTGTCGTGTCAATTTAAGTCCAGTCCAAAGTAACTATACACGATGAAGGCGGCGGTGATGATAGTGGCGGTGGCTGCCATCTTCCTTTCTCATGTACCCGTCTCGTTAAAAGCTAGTTAAAATTGAATTAGTTGGATAAAAACATGGGCATGCAATAACGTAAATATTTCGGAAAAAAGTGGAATTTCTTTGATATTTTAAAAATATAATGTTATTGCCTCGTTAAAAACCTTACCTCCTAGATTCTTCGAGTAAGGAAAAAAGTACGGTAACAATATATATACATATTAATTATAACAACATGTGTACATAGTATCTACTCATCAATGTCTTAGGTTATTCATGTGTTCAAGGCCAGCGTACGCTTGTATGATTTTAGAATCCTCCAGTTAATGTTGTTGTCGCTCTTTGGATAATTCCTAGTCTTTGGCGTGTGTGATTGCCTCCACTATTCTGGGAGTGAGAGATGATCTCCTTTTTTCGATTATTCTCCCTACTGTGTTGGATGTCGCTTCTAAAAAGATGGTGGACATCAATAACAGGAGAACATCTCATGCAAAATGTGATAGCGTAGGAAATATCCGCTTGTTGTTCTTTCACCATTCGAGCAAGTCTATCTTGCCTCTACTAGTAAGATCAGGATCAATATTTGCAAAATCATACTCAACTAGTGATTCAGCTCCAAGACAGAATTTTCACTTGGGGAGTGTATATGGATGTTGAAGAAATGGAGAGTGCAAAGGGATGTTGAAGAAATAAGGAGTGTAGAGGGATGTTAAAGAAATGAGAGATTGATGAGCTTGTGAAGAAATGAGAAGTTTGAACGTTGTAGGTAGAAATGAGAAGTCTGAGCATTTGAATATATATGCATTAGGAAGGAGCTGTTGCTCTCGAGTCCCAAACGTTGCAGCTTCCGAACGTAGATTCTCCCGAACGTTTCTTTTGAGGTCTAAACATTGTGTCGACTATCGTCTCTCTCAATCCACTATCAGCTCAGGGAATCAGATGCTCAGCTCTTTGCTCTCCTACTAGTCTACTACTACTACTACTAAAGCCAAAGGAGTGAGGGACTACCGACCTACTACTTCCCCCACCTCCCTTGGCCTACTACTACCCCACCTCTCGGCCACCGCCCTCCACCTCGGGCTGTCGGGTGCCTCCCGACCTCCCCCATCTCCCACGGCCATGTCTTCCTCCCCTAGCCCCTTCCTCCTCCCCCGTCCCCCCGTCGCCTCCCTCCTCCCCCACCTCTCTCGCCGCCTCATCCTCCCCCGGCCCCTTCCCTCCTGCCGCATGCCTCGGTTGCCTCCCTCCTCCCCCACATCCCCCGGCTTCCTTCTCCTCCACCTACCTCCCTCGGCCCCTAGCTCCCTCCCCCCCTTGTCTCCCGGTCGCCTCCCTCCTCCCTCGAACCCCCTCGGTGACCCCTCTTCCCGACCCCCCGGTGAACCCTCGCCTCCCTCCTCCCCTAACTCTCTCAATGACATCGCTGACCAAGCCGATGGGCCATGGCTGCCAGCGATAAGGACACCACTAGCACCATGCTCGACACCGTCCGTACCGACGTCGAGACCTGCGAGGCTGTGACCAGGGCTTCGAGGAGCGTGAGGAGCTCACGCCGCTCGTGTCCAAGCATGACAGCATGACGCCGAGCTCTAGTATGCTGCTTCCTCTCCAGTCCTCTACTCCCTCTCTACTCTGTGATGGCTTATGGGGTGGGAATCCATGGGATGATGGATAGCGACGGGAGGACAGCGGGAGGCCAAGGCTGAGGCGGCCGTAGGCACTGGCGTGCCGACCGTGCCCCCGTGCCGACCATGCTCCCGTGCTGGCCGTGCTCGCTGGGCCGGTCGGCCCGAACACAGCACGATGCCGTGCCGTGTCATGCTGCCCATCGGACCTGCTTTTCAGGCCCAACCCGGCCTGCCACATGGTGTGTCCGTGCTGTGTTTGGGCCGTACCGGGCCAGTCGAGTCTCAGGCTGGCATGGATAAGTCCGGCCCAGCTCTCAGTTCTATTCTAACTCGATCTTGTAGACAACAAATCATGATATTGGGGATGTGAAGAACCGCATGCTTGTCGCAGTCGAGCTCATCACCGCATGCACCCGCTGCTATAACTCTCGTCTCCTGCATCCGGCAGCATGAACAGCGACAAAATCTGCAGGTTCGAAGTCTCCTGAAGGATTCCCTTCATTGCGTCAATAGTTGAGTTGCTCGCTAGGGCTCCTTTCAGCTCAAGTTTCCTAAGGCACAGCACAACAGTGGGGGAAAGCTATCGATGCCAGAGCCCAGACAGGACGATCCGAGCCTGAGGTGCCTCGCGTCAGCAAACAGCTCAAGAAACCATCTGAATCTGGTGAAGTCGGTCTTGCTGGAGATCGTCTGACCGCAAAGATCAATGTTGCAGGACGGAATACTCGGCGGCGTGCCGTGCAGGGACAGGAGGGACTCGTTAGGAACTGCCCCCTGTACTCGAACGCCTGTAGCTTAGTGGCGTCGATAGCCACGCGCTGCATGCTGTGGAAGCACCGTGATAGAATAAATCCCGTGCATGGCACTGTTCACGTGTACGATTACTGTTCATGTATACGTACGTACGTGTCGGTTGCCGGAACATTGCAGCGTTTTCGCGTAAAGCAGGCAGCGCGATGCTTCGCAGTAGAACTGCCGGGTTTGTATAAAAGCTCAAAGGCAAATAGAAAAGCATATCCATTCAGTGCAGCAAAACTCCAACTTCCTCTCACGTGCGTGTGATTGAGTATTCGTCTCACGGCCTCTACTGCGCGTGGCGTTCGGAAGGCAGGCGTAGAACTGCGCGCTGCGGCGCCCCGGCCGCCGAAGAGGCTCATTCTCGTACTCGTCCATGCTCTGCGAAGACGGCACCTCAGGCACCGGCGGCGAAGAGGCTGCCGCGCCCCGCTGCTCGCCGTTGCTGTTCGATTTGAAGCCGCGCCGGGTCCCAGGCTCGGTTCCAAGCCGAAATCAAGTTTCGGTTTCTACATGTGGTATCAGAGCCACGAGTGAAGATGACCGGCAGAGATGGAGGCAACAGCGCGCCGCGCAAAGTCATGGTGGAGCGCGTGGTGTGGGAGGTGGGCGTGTCGACTTTCTACCCCGAGTTGACGCGCATGAACTACCACGAGTGGGAATTGGTTATGCAGGTGAATCTCGAAGCTCAAGGACTGTGGGAGGCAATCGAGAGCACTAAGGTTGAGCGCCGCGAGGATCGACTGGCCCTGGCCGCTCTCCTTCGCGCGGTGCCATCCGAGATGTGTGCAACCCTTGCAGTCCAGAAAACAGCGAAGGAGGCGTGGGAGGCCGTGAGGACGATGCACATCGGCGTCGCTCGCGTGCATGAAGCCAGCGCCCAACGGCTGTTGAAGGAGTTCGAGACCATCACGTTCAAGGATGGAGAGACGGTGACCGACTTCGCCATGCGCATTACCGGGCTCGTCAGCAACCTTCGGTCGCTAGGCGAGCAAGTCGAAGCTGTGCGCGTTGTCAAAAAGATCCTGCGAGTAGTGCCACCCCGGTACTCTCAGATCGTGTTTCAATCGAGACTCTCCTTGATCTTAAGGAACTCTCGGTTGAGGAACTGGTCGGGCGACTGCGGGCGGCTGAGGATCGTTTTGACGTCGATGCCATCACCGACAAGACAGGACGGCTAAGGCTCGCCGAGGAAGATTGGCTTGCAAAGTACAAGCACCGCCTCATGCCCGAATCCTCGTCCAGCACGGAGAAGGCGTACGGGCAATCCCATCCCAAGAACAAGGGCGTAGTGCGGCAGGAGAACCGCAACACCGCCATGAAGCTGACCTCTGAAGGTACACCACGTCGGAAGGGAAGTTGCCGAAATTGCGGCAAATGAGGGCACTGAGCCAAGGAGTGCAAGAGTCCCAAGCGCAAGCGCAATGCGGAAGCGCATCTTGCCACTGCGGAGGTTGATCAGCCGGCGTTGCTCATGGCGACATCGAGCATAATCACACGCACGACGACGCAGTTCATGCACCTGAATGAACAGCGCGTCATCCCCGTTGACGAGGACGACGACAACATCTGACACCTGGACACGGGGGCCAGTAATCACATGACGGGGTGTCGCGCAGTTTTGGCGTCCCTCGACGAAAGCATGCGCGGATCGGTGAGATTCGGCGATGGCTCTGTTGTTGAGATCACCGGCCTCGACTCAGTGTTGATGAAAGCGAGGGACGCAGGGCACAAAGTCCTGATCAAGGTATATTTCATTCCGAAATTGAAAAGCAATATCATAAGTTTGGGGCAACTCAAGGAAGGAGGATGCAGGATTGAGATCGATGACGGGGTCTGCAGCGTGCTCGACGCAAAACGCACGCTGCTGATCCGTGCGCCGTGCACTAGGAATCGGTTGTATACTCTGAAACTGAACCTGGTAGCGTCGGTGTGCTTGGTGGCCAAGGCAGATGACCAAGCGTGGCTATGGCATGCTCGTTATGGTCACATCAACTTTGGGTCTCTCCAGGAGTTGGGCACAAAAGAGATAGTAGAGGGGCTACCAGTGATCAAGCGCGTCGAACAGTTCTGCGACGGCTGCGCCCTCGGCAAGAAGGACCGCTCTCCATTCCCGGCTGTCGCACAGTACCGTGACGAGCAACCTCTGGACTTGTTCCATGGCGACCTGTGCGGTCAGATCAAGCCCAGCACCCCGGGAGGTAGAAATTACTTCCTGCTAATTGTCGATGATCATAGTCACTTCATGTGGGTTGAGCTGCTGGCTATGAAGAACGAAGCGTTCAGGTGTTTTCGCAAGGTGAAGGCTCTCGTCGAGAACGAGATCGGCGGCAAGCTCAAGGCGTTCCGCATGGATCGGGGTGGAGAATTCAACTCCCTCGAGTTTGAAACGTTCTGCGACGAGCATGGCATCAAGCATTTCACCACCACGCCATACTCACCTCAACAGAATGGCGTCGTCGAGCGGCGTAACCGCACGGTGGTGGAGATGGCGTGATGTCTACTGAAGAGTAAGGCGGTCCCAGCTGAATTCTGGGGCGAGGCGGTGAGGACAACTGTTTACATCCTCAATCGCGCGCCCACAAGGGGACTCGAAGGACGAACACCGTATGAAGCGTGGTACAAGAAGAAGCCAAAGGTGAATCACCTATGCACTTTTGGGTGTGTTCAGCGCCGGTCCTAGGGTTTTGAGGGCCCTAAGGCGAACTTGTCGTGACGGGCCCATTAGACCATATATAGAATTTTATAATATATAGGTGCTAATTTTACTTGCAAAGCGAAAACGAATCCAATAATATATTTTTAATTTAGCATGTCTGATAATTATCAACGAACAATGTAGACTAAAATAACAATATATTTGTACTTCTAGAACTAATATGATTACCTTAAGGAAGAATAGAACTCCATTATATCCATTGCTTCTCATACAATGATACTTCTTCGGGCATTTCTTGATGCAAAATCATCAAGGACGGTATTGAGATCAATAGTGTCCAAGACATCCTTCTCGATGGTGCACATAGCCAAGCCATTTAATCTTTCTTGTGACATAGTTGATCTCAAATAGTTCTTCAACAACTTCAATTTTGAGAAACTTCTTTCAGCCGAAGCTACAGTCACAGGTACAGTTAAGAGGATTCGATAGGCAACTGAAACATTTGGATAGCAATCTGCAGCCATAACAAACTCCAGAATAGGTAACATTCTAAAATTCTAACACCTAAATTAGAATAAAAACACGACTATATGAGTACAGAGTACTAGAAGTCTGAAATACTGTACAAAAAATTAATTTGGATTAAAAAAGAATAAGGAAAAAAATACCTAGGGTCTGGACTCTGAATCTCTGATTGAACCACCGAGCAACTAATGAACTGATCGGCTGATCGCAAGAACCAAGATGCCTGATTGATCGCCGCCGCCGTGTCCGCTACAGGATGGACAGAACCCATCAACTCCTCAAGGATGAGATGTTCAAATATGTAATGCGTTAACGTGCCTGATAATTTTATCAATGAGCTTGCAGTCTTCCACTTCTATCTCGATTTCCATCAAAGATCAAACACGTACGTGGCGGGGACAAATCCTGATGGATGGACACTTCCTATCCTCTTGGCGAGGGGCGACAAACAAACGAAGTATGGTGGGACGTACGGATTCGAGGAGACAAGGACCGAGGACGGCGTCGTAGAATAAAACCTGAGATCGGCAGATCGCCGCCGCCGCGGGGGCAGGAGACGCAGAGCCGCGCGCCGGGGCGGAGGTCGCAGCAGCGGGCGTCGTCAAGGGGCGGGCTCAGCGGGCGTGCGTCCACTCGTCCGACGTTTGGCCTTCTTGGGCTCCTGGAATCAGAGATTCATTATTTTGCTAATGGAGTAATGGACTATACGTCTATACGGTAATACGGCCTGGCCGCCTGGGGTTTGTATACAAACCGGTTTGGGCCCCTCCCTCGCCTGGGCCCTAGGCGGTCGCACCCGGTGCACCTCCCTAGGGTCGGCACTGGGTGTGTTGCACATGTCAAGCGACTCGGCCCAGGAGTGAGCAACTTTCAGATCGATCAATTCCCATGGTGTTTCTCGGGTATGAACCCGGGACAAAAGGCTACCGGGTCTATGATCCAGTGGCCAAGAAGCTGCACGTCATGCGCGATGTAGTGTTCGAGGAGAACCGCGCATGGGATTGGAACGTGGGCGATGACGTCGCAACACTGCCCGCGACGTTCATGGTGGAGTACTACACGGTGGCGACTCTGAGCGAAGTGACTGGTGAGTCACCACCGGCGACACCGGCTGCACCAACATCAATTGAGGCACACACTCCAGGGGTGCCGGCGACACCAGCTACTCCAACAATCGAGTATGCGACCCTGCCATCCAATGCAGCGTACGACACTGAGGGGGTGCCATTGAAGTACCGCATAGTACAGAATCTGCTTGACACCATCGACAAGATTCTCGACTACGAATACAGCGGCCTCTGTCTCCTCGCCGCCGAGGAGCCTAGGAGTATTGAAGAGGCGCTTGAGGAACATTGCTGGCGCGAAGCAATGGAGGTGTAGATGAACTCGATTCATGCCAACGCGACATGGACACCGACAGTTCTTCCGCATGGACACCGTGCAATTGGACTAATGTGATTAAGCACAAGGCACGTCTAGTAGCCAAGGGCTACGCACAGCGATAGGGGGTGGATTACGATGAGGTCTTCGGACCGGTGGCGCGGCTGGAGACAGTGCGTCTGCTACTCGCTCTTGCCGCGCATGGCACATGGCAAGTACACCACATGGATGTTAAATTCGCTTTTTTGAAGGGTGACCTGGATGAGGAAGTTTATGTGCATCAGCCCCCCGATTCATTATTGACAACGACAAAAGCAAGGTTCTAAGGTTGCGTAAGGCCTTATACGGGCTGAAGCAGGCACCCCGTGCCTGGAACGCGCGCCTTGACAAGGAGCTACTGGCGCTCGATTTTGAGCGCAATCCTCTAGAGCACGCTGTGTACAAGCGTGGTGGAGGTGTAGATCTCCTGCTGGTCGGTGTGTACGTTGATGATTTGATCATCACCAGCCCTGGTAGGGAGGTCATTGCAGCATTCAAGGAACATATGATGAAGAGCTTCAGCATGAGTGATCTTGGTCTGTTAAGCTACTACTTGGGCATTGAAGTCAAGCAAGGCAATGGTGAGATCATTTTGAGTCAGAGTGCTTATGCAGCCAAGATCCTTGAGGTGGCCGGCATGAAGGGATGCAATCCGAGCCACACCCCAATGGAGAATCGATTGAAGCTAAGCAAGAAGGACGGCATAGCACCATTTGACGCCACAAGATACAGGAGCATAATTGGTAGCCTGCGCTATTTGGTACATACTTGTCCCGATCTTGCTTATTCTGTCGCAATTATGAGTAGGTACATGGAAACTCCTACGGTGCAACATTGGGCAGCAGTTAAGCAGATTCTGCGCTATCTAGCAGGGACCATTGGATTCAGGTGCTGTTACAGGAAGACAGAGATCATGGAGCCGACGCTTGTAGGGTTCAGTGACAGTGACCACGCCGGCGATGTTGATGATCGGAAGAGCACCAGTGGCTATGTATTCTTCCTTGGTTCTAGTTTGATCACCTGGACGTCGCAAAAACAGAAGGTCGTTGCTCTTTCTTCATGTGAGGCTAAATATATTGCAGCAGCGGCAGTGGTATGTCAGCGTGTATGGCTCAGTCGTCTACTTGGCGAGCTGACAGGCCGGCACGCACCTGCAATCAGACTATGGGTGGATAACAAGTCGGCAATCACACTCAGCAGAAATCCGGTGTTTCATGAACGCAGTAAGCATATAGACACTCAATTTCACTTTCTGAGAGAGTGTGTTGAAGATGGCAGGGTGAAGATTGATCACGTCGGTACCGTCGGGCAGCTGGCGGACATTCTGACCAAGGCGCTAGGCAGAGTCAAGTACATCGAGTTATGACAGCAGCTGGTTGTAGTAGAAGTGGCATGGGATTAGGGGGTGAAATGATAGAATAAATCCCATGCATGGCACTGTTCACATGTACGGTTACTGTTCATGTATACGTAGTACGCACCGGTTGCCGGAACATCGCAGCGTTTCCGCGTAAAGCAGGCAGCGTGATGCTTCGCAGTAGAACTGCCGGGAGTAACTGTTGCGTAATGGTTTGTATAAAAGCTCAAAGGCAAATAGAAAAGCATATCCATTCAGTGCAGCAAAACTCCAACTTCCTCTCGCGTGCGTGTGATTGAGTATTCGTCTCACGACCTCCATTTCGCGTGGAGTTCGGAAGAAAGGCGCAGAACTGCACGCGGCGGCGCCCCGGCCACCGAGGAGGCTCATCCTCGTACTCGTCCGTGCTCTGCGAAGACGGCGCCTCAGGCACCGGCGGCAAAGAGGCTGCCGCGCCCCGCTGCTCGCCGTTGCTGTTCGATTTGAAGCCGCGCGGGTCCCGGGCATCGGTTCCAAGCCGAAATCAAGTTTCAGTTTCTACACACCGGAGGGTGAGCCTCCGGAGGTTCTTGTCTAGGACGTTGATCGTCCGTAGGCTGCGGCACGTCAGGCTGGCTAGGCACGGGCAGCTGGAGACCAGCCGCTGGGTGTGCCTTGCGGATCCGATGTTCCAACTCAGCGTCAGCGTCTCGACGGACTGCAGGTGGATGGCGTCCGGTAGGTCTAGGAAGCACGAGCCGATGTACAACTCTCTCACGAGGGCGTAGGAGTGGAGCCTTCTTGGGGCGTTGTATGAACAGAAGCGTCATTATGGCCTAGGTAAGCGTCGTAGTCGTCGCCGCTCAACATTTCTACCAGGAATGTTGGTACGCCTTTGGAGTTGTTGCCAGTCGTTTCATCGCTGGACTCGCTGCCGGCGTGCCCTTCATCGTCAGAGTCGTCGGCGTTGTCGTGGCCTTTCACGTTGTTACGCGGGCACCGATTGACTCGATCGCGTTGGCAAAAGCTCTGGCCTTTCTGGCGCACATCCACGAGGATCTCCACGGTGCGGCGCTGCATCGCGTAGGAGAGCCACTCGTCCACTATCTCGGCGTCCCAATGCTGTTTGTATTAGAAATTGGTCCATATAAGCAAGGCTCATTTTCTTAATTTTAAAATATACATGGTTTAATACTTATTGCTAAGAAAAGATGGGAAGACTAATTTATAAGGTGAAGTTCTCACCACTCCTTAAATATAGATAGAGATAGCATAAGGAGGGCTTTGGCAAATCATGCACGTACGCGTATATATGCTTTTTCGCGTGAAAATTGTGTGACTTGTAGCACACCACTTGGCAGACAGAATCCATCATTACTTTTGCTGCACCCTGCACCACTCTCTCTCTCTGTTTGAATGAGAATCAAATGTTTGAATTTGAGATTTAATTGGGTTTTTTTTATGACAGACAGTTACCAGTGGATAAATCGTTGGTTAAATGTTATCAGTTACCAGTGAATAATTGAGCAGTTACCAATGAATTATTTCAGTTCAATGGGGCAATTACTAGAGAGTAATTTGCACATCTATATATACATAGAGACGTCCAAAGTATACAGCAGATAATCTCTCATTGCCTTCATCTCTCACTTCTGCCAACTTGTGCTATTGTATTGCGTCATCTGAACCTCATCGATTCTTCTTCCCGGCGTGCACTGTGAAGAAGAGCGGTATCTCTAAGCCGTTGCTGCTGTGAAGACCTACATGGGGGTGGCAATAAGGTTTCTGGGCAGTGCACATCTACGCGACCGCTCGTTGCTCTGCTTCATCTATGTCTTGCACTGCTTCTTGTGCTTCATTAAGCCCAACAGTAAGTCATTTGCGTGTTTGATTGACTTTGATATTATTATATTTTTCTTTGCGTGTTTTTTGAAGTACAATGAGTAGCCTGCTGATAGTTTTGTGTTTGTCATCACTAGTTTTTTACTATATGTGTCTCCTAGTAAAATTTGGAATTAAAATATTGCCCGCATTTTCAACTTTCCATAAATCTTATTGTGAATTTTGTTGCAATACAGTAATGGTAGTGCTTCTGATGCGATGAAACCTGAGAGGTTTTCTGGTCAGAACTTTCGTAGATGGCAGGCTAGAGTCAAGTTTTGGCTCATATCTTTAGGGCTGTGGTGGGTTATTCACCTGCAGTATCCATTTATGATTGAGCAGTTCATGCAGTTTGAAAATGTGAATAACATTGCTCTTGGCTGTATTCTAAATGTTCTAGCAGATTAGCTATATGATGTGTATATGGACTACAAGTCCGTCACAGAATTGTAGGATGACTAGAGCACAAATATGCAGAGGTAGAGGTAGGTCACTGGCTCTATATGTGTGATCAAATTTTTGACTTTAGCATGGATAAGGCTAAGTCTATAGTTGGACAAGCTTATGATCTCGAGCTACTAGTCGGTGAGATTACGCACCTGGGCTGTGTGTTGCCTCCAAAGTTTGTGGCTATGGGCATTGTTGCTAAACTCCCAACCTCTTGGCGGGATTTTGACAATAGCTTGAAACATAAGTGGGAAGAGATTTATGTTGAGGATCTCATTGCAGCCCTCGATGTGGAAGAAAAAGCAAGCGCAAAAGATACACCTAGCACCTCTAACCAGAACAATGCAAATGTCATAGAGAAAAAGACTGCTGCAAAGAAATACAATCCAACAAACTAAACAAGACAGCTAGCTTTAAGAAGAAGAAAACTGAGAATAAGGATTTGAGAGACTTCACATGCTTTGTATGTTGAAAAGATGGTCATATGGCAAAGGACTGTTGATTTTGCAAGATCAGAGATGGTGAACAGCCCTAGAAAAAGACTGTCAATGCGATCATAGGTGAGGCCTTGACTTCAAGAGGGTATGGTAATTCACCTGTTGTCTTTTTAGAATGTCGATCTACTGATTGGTGGGTTGATACTGGTGCTAATGTTCACATATGTTCTGATATTTCCTTGTTTTCTTCTTACTAGACAGCAGGGGCTTCCTCCATCCTAATGGAAAGCGGGTCATGTTCTTGGTGTTGGCATGGTGGATCTGACGCTTACTTCAGGGAAGATTGTCCACTTGAAGAATGTGTAGCATGCTCCTACAATAAACAAGAATCTCGTTAGTGCTTCTCTCCTATGCAGGGATGGTTATAAGCTAGTTTTTGAGTCAAATAAAATTGTAATATTTAAGTTCGAAAAATTTGTTGGTAAAGGCTGTGAGAGTGGAGGCTTGTTCTGCCTAAGTATTTTAAAGTCTTGTTATAATTTGAATGTTGCAACTGGTTTAAATAAATGCGAGGCAAATATTTGGCATTCTCGTTTGTGTCATATTGATTTTGATAGCATTGTTAGAATGTCCAGATTATATTTAATTCCAAAATATGAAATTGTCAAAAGGATCAAAGTGCCAGTCATGTGTGCAAGCAAAGTAACTTCTAAAACCCTTTAAGAGATTAGAGGATGAAAAGAACTTGACACCATTAGATCTTGTTCATTCAGATTTGTGTGAAATGAATGGATTATTGACAAAAGGAGGCAAAAGATATTTTCTAACTTTTATTGATGATGCAATATGCTACTGCTATGTGTATTTGCTAAAAAACTAAGCATGAAGCTTTAAACTACTTTAAGACTTATAAGGCCGAGGTTGAGAATGACCTAGAGAAGAAAATAAAAAAAATTAAGGTCTGATCATGGATGAGAGTATGTCTCTCATGAATTCTCTCAATTTTGTTCTGAGCATGGAATAGTCCACGAATTTATACCACCATATTCACTCCAATCAAATGGGGTAGATAAGAGGAAAAACCGGACACTAACAGACTTGGTTAATACCATGTTAGAGAGTGCCGGTATGCCTAAGATATGGTGGGGAAAGCTATATTGACAGCAACTTTTGTTCTAAACAGAGTAATCACTAAAAAGAGTGAGATTACTTCGTATGAGGGATGGAAGGAGAGAAAACCTAATGTTAATTTTCTATGAACTTAGGGGTGTTTGGCAAAAGTCAATATACCATTGCAAAAAAAAGAGAAAACTTAGACTAAAAACAATCGATAGTATTTTTCTAGGATATGTTAAAAATAGTATAGCCTATATATTTTTAGTGCTTAAATCAGAAACTCCTGAGATTATTGCTAATACAATAATGGAGTCTAGAGATGCTTCATTTTTTGAGAATATCTTTCCACCATTTCTGAACCAATATGTGATATCTCTAAGAAGAATAACAGTCTAGTCGCAGAAGCTCCTCACAAGAGCAAGAGACAAAGGGTTGAGAAAACCTTTGGTGACGACTTTATTGTATACCTTGTGGATGTTGTGCCAAAGACTCTTTCAGAGGCTTATGCATCTTCTAATGTTGAGTATTAGAAAGAGTCAGTCCATAGCAAGATGGACTCTATTATGACTAATGGGATTTGGGAGATCACAATCATCCTATCAGGTGCAAACCTGTAGGATGTAAGCGGGTCTTTAAAAAGAAACTAAGGCCTGATGGTACTATTGAGAAGTACAAGACAAGACTTGTGGCCAATGGCTACACCTAGAGAGAGGGAGAATATTTCTTTAATACCTATTCTCCTTTCACCAGACTAACCACTATCAGAGTGCTCCTAGCGTCCGCATCTTCCTATGGTCTACATGTTCATCAAATGGACATGAAGACAACTTTCCTTAATGGAGAGTTGGAGAAAGAAATCTATATGGATCAACCGGATGGTTTGTGATTTCTAGACAGGAAAATAAGGTATGCAGATTATTGATATCTTTATATAGCCTAAAATAAGCACCTAAACAACGGCACGAGAAGTTTGACAAAACTTTGACATCCGCTGGCTTTGTTATGAATGAAGCTGATAAATGTGTGTATTATCGTTATGGTAGGGGTCAAGGAGTGATCTTATGTCTGTATGTAGATGATATACTTATATTTGGAATAAACTCTGCCGTAATTTATGAGGTTAAATCTTTCTTATCTCGGTATTTTGTTATGAAAGACTTGGAGAGGCAGATGTTATTCTGATGATTAAATTGATAAAAAGCAAGGATGGGATCATTTTGAATCAATCCCATTATGATGAGAAAATATTGAGCTGGTTCGGTTTTAAAAACTGTAAAGTTTCTCCAACACCCTATAATGTGAGCATTAAGTTTCAAAAGAACCAGGGGTTAGGAAAAGATCAATTAAGATATTCATAAATTATTAGGTCACTTATGTATTTAGCTGGTGCCACAAGACCTGGCATTTCATTTGTTATAAGCAAATTAAGTCAGTTTACTTCTAATCCAGGAGATGATCACTGGGAGGCACTTGAAAGAATATTGCGCTACGTAAGGGGCACAATATCTTCTGGAATACGTTATACTGGATACCTTTTCGTATTAGAAGGATACAGTGACTCTAATTGGATCTCTGATGTGGATGAGATCAAAACTACAAGTGGTTATGTATTTACTTTAGTTAGTGCTACAGTTTTATGGAGGTCTTGCAAATAGACTATATTGATGAGGTCAACCATGGAATCAGAACTTGTAACACTTGACACAGCCACTGTTGAGGCTGAATGGGTGAGAGAGTTTCTATTAGACTTGCCATTAGTTGAGAAACCAATACCTGTAATCCTGATGTATTATGATAATCAAACAGTGTTGGCCAAGTCACAAGTACAAAGGATAATATGAAATCATCTAGGCATTTGAAGTGTAGGCTTAAATCTGTCAAAAAACTAAGAAACTCCAAAGTGATTCCAGTGAACTATATTCATAGTGTGAAAAATCTGGCAGGCCCTTTTACAACAGGGCTAGCACGAAAAGCCATTTCCGTTGCATCTATGGACATGGAAATGAGGTCCATTTAAGTTACATCACAATGGTAACCTATACCTTCTTAATCAGAGATCCTATGATTTAGGCAATGGAAAAAACAAATTGATGTTATAACAAGAGAGTGTATATTTAGTATACCCATGTCCTAATAAACAAAGTACTATCTACTGTATGGAAGGTTAGCATAAAGTCTTGATGTATTATGTTGTCCAAATAAGGAAAAGGCATTAGCCTACATAATACCTAGAAAGAATATACTTACTTGAGCTTAACTATGTGGTCGCAGTTCACGAGAACAGGGTATTCTCTAGAAAGCTCATGAGCAGATAAGGGAGCAGGACCATATCACTCCGTTTAGGGGTGGTTCATTGGTAGCCTAGTACTAGTTGAGATTTCAAGTGAAATCTAATCACGAAAAGCTGTGAGTTCAATGCATAGTCCATTCACCAGCTATGAGAAGATAATCTTGTCATTCTAGGTGCAAGTTCAACCTGTATAAGACTTACACTAAAAGACTGGTATATTAATAGTATTTCAGCACAATATCTTTAACATCTTTTTACTTCTTGCTTTGAAATTGGTGGGGATTGTTAGAAATTGGTCCATATGAGCAAGGCACATTTCCTTAATTCTAAAGCATGCATGGTTTAGTATCATATTGCTAATACAAGGTAGGGGAGACCAATTTATAAGGTGGAGTTCTCACCACTTCTTGAATATGGATAGAGATGGCATGAGGAAGGCTTTGTCTAATCATGCATGCGCGCGCATATTCGCGCATTTTCGCGTGAAAATTGCTTGACTTGTGACTTTGCGACACGCGACCGTGCCGTGACGTGGCACGCCACTTAGCAGACCAAGTCCGTCTTTATTTTTGCTGAACCCTGCACTACTCTCTCTCTCTCTCTATTTGAATAAGATTCAAATATTTAAATTTGAGGCTTAATTGGGTTTTTGATGACAGACAGTTACCAGTGGGTAAATCGCTGGTTTTATTCAGTTACAAGTGAATAATTATGCAGTTACTAGTGAATTATTTTAGTTCAATGGGGCAGTTACTAGAGAGTAATTTGCACATCTATATATACCTAGAGACGTCCAAGATATACAATAGAGAATCTCTCATTGCTTGCATCTCTCACTTCTACCAACTTGTTTTGTTGTACTGCGCCGGCTAAATCTTGTCGACTCTTCTTTCCGACGTGTACTGTGAAGAAGAAGAGCGGTATCTCTGAGCCGTTGTTGTTGTGAAGACTTGCCCGAGACAGCAATAAGGTTTTTGGGCAGTGCATATTTGCGTGACCGCTCGCTGCTCTGCTTCATCTACGTTCTGCATTGCATCAAGCCTGCACTGCTTTCTGTTCTTCATCAAGCTCAACAGTAAGTCGTTCGCGCGTTTGATCGACTTTGATATTATATTTTTCTTTGCATATTTTCTGAAATACAATGAGTATCCTACTGATAGTTTTGTGTTTGGCATCATTAGATTTTTACTGTATTTATCTTCTAGTAAAATTTGAAATTAAAATATTATCTATATTTTTAACAGTTTGAACGAGTTGAACGCGAGGTGGAAGAAGCGGTGAAGAGGTCGAGGATGTCCGAGTTGAGTTTCTCATCCACGTCGGAGTTGGGGTAGTAGCTGTCCTCCAAGGCGGTCGTCCCGCGAGGGCCCTCATCCTTCGAGGCGTTCGTCCCGCAGGGGCCCTTGTCCTGGTCAAAGGAGTGTGTGGACGCTGGCCGATGTGTGGCGCCAGCGACTGGAAAGCACGGCGGCGTGCGCAGCCTCGGCGGCGTGAGGAAGGAGAGGAAGTGGCCGACGACGATGCCATTTGGGAGGTCACTCAGACGGTCATCCTGTCCGGCGAGGAGGGTAGGGGCGTTATTGGGGGAAGCCATTACATGGCAAGGGTGAGCACGATCAAATTGACCGACGAGTACGTGTAGCTGTAGGCGATTATATGAAAGATGTCTTTTCTTAACCTAGCCTTCCTACAGGAATAGGGCAAAATAAGGGATTAATTAGGGTTTTCAGCCTTTCAGGGTTAATTATGAGCCTGTGCCGATCTGGTCTCTAGGAGATACTTATCTACAAGGTTACCGAAATAGTCACTAGATTCAGTGGCGGATCCAGGAAATTTTTTTGGAGGGGCTGAAGTACCTTCAGCTCGACCTCAGCCCCTTCTATATTATACATCCATGGCTAAAAATTTAGGGGGGGCTCCAAGGGTCCGGTAGCGGTAGGGGGGGCTCGAGCCCCGCCCGCCCCACCGCTAGATCCGCCCCTGACTAGATTGCAGGTACTCAGAGATATGTGCCTGGTCATTTAACAATTAGGGTTCGCGATGATCCCATTATGATATCCCCTGTTTATTTAACAAGAATTCCCGGATTATTGTCGTGTATATTGATGGTGTACCCGTGTAGCTGAGATACAACACGAGTAGCTGAGGTCATTGGTTAAAGGCCCATTCTAGTTTCTTCGTCGAATTCCGGACGTTGCTTAATTGGCACTTCGACTACGTACGTCCTTTCATACGTTCTCTAATTCTACTATCAGTGTGTACGTGATACCAGGGAAAACATTTTTGGTTTAGAAAAAATTTCGAACCCTCTAAGAAATCCGAAATTCAGAAATTTCAAAAATTATGGATATTTTCGGAGAATTTCGGTTAAAATATTCAAACATACTATTTAAATTCAAACAAATTTCATCAAATATATACCATTTTCGTCCGAAGTGGCCGGGGCCACCTCCTCCTCCCACTACCGGCACCACCCGCACCGGCCCGCCGCAGTCGGATGACAGCTAAGGTTGTGGTGATTCACGATTTCACGCATGAGAACACAGACGGCAAAGCCACAATTTCACGCATGGGCAGGCCCGCGATATTCAAATCTGGGCCAAAAATTTTGGCTAAATTTGGCCTTTCTAGGCTTAACCCGGGAAGTCCGAATTTCAACGAAAAGCACGAAATTTTGGCCGAAATTTGAATCCCTGTGTGATGCACATAATCTCAAAAGGAAAAAGAAACGTTCCACACTTCCACATATTACACACGAGAATTATCGCATGTGTAAGTTGATGTGTTCTCGAAGGATGCAAGGCGAAAACGCTAGATCCAAGGCAAGTATCCCTTCTCCTGTACTCATAGCTTTTGGGGATCAGTTTTCAGATCAACTAAGGCCCTGTTTGGCACAGCTTCACCAACAGCTTCATGAGCTATTGTGAGCTGTTTTTTGCCAAACATCCTTTTTGCAAACAGCTTCATGGGTGAAGCTCCTTTTTTTCTGCTCTCACAAAGGAATGGGGAGAGGTGAAACTGAAAAAAGTAGCTTTTCACAGCTCTCTCCCTCAGGCCCGCAGTCCTAGGAACCCACTACCCCTCTGGTTCACCAAAATTACACGCATTTGCCACTAGTCTATCCCGTTCACCTCTCCCGTTCACGAAACATAAACAAGGCACTAATATTGCTTCCTAACGATTTTAATTTTTTATTATTTTTTATTTTAATGTTTTAATTCATACTCATTCAAATATATTATTTTTTAATTCATATGACCATGTACAAACATACAACTCCAAATGTTAGAACAAGTCAGGTAGACAGGGGCATCTTGGACAATTGCCCTCTCTCAGCCATGCATGAAGCTGTTGGTGAAGCTGTTTTGCCAAACAGTTTTCCTAAATAGATTTAGCTTCATCGGTGAAGCTGCTCGTGAAGCTGAAACAAAAAAAACAGCCTCACTAGTGAAGCTGAACTGTACAAAACGGGGCCTTTTACCATACAGAACAATCCCCGGAGTAAATTTTGCCGCTCGATTCACTCTTGCAGTTAACACTTGTAACTGGGAACTTGGAAGAATCTGCATCGATGCATGTACAGCAAGCAAGTGCACCAATTCATTAATCAACAATTAAAAACATCGCTTTATTCATACTCCTACATACATGATACATGATTCCCACGGTACCCAAGACAATAATGTTACACACACTATAGAGGTCACGTAAACTAAGTCAAAGCTTGCTTCCTAGGTAAACACGACAAACACATCATCCTCATGGATGGCCACCGCTACCGGTGCCACCGCCACCTCCACCCCCGCCACTGGAGCCTCCTTGGCCTGAGCCGCACCCACTCCCTCCACCACTCCCCGTGTTGCCACTAGCACTTCCAGAGCCTTGGCCACTCCCCACAGCGTTCCCTGCATGTCCAACCCCGCTACCTCCGCCTAAGGCACCACTGCCGCCGTCGGCGCTTCCACCATGGGTGACTGTCACACCACTTGGGCCAATATGGATGCCTATGCCTTCTGCACCGCCACCACCCACGCTAACACCGCCATTGTTGGCACTCACGGTGCCGCCTCCTCCGATGCCAATGCCCACGTCGACTCCACCCTTTCCAACATCAATGCCAACCCCTTCACCGACTCCACCACCAGCACTAGTGCCTCCATCACGGGTCGTTCCAATGCCACCACCAATACCTCCACCAATCCCAATGGTTGTGTCGGATCCATTGTGCGACACGGTCCAACCGAAGCCGTGGCCATTGCCGGAGCCATTGCCGTTGGTCTTCTTGGACAACGGCCAGGAGAGCTTTCTGCCATTGATGGCGCTGGTTCCATCCTTGCAAGGGAATTGCCTCGCGTTGGCAGGTGAAGGGAGAATTGTAGCAAAACACAAGTGTGTGAGGAAGAGGAAGGCACTGGCAGTACCAGTAAAGACAGCCATTTGCGTTTGCGATGATGTGAAGGGTCTCACACGCTCTTGGGGTTTATATAGTGAATTAGCCATCAAGGTAACCTTCGTTTAGGTCCAAATCTAGAGGCGAAGATAAGCTACTAGGTTTTGTGAGCAGCTTGCGTGTGGAGCGTGAAACCTAATAATACGGCTTGCATGCACAGCGTATGTTGACCATTCATTTGGATGTACGTAGCTAGTGGAATGTGAATATATAAATGTCCAACCAACTGTATGAACAATAGTGGAGTATACTTTATTGATCGATCGAGATTGATTTGATTTATGTTTTGTTCCAGTGGCATTGAAATCTCCCGTGTTTCTGTCAAAATAAAAGCTCCAATACCTCGCAAAAAAAAGTTCCAATATTACTTAACCAAGTCCCGGTGTCTACAATCTACGTAAACTCAAAATTAGTCTCGTGATTCTGTAGATATTTAGAACCACATGTTTATCTATATATCAAAGTGAACAATATGTATATTCACACGACATGTTTTTTAGTAGATATACCCAATGCATCACACTTCGGTTCTCCCTTGCATCTAATCTCTAAACACTAAGGTACGGAGTTCCCAATCTTTGCAACGTAGGATCGTTCTTGAGGATGATAACTAATGTGGCTAACACAAAAGACCCGGGGATGCCACCAACAACTATCTCAATTACAGCCATTCGAGACATTGCAATTAGCCCAATAACATATTTAGATCTTGTTCACTTGCCACACAAAAAAGTTGACGTGCCTTTTGTAATAACCAAAGGAAATCAAAATAACAATGGAACCTTAATTAGATAGAATTCTCAATTCTAGTGGGGGCACTTTGGCTCAAACCCTAGAACATGACACTACTACAGAAAACCGTATTACAGACGGTTCAGAAACGTCATCACAGACAGTTTTATGAGCCGTCCGAATTTATGAGTCAGTAATGATATGAGGTCATCACTAGAGATGGCAATTGTGCCCGTTTACCCGTATACCCGTGGGTAAATACCCTAATGGAGCCAGGTATGGGATATTTTCTTTACCCACGGGTATGGAAATGGGGGAACACTCTATCCGTCGGGTAAACGGGCACGGGTATGGGTAAGCTCCACCCGTACCCACCCCGCCCGTTTACCCGCAATATAGATTGACAGGTGGCGCAGTTATAGCAATATCTCTAATTACTATTGATTGTTATAAACTTTTCCACATCTCTAATTGCTATTGATTGTTGTAAACTTTTTTGATAGATATTATATTTCCTAGCAACAGCTGTTGCTTATATGTATCTGTCATTAGTTCAACTTTCAGATGGTGACTCTTAGTTCGCGGGTAAACGGGTATACCCATGGGCGACGAGTATGGGCGAGCACTACCCGTACCCGCCACGCCCGATTGCCATCCCTAGTCATCACAGACGGCTTTCGAACCATCTGTGGTGCAAATATCATAGACGGATCTAGTTAAAAACCATCTGTGATTATGAATAGCACAGACGATTTTTAACTAAAAACCGTCTGTGATTATCAAATATCACAGACGGTTTTTAGTTAAAAACTGTCTGTGATTATGAATAGCACAAACGGTTTTTAGTTAAAAACCGTCTATGCTATTCTCTTCTAACCCTAAAACCTATTTCTGTTTATTGGCTAGCCTCAAGAAACGCTAGCCATACCCTCTGAAATAAGCAGATTAACATGTACATGTATACATCCAATTCACATTTCAATTCATTTCACAAACATAAAACATCCATTTCGCAAATCAATTAATTAAAATGAAATAAAATATCCATTAACAAATACACAATTACAATTAATGTCAATCTTATCCCAAACAAAAAAATCATTGTATGATGTAGAACTCTCCACTTGATTTTATGACTTTAGAAATCAAAAAGTACGCGCACTCTCCTCGAATTTGTACAAGGTCCGGCTGTTGCAATACAGTTGTAGAGATGGGCGCAGCCTATCGGTGGGAATATCAATGTGCGTACATATATAACCTGATAAGTATGAAATAAATGTGGGAATATTGACAAACCTTAGAATTGGTGATCTTCGAGGAATCGAGGAGTAGTCTCATATGGTGGCAAACGTAGAATCCACACGTGTTGCCCGTCGGCTGCTGGTGGCACTGCAAAAAATAGAATGTGTTAATTCAAGAGGCATTACTACCAAGTGTTGTGTAGGATTTAATTAATGTGTACTAGCGAATACCCGAAAATTTCAAACATGTTGCAAGGGCTTGGCCCCTTCCGTCGAGCCACGTGTCTCTGCAACGTACGTGGTGAACGACCTTCGTGATTCGAAAAAGTTAGCTTAGTCATTCGGAAGGAAAGAAAGAGTACAATATAGTTATGTATGGAGAAAATGTACTTACCCATCGAGTAATTGGCTGATAACTGTGTAGTCGGTTTTGTCCTTACTTAGGGAATCAAGATATATTGCCTTGTTCCATTTTGGTATAATTGCAATTAAAATCCAATGGAACCGCTTATTGTATGGCATAAGAACAAATTCCTTATCACGGTGAGCCAGCAATGTTGTTGTAATATACCTCTTGACGAAGGATGCATCCTCGCTGATGGTATCCATGGCGACCAAGCGTGGGTCCAGAAAACCAATTTGTGATTTGGATGATCTAGCTTCAGTCACCATGTATATATATACATAGAAAAGCAACAAATTATATATGACATATATCAGTATTACATGAACGGAGACTGTGATTGTACACACTTACAGCGTCCAACATCGAATGAGTGAGGCGTCCAGAGCGTTGAGCGTGAAAAGATCAAATAAATCCTCAAATGTCACTACGAAGACACAATCATGAACGTCGTGCTGTAAATGATTCGGCCTAAATTTGACAGTGATACCTGAGCGTTGTTCTGCCTGTGCCTTATTGGCCTGTTCCATATACCAAGTGTGTAATCTCTGTCAACTAAGTCCTTGGGCTAGGAGGCGCTCTTCCGGGACGATCATCGGCTCGCCTAGCACGAATTTACGGACCAATGGTAGGTACGGGATATCATCATCGGTCTTCTTTGGTTTGCCCCTGCCTCACTTGTAGGTCGACTTCATGGTAGTCGACTGTAAAGGTAGCACTAGTGGAAGTTGCTTCACCGGGAATAGCACCGTGGACATGGCACCGATGCAGGTAGCGGTGGTCGAGATAGGCATTGTGGAGATGGCACCAGTGCATGTAGCTCTGGTTCAGACTACCCTTGTGGACCTGCCACCGATGAATAAGCAGATGTCGCTTTTGGGTCACTGGATGAATGTTCCAATGGCTTGCCCTAGAGTCACGATCTCGTCGTTGGGGGGCTTTGATAGCGGGACAACCTCGAAATTGGTTTGCACACCATCCACATGAACTTTTCCGAAGCCTGGTGCTAAAGGTGTACGGTGCGCCATGGCCCCGTGAGTAAACGGATACACCTGGCCCCAAGCAGCGCACAAGGGAATGGAAGCATATCTCACTTGGAGCGTGCACTTCGTAGCCTCCTACATAACGATGCAAAATTAGCTACTCCAATAGGCCTATCAACGAATCGAGCATTCCAGAGATAATAATTATTACTAGGATGTCATCCACTGGATCTGGCCTCGCTTTCTGTCGTAGGATTGGACGCGCAACTACTCGGACGGTTGGGGGGCTGGCTAGCATAGGAGTGGCGGCAGCGACCTGCTGATTTTCTGTATATCTTCGCATCTCATCTCTGACGTAATCAGCCAGCTCCTCTCTAAGAGATGCCTTGATCTCCTCTCGTAGTTGTGCCTCATGCTCGGCTTTGGTTCTCTTCCTGCTCCGATACAATTCGGAGTCATCTGAGAAACCATGTTTCCAAGGAACATAAAGCCCAAGGCCTCTCGAACGACCCGGGTGTTCTTTGTTTCCCAGGGCTACGGAGAGTATATCTTTGTCCCTACTTGCCTGGAATGATCCCTGGGAAGATTCTACACTCAACGCTTCCTGCAAGAGTTGAACATGTCATTTCACTTCCTACGAAGTTGTAGAGTAATTACAATCTACGTAGTTCGATCGATATCTTACCAGGCGGTGGGAAACTTCCTGGTCTGTAGGGTTTCGGAAGGAGATGTCCCCCGATGATGTGGTAGATGACCTCGCTCTAATCCAATTTCGAGCGCGCTCATCTGGGATCGTGGCAAATGGGGGGGCGGTGTCCCGCAGAATTGCGTGTTCGTCCTCCGTCCTCCACTCCAGAATTTTGCCGCATACCCAATTGTGTCAAATCTGTGGGGGTGTGTGTGTTTTTTCCTAGAGGGCCTTGTGCGCCGCACTTGCACTTCTAAAATCTTCGGTCATCTTCATCGCCTTAAACTCTTCCCATTGTGGTTCTAGGAATGGGTACTTATGAAAGAGTGTTAGATCCTTCTCCACGAAGTTCTTGATAAGCATGTTCTTGAAGTTCTTCCATGCTTCAAGAATGCGCAGATGACATGTTGGCCTTCTCATATATGAAAAGCCCAAGCAAGACAAATTGGATATAAAGATGACTTCTTCAAGATATAAACAGGTGGGAATATTAAGCCATCTAAACAACATATGATGCAATAGTCTAAAACCAGCATATATTCAGATTTGAGACATAGATCATTGAAGTAACATGCTGCCATCAAAAGTAGCCAGACATAAAAGACTAAAATCAGCATGTTAGAGTTGTTTTAGTTGCTCTCAGATGTAGGGTTACACAAGATTTTAATCTTGTCCGTCCCACTACTACGGTCTTATACTCTTCACTGATTGAATATGTCAAACACAAATCAAACCTTGAGCTCTAAGAAACTCAGTTAGATACTACTTTCAGCAAGCAGTAAGGCCACAGGAAAAGATCACCGAAAATAGCTCTACAACATGAACTTTTGGTTAATGTTGTAGAGCTATTTTCGTGAACCTGAGACTACTAATCTAGCAAAACCGAAAGGACTACTAATCTACTAAGCAGTGATCACGGTTGCATGCAATTCGACTACTCTAGAAAAACCGAAAGGACTACTAATCTAGAGCTCAAGATTTGTGATCCAATCTCAGAACAAGACCAGTTACTTCATAGAGCAATTAAATCTAGCATAAGACAAAATAATTGCATTAATATTGCTCTCAGAACAGAGTTGCGCAAGATTTTAAGTCTTGGCCTTCTCATGCTAATGTTGAAGCTGTGCACTGATTATCTAAACTCTAGTGACCAAGATGTGAGCTCTAAATAATGTTTCCACTGTCAAAACTTGCAAATTCAATGAACAACATATACCAGAACAGACACATGCAGCATATACCAAAACAGACACATGCAGCCTTATATGACAAATAGTAAAGGAAAAAAAATCTAATATGCAATTACAAACAGCTATTGCGTGGTATACATTTCAAGTACATGTGAACAATTCAAATCAACCGAAGGAATCAGCTCTGACTAGACAGTGAAAACAATCTAATAGAGTTCAAATCTAGTCCTAGTAGTTAGATCAATCTCAGCATTCAACTAGTTCATCACAGAGCACACGAATCAAGCCCACAAGCAAACATATCATCTACCAGTTCTTGACCTTGAACAGAACTCAAAGAACAAGTACAACCAACAATGTTTGCAGAGAATCAAAAGAACTCACAGTGTAGACGATACTCAAAATCGTCCAGAAGAATACCAAGCCGATGAATAACAGAAAAGCGCAATGTAGAATGATGATGAGTTAATGACTTATGGTAAAGATTATGACAAACAATACAACATAATCAGAACTGATAGCATAAATAATCAAGATGAAATTAAGATGACAGGAATGTAGGGAGTCTACTACTACTGCTGCTATGTAACACTATTGTTGTTGCTGCTACTACTACTATTGATATTCAATAAAACTACTGCTGCTGCTAAGTGCTAACTGCTGCTACTAGTACTACTTTGCTGCTGCTAATACTGCTACTCTGAGACGAGAGGAAGGAGATGAGAGGAGAGAAGAAAGGGGAGGAGGAGGGAATGCTCACCACGGCTCAGGTCGACGGTGACTGGGGAGGTCCAAGGAGGCGGCGGCGACGGCGTGGACGGGGGTCGACAACCACTGGGGAGGTCTGAGGAGGCGGTGGCGACGGCGTGGATGGGGGTCGACAACGACTGGGGAGGTCCGAGGAGGCGGCGGCGACGGCGTGGATGGGGGTCGACGGTGACTAGGGAGGTGCAGGAGAGGAGATATTACTGCCAGAGGAAGGAGAGGAGAGGAGAAAGGGGAGGAGGAGGGAGTGTTGAAAGCATCTAGGCCCCTAAAAATATTGGTTTTGGTAATTAATGAAATTATGTGAATATGGGACTAATGTGTGCATTAAGTGTTTGAAAGGATAAGTTCAAATGGCAAAGAAAGAGGCTCACAAAATATCCCATGAAGATTCAAAGATCTCTAGGACGACAAGGTAAATAGTTTAGGTACCTATTTTATTTTACCGGTCTTGGAGTTAGGTTGGAAGACCGGATTATAGGATAGACGCCGTACTATTAAGAGGGATCATGGTGATTGCTTGATCATGTTCAAATGTGCCCTATGGACCAATTTAGGATCATGCATGCACTTAGAAATTAAAATCAAATCAAATATGTGCATTGTCAGAAAATCCGGTAGTTCCGGTGTTAAATGGGCGGAACTACCGCAGTGTCGGAAGTACCGGCGCGGCGAACGCTTTTTCGAGAGCCGGACTCGGACTTAGCCTCTCGGAAAACGGAAGTACGCGGGTTGAAGCTGCGGAACTACGGATAGCTGGTACCGGGCACCGGCGGAACTTTATTTCCAGAGAGCGCCCGGAGTTTAACTTAGCCTCTCGGAAAACAGAAGTACCGCGGGTTGAACTGCGGAACTACCGGATAGCTGGTAGTACCGGGCACCCGAGCGGAACTTTATTTCCAGAGAGCGCCCGGAGTTTAACTTAGCCTCTCGGAAAACGGAAGTACCGCGGATTGACCTGCGGAACTACCGCATGTGCGGAAGTTCCGGATACCCGTGCGGAACTTTATTTCCAGAGAGTGCCGGGAATAAAACTTAAACTCGCTGAGATCGGAAGTACCGGGTCATGGAGCGGAACTTCCGGACTTCCGGAAGTACCGCGATTTCAACGGCGGTAGTACCGCACTCATTGACCAACGGTCACTTCTGACTCACTGACATAGCCGTTCTGACCGGTCAGCGAGAGTCCGGAAGTACCGCGGTTTTGCCTGCGGTAGTTCCGGATTTCCTGAATTTTCAGGATTGTTTATTGTAACGGCTATTTGAGATTGGTGAGGGTATAAATACATCCCCACCAGAACTTGTACATGTTGTTGAACCTCCATTGAATACATTTGAGCTTAGTGCAACCTCTCACACCTCATTCACTCACTTGTGCATTCAATTGAGGTAGTTGACCCACAATTCAAGTGCATTGCATTCTAGTTGATCCATTAGGCACTTGAGTGAGATCAAGCCGCTGTGATCTATTCTCTTGGTGCTTGCCGGCACCTAGACGGCTTGACGGAGTTCCGGTGATCTTCTCAAGAAGTTTGTGAGAAGGCCCGGAAGATTGTGAAGGCTCGAAGCTCGCCTACCCGGAGAGGGAAAGGGCTACCGCTAGTGACCGAGGTGATTAGGCTCATTTGTGGAGCCGGTCCGATTTGTTCGGGCTTACCTCAACGTGGACTAGGGGAGACCGGCAAGTCTCCGATCACCACGGTAAAAAGTAATCGTGTCAATTGTGGTTTGCTCTCTTGTGATCATTTTCATTCAAGCAACGCTCTTCATTCTATTACTTGATTGCTTGCTTAGTTAGAGTAGCAATTGTTGTTCTCTACTATTTGATATTGCTCTTCGTCGATTACTTGTGCTAGTGATTGTTTGAGCCTTACTAGGTTGATTAGTGGTATTAGTGATATCTTGCTCTAATATATCCATCAAGTTTAAAATTGCTAATTAGAATTAGACGAAAATTTTAAAACCTTCTATTCACCCCCCCTCTAGTCGGCCTCCTCGATCTTACAAGTGGTATCAGAGCTTGGTCTCTCAAATTTAGACTTAACCGTCTAGAGAGAAAAGGATGGCTAGTGAGGGTATAGCAATAGGAAAGGCACCTCTCTTTGATGGCTCAAATTATGCTTATTGGAAAATTAGGATGTTTATTTATTTAAAGGCCATGAGTCCTCAAATTTGGAAAGTCGTAAATGAAGGTTACGTTATGGCTCTTGATCCGAATCACCCAACGGACCAAGACGGGCGTAATGCTCATTTAGACGCCCAAGCTATGAATGCTTTATTTGGAGCCTTGAACGCGGATGAGTTCAATAGGGTGAGCAATCTTGAGACGGCTCATGCTATTTGGACTACCCTTTCGGAAATACACGAAGGGACATCCACGGTCAAAGAGGCCAAATTGCATCGGCTTAGGATCAAATATGAGACATTCACAATGTTGCCCCATGAAGACATCAATGAGATGTACTCAAGGCTCAACAACATTGTGAATGATCTTAAGGGCCTTGGAACTAACCTTTCCGATCTTGATATTGTTCGAAAAATGCTTAGGGCATTGCCGGAGAAATATGAAGTGTTGGTGACTCTCTTCCTCAACTCACCGGAGTTGGCAAGAATGACACCAACGCAATTGTTGGGCAACCTCATCACTAACGAGCTCTACAAGAAAGACAAGGAAGAGCTCTTGGAGCAATCTTCTTCCAAGAATAAGAAGATCACCGCCTTCAAGGCTAAAGCGGTGATGAGTGAAGAATCCGAATAAGATGATGAGGAGGACTCCGAAGAAGAACTTGCGCTTCTAGTAAGGAGAATGAAGAAATTCATGAGAAGGCGTCCATATCGAAGCACAAGCCATGAGAAGACCAATAAATGACATTCTTCCTCCAACAAGAAGTTTAGCAACATTCGTTGCTATGAATGTGATGAGAAGGGGCACATTGCCTCTCAATGTCCAACAAAGAAGGATGACAAGGAGAAGTCATCAAAGAAGAAGAACTACAACGACAAGAAGAAGCTTTTCAAGAAGCTTCACAAGGATGACAAGAATGAAGCTCATATTGGTGAGTGGAACTCAGAAGAGGAGTATTCGGACTCCGACACAAGCGAGGACGAATCTCCTAAGAAGAAAGGGCTTGTGGGCATCGCCATCAAGGAGGCTCCATCACTATTCTCCACTCCTACATGCCTTATGGCTAAAGGAGAAAAGGTAAAATTGCTTGATGATGATGAGCCTTCATATGATGACTTGATGAATATGCTAGTTGAATTGAATGAATTTCTTGGAAAAGAAAAATCAAAGTTTAAGATCTTAAAGAGAGAACACATCTCTCTCAAAGACTCTTATGAGGAGCTAAAGGAAGCTCATGATTTGCTTCTCCAAGAAAATCACAAATCTAGTACTAGCATTGGAGTTACTTGCAATATCTTGAATGAAATGTCTAGTATAGAAATTTCAAAGTCTAGCATATCTACTTGTTGTGATGATTTACTTGCCATGCCTTGTTCATCTAGAGTAGACTCTGGAAATGCTTTAAATCTTGTTCATGATGATGTTATTGCTAATGAAAACAAAAATTTAAAGGAACAAGTGCTAAAATTAAACAAAAGTTTAGAGAGGGCTTACAAGGGAAAGGAAACCCTTGATAAGTTGCTAAGTGATCAAAGATACTCCTTTAACAAAGAGGGACTTGGATATGTTCCCCAAAAGGGTAAGAAGCCGGTATACAAGCCTCCAAGGTTTGTAAAGGAAAATGGAAGTATTGCACAAAATGCCGGTGTGTTGGACATATTCAAAATGATTGTTCTAAGAATAACATGCATTCCATTGGTTTATATGATTCTTGCTATATGCTCAAAAAGTCTAAGAATGGAAATGTAATTGCTCATTTCATTGGCACCTCGATTTTGGGTGCTAAAAAGAAATCCATTTGGGTACCCAAGACCTTGGTCACTAACCTCCAAGGACCCAAACAAATTTGGGTACCTAAAAGAACTTGATTTTCTTTTGTAGGTGAACTACAAAACCGGTGGAAGGCATTGGGTGTTGGATAGCGGTTGCACCCAACACATGACCGGGGACCGGAAGATGTTCACCACCTTTGAGAATGGAAGCAATGACAAGATCACATTTGGAGATAATAGCAAAGGAAAGGTATTGGGATTGGGTAAAATCGCTATCTCAAACGACCTTTCAATTTCTAATGTATCTCTAGTTGAAACATTAAATTTCAATTTGCTATCCGTTGCTCAATTATGTGATCTAGGCTTAACATGCTCATTCTCAAAAGAAAATGTTGTAATATCAAAAGATAATAATAATGAACTAGTCTTCAAAGGTTTTAGATTTGGGAATCTCTATTTGGTAGATTTTTCTTCAAATGAGTCTTGTTTAAAAACTTGTTTAATTGCAAAAACATCGTTGGGTTGGTTGTGGCATAGAAGGCTAGGTCATGTGGGAATGATTCAACTCAAAAGCTTTTAAGCATGACTTAGTAGTTGGCTTGAAGGATGTGAAGTTTGAGAAAATCGACTTTGTAGTGCTTGTCAAGCCGGAAAACAAGTCGCTAATTCTCATCCTTCCAAAAGTATCATGTCGACTTCTAGGTCATTAGAGCTCTTACATATGGATTTGTTCGGGCCAACAACCTATAAGAGCATTGGAGGAAATAACTATTGTTTAGTCATTGTGGATGATTACTCTAGATATACATGGGTCTTCTTCCTAAATGACAAAAGTGAAACCTCCGGGATTTTCAAAAGCTTTTCAAAAAGGGCCCAAAATGAATTTGATTTTAAAATAAAGAAAATTAGGAGTGACAATGGTTCGAGTTCAAAAATACAAAAGTTGAAGACTTTTGTGATGAACTTGGAATAAAGCACTGAGCTTTCCACTACCTACACTCGGAGCAAAATGGAGTTGTAGAGAGGAAAATCGAACATTAATTGAAATGGCTAGGACAATGCTTGATGAATATAATACTTCCGACAAGTTTTGGCGGAAGCTATTAATACCGTATGTCATGCCATAAATCGCCTCTATTTACATCGACTCTTGAAAAAGACTTCCTAAGAGCTTCTTGTTGGAAGGAGACCGAACATCTCTTACTTTAGAGTATTTGGTTGCAAATGCTATATTCTAAGGAAATGTGTTCGGCTCTCAAAATTTCAAAGTCGATGTGATGAAGACTTCCTTTTAGGGTTTTCCTCAAATAGTAAAGCTTATAGGATCTTTAATAAAAATTCGGGTTTAGTGGAAGAATCATGTGATGTTCAATTTGATGAAACTAACGGCTCTCAAGAAGAGCATGAGAACTTGGATGATGTAGGAGATGAAAGTCTTCGCAAGGCAATGGAGAACATGCAAATCGGAGACATCAAGCCAAAGGAGGATCCAACGTCACCAAGCTCATCTAGACAAGTAGAACCACATTCCTCTTCCATAACAAACGATGTTCAAGTTATAGAAGATGAATAAAAGGATCAACCGCAAAATATTTTCAAGATTCACAATGCAATAGCCAAGGATCATCCAATAGATCAAATATTGGGTGACGTGAGTAAGGGTGTTCAAACTCGCTCTAGAGTAGCTTCATTTTGTGAACACTAAGCGTGTAGAAGAAGCACTAGATGACCTAGATTGGATAAATGCTATGCATGAAGAGTTGAATAACTTTGCTCAAAACGATGTTTGGAATTTGGTGGAGAGACCCAAGGAGCACAATGTCATTGGCACAAAATGGGTCTTCCGGAACAAACAAGATGAGAACGGAATTGTGGTAAGAAATAAAGCAAGGTTAGTAGCTCAAGGTTATACTCAAGTCGAGGGCTTAGATTATGATGAGACATTTGCACCCGTTGCTAGACTTGAATCAATTAGAATCTTGCTTGCTTTTGCATCATGCTTTGACATTAAATTGTTTCAAATGGATGTCAAAAGTGCGTTTCTTAATGGTACAATTTCCGAATTAGTATATGTGGAACAACCCCTGGGATTTGAAGATGCTAAATACTCTAATCATGTGTATAGATTATCAAAGGCGCTATATGGTTTAAAGCAAGCTCCTAGAGCTTGGTATGAACATATAAGTAACTTTCTTGTATCAAAAGGCTTTAAAATTGGTAAAGTAGATACAACTCTATTCACAAAAATTATTGGAGATGATTTCTTTGTATGTCAAATCTATGTTGATGATATTATATTTGGTTCTACTAATCAAGACTTTTGCAAAGAATTTGGTGAGATGATGTCTAGGGAATTCGAGATGTCGATGATTGGTGAGCTAAGCTACTTCCTTGGACTTCAAATCAAACAACTTAAAGATGGGACGTTTATATGCCAAACAAAGTATGTGAAGGATCTACTCAAGAGATTCGGAATGGAAGAAGTCAAACCCATCAAAACACCTATGGCAACAAACGGGCATCTAGACCTCAACGAAGAAGGTAAGTCGGTAGATTTAAAGCTTTATAGATCCATGATTGGTAGTTTGCTTTATCTTACCGCATCTAGGCCCGACATTATGTTTAGTGTATGCATGTGTGCACGTTTTCAAGCTTATCCAAAAGAGTGTCATTTAGTGGCCGTAAAGAGAATTCTAAGATATTTAAAGCATTCCTCAAGCATAGGGCTTTGGTATCCCAAAGGTGCAAAATTTGAATTAATTGGATATTCGGATTCCGATTATGCAGGATGCAAAGTGGATAGAAAAAGCACCTCGGGTAGTTGCCAATTTCTAGGAAGGTCTCTAGTGTGTTGGTCATCCAAGAAACAAAATTCCGTAGCACTTTCAACCGCCGAAGCCGAATATATTTCCGCTGGAAGTTGTTGTGCTCAATTGCTTTGGATGAGGCAAACATTGTTGGATTATGGGATTAAATTTGATAAAATGGCTCTTTTGTGTGATAATGATAGTGCTATCAAAATATCCAACAATCCCGTTCAACACTAAAGAACCAATCATATAGACATACGCCACCATTTCTTGAGAGATCATGTGAGCAAGGGAGATATTGAAATTAGCCACATCCGAACCGAAAATCAACTAGCGGACATTTTCACCAAACCACTAGATGAAAGCCGCTTTTGCAAATTGAGGAATGAATTAAATGTCATAGACTACTCAAATGTAGCTTGAAATCTCATTTCAACCTTTTCTGCTCACTTGTTGTGCTTATATGGATTTTTATTGGATTTTTTTTACCCTCTTTTGGTCAAAATTCGTTTAAATTCATAAAAACTAGTTTCAAAGTATAGCAATAGCTCAATTGATGCATAATGCTCCTGAATGACTTTAGTTGGATGCAAAACTAGGGATCATTTGCATGATTTCAAGTTCTAAAAGTCAAATCCTGAAAAGTTCCAGAAAATCCGGAACTACCGCAGTTCATTGTGCGGTACTTCCGCTCCTGACAGAAAAACCGGAACTACCGCAATGCAATCTGCGGAACTTCCGGAATTTCTGTGAAAACGGTACTACCGGCGTGTTACGCGCGGTACTACCGCTTTTTGCGGGATTTAATGCGGTTTCCAAAACCGCCAAATCCTCCGGCCGTTACTCCTTTTCCTTTATCTCTTTTCTCTCTCTCTTATCTTCATTCCTCCCAAACCGCAGCCGCCTCCCTTCTTTTCTTCCTCTCCTCCACCCTCTCTCTCCCAAGAACCTCTCTCTCCTCTCCCGATCTTTGAATCCGAGGGGAGTTCTTCGTTTTTGGGCGATTCCTTGCACTCCCAGGGTTCCTCTCCTTCGACTCCACAAGGTAAATCGGATCAAACCCCTCTTTATCTTGTTCTAAGGACCCTAGGGTTGAAATTAGGTGAAATTTGAAATGTAGCGATTTTTGCTGTAGTTTCTTTGGGCAAAGTAGTTTGTTTGGGGTGTTAGAATGTTTGTTCATACATGCACTGGATTCAATCCAAGAAATACCCCAAAAAGATTTAATTTTTAACATGCCCTAGAAATGTCCAGAAAAACCGAACTACGGTCGAGCGGCGGAACTATCGAGTCCCGGAAGTTCCGCATGTTTAATGCCGGAACTACCGGATTTCCCGGAAGTTCCGCAGTTTTGCCGCCGGTACTTCCGTTTTTCCTGGAACAGCAGAAACTCATTGCTTTCAATTTCAAACCTACTTTCACTTATCCTACCTCACACCTTGATTATCCTAATATGTCATTGAAGATGCCGAGGATGAAGAATGTTTCCCACAAGTCCTATGGGGGCACTGCTGGTCAATCCTCCTCCTCGACTCCTGCATCTCAGACGGCGGAGCATAAGGGCAAGGGTCTCGCCTCCGACCCTGAGAGTGACTCAGAGGATTCGCATGAGAGCGGATCCGAGGCCTCGCATGAGAGCGAGGAGTATGCAGTTTCAGATGAGGAGATGCCTGCGGTAACTGCAGATGAAGAAGTGGACCTCTCCAAGATCACCAATGAGGACTATGCTATCCTTCGTCGTCGTGATCAAGATGTCCGCCTCAAACTCTATGAACCCCGCCATTCCAAGTTTCAAGAGAAGGTGTACCAAGAGATGTATGGTCCCGCCGCAAGTTTGCTGCACACAAATATGTGGATTGGGATCACTTGTCACAGATTGACAAGTTTAGCGGTGCTTATCAGCTCTTTCAGCAAGCCGATATCCATCAACTTGTTGCGTTCAAGTGCAACTATATGGACAATATGATTCGGCAGTTCTATGCTACCCTGTATATCTCTCCCAACTTTGAGCACCTGAGTTGGATGACAGGGACCCAGTTCATTGAGTGCACTAGGCACGAGTTTGAGTTGGCACTTGGGACGGAAACCAGTGCTTATGAGAAGGTGTACAGCAAGCGTGCTCTTCCTATTGCTGCATATTCAGTGTATTATGACCAAGCAGCTGAACAATCGCTGGGGACGATAATTGGCCTACTCCCTATTCCCAGCCTTGTCAACAGGATCATCAACCACACCATTTTTCCCAAGAGTGGAAATTATGATGCTATTCGTGGCCATGCGTGGAATGTGATTGACTACATTATGCGCGGCCACAAGTTTGATGTGGTGGATCTTATCATCAGGGGGATCGATGCCAATAAGAATGATAAACAGAAAAGGATCAACTTTGCACCATTCATTATGGCTGTGATCATTCGAAAGACTGGATACCGAGGAGCACTCTGCACCCCGCACAAGCCATATAAGCCTCGCGCAGAGGCCCCTGTTCCTGCTCCTGCTCGTTCCCGTGCTCAGCCTCAGCCTCAGCATCAGGCAGCCGCTGATCCTCCTCCCCAGGGCGAGGGCGATGTCACCTTGTCCCAGATCTACTCCGCCATTCTCAGGCTTGAGGAGCGCCAGGATGTCTTGATCTCCACTGTGTCTTCTCTTGGTGATCGCGTATCATCCTTGGAGAGTGCAGTTCATCCGCCTTCTCCAGTTCACTATGGTCGTCGCACTCGTCGCCGTGGTCCTCCTTCTCCCAGTGCAGCTCAGGACTAGCTCCTCTTTTTGGTACTTCGATGCCAAAGGGGGAGAATGTAGCAAGGAGAAGTTTAAGTCTTATCTATCTATTTGGGCTTTGTAATAAAGTATGGTGAAATGAACCATGTAATGCGTATGTGTTGTTTAAACTCTGTGGATGTTTAGTATTTTAATTTCTGATGCTTTGTAATGAACTATGTTATGCCCTATATGCAATGCCTATTTACTTGTCTATTGCGTATCTTTGAATTTTGGTAAATGTGCTATGATGTGATTCATGCCTGATTTTATTTTTAGAATTCATATAAATTCTTATAAAATTTGATGCACATGTTTAGGGGGAGCTCTTTCTTATTAGCTTTTAAAATGCAAAAATTCCCCATGTTCTAAACTGCTAAAATTTCAAAGACCTTGTGATATACAACTTGCAAACTAGGAGTATATCCAAATCTTAAATTCTTCTCAAAATTTGCTCTTGTTGTCATCAATTACCAAAAAGGGGGAGATTGAAAGCATCTAGGCCCCTAAAAATATTTGTTTTGGTAATTAATGAAATTATGTGAATATGGGACTAATGTGTGCATTAAGTGTTTGAAAGGATAAGTTCAAATGGCAAAGAAAGAGGCTCACAAAATATCCCATGAAGATTCAAAGATCTCTAGGGCGACAAGGTAAATAGTTTAGGTATCTATTTTATTTTACCGGTCTTGGAGTTAGGTTGGAAGATCGGATTATAGGATAGACGCCGTACTATTAAGAGGGATCATGGTGATTGCTTGATCATGTTCAAATGTGCCCTATAGATCAATTTAGGATCATGCATGCACTTAGAAATTAAAATCAAATCAAATCTGTGCATTGTCAGAAAATCCGGTAGTTCCGGTGTTAAATGGGCGGTACTACCGCAGAGTCGGAAGTACCGGGCGCCCGGGCGGAACGTTTTTTCCAGAGAGCGTCCGGACTCAGACTTAGCCTCTCGGAAAACGGAAGTACCGCGGGTTGAACTGCGGAACTACCGGATAGCCGGTAGTACCGGGCACCCGAGCGGAACTTTATTTCCAGAGAGCACCCGGAGTTTAACTTAGCCTCTCGGAAAACGGAAGTACCGCGGGTTGAACTGCGGAACTACCGGATAGCCGGTAGTACCGGGCACCCGAGCGGAACTTTATTTCCAGAGAGCGCCCGGAGTTTAACTTAGCCTCTCGGAAAACGGAAGTACCGCGGATTGACCTGCGGAACTACCGCATGTGCGGAAGTTCCGGATACCCGTGCGGAACTTTATTTCCAGAGAGTGTCAGGAATAAAACTTAAACTCGCTGAGATCGGAAGTACCGGGTCATGAAGCGGAACTTCCGGACTTCCGGAAGTACCGCAATTTCAATGGCGGTAGTACCGCACTCATTGACCAACGGTCACTTCTGACTCACTGACATAGTCGTTCTGACCGGTCAGCGAGAGTCCGGAAGTACCGCGGTTTTGCCTGCGGTAGTTCTGGATTTCCTGAATTTTCAGGATTGTTTATTATAACGGCTATTTGAGGTTGGTGAGGGTATAAATACATCCCCACAAGAACTTGTACATGTTGTTGAACCTCCATTGAATACATTTGAGCTTAGTGCAACCTCTCACACCTCATTCACTCACTTGTGCATTCAATTGAGGTAGTTGACCCACAATTCAAGTGCATTGCATTCTAGTTGATCCATTAGGCACTTGAGTGAGATCAAGCCGCTGTGATCTATTCTCTTGGTGCTTGCCGGCACCTAGACGGCTTGGCGGAGTTCCGGTGATCTTCTCAAGAAGTTTGTGAGAAGACCCGGAAGATTGTGAAGGCTCGGAGCTCGCCTACCCGGAGAGGGAAAGGGCTACCGCTAGTGACCGAGGTGATTAGGCTCATTCGTGGAGCCGGTCCGATTTGTTCGTGCTACCTCAACGTGGACTAGGGAGACCGCAAGTCTCCGATCACCACGGTAAAAGTAATCGTGTCAATTGTGGTTTGCTCTCTTGTGATCATTTTCATTCAAGCAACGCTCTTCATTCTATTACTTGATTGCTTGCTTAGTTAGAGTAGCAATTGTTGTTCTCTACTATTTGATATTGCTCTTCGTCGATTACTTGTGCTAGTGATTGTTTGAGCCTTACTAGGTTGATTAGTGGTATTAGTGATATCTTGCTCTAATATATCCATCAAGTTTAAAATTGCTAATTAGAATTAGACGAAAATTTTAAAACCTCCTATTCACCCCCCCTCTAGTCGACCTCCTCGATCTTACAAGTGTTCACCGGTCACCACGGCTCGGGTTGTCAGAGGAGGGAGATCCGAGGAGGTGGCGACGACGGGCTCGATCGGGAGAGCGGCGATGTGGATCTGGTTGGTATAGCGCTTAAGTGCAGTGCACGCGCAAAACCCTAGCTTGAGGATGGTTCTAAACTAGAACCGTCTGTGATAATAATGATATCACAGACGGTTCTAGTTTAGAACCGTCTATGATAATGATATCACAACGGTTCTGAAATAGAACCGTCTGTAATAAGCTCCCCTTCCCACACGCTGGAGTTATTACCTGCACCAACCAGCAAGCACTATAATAAGACCTCTTACAGTGTATTAATAAGACCTCTCACAGTGTATTTCTGTACAACAGCCCAATGAACATAGAGATACATATGTATGACTCATTCTCAAAATTCACCTATATATCACACATTTTCACATATACATAAATGCAAATTCACAAATACATCACACACATGCATTGTTTTATACATAAATGCAAATTTACAAATACATCACACACACACATTGTTATACACATAAATGCAAATTCGCATATACATCACATACATGCATTGTTATATATATAAATGCAAATGCCCACATATATATCGCACATTCTCATTCCACTTGCTTATTTCCTTTAAAAATTAGCCCTTCATGATGATCAATGCGTATGTAACTAGTTTCGTCACGTCGTTCGTTGTCGACCCTTATGCCATTTCCAAACGGAGGTAACTCATCAAATTGATTGTATTCGTCCTCGTCCACTACATTCTCTACTCCGATAATTCTCCTTTTTCCATGAAGAACTACATGGCGATTCTTATTTGCCGGATCGGTTACATAAAAAACTTGAACAACTTGGTTAGCGACTACGAATGGTTCGTCTTTGTATCCGACACATTGGATGTCCACGGTAGTGACACCGTACTTGTATGAGTTTCTCAACCCATCGGTATTGAGCGTATCTATGTGGACACCGCTATTCTGGTTAGTGCTCTTTATATCCTGAGCCTGTGAATGTGTACCCATTTATGTCATATCCTTGCCATGTCACAACTGTAAATGTTGGCCCTTTTGCCAACCATGTCAGTATCTCACTTGGCGAGCTCCTAGCGATTTGCTCCTTCAACCATTGGTTGAACCGACTATTGTGTTGCCTCATGATCCAAACATCCGGCCGCTCCGGATTCTTTTGCTGAAGCACATCCTTGTGCTGGTCGACATAAGGCGCCACTTCAGTCGTGTGTTGCAAGACCGTGAAATGGGCTTGAGCATACGCGGCCATATCTGGAGTGATTGCTTTCCTTCCGATACTTCCGATACCCTTGGTCTCCCCTCATGACGAGATTGAGGCACACCTATCAGTTGAATCTGAGCCATATAATCGACACAAAACTCAATGATCTCTTCGCTTGCATAACCTTTGACGATGCTGCCCTCCTGTCGAGATCGATTCCGTACATAGGACATGAGAATTCCCATGAACCTCTCAAATGGGTACATGCTACGTATGAATACGGGCTCGCACATTTTTATCTCCCACACAACGTGAACAATGAGATGGACCATGATATCGAAAAATGAAGGAGAGAAATATGTCTCAAGATGACATAGAGTCATCACCATGTCGTCCTGCAGAGCATCTAGTCCTTCGGGATCGATGACCTTCTAAGCAATTGTGTTAAAGAAATAACATAGCCTCATGATTGTCTCTCGAAATTTGACCGGCAAAATATTTCTAATTGCAATAGGAAGCATCTGTGTCATCAGCACATGACAATCATGAGACTTCATGCCATTTAATTTCAAATCTTGCATTGAAACAATTTTCTTCATGTTGCCGGAGTAACCAGATGGAACTTTGACACGATGCAAGCACTGGCATAGTTCTGTTTTCTCGGCCTTGGACAGAGTGTAACACGCAGGGAAGGTACTTTCTTCCATTATCTGTTTTTGTCGGTGCTAACTCAGGCCTGATGTCCATATCAGCCAAGTCAAGCCGTGTGTCGGGACCCCGGATTTCCGAACCCGGACCCTCTGTGTATTACTGCACTAGTCCCAGATCAAAGCTAGTGCACACAGTTAAACAGAAATGAATACATAACCAGCATCGTGTTATTACAATAATTGAGAGTACTGACCGAAAAGGTCTCATTATTACATTGGAGGTTCCAAGACCTCACACAACCAGAATACAGTGGAAGCAAGGTAAATTCAAAGTAGACCCATCAATATGCCACAGGCAGTTGACTGGAGAAGCGCGACCTAGAACTCCTGGAATCCTTCGTCGAAGCCACCAGCGAAGTAGTCGTAGTCTCCTTCTTGGGCTTCGTATTCCTCTGCTTATTATTTTTGAGTGTAGCATGTGAGTACATAAAGTACTCCGCAAGTCTTGGGAAAAATGCAATAGATGCAAGGCTTGACAAAGGAAGGCTATATGGTTCTTTGCACAAAGCAATGTTTTAATTTCAATTACTACTAATTATTTTCAAAGGCATTAATTTAATAAAGTAAACGTTTTAACAGAACTATCATTAACTTTCTAGTGAAGGTTCCAACTACCAGCACTAGCTGACCAATTACAATTGATCAAGTTTAAAACTGCGGGTTCCATCCACCCTCTCTGGCTCCAACTGCCAGGATACCCTTCCGAGAGTTCCCTCCACTCTCGGAATACAAAAATTTTTGATTTTAAAATCAAAACCAGAAATCTACCATGTGAATGCATTCCTTGCCCGCCCTTGACCGTAAGCACGACTATTCGAATAGTTTGACACTCTGCAGAGGTTGTACAACTTTACCCCAAGAGATAATTATCTTAACAATACCACGCTTCCTTTGGCATGAGACACGGATAAATTATCACAAAGCCTTTACCTCACTCTAGACTAGCTAGACACCACCCGCCGAGGTTTCACCACGAGAAGGGTTAAATCTGCCCAATCCAAGCCCCTCTTGCGCCATATGAGTACATGAAATCCTGTCCCTCACTTTGTGAATAACTAGTAACTCCCGGCACCCACTTTCCATCGGTGGCACCTAAACTAGACTATCATGAGTTAATTAGCTAGGTCGTACCCATATAGACTTAGAGTTGTACGGTAGTGCTCAGTCTGGACAAACACAAACGTCGGTCCTTAGTTGACTAGGGTGGAACATACACTTTACAAGATCTCGTGCTTCCTGCACCAATCCAAACAGACCATCCACCCTAATCTAAACCAATTTCCAAATTTTATTTTATTTTAAAGGATTAGTGGCAACTCCAATCACCACTAGACTTTAGAAACACAAGTTATTACAACAATTCATAATTTCCCATTTTCAAGATTTCAAGGGTAATACATAGCATGACTAAGCATTGTACTACCATTCTATTATTCACAATTGAATATAATAATCTCAAAACCGGAGGGAGAGGGGAAGGAAAGACCGGATCCGCGGGGGAATCGGTCGCCGGCGCAAAGAAGGAAAGAGGGGGAGGAAAAAGGAAAGAGGCGGCTCCGTGGGAAGACGACGGACCTGATAGGCGGGGCCCGGGTGGCAGCGGGAGCAGGGCGCGAGCGGCTGACGAGCGGGGCCCGCAGTGCAGAAAGAGAGAGAAGGGAGAGAGCGGTTCACGGGCGGCTAGGATGGAGATGCGTGGCAGGGGAGGAGGATCGGGCGACAGGTGTGGATAAGCGGAAGGGGGCGGTTAGATGGGCCAGGCGCGGGGACGCGGCTCATCCAGGCCATCCACGCGCCGCGCGAGGAGGAGGGGAAGGCGGGGCTGGCTGGGTCGGGCCCGCTTGGCAGAGGGGAAGGGAAGGAATGGCCGGATTGGGCCGAGGGCGACGTGGGCGGTCCTGGGCCGTCCACGTGTCGGCTGGGGAAAGGGGGTTTGGAATTTGATTTTTAGAATTTGATTTATATCTTCAGAAAAGGCTAGGAAATTATTTAGGCCTCAGAAAAAAATGAAAATACCTCCAAAAATTCCAGAAAAATTCACAGAAGCTTCTGGAGATATTTTGGACTAAATAAAATTATTTCCAACTACTGTTGGTATTTAATTTTCCTACTTTAAAATACTTTAAAAATTTTTTAAAATAGGTTTTAAACTCCAGAAAAAACAGAAAATCAAATAAAAGCCAAGTAAAATCCAATTATTTTAAAATAATTAATTTGAATTTAAATTTTTCCAGAAAGCCAAATTTGGGATGTTACAAACCTACCCCCCTTAGAAAGAATCTCGACCCCGAGATTCGGACGGACTGGGAAAAAGGTCAGGGAACTCTGCTCTTAAATCCTCTTCACACTCCCAAGTTGCTTCGGACTCAGAATGGTTGCTCCACTGCACTTTACAGAACTTGATGACCTTGCTTCGCGTACGCCGCTCTGCTTCCTCCAATATCTTGACTGGATACTCTGGGTATGTCAAGTCCTCCTTTAAGTTCACTTCATCTAGAGGCATCTGTTCTTCTGGCACTCTGAGACACTTCCTTAACTGGGACACATGGAACACGTCGTGCACCTTGGACAACTGAGGCGGAAGCTCCAACTGGTAAGCAACTTCTCCGCTTTTCGCTATGACAGGAAAGGGTCCAATGAATCTAGGGGCAAGCTTTCCACTGACTCCAAAACGTCTCATTCCCTTGAGAGGTGAAACTTTCAGATAAACATGATCTCTAGGTACAAACTCTAATGTTCTTCGACGATTGTCCGCATAGCTTTTTTTGTCTAGTTTGAGCTATTTTTAACCTGTCCTGGATCAGACGAACTTGTTCCTCTGCCTGCTTCAACACATCTGGTCCAAACACTTGTCCTTCTTCGGTTTCTTTCCAATACAATGGTGTCCTGCATTTTCTGCCATACAAAGCTTCAAACGGAGACATCTGTAAGCTGGATTGATTACTGTTGTTATAGAAAAACTCCGCATAGGGCAGACTTTGATCCCAATTAGTCTTGTTTGCTAGAACACAAGCTCTCAACATATCTTCCAAAATTTGATTTACTCTTTCTGTTTGACCATCTGTCTGTGGATGATATGCGGTGCTAAAGTTCAAATTTGTGCCCAAAAGTCCATGTAATTTATGCCAAAATCTTGAGGTGAATTGAGTACCTCTATCTGACACAATCTTCTTTGGAACTCCATGCAAACACACGATTCTGGACATATACAACTCTGCGAGTCTATCTTCAGAGTATGTGGTCTTTACTGGAATGAAATGGGCGACTTTTGTCAGGCGATCCACAATAACCCAGATCGAATCATGCCCTAGTTTTGTTCTCGGTAATCCAGTTATGAAATCCATACCAATCTCTTCCCATTTCTACTCAGGTATCTGCAAGGGTTGCAAAAGTCCGGCAGGTCTCTGATGTTCAGCTTAATCCACTGGGACACATCACACAAAGCTACATGCTCTGCAATCTCTCTTTTCATACTTGACCACCAATACCTTTCTTTGAGATCTTGGTACATCTTTGTACTTCCAGGGTGAATTGAGTATCCAGATTCATGGGCTTCCTTCAGGATTAACTCCTTTATTTCCTTCTTTTCAGGTACGATAATTCTTTTCCCAAACCATAGGATACCCTCTTCATCTTCTGAAAATCCTGGCGCTTTTCCTTTCTTCATATTTTCCTTAATTTCCTTGACATACTTATCCTCCTTTTGAGCTGTCTTTATCTGGTCCTCTAGAGTTGGCTGAACCTCCAAAGTAGCCAGGAATCCTTCCTCTACTACTTCCAAGTTAAGTCGCTGAAATTCTGCTTGAAGTGCAGGCATACTGTCCTTTATCCACAACTTATTACAGTAATTCTTTCTGCTCAAGGCATCAGCTACTACATTGGCCTTTCCTGGATGGTAATGTATTCCCACATCATAATCCTTTATTAGCTCAAGCCATCTCCTTTGTCTCATATTGAGATCAGGTTGGGTAAAAATATACTTCAAACTTTTGTGATCCGTGTAGATCTCACAACGGTTACCGATCAAATAATGCCTCCATATTTTTAAAGCATGCACCACGGCAACAAGCTCTAAATCATGGGTTGGATAGTTTCCTTCATGAGGTCGCAATTGCCTTGAAGCATATGCTACTACCTTTCCCTCTTGCATCAGAACACAGCCTAATCCTTGCCTTGATGCATCACAGAAGACTTCAAAATCCTTTCTAATATCCGAAAGTGTTAACACTGGTGTAGAAGTTAGCCTTTTCTTTAGCTCTTGAAAACTATCCTCACACGATTCACTCCATTCAAACTTCCTTTCCTTCTTTAGCAACTGTGTGAGAGGTCTTGCAAGCTTGGAGAATCCTTCAATAAAGCGACGATAGTAACCAGCCAATCCCAAAAAGCTTCTGATCTCAGATACTGACTTAGGTTGTGTCCAATTGAGTACATCATTTACTTTATCGGGGTCTACGGACACTCCTCCTGCAGAAATCACATGACCTAGGAAAGCTACTTTCTTCAACCAAAACTCACACTTGCTAAACTTGGCATACAACTGGTTTTCTCTGAGCTTTTCCAAAACTATCCTCAAATGTTCTGCATGTTCTTCCTCATTCTTGGAGTATATCAAAATATCATCGATGAATACAACCACAAACTTATCCAAATATTCCATGAACACCTTATTCATCATATTCATGAAATATGCGGGGGCATTGGTTAGGCCAAAAGACATCACTGTATACTCATACAATCCATAACGAGTAGCAAATGTTGTCTTGGGTATGTCTTCTGGTCTTATCTTCAACTGGTGATAACCTGATCGAACATCGATCTTTGAGAAGACACATGATCCTTTCAACTGATCAAACAGATCATCTATTTTGGGCAAAGGGTACTTGTTCTTGATCGTCACATCGTTCAAAGATCGATAGTCCACACACATGCGAAGACTACCATCCTTCTTCTTCACTAACAGCACCGGTGCTCCCCAGGGTGACGAGCTTGGTCTTACAAAACCTTTATCTTGTAACTCTTCAATTTTCTTCTTAACTTCTGCCAAGTCATTTGCAGACATACGATAAGGTCTCTTGGAAATCGGAGCTGTACCAGGTACCAGGTTAATGACAAACTCAATTTCCCAGTCTGGTGGCATTACCGGTAAATCTTCAGGAACCACATCTAGGTATTCACTTACTATTGGCACCTTTTCCAAAGTTACTTCCTTCAAACTGTTAAGCCCACACTTATTCCGAGAAGATGTGTTTGATTTATACCTTACTTGGATTCCATCCGAATTGGTAATGGTAACAGCACGATCGGCACAATCTATCTGTCCTTTATACTTGGTTAACCAATCCATACCAAGTATGACATCTAGGCTCTTGGAATCTATTATAATAAGATTCGCTAAGAACTTTACTCCATTTATATCCACAGTTGCGCTAGGGCAAACTGTGTTAGTCCTCATTTCCTTTCCAGGGGATTGGACTAGCATAGGGTTCTTTAGTTTACGAACATCCCAATTATATCTTTCAACAAAATCTTTCGACACAAAAGAATGCGAAGCTCCAGAATCAAATAATGCTGATGCAGGTACTGAGTTGACAAGGAACTTACCGTAACTACGTCGGTGCATACCGGGCTGCCTCCGCATGACATGGTTAAGATGTCCTCTGCTCATCGTCTGCGGAGTCCTTGGAGTTTGTGGTGCCCCACGGCCTTGTCCTGCAGTTGGAGCTCGTGCTGGTGTAGTCCCCAAGTTGAAACGAATCGGGTCACACCGGGCGCTCGGGGACAGATTGCGGCATAATGCCCCATGTTCTGCAATTGAAGCATCGCACTTCGCCTGAAGTCTGTTCTGCTGTGGTTGGCCACCATTGCCTGCTCTGGGAGCTTGCGGATTTGGACGAGGTCCTGCCGATGGTGTCCTTGGCACATTTGGCATTGAGGGCCTGCTGAATTGAGGAGGATTGGGGCGAAACCGAGAACTACTTGCCCCCTGCTGAGCTTGAAACTTCCTCTTCCTTGTCTCATACAGCTGACGTTGAGCATCTTCTTGTATGAGAGCCTTGTTCACCATGTGCTAGAAAGTTGGGTAGTCATTAGACACCAGCTGCACCTTGAGATTGGGATCAAGTCCCTGCATGAACCTCCAGATCTTTGTTGCATCTGAGGTGACATCCTCTGGCGCATACCTGGACAGTTGGGTGAACTTGTTCAGGTATTCCGAAATACTGAGGTTTCCCTGCTGCAATTGGTAGAATTCACTCTTCTTCATTTCCATTATTCCCGTAGGAATATGCGCAGTGCGGAAAGCCTCCACAAACTCATCCCAAGTGATTGTTGTACATTTTGATGGGCGGTGCAGTAGTTTTCCCACCAATTAGCTGCAATTCCTTTCAGTTGGTGGGCAGCATACAACACCTTCTCGTGGTCATTGCACTGAGCTAAGTTCAACTTCCTCTCCACATCCTTGATCCAATCGTCTGCCTCCAAGGGGTCCACTGATCCAGCAAACGTAGGAGGTCTTGTCCTCATAAATTCTCCCAACTTAGACTGTGGAGCTTGGTTGGGTGCTTGCGGAGCTTGCTGTACTTGGTTTTGAGCTAAGGCTTGCAGAAGCTGCAGTTGCATGGCCATCATCGGCTCCAAGTTGGACGCTTGAGCAGGAGGTGGTGGAATGTTGTTGTCTGGCTGATTGTTGGCGTCATGGCTGTTGCCAGGGTTGCTCCTTGTGTTCACCATCTGAAGCGGTTCCAGGGTTAGCAAAAGGTAAGAGGGAACTAGCATAGGTAAGAGATTAGGGGGAAACTAATAACATCCCAACTAACACACAAGAAGAAACCAGCAACCACTTTAGGGAAAACTTTTATTAAAATCAAGATAATTTCATGAATGGCTGTACCACAAGTGTACATAGGCTTGGCACAGTCCATCTAGCACACCAAAACATAATAAAGCGTTCTAAGAACGTGGACATTTATTTGGGGTACTACTGACTCAACTAACTACTCATCCTCCACGATGATGCGCTCCTCCGGATCCTCCTCAGGGTCCTCTTCTGGGTCCTTTTCCGGATCTTCCTCCGTATCCTCCTGGCGCCCTTTCACGTGGTGTCGCGAACAATTACACTCGGCCGAGGCCCGGTTACGACTAGAGGCAGTCGACCGAGAGCGAGAGCGGAAAAGCTTGCGCCTCTTGCTGGGTTCGCCGATGTCGAGGTTGGGTAGTGGACTCGGACGTCGCACCTTCTTGCGAGCTGTGAGCCTGGTGCGGAGTCCCGAAAGTCGAGCTGGAGCTGGGTTGTTGGGGACGACAGCTGGTACGGGCGAGGACGGCGTGTAGTCAGCTGCAGCTTTGAGCTGTCCCAGCTCGAACTCTGCTGCCTGGCTATGGAGAAGCTGGGCACGAAGGGTATCGGAGTGCTGATAGCTGGAAGTGAGAAGCATCCGAAGCTGTCCAATCTCCTGCAAAGCTCTAGTATAAGTGACTGCCATCGCCTGCGTGAGCTGCACACGGCGCGACGATCGAGGATCATCAACTGGAATATCAAAGGGATCTGGATACCTCGCCCCGCTCGAGGTTGATGAAGAAGCAAAAGGGGATGGTGCATGCATCCTTGTGCATATGGCACAAGTCATCAATGGCAAGGCGTCTTGCATCTCCGACAAAGATCGAAGCAATGGTCTTGGGATGTTTGATGGGGTATGTGTGGGAATTGAATTCCCCATCTCGTGCATACAGGAATACCTCCATCGCCCAAGAGTCTCGATCTAGGATCCGTGTCTTCCGCCCCCTGAAAATGGGCGGCTGACGGTACTCCAGGCATTGCATAAGCTGCCGAAGAAGGCTAGCGAATGCTCCAGCATCCTCTCCATGTGAGTAGTAGTCCCACGGGGCGGCGGAGGTTGAACCGGCCATCTACAAAGTTTGAAATAAAGGTGAAGATTAGTAAAAAGATTTTAACAAGGGAATTTAGAGATAAGAACGAGATTCTAAGTAAGAAGAGAGTAGAAGCAAAGGGGCTTATATATTTTTAATATACTCTTTTTATAAATATAAGTCCTTAAGGCTTTGCCATTCCTACTCTAGGTCACGTCCTACAGTCAAATTGGCTATGATACCATCTCTGTCGGGACCCCAGATTTCTGAACCCGGACCCTCTGTGTATTACTGCACTAGTCCCAGATCAAAGCTAGTGCACACAGTTAAACAGAAATGAATACATCACCAGCATCATGTTATTACAATAATTGAGAGTACTGACCGAAAAGGTCTTATTATTACATTGGAGGTTCCAAGACCTCACACAACTCTGTGGAAGCAAGGTAAATTCAAAGTAGACCCATCAATATGCCACAGGCAGTTGACTGGGGAAGCGCGACCTAGAACTCCTGGAATCCTTCGTCGAAGCCACCAGCGAAGTAGTCGTAGTCTCCTTCTTGGGCTTCGTATTCCTCTGCTTATTATTTTTGAGTGTATCATGTGAGTACATAAAGTACTCCGCAAGTCTTGGGAAAAATGCAATAGATGCAAGGCTTGACAAAGGAAGGCTATATGGTTCTTTGCACAAAGCAATGTTTTAATTTCAATTACTACTAATTATTTTCAAAGGCATTAATTTAATAAAGTAAACGTTTTAACAGAACTATCATTAACTTTCTAGCGAAGGTTCCAACTCCAGCACTAACTGACCAATTACAATTGATCAAGTTTAAAACTGCGGGTTCCATCCATCCTCTCTGGCTCCAACTGCCAGGATACCCTTCCGAGAGTTCCCTCCACTCTCGGAATACAAAAACTTTTGATTTTAAAATCAAAACCAGAAATCTACCATGTGAATGCATTCCTTGCCCGCCCTTGACCGTGGGCACGACTATTCGAATAGTTTGACACTCTGCAGAGGTTGTACAACTTTACCCCCAAGAGATAATTATCTTAACAGTCACCACGCTTCCTTTGGCATGAGACACAGATAAATTATCACAAAGCCTTTACCTCACTCTAGACTAGCTAGACACCACCCGCTGAGGTTTCACCGCAGAAGGGTTAAATCTGCCCAATCCGAAGCCCCCTCTTGCGCCACATGAGTACAGTAAATCCCTGTCCCTCACTGTGAATAACCAGTAACTCCCTGGCACCCACTTTCCACTGGTGGCACCTAAACTAGACTATCATGAGTTAATCAGCTAGGTCGTACCCATATAGACTTAGGGTTGTACGGTAGTGCTCAGTCTGGACAAACACAAGCGTCGGTCCTTAGTTGACTAGGGTAGAACATACACTTTACAAGATCTCGTGCTTCCTGCACCAATCCAAACCAACCATCCACCCTAATCTAAACCAATTTCCAAATTTTATTTTATTTTAAAGGATTAGTGGCAATTCCAATCACCACTAGACTTTAGAAACACAAGTTATTACAACAATTCATAATTTCCCATTTTCAAGATTTCAAGGGTAATACATAGCATGACTAAGCATTATACTACCATTCTATTATTCACAACTAAATATAATAATCTCATTAAAGAGACAAAGGAAATCCTAAGGAGACAAGGGTACATGGCATTCAATATCAACTGAGGGCATAACAAAGTTGGGGTAACTAATACCTTAGGATTTGAACTAAACTTGTATGTAAATAGCAATGCACATAATTTAAAATAATTAAAACATTTCAAAATCATAGGTTCAAGATGATCAAAGGAGACTTGCCTTCTTGCACGCTCTCGAGTTCTTCCTGCTACGGAGTGGAGAGGTCTTCAACAACGTTGGATTCTACGCGCAAAAGGACTGAGCAACAGAGCAAATAAATACAAACAAAAATTCAAATAAACTCAAAAACTCAAATAGAGGCCATATTTGGATATATTGTGATTTTAGATGAATTTAGAAATTTGAATGGCTCAATTTGGAGTTAAAATGAGAAAGTTATGCTTGTTTGAAGTTTTCAGTTTGAATAAATCCAGAAATTGGGAAATTTCTGACAGGTGGGGCCCACTGGAATTATTAAATTTTATCTTTTATTTTTATTCTGAGATTATGGCAGGTGGGACCCACTGGACAGTGAGCCCACTGGCTCAGCCTCTGACATGTGGGACCCACTGGACTCCGGGCCCATATGTCAGTGACCAGAGCAGACGGGTGGGGCCCGGGACGACGATGGTCCGCATGCACGGCGGCCGCTGACGGTGGGACCCACTTGTCAGCGCGGAAAAATGAAAGAAAGGCTCAACCTCAGCGTGCGGAGCCGGGGGGCTCGAACGTGCGCCGAGGGAGCCGAGGGGGAGGAGAGAGCGCGCTGATAACCAGTAGGGCGGGGAGGCTTTGCCTACCCAATAAGGGTAGGTAATCCCTTTGAGGGTTACCTGCTGGAGGGCCGGGCAAAGGTGGCAGGAGGTGGGGTTGCCGGCGGCGAGGGAAGGCCGGAGGGGTTCGGGTGAGGTCCAAAACGCGGTCTGGAGCGAGGCGGGTGTGGAGGGGTCGGCGAGGCTCGGACGAGCGGAGGTGGCAGCGGCGAGGAAGGTGATGGCGCAGCACTGGTCCTTCGGTGCGACGGTGCTCCGGCGACGGGGAGGGGTGGCCGAGGTGTCGGGGAGATTCACACGGGCACGGGGGTGCTCGGGGTGGAGGTGGCGAGCTCCGGGGAGGTCCGAGGCGGCGGGGAAGGCTCGCCGGAGTTCTTACCGTGTGCGCACGGGGAGCTCTTGGTTCGACGGGGCTCGGGGCTCAGGGAGAGAGGTGGAGGGCGCTGGGAGGTGGTGCGGAGGGAGGCGGAGCTGATGGGCTATTTATAGGGTGGAGGGGGAGAGGCACGGCGCGGCAATTGCTTGCCGGTGCTGGCGGCTGGAAAAAGGAAGGGAGAGGGGAGAAAGGAAAGAGGGGGGGGCAGAGAAGGAAAGGGGCGCGGCATTAGGGGATTTGCTTCCCGGCGGGGCTCGGGGTTTCCAAAACCGGAGGGAGAGGGGAAGGAAAGACCGGATCCGCGGGGGAATCGGTCGCCGGCACAAAGAAGGAAAGAGGGGGAGGAAAAAGGAAAGAGGCGGCTCCGCGGGAAGACGACGGACCTGACAGGCGGGGCCCGGGTGGTAGCGGGAGCAGGGCGCGAGCGGCTGACGAGCGAGGCCCGCAGCGCAGAGAGAGAGAGAAGGGAGAGAGCGGTTCACGGGCGGCTAGGATGGAGACGCGTGGCAGGGGAGGAGGATCGGGCGACAGGTGCAAATAAGCGGAAGGGGGCGGTTAGATGGGCCAGGCGCGGGGACGCGGCTCATCCAGGCCGTCCATGTGTCGGGCGAGGAGGAGGGGAATGCGGGGCTGGCTGGGCCGGGCCCGCTTGGCAGAGGGGAAGGGAAGGAACGGCCGGATTGGGCCGAGCGCGACGTGGGCGGTCCTGGGCCGTCCACGTGTCGGCTGGGGAAAGGGGTTTGGAATTTGATTTTTAGAATTTGATGTATATTTTCAGAAAAGGCTAGGAAATTATTTAGGCCTCAGAAAAAATGAAAATACCTCAAAAAATTCCATAAAAATTCACAGAAGCTTCAGGAGATATTTTGAACTAAATAAAATTATTTCCAACTACTGTTGGTATTTAATTTTTCTACTTTAAAATACTTTTTAAATTTTTAAAAATAGGTTTTAAACTCCAGAAAAAAATAGAAAATCAAATAAAAGCCAAGTAAAATCCAATTACTTTAAAATAATTAATTTGAATTTAAATTTTTCCAGAAAGCCAAATTTGGGATGTTACACTGTGCGTTGACACCGTCCTTTATTTTATCACGAATGTTCAGTAAGAGACCAATCAAGCTATCACATACATTCCTTTCTACGTGTATGACGTTGATGCCGTGTCGAACATCTAGGTACTCCCAATAAGGTAAGTCCCAAATATTGATCTCTTCTTCCAGATGTTCTTCTCAAGAGCCCTCAATTTATGTCCCTTTCCGAGGACAACATCTAAATCCTTAACCATATTATAAACCACTTTTCCGCTTAAATGCCTTGGAGCTGAACCGTCCTCCTCTCCATCAAATTGTTTCTTCATCTTGCGGTATGGGTGAGCCATTCGAAGGAACCGGCGGTGATGCATGTACATAGTTTTGCGTGAGTGTTTCAGCCACACACTCTCGGTACCATCTAAACAGTGAGTACAATCTTTGGCACCTTTTGTACTCTGGCCCGACAGGTTACCAAGGGCAGGATAAACATTTATGGTGCAGAACAATAAGGAGCGCAAAGTGAAGTTCTCTCGTTTATATGCAGCCCATACCTATACCCCTTCGTTCCACAGTACTTTTAGATCTTCCACCAATGGTGCTATGTACACATCAATATCATTCCCAGGTTGCTTTGGCCCTTGGATAAGTATCGACAGCAAAATATACTTTCGCTTCATACACAACCAAGAAGGAAGGTTATAGATGCAGAGAGTCATGGGCCAAGTGCTATGTCGGCTGCTCAAGTTACTAAAAGGATTCATTCCATCTGTACTTAGTCCAAACCTTATATTCCTTAGTTCTGCACCGAAGTCTGCAAAACTCCTATCGATGTTTCTCCACTGGGCGGAATCAGCAATGTGTCTTAGCATTCCATCCTTCTTGCGCTCCTCCGAGTGCCAATGCAGCAGTTTTGCCTCCTTTGGATTTGGAAAAAACCGTTTCAAACAGGGAATTATAGGAAAATACCATGCCACCTTAGCAGGAGGTCCTTTCTTCACCTCTGTTCCCTCGTTGTCATCTGATTGATTATTACATTTGTATCGGGATGCATTGCACACTGGACATACATGCATGTTTGCATACTCTTTATGGCAGAGGATATAGTCGTTCGGATATGCGTGTATTCTTTCTACTTTCATTCCCAATGGACAAAGAACCTTCTTGGCTTTATACATGGTTTTAGGCAACTCATTTCCCTCCAGAAGCATGTCCGCTAAAAGACCTAGCAGCGTCGTGAAACTCTTGTCGGACCAACCATTGCTTGCCTTCAATTGCAACAGTTCGAGCATGGCCAACAACCTCGTGTATTTTAACCTGCAACACATGAACAAAGGTTTCTCCGAGTCCTCCATTAAGCCCCGAAATTTAACATACTCTCTCTCATCATAGTTCTCTTCTACATCGCGAAGCATTTGATCTAGATTGTCATCATGCAACCTATCCGAATCCGAACAACAATTGACATCATCCGGCAGCATATCATTCACTTCACCAGCAATGTCATCCAGCAGCTTATCATTGACTTCGCTATGACAGGTCCAACACGTATAACCCTTTTTGAAACCCCTCCGAATAAGTGTGCTTCAATTTGCTCTCGGTTCTTAAACATTTTTAAATTCTCGCAGTCAGTGCATGGACAGTACATATATTTCACCCCCTTATTCAACATATCCTCCTCGGTAGCTCTTGTAAAAGCAAACACGCCATTAATGTACTCTTCACTCACACGGTTCGTGGCATACATCCAGCTTTGGTCCTACGTTATGCATATATATAACAACTTAGTATTAAAAATTAAATTAATTAATTATTACTACATATATATCACATGCATTGAGGCTTTGCTAGCTTAATTCATATTATAAACACAACAGCTATTTTCCCAGTGATCGCTGAAGGTATATAACCAACAATTTTGACAAATTTGGCCTCCCACATGATGGGAACTAATCATGTATGGTCAAGTAGGTGCAAACCATCTTCAATAACACTCACCAAAACATAGATCTAAATTGTAATGCACAGAAAAATAAATTTCATTACTAACCATCTAGGGCAACCAAGAATGTATGAATCTTCAAAGCTCTAGGTGCAGCACCAGCTGAAATCCACCAAATTAACTGGCCTAGAATCCTTGCCTCCTCCAGGTGCAGCACCGGCTAGATCTGGATCAAAATGAGACAGGTGCGGTTCTGAGCGGCGCAATAAATATATAGCAGGATTATCATAGACGGTTTTTTAAAAAAAACCCGTCTATGATAAGCTGATTATCACAGGCGGTTTTTAATAAAAAACCTTCTGTGATAATTATCAAATTATCATAGATGGTTTTTATTAAAAACTGTCTGTGATAATCAGCTTATCACAAATGGTTTTTAAAAAAACCATATGCGATAATTGTTTTTATTAAAAACCGTCTATGATATTCCAGTATCATAGACGGTTCATCGGTAAGAACCGTCTGTGATACTCCTTTTTTCCGACGTCAACAACACAGACGGTCTCCAAATTGAAACCGTCTGTGATAGTGTTCGTCACAGACGGTTTTCTCAAACTGTCTGTGATTTGGCATCTACTAATACTATTTTTGTAGTAGTGTGAATATGTTTAATCTGAAAATTAATGTCCAAACTGGTACATGGGGTGCACCTCTTGGCTATATAGCCCTCCTAAAACACCTAACAAGACTTGGACTCTAATACGAATAAAAAAAGAAAAGATAAAATTTTGGCCACTACTTTGTTTTAGAGGTAGAGGTAGATCAATGAGGTTTCTGAAGATAGGACTTTATCCATTGCGTGGGCCTTGGAATAAGCTTTCCAACAAGTATAAGGTCACTCAAATCGAATTCTATTTGCAAAAGTTATAGGCTTCTTAATGCAGGCATACTGGCTGTTCTGAACTGATTCCGAATTGATTTCGAATTTGAATTCAGATGGGACTTGAGATGGATCCGAAGTGGACATAGAAATCTTATCCAAAACTTATACTTTATATTCTTGGGTCTCTCTTCTTTTCCTTCCTCTTTTCCGTCTCATTTTCTTCCTCCTTTTCCATGCATGCAGTCACTTGGCCCATTCGCTCTCACTCCCGTGTGAAGCGTGAACCAATGTTGCATGATCCTCTTTGCCGCATGAGTGTCTTCTTGCATTGCATTCCCTTCCTCCCACACCTCCCGCTAGCCACACACGTTAATGCAGCAAAGCTGGTGAACTTGATCATCACTTCGTTTGATCTCCAACAATTCTTGTCTTTCAAATATGAGAATAAATAAAGCACTTGAATTAAGTAGTATACCGTTCTCTTCTAAATCAAGGTTATATTCAACAAGAAGTGAGTTCACCTGATTATTAGGCTTTTTAGCTATTAGTAACAAAGAGAATGTGTTAATGCTTGGAATATTTGCGTCATCCTCCCTTTCTTCAAGAAAAAGCCATCCTCAGTTTTTGATGCGTAAAAATGTACTAAACAAAGAGAACACCATATACGCATGGTATATATATTTATCATCCACACTCCTTTTCTTTAGCACATCATGATTACCTAAAAGTGTACTAAATAAAAAAGAACAACGTATATGCATGATATATATATATATATATATATATATATATATATATATATATATATATATATATATATATCAAACATTGTGTCATTCTCATTATTTTGTACAAAGCATTTAGTACAATAGTAGCCATGGGATGTATACAACGTACATATCTTCAGTTCCCATATTTGCATCATTCCCTCTCCTATGAGAAAAAGTCACCCTCAACTTTTCTAAGAATATGGGCAAGTTAAGACAAAACTCTACTAATATGGGTGAAAATGTTTTTGGTGACTTTCATGCTTCAATTACACTATTCTGATTACTTATACATGATTGTACAGTAAAGAATACACAAATAGGCTTTATAAACCTTTCTAAATAGTAAGCACCATATTTAAACTCATCTCATATTGATCATGACATTGCATAAAAGGATGTTTACCCAAAATATTCAATCTTAATTCAGCAAGCTTATCATGTGTAATATATATTCGATAAACATGAAACTTGTTACCTATATCATAATCTCCAATTTAATTGAACTTATAAGTATATGTATAGGAACTAACTAGTGATTTTAGACATGACGTTTTAGCAAGACTCTCAATCACACTAGATAGCTCTTTAGGATCATCGAACATGATAAAAAATCATCAGGACATATTCTAGTAAGAACTTTCTCATAGTAATCAATTTCACATTATGTAATTGAAACATATTAAATGCAAAACATGGAATTTTCATGTGAACACATGAGTTCTCATAACTACTAATTACCATTCATAATTAAATTCTACACCATTGTTGTTATCTTTATCGACCTCCTTAGTTAATGTAGATGTTGTAGGTATTGTATCTTCATGAGGTAACCACGAGGCAACAACTACTATTTCTCTAACCATTGTAATCTCCTCATCCTTTTCTTCTAACAGTTCTAGTTGTTGATCATTTAACTCCTCTTCTTCAATGGCAACCTGCATAATATGGTAAACAATACTAGAAGTAGAGAGTAAATCATTAATTTTAGCAATATTCTAATCTTACTATTATCTGCTTTACTCATTTTTTTAGTATATCCCTCACACTCTCAATTTGGATGTTCTTAATCTCACATAAGGTGGAATCATACAGCTCACTCTTTTTAGCACTCTCACTCAATTTGGCTATGTGCTCTTATTTTCATGTGTTTTGGTGCATCTCATCATCCTCCATGGACTGGGGGTCAGCAATGGCAGAATTACTATTAATCACGATCTCCTCATGTGCTGCATGTAGCAATAGGGTAGTACTACACAACGCCTTGACCGAATACCAAATCATTGTGTCATTCTCATTATTTTGTACAAAGCATTTAGCACAATTGTAGGCATAGAACGTATATAATGTACATATCAATTTAGTTCCCATATTCGCATCATTCCACCTCCTATGAGAAAAAGTCACCCTTGCCTTTTCTAAGCATAGGGGCAAGTTAAGACAAAGCACTTCCGATACGTGTGAAAATGTTTTTGGTGCCTTGAATGCTTTAATTGTGCTACTCTGATTACTTATACATGATTGTACAACAAAGGATCAACAAATAGACTTTATAAATTTAGCGCCATTGTTATTACTTTTATCGACCTCCTTAGTTGATGTAGATGCTATAGGTAACCATCTCCCCCTCGGCTAGGAAGTGCAACCAGCGGTAGCGCCAACCGGCGGAAGTTCAACCGGCGGGAGGTAAAGCGTAGCGGTGGGGTGTGTGCACAATACCTTACACCTCACGACGCGCCAATCATGTCCTGCCACGCGTCCGCTCCCTCAGGAACGAACGCACGACCGTAGTCATGTGGCTGCATGACATGGTTCACCCTCCATCGCGCACTAGTGATCAGCGCGATTCTCGGGGCCATTAGTGCATTGTCGGTAGGCCACTAGCCAGTCACTCCGACTCTGACTTCGACGTCGACTACGCCACCCGCGGAACGATTACGACTTTGACTCCGGCTTCGAAATTCGACTTACCATCGGGACTGCGCATCCGTGGAAGCCCAAGCCACGCGTCCGCCTTCTCGGGAAGGAACACACGACCGTAGTCGTGCGGGCGCCTGACAGCCCACGACTCGCCAATCGTATCCTGCCACACATCCTCCCTCTCGGGAAGGAACACACGACCACAGCAGTGTGACCGCCTGGCGCCATTAAGACATCGTCTTCGGGCTGCGAGCCATTGGGCCGTACATCGACTTTGCGTCTCCAGGACAAGCTCAGAAATTACTTTGGCGACATGTCCGCTTCGGACTCGTCTCCACGAGACGAGCCCCCCTCGGCTCCGACCAAACGCACGTGGGGTGGACCTGCCCCGCGCTTCGACAACATGTCCGCAAGATGAGCCCGGCCTCGCCTCGGCTTTGACTCGGCGGGGTGGCTCCACCAGCAACTTCAACTCCGTGGCTCAAGGCCTCACGGAGGAGGCGGCCGCGCCGTTCGACTCAGTATCCTCGGTGCGGCCGGGCTGCGCTGCAAATGCATTTCGCCCAAGATCACGAAGGTCACAGTCGCGAGGACGGAGGGCCAAATGGCTCAGCAACACGGCTTCGGCCCGTGACGCTCTTCACCATGAGAGGCTCCTGTTGTAGGGGTGGCCCTCACCTAAGCCCAACCGGCCTGTTAGAAGGTTGTAAAGGCCAAAATAGGGCATGTATAATGACATAAATGCCCTTGAGAGGGATAATTGGGTGTAAGGAAATAATTGTAAAATACTCCCCATGTGAATATATACAGAGCCATCCAGGCAATGGGGAAACTTCCAAGCATTGCTCACATAACATCACCACTACCATACTCTCATCTCATTGTTTGGTCTGTAAACAGAGCCGTCCAGGCAATGGGGAAACCCCCAAGCATTGCTCACATAACATCACCACTACCATACTCTCATCTCACTGTTTGGTCTGTAACCACAACATTGTCAATTTTTAGGAAGATCTTTAGTATCTTGGTCTTCTAAGAAACAAAATTCCGTAGCACTATCAACCACCGAAGCCGAATATGTTTTCGCCAGAAGTTGTTGTGCTCATTTACTATAGATGAGGAAAATCTTATTGGATTATGGAATTAATTTTGATAAAGTGCCTCTTTTGTGTGACAATGATAGTGCAGTTAAAATTTCCAAACATATAGATAATCTCCACCATTTCTTGAGGGACCATGTAAGCAAAGAAAATATTTGCATTAGCCACATCCGGACCGAAGACTAATTAGCGGATATCTTTACCAAACCTTTAGATGAAAGCTGTTTTTGCAGATTAAGGAATGAATTAAATGTTATAGATTATTCCAACATTGCTTAATTTTACAGCACATTTATCTTATGCTCACTTGGAGTAGCTTGAAAGTTTTGTGCAAAAGATATTTGTGTTTAATCAAATGCAAAAATATTGAAAGCTATTATTATGGTATATCTAATGCATAATGATCCTTAATGATTTTAATTGAGTGCAAAAACTAGGGATCATTTGCATCTAATCTTATTCCAATCCCTGTTTTTCAAGTTCCAGAATAATCGGAACTACCGCTGTTGTTTTTGTGGTACTTCCATCCTCCGAAACTACCGTTGGTATCTACGGTACTTCCGCATTTGCTTTGAGAGGGCAGTAACCGTAAAACCTCAGGGTTATTATAGCAGGCGGCCGTACCTCCTCCGGTTCTTTCGCTATTGCCTTTGCTCGTGCTTGTACCCCTCCTCTCTCTCTTCTCCTCAAGAACCTCCAAAAACTACCTCCTAGATCCTCAAATCTGGCGAGTTTTTCCACCGATTTTCGAGGTTCCTCACTTCCTAAGGGTTCAACTCCTCCGATCCTCATGGTAATCCGGATCAAATTCTATCCTTTGCCCTCGTGTTGAACCATAGGTCATAGATTGATTTGATTAGAATGTGAATGATTTTAAGCGGTTAATCTTGGGCAAATAGTTGATTTTGGTGACTTATGGTGCTTACACGCCCATTCCATGGATTCAATCCAAGAAAAACACCAAAATTTTACATACATTGCCTTGCCCTAGGATCAGTCAGGGAGAGCGGAACTACCGCCTGACAGGAGCGGTACTACCGCAGAGCGGTACTACCGGCCTCACAACAGCGGTACTTCTAATTTCCCTGATAAAACAACAACTTCATTCCATTTCTTTTCAGTCCTGTTTGACCTATTCTCTCTTGACTCTAACATCATTTCTCCTTGCTCTTAGATGCCTAACACAAGGAATGCCGGTCGCAAACTCTATTCCTCATCGGCCGCTTCTGGAGAGTCCTCGGATAATCCAGCCCTTCCTACTGCAGCACCATCTACCTCTGAGGCAGCTCAGAAGGTGAGCGAGATAAGGAAAGGACTGCCTTGATTGATTCAAACAGAATCGAGCAGCCACGTGATTCTCCAATGGAAGAAAATAAGAGTACTTGGCTGACAGAGAGGACCCTCAGATTGATCTGAGGAAAATATCTGCAGATGAGTATGCCAGGCTAAGGCATAGGAACCAGTTTGAGCTGCTTGCAACTCCATAAACCCCAGGTTTCATACCAAGTTTCAGGAGCAGCTTTATGAGTAGCTTTATGGGAAGTCAAGGTTCTTTGCTGACCACAAGTACATTAATTGGGACCACTAGGACTCAATCGATAACTATGATGGCACCTACAGACTTTTCTAGAGGGCTGGGATACAGAACCTCGTGGCACTAAAGTTTGACTACAATGAGGTCATCATCAGACAGTTCTACGCCACAGTATACATCTCTCCTGACTTTCAGCACTTAGCCTAGATGACAGTGTGCCAGCCTCTGCAAGTAAACAAGCACGATTTTGAGTTGGCCCTGAGGATAGAGTTGAGTGCCTATGAGAAGGTGTATGACAGACCTGCCCTTGAGCTCCCTGCGCTATCATAGTACTTTGACCACAGCTCCAAGTTCATTCTAGGGAAGCTGGTAGGACTACTCCCTATTCCCAATTGGTAAACAGGATCATCAACCAAACTATCCTTCCCAAGAGTGGGAATTATGATGCTATCTACGGCCATGCATGGAACCTCATTAACTATGTTATGGAAGGTCACCGATTTGATGTGGTTGACTTGATCATCAGGGAGATAGCCTCCACCAACAATGACAGGATCAAGCGTATAAACTATGCTCCTTACATTATGGTTTTGATCCAAAATAAGACTGAGTTCAGAGGTGGCCTAGGTGGAGTTCATAAGCCTTACAAGCCTAGGGCCGATCCTCCTTTTCCTCCATCTGCTCGCCCTCAGCAGGCAGATCCAGCAGCAGCAGGAGCAGCAGTAGGAGCAGCAGCAGCACAGCCTGAGGAGGCAGGCCAAGTCTCCCTTTCCCAGATCTACCCGGCCATTCTTCAGCTTCACGATTCTCAGGCCAAGGGGTTCGCTTCTCTCTCCTCCTGGATGGATTCCATTGACAGGAGAGTTGCAGCTATTGAGCAGGCCGTGGCTCAACCTCCCTCTCCTGTTCGATAGGTCCGTCGTCGCCGACGTGACCCTTCTCCTCCGGGACCCCAGGAGTAGCCCTTTTAGGTATTTGATGCCAAAGGGGGAAAAGTCTAGAAGATGGAAGACTAGAGAGAATGGGCTAAAACTTTATTTATGTTCTCTATGTAATGTCTTTTTTATGAGCTGTAATGAACATTGTCTTTGGATGTAATGACGCTTGTGCTTAATACTTATGTTATGATAAATTTGAGTTGCATGCATTTATGCACATGTTTAGGGGAGTTTCTCCTCTTCTTGACTTTAAAAAGAGATAATTCACCAAAAGGCTAAAATAAAATTTTATTGCAAAAATTATTGTCATTTAAAGTCACAATGGAATATATGACTAGTTGTCCAAACAAGTGGTATATTCAAAACTTCTTTTCTCACATAAAACTTGTGTTGTCATCAATTACCAAAAAGGAGGAGATTGAAAGCATCTAGACCCCTAAAAATGGTTTTGGTAATTAATGAATTTATGTGAATATGGGACTAATGTGTTTGATAAGTGTTTAAAAGTTTAAATCTTTAAGTGGATGACAAGACATATACTAAGGATCAATGTGAAGATCAAAAATGGCTCAAGACAAAGGTACACTTAGACTAGGATCCTCTTTTCATTTTTACCGGTCTTAGGAGAAAAGATGGAAGACCAGATTATAGGTTAAATGTCGTACCATAAAGAGGGATCATGGCAAGTAGCTTGATAGCATAATTCTTGTGCCATTTGGATCAAATTAGGATCATGCATTCAATGAAAATCTGATTTAAAAGTCAAATCTGTGCTCTGTCTAGAAAACTGGAAGTACCGGAGTTTTAACGTTGGAACTACCGCAGAGCGGAAGTTCTGCAGTCCAGAGCGGTACTTCCGGCACCCAAAAGCTTCAAAATCCGAGCGGAACCATTTTTCCAGAGAGCACCCCCGGAGTGTTCGGTACTCTGTCCGGACAACCGGAAGTACTGGCATACAAATAGCGGTATACGCTTGCGGAAGGTCGATCATCCAGCGAGCCTTTTTGAGACATCAAAAGCAGAGCGAAGCGATTGAGCAAGCAACACCTAAAACCAAATGAAGGGAAGCAGCCTGACGGCAGAGCACACAGCCGGTCGGATGACAATAGAGCTGCCGGTCTGACTTCAACCTGCCAGCCGGTTTGACTGGATATGAACCAATGAAGCGAACAAATCAGGGAGAAGATAGAGAGATAGCGGCACTTCTCAGATCAAACACTGAACCTTCAAAAAAAAGTCAATCTCGGCCAACATACAGATCAACTAAGTAAGAAAATAACTCAAATGAACTTCAGAATTGAAAACTGAAACCGAACAAAAAAGAGAGTCAAATCCAATTGTCTTGAGATTCTCTAGTCTTTTGTTCATGAAGCTTCAGATCTCCACAAGGAATGACCTCTCAACTAGAACGCACAAACTTAAATCAAACTTTTTGCTGAGAACTCAAGCACGCGGAGATTTCAAAGCAGTACACCAACAAGTACTCACAACAGACCATGAACTTCAAACAATATTCAAGAAAACAATAACGCCAAGACAGACACAGAGAGAGGCAAGAACTCAACACATCTCATACTTATGGCTTCTCAAATGGATTCATTACCATGAATGATTACATTGATTTTTTGCTACACTCATCTCCTACCCATTATCCATCCGGAGTAAACACACACGCAGAGACAAGACAAGAGCTCACAGCCTCTAGTTACCAGGTCTCCAACCCGCTTTACCCAACAAGATCCACTTCCATTTTGCAGCCTTGCATTTTATCGAAATGCCCCTACCGCAACTTCCTGGAAGCTTCCTTCTTTCTTGCTGTCGACGCCTCGCAACCACTTCGAGTCCTTGCTGTCTTCGGCATCTCCCGATCGCTTTGACCTCAGCACCACCCGTGCCTAGTCCGGCCATCCATGCCTCGCCATGACCTAGCTCTGAAGTCCTGCAGCCATCACAGACAAGAAAACATCACAAGCACCGCTTGAAACAATACAATCAACATTAGCAAAAGAAGAAGGTACTCAAGCATGAAATACTCAAATCGACCGATCGAGAAAAAGAACAAGCGTCCTAAACACGTCCGACCGTGTTCGACCAAGTCCAACCGAATTAGACTGCGCCATGCACCGACTTGGCGCGAACCAACCAAATCAAACTCAAACTTTCCAGAACATGAGTCAATTACTCATCACAAACATGGAGACACCTCCATATGGTCTCTCAATCTCCCCCTTGATGAGTATATTGACAAACACAGAAAAAGTGCATAAAGTTAAGTTTGTTTGAAATAAAAAAGAGTCACACATAGTCTAAAAGAGGTGCAAGAAGCTTATGACCATGTTGACAAAGGTGCAAAACACAAAGAGCAAGTTTTCCTCAAAAGCTCCAAGTTTTTCCCTTGAAATGGTTTTTTCTCCAATATTCTCCCCCTTTTGGCAATAAAATCATCAAGATGTATAGAGGAAAATATATCATGATATGGATGGAATGGCTGAATTTTATTCAATCTAAGCAATTTGAACCATGAAGATTATCCAAAATGACTTTTGAAGTATTACACCAAGCCATAATTCATATGAATGCTATCAAGATCGTGACGAGATATGTATAATCAAGCTAAACCAAATAAGTCACAGTCTAAAAATTAGATGAATTGCTTAGTATGTCAAGTCATTCAAGATTGTAGTCTAGCTAATGGTTTCCAAAGATGATGCAAGCTATGTCGATAATCTAAGTAGAACCAAGAAGCTAGAATTGCGTCAATTTAGAGTGCTACAAGTTCAAGAATGAATCATTTGTCAAGTACTTGGTTCTTTTTGTAGTTAAGCAAATTTAGCACAATTGACATGTTTTCTTTTGAAAGTCATGGTCGTTTCCAACCAAAATTTTAGTCATGTACTAGATCTCAAGCCTTATGTGACCACTCCGAGCAATAAGCTTAAGAAGATGATCTTGGTCATCCAAAACTTCCCCTGAGTTCATGCCTAGTGCAATGGCAAGCAGTCTCATGAGAAAGAATTGGTGAGATCAGTTCTTTCGCACAAAAGAGATCTTTTTGTTTTTACTGAATTTAGTTCAAGAACACGAAGTTTAACAATAACTCATGTTTCATAAAAAAACTAGCATAGCTTAAAGCTCAATAAAGATTCAAAACTCAACTCAGCCTATTTGACATGGCATAAATCATAAGTGGATAACTAAAGACAGATTAGTCTCAAGAGCTAACATGACATGTTTTAATTCAAGTTGAGCAGTTTTAATTAACTTATCATGGCAAAGACTTGACTACACATATAAAGTCATGATAAATCTAGCAATTAAGCACAGATCATGGCAAGATGTAATGCATTGTAAACATGTCTTAAGAGGATAATAATCAGGGCTCTATGTAGTTATATTACAATGTAGAATGCTGAAATGAAATGGAAGAAAGTCCAGCTCCCCCTCGACATGAGATGCACCTTTAGTTCAAGTTGAGTGAAGTCAATATTAAGACCCAAAAGCTCGCAAATGAATTCCCCCTGAACCAAAGCAAAAAAATGACAAGCTGGGAAGAAAGACAGAAAAGGTAGTCCACAGAGCATAGACAAGATATTGAGGATACTATGGCTCAGACTGACTATCATCTACCACATATGACACTACGACTATCAGCTGCTCTTCTAACACACTAAGGAGTAAACATGTTCCCTATCTACCCAATGGTAGCCCAACCCTTACTAGAACCTATAAGAAGTGAGTGAGCTCAACCTAGTGAGAAGAGAGATAGTTGATAAGCAGCATCCTAGAACCACAAGATGAGAGGAAGAAATCTAAGCAACTAGACAAGAGAACCACTCTAACCTACGCTAGGAGGACTAACCCAAATGAACCCAAATGCAATGCAACAAAATGAGAACAGGAGCATATAAACAAGATATAGCATAAAGCACAAAGCTCCCCCTCACAACAATCCATAAGGACAGACCACCCCAAGCTCTCCCCGCAAAGCTGAAAACCTAGAGCTATCCAAAGGCATGGTAAAGATATTAGCCAACTGGTGGTCACTCTCCACAAACTGGAACACTATATCACCCTTCTCCACATGGTCTCTAAGGAAGTGATATCTGATATCAATATGCTTGGTCTGGGAGTGCTGCACTAGGTTCTTAGCAATGTTAATGGCAGAAGTGTTATCACAAAAGAGTGGAACACTGTCTATAACTAACGCAAAGTCTCGCGGGGTCGAAGCCATCCAAAGAACTCGCTGCAGACAGCGGCGGCAGCAACATACTCGACCTCTGCGGTGGATGTGCAACACCGATCGCTTCCTAGAAGACCAAGAAACAAGAGAAGTGCCAATGAATTGGCGGGTTCAGAAGTGTTCTTCCTATCTATCCTCTGACCCAAGAAAGTCTGCATCCGAGTAGGCCACGAGGAAAGACGGGATGAGGAAGAGTACCGGATACCATAGTCTATGGTAGCTCGAAGGTACCGAAAGATGCGCTTCACCGCCTGGCGGTGAGAGACGAGAGGAGAAGCCTGAAATCGAGCACACAGACACACGGAGAAGTGTATGTCCGGTCTCGAGGCAGTAAGGTACAAGAGGGAGACAATCATACTTCTATACGCTTTTTGATCAACTAGCTCACCATCCTTATCAAGATCAAGTGAAGCTGTTGATGCCATTGGAGTTGACACCGGCTTGCCATCACTCATGTCAAAGTGTCTCAAAAGGTCTCGAGTGTACTTGCCCTGATGCAAGAAGGTACCCTCCCGAGTCTGCTTGATTTGGAAGCCGAGGAAGAAGCTCAACTCTCCCATCATGCTCATCTCAAACTCTGCGCTCATGACATCGAAGAACCGTGAAACGAGAGCATGAGAGGAGCCGCCAAAGATGATATCATCCACATAAATCTGGACGAGTGGAAGGTCATTGCCATGCCTGCGAATGAACAAGGTTTGTCTACCTTACTCATCTCAAACCCATGACTCAACAGATAGGACTTAAGCCTCTCATACCAAGCTCTAGGGGCTTACTTAAGTCCATACAAGCTTTTGGAAAGCTTGTAGACATGATTTGGGTATTTGGGGTTCTCGAACCTGGAGGCTGCCTAACATAGACCTCTTCCTCAATAAGCACATTGAGAAAGGCACTCTTGACATCCATCTAGTAAAGCTTGAAGCCCTTAGACGCTGCGTATGCAAGCAAGATCCTAATGGCCTCTAGCCTAGCTACAGGGGCGAAGGTCTCCTCAAAATCTAGACCCTCAACCTGGGAGAAACCCTGAGCTACCAATCTAGCCTTATTCGAATGACGACCCCATTCTCACTCTGCTTGTTTTTGAACACCTACTTGGTACCTATGACATTATGACCTCTAGGGGGCTCAACAAGTGACCAGACCATGTTTCTTTCAAAGTTCTCTAACTCCTCATGCATGGCATTGACCCAAGACTCATTAGAAAGAGCACGACTAACATCCTTGGGCTCGAAAGAGGCAACGAAGGTAGAGTGGAGACAGAAGTGAGACATGCCAGACTTTAAGCGTGTGACTCGCTCAAAGAGATCTCCAATCATCTGCTCTGAAGGATGATTTTTTTGGATATGACAGGGAGATCCTAGATGAGAAGAAGAAGTGGTCTCTACCTCATGAACTGACGAGGTAGGAACAGAGCCACTAGCTCCAGAAGATGTGGAAGGAATGAGCTGATCTCCTCGAGGTGCAGTGGTAGAAGCAGGCACCTTAAGGGGAGGAGGAACTAGATTGGGTAGACAACCCTCATCTTCATCCTCCTCATCGTCCACAAAGATGCGCTTGGACTGCTCTACTGAACCTGAGATATTGGGTCTAGTCCCCGGACTAGCCTCATCGAAGGTCACCTCACAGGTTTCTACCATTTTACTAGACTCGCAGTTCCAACCCTATACGCCCGCGAAGAAGTCGAGTAACCCAAAAAAATCCCATCACAAGATCGTGACTCAAACTTATCTAGGTTCCTGGACTTCAAGATGAAACACTTGCAACCAAACACACGAAAATGTGAGACGCTAGGCTTTCACCCATATCTCAACTCATAAGAAGTGCGATGCAAGTGTGCCCTCAGAAAAACTCTGTTCGGAACATGGCACGCGGTGGCTATCGCCTCAGCCCAAAACTTCCTAGGTGTAGAGCACTCATCAAGCATCGTCCTAGCCATCTCGACCAAGGTACAGTTCTTCCTCTACATGACGCCATTCTGCTGGGAGACGTGCGAAGAAGAGAACTGGTGCTCTACACCTGTCTCATCGCAAAACCTCTCGAAGTAGGAATTTTTTAACTCTATGCCATTATCACTGCGGATCGCTCGTAAGGCATCCCGGGAGCTCAACAGAAAGCCTACTAAAAAGACTCCGAAAGTGGGTAAATGTCTCATCCTTCGAAGCTAAGAAAAACACCCAAGAGTACCTCGAGAAGTCATCGACCACGACAAAAACATACCACTTCCCTCCTGCTGACTGCACTCGAGCTGGGCCAACTGTGTCCATGTGGAGCAGCTGTTCTGGTGCATCGGTCATAGTCACTATGACTGAAGGATGAGAAGCGGCAACCATCTTGCTGTGCCGGCAAGGAGTGCAAACAAGATCTTTGACCATCTTGAGTTTAGGCAGACCACGAATGAGATCGTGGCCGCTAACTCGAGTCAAATGGTCAAATCCAATATGACCATGTCTCCTATGCCAGAAAATAAGGTCATGGGACTCAGAAGCAACTAAACACCTGAGAGGATCACCAGAAGACTCAACAAAATCAGCACGAAAGATCCTCCCATATCTAGAAATCCCGCAAACCAGACTCCCTGAAGAATCAAGAATTTTACAAGCATTTTTCTTAAAGCTCACCTCAAAACCGTCATAGGTAAGCTGGGAAACAGAAAGCAAATTGTACTGCAGCTTACTAAGGCAACATCTTTTAAAACAAATGAATCATTAACGCGCACAGTACCTTTGGCGATGACATGCCTAGAAGAGGCATCTCCGAAGGTGATCGTCTCATCACCTGGAGCTCGGGCTAGGGAAGAGAACCAACGAGAATCTCCGGTCATGTGTCGAGAACATACGGAGTCCACAAGCCAAACCTCTCCCTTCCGCCCGTGAACTGAGTCAACAAGAGAGGATGGCTCGATCTTGGGATAAATCAAAAGAGATTTTGGAACCCAATACTGAGTCACACGACGAGCAGAAGAAGTAGTCACACACGACTGACCTCTACCTACCCTACGCTGTCCGTCGCTCAGAAAGCCAGAAGATCTATAAGTAGACCTGAAGCTGTTGTTGGATATGACTGCTATGGAGGAGCGAGTCAAAAACACCAACAACATGCTAATCTCGCCGCGGGTAGCTATCTCGACAGGGGAAATGAGATCTACCCTCAGGACGGTGGATGTCGTGACCAGAAGCAACTCGAGGACAAAAATCATAAAACTCAGAAAAACCAAGTCCTCGATGTTGCCCAAACCCATCAACATAAGCAACTCCAGACCTCGTGTTGGTCTTTGGTGCACTCAAGGTCCAGGGCTGACCCTAAATATGCCTAAGAGCCTGAACACGGTCTCTCCGCGTGATCTTGGTGCGCCTAAAGCATCTCTCGATCAAGTGTCCATCCTTCTGACAAAAGGTATAATGATACTTCACCATCTGAGAGGTAGAAGCAACATGATGGAGCTTCGCCTTCCGAGAGGTCGAAGCAACAGGTGTTACCACCTTATTGTCAGAGAAACCTTGGACAAAGCCCGTAGATTTGAACTCAACCTTTTTGGTTCTGGGCTTGACCTCGATCACACCTACTACTATGGGTCTAAGAACAACATGTGGATGCTTCCTAACATCCTCAAGAAAATCATATTCTAGACCTTGATTGAATTTGCAAATCTTGGACTGGTCTAGAATAAGATTCAACTTCTTCTTGCCTCCAACAAATCTCTCAAGCGTGTTCATAAGATACTGACACTCCTGAAAGAGAGAGGTGCAAGAAGAGCAAGGGAAGAAGAGACAACAGAAGGAGAGGAAGAAGAACCAACAGCAAAAGAAGGAATGGCATGTGCACGCACAGCCGCCTCAACTTTGAGGTCTTCGCAAGGACTAGGAGGGACAGTCCTACCTCTAGCTGTTTGATCATCGTGCCTAAGTGTCTCTACTTCTTTGGGCTTCTCCTCCACACCAGCACACACAACACAAGCAGATTGTGGCTTCACTAGAAGGTCCTTAGTTAGCTTCACACATTTTTTCATCCAATGCAATTAAATCAAATTTTAGTTTTTCACAGTTATTGCATGGTGAGCTAACAGGGTCCTTAGAAGCATATTGAGCCATTTTCTTTTTATGATAAACCATTTCTTGAAATTGTTTGGAAATAGACTCAAGCTCAAAGGTTAATTTAGGATAGTAGGTACAAGAAACAATGGGCTCTAACAAGGAAGCATGAAATTCAGTAATTTTATGATCTGCCTTCTTTAAGTTCATTTTCAAGTTATTGCAATTGTCACATGTCTCTGGCAGATCGAGAAGCATAGTGTAAAGACCTCTAAAAGCATTATCCTTATCCTCACATGAGGTGCAAGAAGTAGTCTCAACAATAGTAGATGAAAGAGCAGCAGTCCTAATCATCTCTAATTCAGCTAAAGACTAACATTCTCCACCTTAAGCAAATCTAGCTCAGAAGTCACACTATCATGAGAGGTCCTTAGTTTCTCCATATCTCCAAGCAAAGAAGTACACATATCACATTCGTCATGAGACGGAGCAGATATAAGTGAAGTAAACTCCCGTGACAATCTATCTATTTCCTTCTCAAGATCAACAACCCTAGCTCTAGATCTAGCATAAAACTTTTCTAGTTTGAGAAAAGCATCATTGAGCTAGTCATAAGAAGGACATACCTCATCGGAGTCGCTGTAGAGCTCGCTATCGCTGACGTCGCTCTCATAAGCCATGAAGCACATGCCGATGAAGCCGTCGCCGTCCTTGGGTTCTTGATCATCCTTCCCATCGTCGTCACTCCACCCCTCCACATCACTGAAGTCAATGTCGTCGAAGGCGGTGAGGACGCGGTGGAAGAGCTTCTTGGCTTTGCCAAGGTTGCGTTACTTCTTCCCTTTGCCTAGGGGCTTATTGCAGTTCTTGTTGGTGTAGTCGTTCTTGCTCGAACTGTCATAGTCGATCTTGCCCTTCTCCAGCTTGGGGCAGTTTGCTCAAATGTGGTTGGGGCCACCACACTCAAAGCAAATCACGGGTCCTCCTCTCTTTCCCTCCCTAACCCTCTTGTATGCATGGGAGAATTTTCTGGCTAAGAGGGCTAGTTGGTTTTCTGGAAGCTGCTCTAGTTGATCATCGTTAATTTCACACATAGCAGCAAGAGAGAAACCAGAAACAGTGTCAGCAGAAGATCCAGAGGCAGGATTGGGATCGGTGACCAAAGCCATCGACTGTGACTTTGACTTGCGAGGGACAATGTCAATCTCGTGAGTCTTGAGGCGTGAATACAACGCATCAAGAGTCAAAGTCGAAAGATCTATCGTGTCCCTGATGGTGGTCACTTTCATCTCCCAAACTCGCAAATCCAAGGCCGTAAGCATCTGTCGAGCATTGTCCGAGTCGGGGTATGTGAGACCGACTACTCGGAGGTTGCTCAAGACCTTGTGAAACCTCGCAAAACACTCATCAAGGGACTCTCCAGCGAGTATTTCAAACTTGTTGTAATCTCGTTTGTACTGGTCCTGTCGTACCATCTTGATATGGGTGGTGCCCTCATGGTATGCATCGAGGGTCACCCAGATGTCGTAGGCCGACATAAGATGAGAAATGCGATCAAATTCGCTTCGGCTCAGTCCTTGGATTATTATGTTCCATACCTTAGCATTGCCTCAACATCGGGCATGTTCGCCACATTGTTGTTCTCATCAAGAGACTGGAATACTTGTTAAGAGCTAACCGACTCTGATACCAATTGTAGGATCGAAAATGGCAACAGAGGGGGGTAAATGGTGCCTTTAAAAATCGCCCCAAGTATCCACAAGAAACTTCTTCTCCGATAGCTATGGAAGCTATGAAGTAAGACAAGGTTTGCTTATTTTTCTGTAAAAATAAAGACCAGATACTACAGATCCATCTCGCCAAGGACTGAAGAACCAGACGGAAAAGGCTCACTGAAAACGGAAAATCAGACCAACAAAGAACTTCTCCAAAAGACCAGGCTGGAAACTGCAAACTAAATTTGGCCGAACAGACTAAGAAGACCAGATAAGACCGAAAATAGAAGCAAGGAGATTAACTGAACACAGTAGCAGCACAGCCGGTTCAGCCGCCAAATTACTCCCGGTCAGACCCCCAAGAACCCACCGGTCTGACTGCAGGTCATGCTCCGGTCTGACCGGATGCTTTAAGAACTGAGTTGGCCGAATGATTTCACTGGAGCAGCAAATACTGAAAAACAGAGACAGAAGCAGTTGAGCATGTAGCACCTAAAACCAAATGAAGGGAAGCAGCCTGACGGCAGAGCCCACGGCCGGTTGGATGGCAATAGATCTGCTGGTCTAACTTCAACCTGCCAGCCAGTTTGACTGGATATGAACCAATGAAGTGAACTGAAAAACAGAAGTGAGCGACATTAATGGATGATTGTTGCTCTACTTGGCCCAGTTGATTAGTACTTTAACCTAAACACCAGATCAACCGCAAGAAGCAGGGAATCACATAAAAACAAACACTGATGCAGGAAATCCAGTCACAGCAAAGAAAACGAAAAGAAAAGATGACTGAAAAGAAAGGCAGACTGAACAAATCAGGGAGAAGATATAGAGATGGCGGCATTTCTCAGATCAAACACTGAATCTTCAAAAAGAAAGTCAATCTCGGCCGACACAGAGATCAACTAAGCAAGAAAATAACTCAAATGAACTTTAGAACTGAAAACTGAAACCGAACAGAAAAGAGAGTCAAATCCAATTGTCTTGAGATTCTCTAGTCTTTTGTTCATGAGGCTTCAGATCTCCACAAGAAATGACCTCTCAACTAGAAAGCACAAACTTAAATCAACCTTTTTGCTGAGAACTCAAGCACGCAGAGATACTCTGCCTCCAAACCCTAAATTTCTTGCAAACAGATGAAATGCTAACAGAGATCTGACTTTAGGAATACATGAGATTCTACCCTCTTTTGATAATGAGACTTAAAGCACAGCAAGAACTCAAAAAATGTAAAGGGATTGAGACCATACGACTTCTCTACTCCAACTTAATCAGATGATATGGATGAATCAAGAACTGATGCAGTCAGAGACTAAAGCTGCTTTAACCCAGAAACAAATCAAATTCTTTGCTCTCGGGACATAACTGGCCATGATAGCCTGGAGAACTATTCCCAGATTAGAGACAAAGAAATTTCAAAGCAGTACACCAACAAGTACTCACAACAGACCATGAACTTCAAAAAATATTCAAGAAAACAAGAACGCCAAGATAGTCACAGAGAGAGGCAAGAACTCAACACATCTCATACTTATGGCTTCTCAAATGGATTCATTACCATGAATGATTACATTGAGTTTTTGCTACACTCATCTCCTACCCATTCTCCATCCTGAGTAAACACACACGCAGAGACAAGACAAGAGCTCACGGTCTCAAGTGGAAATTCAAGAAGTGCAGGCCACTCCCTGGCTCTCACAGCACAACACAAAAGGAAAAAAACCCACTCACATGCTGAAAAGAGAGGGAAACAAGCATACCCTCCAAATTCCAACCTCCTCTATATATAGCCTCTAGTTACCGGGTCTCCAACCCGCTTTACCCAACAAGATCCACTTCCATTTTGCAGCCTTGCATTTTACCGAAATGCCCCTGCCGCAACTTCCTGGAAGCTTCCTCCTTTCTTGCTGTCGACGCCTCGCAACCACTTCGAGTCCTTGCCATCTTCGGCATCTCCCGACCGCTTTGTTCTCAGCACTGCCCGTGCCTAGTCCGACCATCCATGCCTCGCCACGACCTAGCTCCGAAGTTCTACAGCCATCACAGATAAGAAAACATCACATAGCACCGCTCGAAACAATATAATCAACTGTAACACCCCAGGACCCACATTACCCTGGGATGCTACTAAAACTGCTCTACGACGAGCCAATTTACAAGATAAAATAAACTGGCAACAATTACTAAACAAGATAGTATAAGCGGAAGCATAAACAACTAAGGAATAACAGGATAGTGATAGCAATTCACTATTTAAAACATCCTCCAACATTTTAATCTAAAACATAGTTCACAAATTTAACATTATTAAGATAATGTAAACAAAGCTATGCAAGGTCTAGAATCCTTTCAACTTTATTACAGCATAAAAATATGATTCACGTGCATCGGTGTGGTGCCATTCTACCCTTCCCATGCATGCTCAAAGTCCACTGTAGGGAGGAAACAAGGGTGAGATAAAAATCTCAGCAAGCAAAGCATTTAACAGGCTATTCAAACTACAAACAATTATACATCATCATTTATAATTCCATACAACTACAACCATAATTCATGTCCACAATTATTAAACCACCACAAATTTTCATGAATCATACCTCTTCAATTTCAGATTTAATTCGCATATGAATGCAGCCATTTTATCCACAATTAAATGCAAATGAAACATTTAATCTTCCACAAACCACAATAGATTAATCATCAACATTTTTCCACAATTAAATGCAAATGAAACATTTAATCTTGCACAAACCACAATAGGTTAATCATCAACATTCTTCCACAATTACAATGTTATTATCCTCAACCTCAAATCACCATCAATGACGTTAAAGCATTAACAAATAAATCTTGTTTGACTACTTTAAATTCTCAACCACTACCACTAGCAAAACCAATAAAACACATGTATGTTTTACTTCAACACTTTATTATTTCTCACATCCACAATTGTTATCAACAATTAATACAAGAGAAAAGAATCTCATGCCACAATCACAACCCTTACCGTACACAAGGGATGAACCCCATTCCACATCCACAACCATAATCCTCATATCACAAATAGCTCACATGAGCCAATTCCACATTACAACTATGAAGTTGTATAATCCACATTACAACTATGAGTTGAATATTCCACAAAATAACTTCACCACAACATATTGGATATGTATGCAAATGAATCTTTCCACAATGCAATGCATATGAATGCTATGCTCCACATCACTCTTTCCAGGGCAGGATTTGAGGTGCATCGTATTACGGCAATATACGATGCTTCCCGCGGGATAAGAGGTGCATCGTATTACGGCAATATACGATCTTTGTGCATCCAGTCTGATCGCGGCTATATGCGGCGACATCCACATATGCATATGACATGATATGATATGATAATCACAAATCACATTAATCCATCCTCAAAGGAGCATCAACATGCTCACGACATATCCACATCCACCACATGTTATTTTCATGTTCCACATTATAACATTAAGCAAGATTTCCACATGGCTACTAGCAGATTATCAACATATCAATGGATAAGTACTTGCTACCATCTCCACAATTAAATTATCATGCAATCATGGCATAATGTATCACATTACGATAATAATGTAAACTGCAAGTAGAAGGAATAACAAGTTAAGCGGTAGCAACCACCGCTACGTTTACTTGCCTCAAACCGACGGCGAAGTAAAATCAAGAGCGCTCAGGGACAAGACCACCTGTCCAAAAGGCAACTCTCAGCACACAGCTACAGCATACAAACATGACATTAATAATTAAAAACATCGCTAGAACCCCGAACCCGCACAAACTCCTCTCCGCTCAACAATTCAGCAAATTACCCTCTACAGCAGCGCTGCTTAACATTTTCGTAACTTTAAAATAATTGACCCATTTACAGCAAACGATATCTCTCTGGATTCATCACTTAAAAGCCTACATTTTTCATGTAGAACACCTATTTTTATTTTGATCACAGCTAGGTGTAATTTAATGCCCAAAACAGAGGAAGAACTCTGTTCTGGCAGATTGGACAGCAATAAACAAATGCGTCCCAAAATCAGTAAAAGGGTCTAAAAATTCTGAATTTTATACAGCAGCTATATCTATAAATTATCTACAACTTTCGCAATTACGGCCATGGTCATAAAAATCATTTACGACCTCTAATTCCCAGATTACCGTCGGTCTGTACCAATCTGCTCGCCTGACGAACAGCAGTATTCCCGACCCTCTAACTCCCAGATAACAAGGCATAAAATTCCGAAACAAATACAGAAGATGCGTCTGGAAGTCCTCTACAACTTTCCTTTTGGGAAGGTCCGCAGAAAAATTCGTTTACTAGGTCAAAACCTCGCGAACAGACACGCTGCGCGAATCAATCTACAGGCAGACATCAGCTAATCTCTAATCGGACAATTAATCTATTAACTACCTTCAAAATCCGTGCCAAGAACCCTAATTATTCCATAGAACAGAAGGTTTGGGATGAGGAAAAATTACCTAGATGATGGATCACCCCTTTTTTTCCTACTCCTCTTCTTCTTCTTCTTTCTCCTTCCTTCTTCTCCTTGGCTCCAATGGCAGCAGCACTTGTGGGGATGGAGGGGAAGAGGGCTGCGCCAGGGGTAGAGGAAGGGGGTGGCGGCTGCAAAGGGATGGGAGAGGGGAGAAAAAGGGCTAGGGTTTTGGGAGGGGAGGGGAGGTGCGGCCACCCTTGGGCCTCCGGCCCAAGGCGGTCGCCCACTCCCAGCAGCCCACTCAGAGGTTTTAATTTAATTTTTAATTTATTTTATTCATTTTACACTGTTCTACAATTTTTATTTTTTCCTTCCCGCGATTTATCGAAAAACCGGCGACTCGCGTTTATTTTAAAAACTTACGCCAGTAAAGACGTTCAGGATATTACATTCTCCCCACCTAAAAGGATTCGTCCTCGAATCTAACTCCTCAAACCACAAACCAAGAGAACAGCAAAGAAAAGAGCAATGAAGGAAAGAACAACCACAAGAAAGAGCATCCCAAGGATAGAACATCCGAAGGAGCACCATAACTCTTTTATCGGCTCTGAGCGCCAATGAGATCATGTCGTTCTCACAAAATTCTCCGCCACAACTATCAAGCCACTATCTAATACCATCCTCCTTCCAACAACATTTTCCTCTGTTTATTATAATCAGGATAATACATTGTACCCCTTTTAAAGAATTCAACCACAGATTCCACTCATAACATTACTCAAAGCACAAACAATAACTTCGCAGAAGGAACCCAACCAAAAGAGGAATAAAGGATTCTCAAGCAATATACTAGCAAACAACCTTCCTTCAAAGGACCACAAGCCAAAACAAAGGATTCACAACAAAACCATTCACACTCTCCAAATAGATATTTGGAAAAACCACACTGCACGAGCCAAGAGTGAAAATCACTCGACAGACCAAAACAATCATTTTCTTTTCCTAACTGGAAAAGAATACACCACAACATATAACAACTCAATTTGCAGATGACCTCTGCCATAAACACACAGTTTAAACAAGAATCAAGAGAGCATATTACTGCTCGAGTTATTAATAATTTCCCAATCCATTCCCTTTGGAAATTTAACTTCCTCGAACCAAGGATTTTCAAATCATCACCCAACACACCAACTCATTTATCTTAGGTTGGCAACTTCGACAATGCGCTCAAACTGAGTACATCATCCACACCCTTGCAGAGAGACTCTACTGTCTCCACAAAAATAAATTCTAGCCAAGACAACGACCAATGGAATTACTTTGACAGATAATTCCTAAAACACCTCAATCCTTTTAAGGATAACAACTCGAAATTCATATCACACCCACATTCTCACCAAAATCAATCACATGACCACACCAACTAGATGCCATACACCTCTTAAAGGACTTTGCAACCCAAATTGATTACCCCTTTCTTAGAAGAGGCAAAAAGAAGTAAATTTCAGCACAGAGGATGATGCTACCATCTGCAATAAATGCAAGACCAAAAGAAATAGCAACAATCTTGGATAGCAAAAGATAAGATCACAGTTGAAGGCACATGCCCCTCAAGAAGAAAATACCAAATCTCAACCAATAAGAATACAGTATTGCCATTTGAGCTCAAGAAACTCTTAGGCGACGGAAAAAATATTGCCATTTGAGTTCAAGAAGCTCTTATGCGGCGAAATTAAGGAGTCAAACACACCTAAAAAAAATTGCATGACATGACTTCAACCTCCAATACTTTTACCGCACTCTTTCTTTTAACAAAGAGAACAACTTTCTTTGATTACGGTATCACCTTGACAATTCCAACAAAAGTGATTTAAAGACCACAACACATTAATCCCTTAAGAACTAATAAAAGCTCTCAACACGTCACTTTGCTCAAACAATTTCAGCTGCCACATAAGTCATGAGATCAAAAAAAATTGCGTACGCAAATCTCAAAACTTTTGATTTAAGTAGTATCATGGAAGTTATCAAATTCTTTTATTTAAGGAACATTCAACATTATCATCACAACCACAACTAACCATCATGCTAACATCAGAATAATACATTCTTAACAAGCATCATCATATCCACAAATCCCTTCATAAACTTTTCCAAAAGAAACATAAGAAATCACTTCATCATGTTTCTATTATCTGAGTAAGATTGCGACTACTTAATCTAGGAAATCCTAGTGCATAAGCCACCATATTAAATCAAAGCTTTTAAACAAGATGATACTAGAACATGACAATCTCACAAACATGCTAGTATGAATCTCTTATTAGATTCCATATATTCAATTCTTATTGATGCTCAACTCTAATTTAGCACAAATTGATTGTACTCTAGTCATTACTAGCAATAATTGTTATTATTTTATCATAACAACATTCATGATCCTAACTCCGTTTTACAATCATAAAACAATCATGAGCATAGATTCAGTATCCCACCTTACGTTCGAACTTAGAACGAAATAACTTTAAACTTCAATAATACCACTTTGTAAGACAAGATTCTACAAGTCAATACATCCACCTTCCTCTATTTCTTTATACATATTTCAACAATTTAGCATGGTGAAAGATAGATGAATCTAGCAATTGTACATGCTCATAAAGTATCTAAATAAAGGACAGATTAAAGGTTAATATTACCAAGGCAATATTCCAACACCTCCTTACTTAATCATTCCAAACGGTCAGATTAATTACTATAAACAAAAATAATTCAATTTATCCAACATGATAGAAATTTAAACAATGATAATAATCATTCCAATTCTTTTGCACACTCCTCAATAACTCCATGAGTTCCAATCATGTATAGACAAATTCTTAATCACAGTTCTTCTAGAAACTATTACAAGGCAATATCACATTAATCAACTACACTTCCAAGAATGCTAGTTGAAATTAATTATGCACCACGCTAACATCTCAACTTGATAATTCATACCTTATGAATTAGTTTATATGGTTACCACCTTCCACTTAAGCATAGCAAAACACCACAAATGTTTTAACACTCTCTTTCAGAAAGGAATGGAAATAAACTTCAACACCCGAAATAATCTAAAAAAATACATAGATCCAAGGCTTTAACATATTAATGAGTTTGCAACACAAAACTTTCATTGGTAAAAATACCAAGCGAACCAATGAGTCATGATTCACAACAAGACAAAATTCCCACAAAGGGACTAACCTTGCAAATCAACAATATTCACAAGCAACAATAGTGTCTTACTAGTCCGAAAAGAAACAATAATTGCTTCAACGAACAGATAGAGACCAATTGCAAACCCTCAACTACAATGAACCACAAACTCAAGAGAAATTCATTAACTGCAATAGACAAAGAATTGGCCAAAATCAACTCAAGGAAGATATCAACATTTCTAAATAAACTCACTCACAACATCCGCAACTAAGTTACCCGAGGTAACTACATCGCTAATCCCCATGCTACAAACAGTGGTATAACTTTGGCAATGCCAAGGCAGCAAAAACAACCTCTACATCTTATCATTGACAATTCTTCACTCATATGATCATAGGAGCAAATAATAATCATACAAGGTTATCTCATAATGTAAATCATCAATACAACATGTCAAAAGCATAAATGCAATGCTTGACCCATCCCATCCTAATGTGCACTAGTGTATCAATTTAATAATTTAATTACCACGGACCTAACGCCGCTCGATACCAATGTAACACCCGGGACCCACATTACGGGATGCTACTAAAGCGCTCTACAACGAGCCAATTTACAAGATAAAATAAGCGGCAACAATTACTAAACAAGATAGTATAAGCGGAAGCATAAACAACTAAGGAATAACAGGATAGTGATAGCAATTCACTATTTAAAACATCCTCCAACATTTTAATCTAAAACATAGTTCACAAATTTAACATTATTAAGATAATGTAAACAAAGCTATGCAAGGTCTAGAATCCTTTCAACTTTATTACAGCATAAAAATATGATTCACGTGCATCAGTGTGGTGCCATTCTACCCTTCCCATGCATGCTCAAAGTCCACCTGTAGGGAGGGGGAAACAAGGGTGAGATAAAAATCTCAGCAAGCAAACTGTTTAACAGGCTATTCAAACTACAAACAATTATACATCATCATTTATAATTCCATACAACTACAACCATAATTCATGTCCACAATTATTAAACCACCACAAATTTTCATGAATCATACCTCTTCAATTTCAGATTTAATTCGCATATGAATGCAGCCATTTTATCCACAATTAAATGCAAATGAAACATTTAATCTTCCACAAACCACAATAGATTAATCATCAACATTTTTCCACAATTAAATGCAAATGAAACATTTAATCTTCCACAAACCACAATAGGTTAATCATCAACATTCTTCCACAATTACAATGTTATTATCCTCAACCTCAAATCACCATCAATGACGTTAAAGCATTAACAAATAAATCTTGTTTGACTACTTTAAATTCTCAACCACTACCACTAGCAAAACCAATAAAACACATGTATGTTTTACTTCAACACTTTATTATTTCTCACATCCACAATTGTTATCAACAATTAATACAAGAGAAAAGAATCTCATGCCACAATCACAACCCTTACACTGTACACAAGGGATGAACCCCATTCCACATCCACAACCATAATCCTCATATCACAAATAGCTCACATGAGCCAATTCCACATTACAACTATGAAGTTGTATAATCCACATTACAACTATGAGTTGAATATTCCACAAAATAACTTCACCACAACATATTGGATATGTATGCAAATGAATCTTTCCACAATGCAATGCATATGAATGCTATGCTCCACATCACTCTTTCCAGGGCAGGATTTGAGGTGCATCGTATTACGGCAATATACGATGCTTCTGCGGGATAAGAGGTGCATCGTATTCGGCAATATACGATCTTTGTCAGTCTGATCAGCGGCTATGTGCGGCGACATCCACATATGCATATGACATGATATGATATGATAATCACAAATCACATTAATCCATCCTCAAAGGAGCATCAACATGCTCACGACATATCCACATCCACCACATGTTATTTTCATGTTCCACATTATAACATTAAGCAAGATTTCCACATGGCTACTAGCAGATTATCAACATATCAATGGATAAGTACTTGCTACCATCTCCACAATTAAATTATCATGCAATCATGGCATAATGTATCACATTACGATAATAATGTAAACTGCAAGTAGAAGGAATAACAAGTTAAGCGGTAGCAACCACCGCTACGTTTACTTGCCTCAAACCGACAAAGAAGTAAAATCAAGAGCGCTCAGGGACAAGACCACCTGTCCAAAAGGCAACTCTCAGCACACAGCTACAGCATACAAACATGACATTAATAATTAAAAACATCGCTAGAACCCGAACCCGCACAAACTCCTCTCCGCTCAACAATTCAGCAAATTACCCTCTGCAGCAGCGCTGCTTAACATTTCGTAACTTTAAAAATATTGACCCATTTACAGCAAACGATATCTCTCTGGATTCATCACTTAAAGCCTACATTTTTCATGTAGAACACCTATTTTTATTTTGATCACAGCTAGGTGTAATTTAATGCCCAAAACAGAGGAAGAACTCTGTTCTGGCAGATTGGACAGCAATAAACAAATGCGTCCCAAAATCAGTAAAAGGGTCTAAAAATTCTGAATTTTATACAGCAGCTATATCTATAAATTATCTACAACTTTCGCAATTACGGCCATGGTCATAAAAAGCATTTACGACCTCTAATTCCCAGATTACCGTCGGTCTGTACCAATCTGCTCGCCTGACGAACAGCAGTATTCCCGACCCTGTAACTCCCAGATAACAAGGCATAAAATTCCTAAACAAATACAGAAGATGCGTCTGGAAGTCCTCTACAACTTTCCTTTTGGGAAGGTCCGCAGGAAAATTCGTTTACTAGGTCAAAACCTCGCGAACAGACACGCTGCGCGAATCAATCTACAGGCAGACATCAGCTAATCTCTAATCGGACAATTAATCTATTAACTACCTTCAAAATCCGTGCCAAGAACCCTAATTATTCCATAGAACAGGAGGTTTGGGATGAGGAAAAATTACCTAGATGATGGATCACCCCTTTTTTTCCTCCTCCTCTTCTTCTTCTTCTTTCTCCTTCCTTCTTCTCCTTGGCTCCAATGGCAGCAGCACTTGTGGGGATGGAGGGGAAGAGGGCTGCGCCAGGGGTAGAGGAAGGGGTGGCGGCTGCAAAGGGATGGGAGAGGGGGGAGAAAAAGGGCTAGGGTTTTTGGGGAGGGGGAGGGGAGGTGCGGCCACCCCTTGGGCCTCCGGCCCAAGGCGATCGGCCCACTCCCCAGGCAGCCCACTCAGAGGTTTTAATTTAATTTTTAATTTATTTTATTCATTTTACACTGTTCTACAATTTTTATTTTTTCCTTCCCGCGATTTACCGAAAAACCGGCGACTCCGCGTTTATTTTAAAAACTTACGCCGTAAAGACGTTCAGGATATTACATCAACATTAGCAAAAAAAGAAGGTACTCAAGCATGAAATACCCAAATCGACCGATCGAGAAAAAGAACAAGCGTCCTAAATACGTCCGACCGCGTTCGACCAAGTTCGACAGAACTAGACTGCGCCATGCGACTTGGCGCGAATCAACCAAATCAAACTCAAACTTTCCAGAACACGAGTCAATTACTCATCACAAACATGGGAACACCTCCACATGGTCTCTCAGAGACCCCATTGAACATCTATGAGCGTTGAGCATTCACTCCACACCTCATTTACTCCTTGTGCATTCATTTGAGGTGGTTGAGCCAAAAAGTGCATTGCATTCATTTGAGGTGGTTGAGCCAAAAAGTGCATTGCATTCATTTGAGGTGGTTGAGCCAAAAAGTGCATTGCATTCAATAGTTTGATCATTTGGCACTTGTTTGCAATCAAGTGAAGCCGGTGATTTGTTACTCTTAGTGTTTGTCGGCACCTGGACGACTTGGTGGAGGTTGACCGGTGATCTTCTCAAAGAAGCCTGTGAGAAGGCCCGGTGTGCTTGTGAAGGTTGGAGCTCGCCTACCCGGAGCGGGGAAGAGCTACCACTAATGGATTAGAGGTGTTTCGGCTTAATTCGTGGAGCCAGTCCAATTCGTTTGGGCTAACCTCAATGTGGATTAGGGGAAACCGGCAAGTTTCCGAACACCACGGTAAAACATCGAGTGTACTTGTTTCTCTCTTGTTTCCTTTTAGCTCTTGTTTATTTATCTTATTGTGATCATTTATTTGAGCTAGAGATAAGGTTGATTTTCATCTTGACTAGAATTGTGTAGGAATTAAGTGCTTTACACTCTTGTTATATTAAAATTGTAAAACATTAATTAAAAGTCAAGAAAAATTTAAAAACCTCCTATTCACCCCCTCTAGTCAGTTATCCTTGATCCTACAAGTTGGTCCTTGTTCATCAGTAGAATGTTGAAAGGACTCATCATTGTCGTTATTCCTTGAAAGCATCGATTATGCTTGGTTCAAAACCCTGTAGATATCTTGAACAAAATGTCATGCACTCATCTGCCAAATATGCTTCAGTAATACATCCCTCAGGGTGAGCTTGATTACACACATATGATTTCAATACATGAAGGTACCTACAAAAAACCAAAAGGCAAATAAAAATGTTAATAATCATATACTAGAATAAATAGCAAAAAATTGAGTAGTTCTATGCTTGTTTCTTAGAGAAACATACCTTTCTACAAAGTACATCGATCGGTAACATACAGGACCTCAAATTTTTGCCTCGGTTGCTAAATGAATAACCAAGTGCACCATAATTATAAAACAATATAGTTGGGAATATCATCTCCATACGACATAATGTCATTCTAATTTGCTGCTCCAACTTCTCAAGCTCTTCTACATATAAGACTTTTGCATATAGTTCTCTAAAATATGCAAATATATCAAACAAGTAGACCACACAAAGCAACAAGTAGAAGTTGCTACATTAAAATATGATAGTCATGACTTTTCAAGCCTGAGATTTTCTCTTGAGCAACATTTACACACCTTGAGATGTTTTCTGCATAGCCATCTGGAATTTTTATGTCATGAAGGACTTCACAAAATAGTTGCTTTTCTTGTTTAGACATGGTATAAGAAGCTAGAGGAAAGTAAAACTTATTAGCAGATATTTTTTGTGGATGAAGCTCTAATCTAATGTTCATTTCTTGTAGGTCTTGCTGTACTTGTAGGTTGTCCTTTGATTTTCCCTCCAGTTCTAAAAGCGTCCCATATATATTATCACAAACATTCTTCTCTATATTCATAACATCAAGATTATGTCAGAGTAAGTTGAAGTCCCAGTAAGGCAAAGAAAATAGGCCACTGACATACTTCCAAGTTTTTTACTTATCAAAAATATCAATTGCTTTTATCTTATGTACAATTGAAATTTTAAAATAAGCAATAGGCTTTAATCTATGTTCTTGAGTTCCATCGAAAGAATTAACATTGTATCGAAACTCATGACCGGAAGGTAGAAATCGGTGATGTCCCATGAAACAGGACTTGTGGCCATATGTCAAGTGTTTAGAACATGCATCTTTCTGACAAGTCACACAAACTAAGTCATCATTTACTTCATTTCGATTCTTCAATTAGACATTTACACATTTCAAATATGGACACCCGATCTTGGCATTAGGACTTTTATCCTTAAATGCAAACTTAAGAAGACCCTCTGTCCCTCTCAACTAGTCAGCAATTGGTGTACGGGAACATAGTAACTTCTTTATAGCTTTTAAATCCATCAAATATCTCTGTTAAAAATAGCAAATACTATTAATCTAGTTATTCAAATGCCAAAAACATCAAAATAGCGATTTAAAATGTAAAGGCATGTGACAGATAAAACGAAGGCATTTAAATTAGTTTGTAAAACAACATGTTACACTGTGACTAATATAGTGGTGAAGCTATATATCCCATCTTTGCAATGCTATATGATCGCAGACTTGCAATCGTAGATCGGGAATGGAGCACGGGGATGGTAATTTGTGACAGATTGGAAGTATGGAGCATGGGGGTACTATTGATAACCAGAGTGGTTGCTCACCTAATTAACACCATATAAGGGTTGTGCCTCATCCAGGTGTGCTCTTAAGCTTCCAAGAGACAAACTAGAGTTTTATTGAGAGAGCTATGTTATGGTTTCTCTCTCAGAAGCTTAGAGCACACCCTCTAAAGCCCCCCGGTTAGTGGAAGTACACAAGAAACCATAACCTAGTCACAAAGTGGATCATATCCACTACGTACCCATGGAAACTCGTTAACCTATTACATAACTAGGTTTTTACTCAACAACTCACACACACTTTTTAAAGCGCAATCTTCATCCTTGGCACCAAAAACCCGAATTCATCATGTCTTGTCCTTCATGAAGTCTCTTTGACCTAATCTGTTTAGTCCACCTCCGCGGTTTTGGAAACCGCTCACTTTCCCGGTTTTGGGTAAAAAAACCACATTGCCCCTCAGCTGACTTCTCTCATTCCTTCACCTCGAAGAAATGTATGTATTACAGGAACAATAAAAGTACAACTCGCACTACACCCCCAATAGCACCCCCTCCATCTCCGCGTAATCTTCGAGCAATTCGATGTTGTGGGTTTGGCTGTATGAAGTGCGGCATTTGCATACCTCTCCCTGAAATAGCCAATTGTGTTGTGCAGAACACCTTCTACGATGGCAATGAGGGGTTGAGAATGAAACCCCTTGAAAACCCAGTTGTACACCTCGGCAAGGCTAGTCACCATTATGCCATACCTCGCACCATCCGTGTTGTGCAGCACGGACCACTTCTCCAATGGCTCAGCCTCGATCCAGTGTGAGAAGCACTTGATGTCCCGCAAGTTCCTCCTTCTCGGACTAGTTGTGTTATGCTCAGCCAGAGATATGGGGCATACGGGTTGTGCTGTCCAGGCATGGCCGGTACGTTGTTCCGCTTGTCCAACAGTGCCCATAAAGCATCAAATTTTCACTTCTAGTTCTACAAAATTAGCCTCTTGAACAGCTTCATCAACGGTTGCTTCAGGAACTGCATGAAGAAGTTTGCCCCCAGGTGACGAATGCACCATCTGTTCCTCATATCTGGCCAAGAGAAGAGCTCTTCAGGGTCTTCCTAAAGTTTCTTTAAGGCCTTCACCATGTCGAAGGAACTACAACCAGCTGTCGTAATTCTCATTTTCCAAGAATGCGATGGCCAAGGGTAGAATTTGATTATTTCCATCAACACCAATGGCTGTAAGGATTTGGCCCTTGTATTTTCTGATCAAAAAGGTCCCATCAACTGAGATCACAGGTAGCATATGCCTGAATGTCTCGATGCACGCATCAAAGGCTAAGAAGGCCATCTGCAACAGCGCAAAACTTGACGGCCTTGTAAATGGCTTGTCCTTCACATTAGTGTACATGCCTGGGTTCTTATCTTGCAGCACCTAAAGCATACGAGGAAGGTTGTTGTACGCTGCCTTGAAAGACCCGAATCGTTTTTCAAAAGCCTTATGCTTCGCACGCTATGTCTTCGCGTAACTAATCTCGTACTTGAATTTCTTCTCGATAGCCACCATGATGTATATGGCCTTGATGCCCTTCTTCTCTACTTTCTCTCCATACATCAAATTGGCTATAAAACCAAACGTTAGGTTACGATGCCTCAGCAAAACACTATTGAGAATGTAAGAGTGCAGCTCCACCTTCAAGACAATCCAGTGAGTCTCATACTTTGGTCTATATGCGTGCACCCTCAAAGGACAACTAGCCTACTCACACTTCACAGTGTACTGCTCGTGGCAAGATTTCACGACTCAAAAAGTTCACTACATGGACAAGCCCATAGTTTGATGGAATTTTGTAATGATGCCTTATCAGCAAACATTGAGTGCAACCAAACCCCTGTGCCATGATACTCCCACGGTGATTCGTGCTCGTCGTGCGCAACAACACCCTCTGCATTAAACATGCTCCATTCCTACGAGACAGGAGCATTGTTCTTATCAGAAATATCCTCTTCGTCCTCCTGTACAGCTTCCTCTTTAGCCCAGGCCATCCGGTTACCGCTCTCCATTTGATGCACTATATACTCCACATGCTCCCGTTCATCAGCCTGTCCTGAAGGTTCACCATGCCATGACCCTTCTTCCTCTTGTCCAAGTACTGAATTAGCCTGGTCACGAGCAACTTCCTCCGCAACCACTGTGACACCACCCTCTGGGTCCTCCTCTTGACGAACATGTTGGGCGTCCGAGCTACTTGCACCACCCGAATGATAGCTGTCGGCACGGCCTTGTATAACTTCTATTGGGTGTGGTTGCACAAGTAGTACGCACTCATATCCACACGTCGGTAGCCTTGCACAAACCCCTTCCACGCAATAGTGCACATCAATGTTCTCAACTCCCATCTAATGTCCATAGGAGATTGGCTCCAAAGCCCTTATATGATGATTCTGCAAACCTCAGGGAAGGAGAAGCTGCGGATGCGCCATCGCATCACATCTGCGATTCAAGTATTCTCGCCATCTTGGTGTACCAGAGTGGCTTGCGCAAAGCTGCTCAAGTCAACACTATTGGACCTTCAAGAATGGTGCTGACACTGTAACACACTTTCAATACAGTGGGTATCGGCATTACTGATGTCTGCTTGCAAATATTTTCAATGTTGCAACTAGTCAAATTGCATCGCACATTATGCAAGTATTGATGTACTGTAATTTACATTTCTATACCCGTTCGTCTATCATAACCAACTATCCCTCATAGCGTAATCCATCCTCATTCGCACCGACAATGCTCTCTTTCCTTCGACCCAATACGCATCATCTCCCTATCGGCTCCCACGTGCACAGACGCTGCTCCTCTCTTGCTGCTTTAGCTCTCTCCTACTATGAATAATTCCTAATGGGTTTCAACAATTTACATGACATACTTATTTAAATGCCAATATACCAGTTCTAACGGTACACGTGAATTTCCAATGTGCTAACGACATTATATTCATTCATAATTAATTATAAATATTATGTAATAATGTTTTGCACAAAGCAAAATATTTACTTCGTACAAAAGTATGGACTAAATTTTGAACAACTATAATTTTCCACGCATGCTTATTTTCTGTATAATATTGACTAAATTTTTAATAACTACAATTTTCTACGGATGCTAATTTTCTACAACTATATTCATTAAATTTTCTACAACTATAATTCTGTACAGATACTAATTTTCTACAACTATATTCACTAAATTTTCTACAAACTACATTGACTAAATTTTCTATGACTATTGACTTCATACCAAAGTTATACTATTATTTTCTACAGATCCTAATTATACACTAAACATACTATTTAGTTCATACAAAAAATATTAGCTACAACATACAAAAAAAATTTCCTCGCAGAAGTAGCAGATCCTCTCCTTCTTCCTCTCCTCTCCTCTCCTCTCCTTTTCTTCCCTGTCCTCTTCTCTTCTTTCTTTCCCTTCTCTTTTCTCTTTTCTTCGCGCGCACGGGATCGGCGGATGCAAATGGCCGGGTGCTCGACCAAGCGGCTGATTTACATGCGCATCCAGTTACCACTTGCAGCCACCCAACGGTTCGGCGACTGGTCCCAGTCGCCTGACTGCTCAGCAACCGCAATTATGTCACCTAACGGTCCACGGACTGTTTGTGTGTCACGCAGCCATTGGGCGACAGGTTTCAGTCACCCAACGGTTGAGCGACTAGAGACCATTCTTGTAAAAAAATTTGTTTTAGTATATTTCTGTAATTTCAAATAAAAATTAGATTATTTTAAAAAATTCGTGCTTTTATCACAAACATACAAGTGATACCAAACATTATAAATATAAAAGTGCTATAATTATCTTCATATTGCTGTCACGACATGACCCGTGTCGCCATCCACACCCCAAGCCTATGGTCGTTGCACTACGGTCACTCCTCTGTCGCCAACTGGCCGGGGATCACCGCCCTTTACATCTGTCGGAACTCATCGGCAACTCCGCCCGCTTTCTGATCTCATCGGCCGGTACACCAACCTGGTGTTTCTTGGACTCTCCTCGCTCCCATCAATGGCCTACTTCTGCAACATCTCCCCAGACTTCTCGTGTGGCATGTGCTGGTTTCGTAGTCTTAGCCATCTTGACCTGAAAGGCTGCCTGACTGGTGACAACGCCGTCCATGCCATTGCCAAACTACTAGAGAACACATGGAACCTCGAGGTTCTGACCCTACACTTAGGGGCGAAGCCCTATTGTGTGTTATGGGTGCAGATGCACCACCCTGATTTTTTTTCAACTTATAGTATCCAAGTTTTGGCCCTATATGCACCCCAAAGCCCAACTAGCTGCACCCCCCACAGCCCAGCAAGCAGCAGCTTAGCCAGCGTCGCTTCATCTTTCGTCGCCCGTCGAACAGACTCCCGCGCCCAAAATTCAATTTTTATGCTTCTCCCTGCGCTTTTTCGGCCGTCCATTGTCCCAAATTGCTTCAAGATCGGGCGATCAGCACTTCCCAATTCGGGTGGCACGCATCATCTTAGTCCCCAAGTTCCCTATCCAATTTGTGGCGATTAAGGCTAGAAGCTTCCATCAAAAGCGGCGGCCATGCTGCGAGTTATTGGTTTGGGCGGTGCTCTTGTCTGCTGCCATGCGCTCTTGGGCGTCGCCTCTTGACCGCGTCAATCCGATCCGAGGGACAGACAGTGGTAAGATTCAAGTCACAAGCACAGGCGAGAGGCGACGACAGCACCATCACGGCATCACCCAACAAGCACGAAGAATATTTTAAGGTAAGATTAGATGTTTCATGCTTCCTTTTCTCTTTCTCAATTAATCTAATTTTTATATACAATTAGAGCCGGAACTGTGTTACATCATTAGGCTATTTGGGTTGCAGACTTGCAATAGTGCAGTACATATTTACGTTCCTTTTACTATGTGCTAATGGCAGGTTAATTGATGGAACGATTTTACAAAAGCAAAGCATCAGAGCCTGATAGTGCCAATAATCCCTGGAATTCTTGTTTGGATGATATCAATTGGGAGGAATATGATCCAGGATTAAGGAAACAAATTGATGATTATCATCCTAATCTTAGAGAGAGGGTGAGAAGGAAGTACTTGGAGAATGGGCCTTGCCAACCTCGCACACTTAATTTTCCTATGACACAGATTGGAGGAGCTCCGAGAAGGTTTGTTCCAGAATGGTTTGATGAGTTTGGAAGTTGGCTTAAATATAGTGAGTCCAAAGATAGAGCATATTGTTTTTGTTGTTTCATATTTAGAGATAAGAAGGATGGCGGCTATGAAGCATTTGTTAAAAATGGTTGGAACACCTTTCATAAAAAAGAAAGGCTAAAAGTTCATGTAGGAGATGTCGGTGGCTCACACTATATCGCAATGAAGAAGTGTGATGATCTGTTACAAAGAAATCAACATATTGATGTTGCTTTCCATAGTGTGAGCGAATCTAGTAAGAAGGACTATATTACTAGGCTGAATGGGTCTATTGATGTTGCTAGAATATTATTGAAGCAAGGATTGCCATTTCGGGGCCACGATGAGTCAAAGGAGTCCTTAAACAAAGGGAACTTCAGAGAATTTCGCCATTTTGCATGGGAGCAAAATCCAGCCTGAAGAATGGCAATAGGTAAAAATAAATCAGATAATAGTCTTTTGATTGCTCCTGAAATACAAAGGGATATTGTGCATTGTTTTGCAAAGGAAGTGCTACATGCTATTCTAGAAGAAATTGGAGATGACGTTTTTTGCTTGCTAGTTGATGAGTCAAGAGATGTTTCTTGGAAAGAATAAATGGCAGTTGTCTTAAGATATGTAGATAAATGTGGAATTGTCAAAGAGAGATTTGTTGGTCTTGTTCATGTGACTGAAACAACATCTGCCCATCTCAAGTCTGCTATTGATGCACTATTGGCTAATCTTAAGTTAAGCTTAAAGCAAGTCCAAGGCCAAGGATATGATGGTGCTAGCAATATGAGAGGTGAGTTTAATGGCTTGCAATCTTTGATAATGAGAGAAAGTAGTTCAGCTTATTATGTTCATTGTTTTGCTCACCAGCTCCAATTAGTCCTTGTTGCTATTGTGAGAAAGCATAAAGGGGTTAGTGAATTTTTTTAATAAGATTTCCATGTTACTAAACATGGTTGGTGGATCATCTAAGAGAAGGGACATGATTAGAGATATTAATCTTAAAGAAATGAGCAAGGCATTAGGGTGTGGGCAACTTGAAACCGGGACAGGGTTGAATCAAGAGCAAAGTCTTCAAAGACTTGGGGATACTCGTTGGAGTTCCAATTATAAATCTCTCAAAAGTTTGGTTGGCATGTTTTCTACAATAGTCAAGGAGCTAAAAATTGTGGAAAAGGATAAAAAGGACTAGAAAATTAGAGACCAAGCATCAAATCTTCTAGAGTACTTCCAGTCTTTTGACTTTGTCTTCTATTTGCATCTCATGTTGACTATATTAGGAACCACAAACATCTTGTCATTTGCATTGCAACGGAAGGATCAGGACATAGCGAATGCTATTAAATGTGTGGGAGCAACTAGATGCCAACTGGATGAGCTTAGAAGAGAAAAACGGGGAAAATTATTAGATGAGGTGTATGAATTTTGTGACAAGAATGATATTTCCAAATTGAAAATGGAAGATGAATATATTGATCCCAAGAAGCGGAGGCATAGATCTGGAATTACAAACAAACATTACTATCAAGTAGATTGTTTCAATGATGTTATTGATTGGTTACTTCAAGAGCTTGACAACCGCTTCAACGAAACAAGCTCTCAATTGCTTGTTTGCTCATTGCTTTTAGTCCAAGAGACTCATTTCATGATTTTAATTTGGAGAATTTGATGAGCCTTGCAAAGCTTTATCCACATGATTTTGATTAAGGGATTTGAGGACCTTAGCCACCAGCTTGGCCTCTACATATCGATGTGAGAGATGATGATAGGTTCTCTAACCTACAAACTGTTCTTGAGCTTTCTCGAGAGAATGGTGGAGACTAGAAAACATGATCGATATCCATTAGTTTATCGACTCATGAAGCTTGTACTAGTGTTGCCGGTTACTCTCTGCTCTGATTGAGAGGATTTTCTCCGGCATGAAGATTGTGAAAACAACATTGCGCAATCGCATTGGTGATGAATTTATGAATAATTGCCTTATTTGTTATGTGGAGAAAGAAGAGATGATGAAAGTCACGAATAATGCAGTGGTTCATCGCTTCATGAAAATGCAAGGGCGTAGATTTCATGATGAAGATTAAAGGTAATGGATTATATTTATTTCCATTTGATCATTTTTTTGTTGAAAATGAAATTTGAATCATAAGTCATTTATTTTCTTTTTTAGGCCGTCATATTGTCGAGGATGTTCAAGACTTGGAGTGAAACGATGTATTTTGCCTATGTTAACGTTTTTGGCCATTCTAATGGTACTCATTTTGGTAAACCCCTTAATCACTTATTTGTAGTTGCATCCCCCTCTATTTTGCTCTAGCTTCGCCACTGCCTACACTCTCTGCCAAATACAGTAATGCCACTACCAAATGCAGAGACGTCACCCAGTAATTACTATCGTTTTCGCTTAAAAGAGGAATTACCATCGTTATGGCCATACTTCAAAAGCCTAGGGCTTCGACATGAGCCACGAGGTGTATGTACCCAATGCCCTGTGGGTGGCTTACACAAAGTGTTGGTTTCACGGCAAGCTGAGAAGGAACAATCTAGTACGGTACACAGGGCACCTGGCTAAACGGTTGTTGGCAAAGTTTCTGCTAGACTGAGAGACCATGTGGAGATGACTTCATATTTGTGATGAGTAATTGACTCTTAGTTTAGAAAGATTGAGTTTGCTTTTTGATATTTGAGTTGTCTCTATAAAGTCTTAAGCCCTCGCAAAGTGGTCGGCAGACTGGGTTACGACTACGTGGTTGGCAGACATATTTACGACCACATTGTCAGTAGTCAGAAGCCTCAACTGGTCATGGTCGAAAGTCAGACGCTTCGACTGGCTGTGGTCGGAAGTTGGAAGCGGGTTTCGACCACGTTGTCTGTGGTCGGTAGTCAAAAGCGGGTTTTGACCACGTTGGTCGTTCGATCATGTTGTCCGCTGTCGGTAGTCGAAAGCGGGTTTCAACCACATTGTATGCGGTCGGTAGTCGAAAGCGGGTTTCGACCACGTTGAACATGGTCGGAAGGTGCTTCGACCACGTTGAACATGGTCGGAAAAGGCTTCGACCACGTTGTGAAACACTGAACGTGGTTGGGAGAGGCTTTGACCACGTTGTGAAGCACTGAATGTGGTCGGAAGGTGCTTCGACCACGTTGAATGTGGTCAGAAGGTGCTTCGACCACGTTGAATGTGCTCGGAAAGTGCTTCGATCACATTGAACGAGGTCAGAAGGGGCTTCGATCACGTTGAAAAGCGATAAACGTGGTCGAAAGGTGCTTCAACCACGCTGAACGTGGTCGGTAGGGGCTTCGACCACGTTGTAAAGAAGTGAACGTGCTCAAAACTTTAGCAAAAGGTTTACGACCACGAAGTTGAAGCAATCGGAGGAGCTATAACGTGGTTGAAATGACTGTCTGTGTGGTCGTAAGACCAACAGAGTAGTCATAACGCAATAGGAGGTGGTCGTAGCCTCTTGTAAGCGGTCATACCGACTTCTGGGGTGGTCGTAGGCTATGAGCTTTTCATGTCTTGTGCTTTCGACCGGTCGTAAGTTGTTTACGACCAGTTGGGGTGATTTTCGAGTACATTCTTCTAATGCAAATTTATGATCATAGTGTTTTGTGCGGTGCTATGTGATGCTTTGCTTGTCAGTGGTATTTGTAGGACTTTGGAAGTAGGTCATGGTGAGGCTGGAAGGATCGGGACTAGACACAGGTGGTGTTGAGGTCCAGAATAATCGAAAGAAGCCGAAGATGACTTGAGCTGCCAAGTGGCTGCAAACGTGGTCGACGAGTAAACAGGAAGCTTCCAGGAAGGTGCTAGAGGGCATTTCGGTAAAATGCTCAAGACCTACAAAAGAAAGTGGATTCTATTAAAAAAAACTGTGCTGTGACTGTGTTAGCGGGTTGTCGCAGGTGTGTCTGCATGTAAAAACCCTGTGTTAGTTGGGGTTAACGGGTTCCCCCCCCGCCTCTAGAGGCTATAAATAGGATGGTAGGCTACTAGTTCGGTTTGAGGTTTTTAGCGAGAAGCTCTGGGGTTTTATTTCTGTTATTATGTCAGTGTTCTCTGTGCCAGAGCACTTGTGCTCCTGGTCCTCCTGGATGGAGTGGCTGTAGAAACCTCCATGAATGCAATCATCCATCTCTGTGCTTCTATTTGAGTTCTTTTGTCTGGTTGGTGCTTGTATGCCTTGATTGCATTTTCCCTGTTCCATCTTCTCTTCTCTTCTCTTATGTCTGAGAGTTTATTTCCTTTCAGGTTGCTCAAGATTTGACGTGCTCTGTATTGGGAATCATCCTCAAAGCCATGTAGGCTAGTCTATTTCCAAGAGCAAGGACTAGTCGTAGTTCATCTTCCTCTCAGACATGGTCGTAGGCATTCTCCGCGATTTCTAGAAAATATCTCGATTTTGTTGCTAATCTTTCAATTAAAGATCAGAGAAGTCTTTTGAGGAAGTGGTCTTGCTGTGTTTGAAGTCTCATGACCAATTGATCTGTGAATCAATAGTTATTCAGAAATTGGATCTTACGGCCGTGCGCCTTCCTGACTTCCTCTGTTTCATTTACAACCACGTCCTTCTTTTCAACCATGACAGAGAGTTTTTGACTGCTCTGGACTTTCTTGGCCAGCGTCTGTTTCAGTCTGTTTTCTCGGTTACCAGTGAGCATTCAACCTTGACTTCATAACTCTGTAGCTATTGGAGAAGAAGGGTTGTGTGAATACTTGGGGAGGTTTGAAGGCACCATTCACCCCCCTCTGTTGCCTGTTCGGTTCTACAAGTGGTATCAGAGCCGGTTAGCTCTTTGCTATAGATCTTAATTGATCTTTGGAACCATGGCAACAGACAAGTATTCTACCAAGCCCCCTCTCTTCGATAGGATCGATTATCCCTTTTGGAAGAGTATGATGGAGTCTTACATACAGGCTCAGGGCTATGCAATCTGGAGGAAGGTGAAAACTCGTTTTGTTGTTCCTGCCGATGAGCACATCACAGCCATGAATACGCCAGATGTGGAAGCAAATGCTAAGGCAAGGAACATCATTATCCAAGGTCTTAGCAGAAACACGTTTGATCGCATTTCTCATGTTTCGTCGGCCTATGATATTTGGGTGACCCTCGTTACATACCATGAGGGCACTAGCCAAATCAAGACCGTACGATAGGATCAATACAAGAGAGAGTGCAATAAGTTTGAGATGCTCTTTGGTGAGTCCTTAGATGAGTGCTTTGCCAGATTTCACAAGATTTTGAGCAACCTTCGAGCAGTTGGTCTTACATACCCTGACGTGAACAATGCTCGTCAAATGCTTTCTGTTTTAGACCTGCGAGTTTGGGAGATGAAAGTGACCACCATCAAGGACACAACTGACCTCTCAACCTTGACTCTTGATGCGTTGTACTCACGCTTCAAGACTCACGAGATTGACATTGTCTCTCACAAGTCGAAATCACAGTCGATGGCTTTGGTCATCGATCCCAGTCCTGCCTCCGGAGCATCTTCTGATGGTGCTTCTAGCTTTTCTCTAGCTGCTCTCTGTGAAATAAGTGATGACCAAATTGAGCAGCTTCTAGAGAATGAACTAGCCCTCTTAGCCAGAAAATTTTCACATGCTTACAAGAGGGTTAGGGAGAGAAAGAGAGGAGGGCCGGTGATTTGTTTTGAGTGTGGTGGCCCCAACCACATTCGAGCAAATTGCCCCAAGCTAGAGAAGGGCAAGAACGACTACAGCAGCGTAAGCAAGAACGACTACATCAGCAATAACCACAACAAGAAGCCCCCAGCTCATGCCCAAGGCAAAGAGAAGAAGTACAGCAATCTTGGCAAAGCCAAGAAACTCTTCCACCGCATCCTTACCGCCTTCGACGACATCAACTTCAGCGACATGGAAGGATGGAGTGATGATGACGGCAAGGATGATCAAGACAAGGACACCAAGTATGACGATGACTTCATCGGCATGTGCTTCATGGCCAATGAGACTGACATCTGCGACGACAATCTCTACACCGACTCCGATGAGGTAGGTCCTTCCTACGACCAGCTCAACGATGCATTTCTTAAGCTAGGGAAATTCTATGCTAGATCTAGAGCTAGGTGTGGTGACCTAGAGAAGGAAGTAGAGAGCTTGTCATGGGATCTTACTTCACTTAAATCTGCTCCCTCCCATGACGATTGCGATATTTGCACTTCTTTGCTGAATGATATGGAGAAGCTAAGGACCTCTCATGATAGTGTGCTTACTAAACTTGACTTGCTTAAGGTGGAGAATGTTAGTCTTCTAGCTGAGATAGAGATGACTAAAGTAGCATCTATTTCATTTGGTACTGTTGAGACTATATCTTGCACCTCATGTGAGGATAAGGACAATGCTTTTAGAGGTCTTTACACTATGCTTCTGGATCTGCCTGAAACTTGTGAAAGTTGCAATAATTTGCAGATCATAAAATTACTGAAATGAAAGCTGCTTTGCTTGCGCCTATTGTTTCTTGTGTCAATTGCCCTAAATTAATTACTGAACTTGAATCTGTTTCTAAACAATTTCAAGACATGTGTGATCAAAACAAGAAAATGGCTCAATATGCTTCTAAGGCTCCTGTTAGCTCACCATGCAATAACTGTGAAAAACTAATATCTGAATTGGTTGCATTTGATGATAAATGTGAAGCTAACTAAGGACTTACTAGAGAAGCCACGATCTGATTGTTCTTTGTGTGCTGAAGTGGGGGGAGAAATCTAAGGAAATGCTAGAGACCCTTAGGAGGAGTCACAAGAACCTGACGGCTAGGATTAGGACTGCCCCCTGTGCATCTTGCGAAATCCTCAAGTTGAGGTGGCCATGCACAAAGAGAGATATGCACGTGCTATTTGATCTTCTGCCTCTAGATCTTCTTCTTCTCCTCCTGGTGTCTCTTCATCTTCTCCCTGCTCTTCCTGCACCTCTCTCTTTCAGGAGTGTCAGTACCTTATGAACACTTTTGAAAGATTTGTTGGAGGCAATAAAAGTTGAATCTTATTCTAGACAAATCCAAGATTTGCATGTTCAATCAAGGTTTAGGATATGATTTCTTAGGAAGCATCCACCTACTGTTGTCAGACCTATAGGAGCAGGTGTGATCGAGGTCGAGCCCAGAACCAAGAAAGTTCAGTTCAAATATATGGGCTTTGTCCAAGGGATCTCTAACAGTAAGGTGGTACCACCTATTGCTTTGACCTCTCAGAAGATGAAGCCTCATCATGCTACTTCGACCTCCCAGAAGGTAAAGTATCATTGTACCTTCTGTTAGAAAGATGGACATGGTATTGAGAGATGCTTCAAGCGTGCCAGGATTACGCGGAGAGATCGTGTTCGCGCTCTTAGGCATATTCAGGGTCAGCACCAGACTTGAGTGCACCTAAGACCAACACGAGATCTAGAGTTGTAGAAAACTCTATTGAGGTGTTTAGGCAGCATCGAGGACTTGGTTTTCCTGCTTCTGTTTTTGGTCCTCGAGTTGCTTCTAGTCAGGATATCCGCCGTCCTAAGGGTAGATCTCGAGATAGCTATCCGCGGTGTGATCAGTATGTTGCTGTTGGTCAGACTCGCTCTTCTATAGTAGTCGGACCCGGCAACAGCTTCAAGTCTGCTCTTAGACCTTCTGGCTTTCTGAGAAGCAGAGAGCGTAGGGTAGTTAGAGGTCAGTCAGGTGTGACTACTTCTTCTGCTCTTCGTGTGACTCAGTACTGGGTTCCTAAGTCTGTTCTCATTTACCCCAGTACTGAGCCATAGATATTGTTTTCTTGTTGACTTAGGTTCACCGGGCAGGGAAGAGAGAGGTTTGGCTCGTCGACTCTGGTTGTTTTCGTCACATGACCGGAGACTCCCGTTGGTTCTCTTCCCTAGTTCGAGCTCCAGATGATGAGACAATCACCTTCGAAGATGCCTCATCTGGTCAAGTCATCGCAAAAGGTATTGTGCGCATTAACGATTCATTTATTCTTAAATATGTTGCCTTACTGAGTAAGATGCAGTATAATTTGCTTTCTGGTTGTCAGCTTACCGATGACAATTTCGAGGTAAGTTTTAAGAAAAATGCTTGCAAAATTCTTGATTCTTCGGGGAGTCTTGTTTGCGGGATTTCTAGATTTGGAAGGATTTTTTGTGATGATTTTGTTGAGTCTTCTAGCGATCCTCTCAGGTGCTTAGTTGCGTCAGAATCACATGATCTCCCCTTTTGGCAGAGGAGACTTGGTCACATTGGCTTTGATCACTTGAATCGAGTTAGCAGCCATGGTCTCATATGTGGTCTGCCTAAACTCAAGATGGTCAAAGACTTAGTTTGTGCTCCTTGCCGACATGGCAAGATATTTGCTGCTTCTCATCTCCCAGTCACTATGACTAAGACCGATGCACTAGGATAGCTTCTTCACATGGACACAGTTGGTCCAGATAGAGTGCAGTCGGCGGGAGGGAAGTGGTATGTTCTTGTCATGGTCGATGACTTCTCGAGGTTTTCTTGGATGTTTTCCCTAGCCTTGAAGGATGAAACGTTCAGTCATTTTCGGGGTTTGTTTAGTAGGCTTTCTGTTGAGCTCTCTGGTGCCTTACAAGTGATCCACAGTGACAATGGCACAGAGTTCAAAAATTTCTACTTTGAGAAGTTCTGTGATGAGACAGGTGTAGAGCATCAGTTCTCTTCTCTACACGTCCCCCAGCAAAATGGCGTCGTGGAGAGGAAGAACTGTACCTTGGTCGAGATGGGCATGACGATGCTAGATGAGTACTCTACATCTAGAAAGTTTTGGGCTGAGGCTATAGCCACCGCGTGCCATGTTTCAAACAGACTTTTTCTCAGGGCACACATGCATCGCACTTCATATGAGTTGAGGTATGTGCAAAAGCCCAGTGTCTCATATTTTCGCGTGTTTGGTTGCAAGTGTTTTATCTTGAAGTCTGGGAACCTAGATAAGTTCGAGTCACGATCTTGTGATGGTATCTTTTTGGGTTACTCGACTTCTTCACAAGCTTATAGGGTCTGGAACTATGAGACTAGCAAAATGGTAGAGACCGGTCCTGGCACTAGGCCCGACATCTCAGAACCTGTAGTGCAGTCCGAGACTATCTTTGTAGATGATGAGGAGGATGGAGATGAAGGTTGTCTACCTGATCCAGGCCATCCTTCCCTTGGGGTGCCCTGCTTCTACCACTACACCTCAGGGAGATCAGCTCATTCTTTCTAGATCTTATGGAGCTAGTGGCTCTGTTCCTACCTCGTCAGGTCATGAGGTAGAGGCCACTTTCTCCTCTCATCCAGGACCTCCCCAACACATCCAAAATCATCATCCTTCAGAGCAGATCATAGGAGATCTTTTTGAGTGCGTCACACGCTCAAAATATGGCTTGTCTCACTTCTGTCTGCATTCTGCCTTCATCGCATATTTTAAGCCCAAGGATGTTTGTCATGCTCTCTCTAATGAGTCTTGGGTCAATGCCATGCATGAGGAGTTAGAGAATTTTGAGAGGAACAAAGGTTTGGTCGCTTGTTGAGCCCCCTAGAGGTCATAATGTTATAGGTACCAAGTGGGTTTTCAAAAACAAGCAGAGTAAGGATGGGGTAGTCATTTGAAACAAGGCTAGACTGGTAGCTTATGGTTTCTTTCAGGTTGAGGGTTTAGATTTTGAAGAGACCTTTGCTCCTATAGCTAGGCTAGAGGCCATTAAAATTTTGCTTGCATTCGTAGCGTCTAAGGGCTTCAAGCTGTACCAGATGGATGTCAAAAGTGTCTTCCTAAATGGGTATATTGAGGAAGAGGTCTATGTTAGATAACCTCTAGGTTTTGAGAACCCCAAATACCCAAACCATGTCTATGTTATACTGTCATTTGAGTATTTTCATAATGATTATACATCTGGTAATTTAGCCAAAATTAAATCTAGGATCTTGTGACACCGAAATAATTATACTATCATTTGAGTATTTTCATTGTATTATGGGCCAAATTCCACTCATGTATAATGCTTAAGTACAAGAATGCCAGAGAGCCAGAGACAAAAAAATATGACATATTCACATCATGTTTTCATACATATCTATCACACTTACTTGCCAATCAAACAAACTACAATTTCTGAATTAGGTCATCCATGACATGATACTCAATCTACCAATATCACCTAAATAAACCTAAATAACAATGATAGTTCATGATCATGAGCAACAATAACAATATTTGGACAACTCCAAGAAATTACCTCATGACAATACTCCTAAGCATCCATAAGTCACCAATGAAATAGGCTGTGATAGCCATGTATCCTTTCTTTTGGTTGTCAGACATCCACATGTCACTAGTGATAGCAACTCTTGATCTATTCCCTACCATGTACTCAATAGCCTTCTTTGTTTCTTCTTTGTATTGGTCCATGATATCCTTCCTAGCAATTGACAAATGACAATCAGGCATTCAAATACATAACAAACTGAGACATGCAAATTGGCAAATAATAATTTAAACATTTCATACCTAACAGTGTTCCTTGACACCATTTTGAATAGAGGCTGCAATGCGCTAACAAGTCTCCAAAAACCAGCATGATCAACCATAGATAAGGGGTACTCATGCAACACCATCATTGCAACAAGCTCCTTTCAAGTAATTTCTTGATCAAACATGTAGTTCTCCACCAATACATTCTCTTACTCTTTAGAACAAAACCTCAAAGAAGATTGAGTAAATGTCTTCTTCTGTGATGCCATTTTGCTCTTGTGATAATTTCTTGGTTATTTCTCGATAGAAGTATGGCTGACTAAGTTTATATATTACAAATATAGAAGAGGAGGGGTAAAATGACCCATACGCCTTCATACATGTTCAACAAAACATAGGATGTTAGTACAACAGAAAGCAACAAATCGCAAGAAAAATGTACAAGTAACATAACACAAGGTTAATCTATAAGTAAAATTACATAACATAATGTAAATATGCAAGTAAAGTAACAGAATACAAGATAAATCTGCAAGTGAAGTAACATAACACAAGGTAAATCTATAAGTGAAATAACCTAACACAAGGTGAATCTACAAGTAAAATTACATAACACATTGTAAATTTGCAAGTGAAGTAACATAATATAAGATAAATCTTCAAGTGAAATAATGTAGGTAAATCCATAGTTCATAAGTAGGTCAAACATAAGTCATAGATCATACGGCAACTATAACGTAGTTTATACATAAAAGATATAATAATGAATGTTACAACATAATTTTAAATAATGAATGTTACAACATAAGTTCAGATAGCGCCGGCAACACAATACCGATAACCGTCAACGGAGGTCCCAGCCACCCCCGTCTTGAAGGTCCGTTGCTCGAGTGCAATATATAAAGGTATATCTGATCTCCTTGCAAATAAAACATTTCTTCAAATGAGGCCTAGCTTCTGATTCGTCTATGTTGTTCCTAATACGTCGAGTCTACGGACGACTAACTCCTCCCTTGAGCCTTTCAATGTTGAGGGGGCACCTCTTCTGCTCCCAGCTGGGATGGCTCGCCTCCTTCATGAAATAATCCAGTAGGAATTTGTTGGATTCCTATGCAACTTTTGAACTTTTGAACAAGTAGCCATCACATGTGTGCATGGCCTATGCAAAAAAAATGAGGCTTATTGCATGTGTAGGAACAATTGCGCCTTCCCAACGTGCATTCCTGAAAAACTGTCGCACGGTTCATCCCACGACAACCTTTGGCCCTACACAGTACCTCAAAATGAAGATCCATCATGTCCATTTTAAATGCTCTATGCATCTCCCCCTTCTTGCTCTTCTTTTCCATGCACAACGTGATCATATTCGAGTACCTTAGTTATGGAATATTCATGAAGATGTGAGCCAGAGTGCTTTTATCAATGAAGTACCTAGTAATACCATGTAGCGTTACCTCCACAATAGCTACCAAGGGAAGGGGCCTCAACCCCTTCATGACCCGGGTAGCAACACTACGCAACTTTAGGTCATGTAACACATGATCCAGCGAAAATAACTGGTACAACCATCTCACAAAATTGCCCCCATGAACACTGCTCTACATTTCACACACTGGTCGACACCGACAAAAGATCATCCAAGTCGATTCCTTTTCACCCATCCGTGGAACCCCTTCTCCATAGTGTATTTTAAAACTACTCGTTCAAACATACATGTCAATCATTTGACAAATAATCTCATGTTAATAATAGCTACTCATTCGTTGAAATAAACGTGATGTAGACCAAATAATAAACACGCTGCTCAAAAATAAACTTGCAAAGGGTGTGATTTGTCTAATGTGCGACACATTAGACAAAGACAACTATTTGTATATATCTTGTAAAAATCAAAATTACCATGTATACTTCACCTCCGCAACACACGGAGCTAATAATGGATCCTACACATTGTATCCTCTATTTTTCAAATAGATCTATCTACCAGATCTAAGACTGCAAAACTAATTGATGCACTATGACTAAAAGTTATATAAGTCTATACAAACTACTCAAGGTACTAAATATCTACAACTACACTATTTATAACTACCCAATATAACTACACATCTCTATTTACACATCTGCCGACTACCCAATACAACTACACATTTAATGATTTTATTTGCTATCCTATTGTGGTTTCAAAATGAAATCTATGAAGAAATAGACAACTCAGCTCTAGGATGCAGCCATCAACTCCTCCTCCTGCTCCCTTCTCCACTCCTCTTCCCTCTTTTCTTCTCTTTGGCCTTTTGTAGGCTAGCTTCTGCCTCTATTTCAAATGATGGCATAGGATGCAAGGGCTTTTATAGCCATTTGAAATAACGATTGAAACTGTGGGGACTTCTGTCACCACTTCAATTGATAATTGGCCTCTTTGTCGCCAATTACAATGTCGACAGAACCTATGGCGTCGACGTGACACTCTACTGCCCATTTGTTCAACGACATAATCTCTATCGCTATTTGAAATGGCGACATAGTATTATTTCTGTAAATTTTTAAGCAATGATATATTTATATAATTGTCGTAGGGGTAGCCCCCACCTAAACCCAGCAGGCCTGGTAGGAGGTCATAAGGCTCAGGATAGGCCATGTGTAATGACATAAGTGCCCCCAGAGGGGATAACCAGATGTAAGGGTATAACTGTAAAAGCACTCCTCATGTGTATATATATATGAATACAGGTCATGGGGAGGAGGCAGGCCATTACGCTCATCTCCATCACTCTCCACTACCATCTCTCTCTCTGTTTGGCCTGTAGCCACAACTTGGCGCCGTCTGGGGAGGACAAGGACAAGCTCAAGACCGAAGAAGAAGGATGGCACGAAAAAGCTTCGTCGGCGTGGCGAAGGGAAAGAAGGCGGCGGGCGGAGCGTCGATGAGTACTGTGGCGGCACGGCAGCGGGCGAGCGTGGTGGCGACGCAGCGCGGTGGTCGAGGACGGCGACGTTCGCGCGGTGACGACCAACCCCGCCACCGCACCGCGACGACCAACCCGTCACCGGCACCGCGATGACCAACTCGCCACCGCACCGCGACGACCAACCTCGCCACCGGCACCGCGACGACCAACCCGCCACCGGCGTTGCGGTGACGAACACCGCGGTCGAAGACGCCGATGCCTTGGTGCGGCGACAACCGACCCGCCGACGCAACGACAACCGACCCGCCGACGCAACGCGGCCGACCTCGCCGCCCCGCCGCGACCCTCGCCGGCCGCTGGACCGGGCGGTTCGAGGTAGCCACGACGGAGCGACCAGCAGCTTCGGGAGCTCGCGACGCATCGTGCCACGCCGATCCGCCGTTGGGAGTACGGCGACCACGCCGACAAAGCGGTGGAGCGCCTGCGGCGGCCCTCAACGCGTTCCAGCGGGAGCTAGGGACCTTCGCGAGCCATCCGAGATATGCAAGAGGCTCGGAGCCGCAGCGCGCCCGATCGCGCCCGAGCCCACGCCGAGAGGGCGGACATCGCAAGCCCCACGCCTAGCGCGCGCGGCGCGCGCGTAGATCCGAGTCCCGCTTTGGCGGGCTGCAGCAGCGGCATGGCCCGAAGACTTCAAGTTCCCTAGCGCCATCGACCCGCATAAAGGCGACACGGACCCCGTGAGTTCGCGGCGCGTGTACGACACCGCGATCGGCTGCGGGGCGAGACGACACCACGGCGAAGGACTCCTCCCTCGCTGCAAGGAGTGGCGCTCTCTTGGTTCTTTACCATAGAGCCGGCCCATCTACGCGTGGGAGCAGCTTCGCGACCGCCTTCACAACAACTTCCAGGAAACTACGCCGACCGAGTCGACGCGACCAACTCTTTGCCGTGAAGCAAAACCCTGAGAAGCTCGGGACTACTTCAAACGCCGCCAAGATTCGATGCCAAGTGAAAGACGTTAATGAAACCACCATCGCACGCAGCCATACGGGGCCTTCGTCGGGCCCGATGGCGAGTACAATGCGCGAAAGCCAATCAAGACGGTGGCGGCTCTTCGACAAGATGGAGGAATATGCCAGGTAAGAAGACGCGCGGCGAAGGCAAGGTGACGACTCCGACACCAACCGGCCGAGCCTCGGCAAAGCCGAAGATCCACCAAGGACGGTTCTTCAAGGGAAAACGTAGGTGAGTCGCCCAGGATGCGCCGACCGCAGGACGCCGCATAAGGAGTCGTCCGATCAGCCCAAGCGCCGCCGCCAGAGGTCGAGGCGAAACCGACGTCCTCGACATTGAAGGCGTTCCGACGAGGGCGTTCCGCCGGCCGAGGCGGTCGGGGCGCCGGCCGGGCGCGCCGTGGCAGGGCCGCGACGATAAAGGTCGTGGAGATTACGACGACCAGCACCGTGGATCGTGGTGCGAGTCCACGGCCGCGGCAATCATGATACCCGCACCGCACCTCCATCGCGGCGCCCGCGATAGCGCCGCTAGGGACAGAACCCGAGACGCGTCCCCCGCGGTGGCCCACGCCCACCCCGTGACGAGGCCCCCATACAGTGCACAGCGCAAGGGATGCAACCTCAGAAGGCACCTTACGGATCCAAGCTCACGTCTGGCAGCCTCGGAGGGCCTCCTATCGCTGCAGCTCGAAGGCAACCCACCGCAGATCATTAACGCCATATCCGAGGCTCGCGCTGGGATTCGCCAAGACGGCAGCAGAAGGCCTATGCGCCAAGACTACATCATGTGGCGGCATACCAGCGCAAGCACCGCCGATCGGGCGCAAAGACGGTTACATTCACACCCGACGACGCCAAGGCGTGACTTCTCATCGATCCTCGTCATCCGGGTCACTATCGCGGATGCGACGTGGGCGTGCCTTGGTGGACGGCGTAGCTCGTGAACGTATTGTTTGCAGCGGCCTTCGACGGATGGGGATCCTCGGCCGCCTAGGCCCTCGGAATCCCACCGCAAGGCTTGGGGACAGCCACGCGCGCGGGCCAAATAGGTCTTCAAATCTCCTTCGCCAAGATGACAATGTGCGGGCGAAGATGCCACCTTCGACGTGGTCGACCTTCCGCACCCTACAATGCCATATTAGGCGCCCAATCCTCAACTCCTTCGGCGCGTACCACATCACGGCTATCTATGCATGAAGATCACGGGTCCCGGACCATCATCACCGCCCGAGGCGACCAGATATGGCCCGCAGACGAGCCAGTACTGTGTGCCCGCCGTCGGCCCAACGGCGCCCTAGAGGCTGGCGTCACAACACGGAGGTCGCGGGGCCATTCAGAGGCGCCTTGGCGGGCCTCGCAGATGTCTAGCGACTAGAGGCTTCGCCGCACTAAGGGCAAGCGGTTAGTATATCCACCCTTGTAGTTGCTACGGCGCAAACGGGATGTAATGAAGATCGCCGCTTGTCACTAATCTTTCTTCATCATGCGCAAGCACGCGCGCGGCGCGCGCAGCTTAGCCAACGCGCGCGTTCGCAGATAAATCAAAGACGATGTTCGCGTGTGCACTCGCCGTAGCTGGGTGCAGGATCGAGTATAAATCGTCGTCGACGTTCGCGGTGCACTCGCCGTAGCCAAAGGTGACGGCCCGAGTATAAACAAAGACGCGACGTTCGCAGTGCACTCGCCGTAGCGTGGGTACGGATCGAGTATAAATCGGTCGACGTCGCAGGTGCACTCGCCAGAGCCAAAGGTGACGGGCCCGAGTATAAACAAAGACGACGTTCGCAGGTGCACTCGCCGTGAGCTGTGGGTACGGATCGAGTATAAATCGGTCGACGCGTTCGCGGTGCACTCGCCGTAGCCAAAGGTGACGGGCTCGAGTATAAACAAAGACGCGACGTTCGCGTGTGCACTCGCCGTAGCTGTGTACGGATCGAGTATAAATCGGTCGCGACGTTCGGCGTGTGCACTCGCCGTAGCCAAAGGTGACGGGCCCGAGTATAAACAAAGACGCACGTTCGCAGTACTCGCCAGAGCTGTGGGTACGGGATCGAGTATAAATCAAGTCGCTCGTTCGCGCGTGCACTCGCCGTAGCCAAAGGTGACGGGCCTGAGTATAAACAAAGACGCACGTTCGCGTGCAGCACTCGCCGAGCTGTGGGTGCGGGATCGGTATAAATCGGTCGCATGTTCGCGTTTGCACGCGCCGTAGCCAAAGGTGACGGGCACGAGTATAAACAAAAGACGCAACGGGGACGCCCCGCGCGCGCGATCTCCGGACTATAAAGGAAGTCGAAGCGCCGAGGTCCGCCTCGCACGCACTAGTCCACGGACTCTAAATAAGACGAAGCGCCGAGGTCCGCCCTCGCGCGCGAGTCTCCGGACTATAAAGGAAGTCGAAGCGCCGAGGTCCGCCTCGCACGCACTAGTCCACGGACTCTAAATAAGACGAGCATCGAGGTGCGCCTCCGCACGCGCGAGTCTCCGGACTATAAAGGAAGTCGTAGCGTCGAGGTCCGCCTCCGCACGCACTAGTCCACGGACTCTAAATAAGACGTAGCGTCGAGGTCTGCCTCCGCACGCGCGAGTCTCCGGACTATAAAGGAAGTCGTGGCGTCGAGGTCCGCCTCCGCACGCACTAGTCCACGGACTCTAAATAAAAAGGCGAAGCGTTGAGGTCCGCCTCCGCCCACGCCAGTCTACGGACTATAAAAAGGCAACATGCCGTGGTCCGCCTCCGCCCACGCCAGTCTACGGACTATAAAAAGGCAACGTGCCGAGGTCCGCCTCCGCCCACGCCAGTCTACGGACTATAAAAAGGCAAAGTGCCGAGGTCCGCCTCCGCACACACCAGTCTACGGAATGTAAAAAGGTGAGGCGTCAAGGACTACCCCCGCAAGCGCCGTTTTACAGAACCCTTGCGCAAAAGCAAAGTAGAATAGCATCAGCATATAACGCATTTCGCGTGAACAAAGGAGGGACGCGATCGAGGCTTACGAAGACCGGAGGGCACCGGCAGCAAGCAGACCGATGGCGAAACATTGTCGTCTCGACGCTTCTCGGCGGCAAGACGCTAGTCGCGGGCAAGCAGTGCCACGCCGTACATCACGTACTCTTCGGCGAGGTCGCGCATGTTGAAGCGGGCGGCCACGCCTACGAGCCGTTGGACCCTCCGCTTGTCCTCATCATCGAGCGTTCGGCGCGAGGGCTTGAACGCGATCGATCGGCTGCGGCACTCAAGGCCGCTCGCTCCACACGGTGGTAGAACCACCGCTTCATCTAGTAAGACTCCACTTCCCGTGAGTTGAGTTCGCAGGGAAGAGCTTCTTGCACGACGGACGAAGAATAAAAGTGACGCCACCGGCTCGACGGCGCCCCGCCCTTCCGGTCCTTGGGCCGCATCGTGCCTCGTGAAGATAGGCGAACACCGAGGCACCGGGCCAACACGCCCAGCGCAAGGCCCCCACTGTACACCGCGAGCCGCCACGCGCGTTCGAGTCGATTGCGCCGGCCTCACCGAAGGTCCGCAAGACGCCGCCACTAAAGCCGCCGCCGGGATGCGGAGCCGCGCCGAAAAGGCAACGAACACGATCGCCTCCGACCTCGGGATGCGGTTCCGCCTCGTCGGCGGCGGCAATCGTACCTCCCGGGCTCGGACAACTTCCCGCGCGAAGCCCTTGGATCGTCTTCTGGCCACGAGCGAGGGCCTAGCTCGCCGAAGAACGTGCCGCCCTCCTCCACCACTACCGCCTTGTCCGCCGCCGCCAAGTCGCGCTTGAGCGCGATTTCACCTTCAACGGCGAGGACCGCCGGCGAATGTCGAGCTACCAACCGCTCGCCATCGCTTCACGGAGAGATTGAAGAGGTGAAGATAGCGAAAGTGTAGAGGGTGGAGCGGCATAGAAAGAGGGCGTAAAGGTGCGGGACGCTGTTACGAGGGGCTATTTCAAGCCACTCGCCATACCGCCGCTACCGGTTGCCGCAACGATCCGCTGCGCGGATGCAACCACAGCGGTGTAAAGGTCCGCCCGCACGATTCCCGTGAATCGAAAGCAAAGTGTCGCGACGGTCCGCGTGACGGACGCGATCGCACTCGCATAAGCGCCCGCCCGGCGCGCAATGCCCTATACCCAAAGCCGAAGGCCACGACCACAAGCGCCAAGGGTCGCCACAAAGACGACGCTACCTAGCCGCTATTAAAGGTGCACTAATGGGCGAGGGATCACAACAGCTTCGCGCCGCGCCATTCATCGTCCGCCCGTGTCCCCTTGCCTAGGAAGAGGCGAGCGCCGCGAGCACGCAAACCGCCCACATCCCGCCGCGCACCGCCATAGGCCGCGCGCGTTCTGTGGCGCTGCCGAGGCGGCCGCACGGCGACGGAACCTAACCTGCGCATCGGGGCGCGTGATTCGTGAACCTTACGCCGCAGGCCGCATCGCGAGATCCCAAGTCACCGACGCGTGGCGGTGTTCGCGAGGCGAGGCGCCAGCTCCGCCGCCACTCGTTAGAAGGGTAGGGATGGGCGCGCGGCGTCACTTCGGCGGGGCGCCACCGCTGCCACCCGCTCAAGGGTAGGGGACGGAGCGCGCGCCTACTTCGCCACTTCCGCCGGGCACCGGCCCGCCGCCACCCGCTCAAGGGTAGGGGACGGAGCGCGCGCGCTTACGCCGGGCGCCACCCGCCGCCACCCGCTCGGCGGTAGGGGACGAGCGCGCGCTACTTTCGCCGGGCGCCGCTCCGCCACCCGCTCAAGGGTACGGATGGAGCGCGCGCGCCCTGGCCGGGCGCACCCGCCGCCACCCGCTCAAGGGTAGGGGACGGGAGCGCGCGCTTAGTTTGCTCGGGCGCCACCGCCGCCACCCGCTCAAGGGTAGGGGACGGAGGCGCGCGTTTACCGCTCGGGGCGCAGCTCGCCGCCACCCGCTCAAGGGTAGGGACGAGCGCGCGCCTACGCGCCGGGAGCGCACCCGCCGCCACCCGCTCGAAGGTAGGGGACGGAGCGCGCGCGCCACTTTGGCGGGCGCCACCCGCCGCCACCGTTAGAAGGGTAGGGGACGGAGCGCGGCGCGCTACTTATTGGTGGGGCGCCACCCACCGCCACCCGCTCAAGGGTAGGGGACGGAGCGCGCGCGTCTACGCCGGCCGGGCGCTAGCTCGCCACCCGTTAGAAGGGTAGGGACGGAGCGCACGCGCCTGACGCCGGCCGGGCGCCAGCCCCGCCGCCACCCGCTCAAGGGTAGGGGACGGAGCGCGCGCCTACTTCGACCAGGCATCGCCCGCCGCCACCTCGCGCCACCCGCTCGAAGAAAGGGGACGGAGCGCGCGCGTCTACCCCGACTTGGCACCATTCCCGCTGCGTCGATGTCGGCACCTTGATACCGGCGGGTCCTCGCTATAGCTAAGGCACTTGGCCGCCCGCCTCGGCCCCGCGCCGGGGAATAACGGCAAGCCGCAAAGTGCGCTCGTTCTCCCAAGTGGCACCTACGCAGCATCGGCATTTTTCAATGCGACGCGGCGGGCTCCATAAGGAACACCGGTTGTAGGTAGGTCGCTAAGGAGAACAGGCAAACTTTGCCATCGTGTGCGAAACGCAGCGCGAAGGCAAGACGCGCGCCGCCACCGATCATCGACGCCGACTAAGCTCCTAAGAAAAATAGACCACCATCGCACATCAACATTCCCTGCCGCCAACGGCGCTAGGGAATGCCGATGCACCTGGAAGGCCCATTTTAGGGAGCAGCTTACCAAAATGCATGCAGAACAACGCCGCACAGCCGCCATATATATACCCCAAAGAAATAGGAAGCCAACCGTGGAAGTCCAATCGGCAAAAGTCCAAATGCCGGAGTCCGCCGTCACATTAATGATCACGACGCTCAAGGCCCGCACCGCGCTAAGCACGCCGCCACGTGGACGGCCGAAGAGCAAGCGCGCGAAGACGCCCTTATCGCTTAAGGCTCACGCGCGGCTCGGGCCCGCCACGCTTACAGGCGCTGCAATGCCCCGGCGCGCGCTCGCCTGGGCCACCTCGCCGCCGCCTGCTCAAGGGTGAGGGCCGGAGCGCACGCTGTCGCTTCGCCACGCAGCCCCGGTCAAGTTTGGAAAAGTTCACAGCCACGAGGACGGAGGGGCAAGGACTCTGGCGACATGGCCGGCCCCGTGAAGCCCTTCACCATGAGAGGCTCTCGTCGAGGGGTGGCCCCACCTAAACCCAGCAGTTCTGGTAGGAGGTCATAAGGCCCAGGATAGGCCATGTGTAATGACATAAGTGCCCTGCAGGGGATAAACTGATGTAAGGGTATAATCAGAAAAGCACTCCTCATGTGTGTATATATATGAATACAGTCATGGGGAGGAGGCAGGCCATTACGCTCATCTCCATCACTCTCTCTGTTTGGCCTGTAGCCACAACAATAATATTGATAAGAAATTAATTATTTAAAATTCTTTTTTGATCGGAGGGGGTACTAATTTGCAGCAGCAAGAAACAAACAACCCAACCCAACCTGGTTTGGGCTGCACGTGGGAACAGGTGAAGAATGGTCCATTCTTTTGGACTCTACGTTATGAATTTTAGCTGTGGCTTATTAATATAATAAATAGTGATTGATGAGGCAAGCCAAAAACTATTTAAAAGAAAAAAATAAGACCTTAGAAGTATGAGAAGGGGCTGCATGGGTCCGGGCGTCCAAAGCCTCTATTGCTATTTGAAATAATGACAGAGTATTATTTCTGTAATTTTTAAGCAATGATATATTTATATAATATTAATAAAAAATTAGTTATTTAAAATTCTTTTTTATCGGAGGGAGTACTAATTTGCAGCAGCAAGAAACAAACAAGTCCAACCCAGCCTAGTTTTGGCTGCACGTGGGAACAGGTGAAGAATAGGTTTGTTCTTTTGGGCTTTACGTTGTGACTTTTAGCCGTGGCTTAATAGTTTAATAAATAGTGATTGACGAGGCAAGCCAAAAACCATTTAAAAGAAGAAAAAAAAGACCTTAGATAGAGGTGAGAGGAGGGGCTGCATTGGTCCGGGCGTCCAGCCGGCCAGTCCAGCCTAGTCAGCCTGCCTCGCGAGGCTAGGCTGGGCCTCATCGCCTCAGCCACCTGCCTCTATCCCATTCTCTCTCATCTCTTGAAAGTTCCGGTTTCCCTACGGTTTTTTTTACCCAAAAAACGAGTTTTTTTTGCCGTGCCGTACCGAACACAGTATAGTATGCTGGTCAAACCGAGCTGACGGTACGGTTATTCCGGGTCAGTTTGTCACTGGACAGCCACTCGCCTTATGGGACCCACCACCCAAGTCCGCTTGCACTCCCCCTGTGCTCCTCCCACTCCAAGCTGCGGCGAGCCCCCCATCGCGACGATCCTTCCGCCGTCGAGCACCGAGCGGCCTCCGGCGGGCCGGCCCCCAGTCCCATGTCTACCTCGGCCGCCGCCGCGCCTCCCAACTCGGCACCGCGCCGCTCTGCTCGGGTGAGTGCTGGCCGTCCGAAGACAGGCGAAGCGCCTTCCAGGCCGGCCTCCAGCGCTCCTCCGGCCAGAGCCGGCCATCCCTCCTCCCTTCCTGGGCGGCACCAGCGCGGTGCTTCGCCGGCCCGGCGGTCCATCCGCACTAGGTTCGCCCCTGCCTATCTTGGCGCAGATGTTCTGTTTGAACTGTGAATTTGTAGTGCTAAATTGGTAATGTTGGTCTTGACTTGTGATTGCTGTGTATGATTGAAAAATAGGAGAACAAGCTTCGGAGTCTAATTCGGAGACATTCATAAATAATTGATATGTGCAATGCTATTATGCGATTCGTGTGAACTGCAGTAAGTTGGTTTCTGTAGTTATGTACTATGCACCTTCTTGGACCATCAGTATTGATTGTTCATGTGAGGTACTGCAATAAGTTGACTGACATGTATGAGTTGAATTCTCTCCTTCTAGTATAAAGAAACTATTCGGTAGTTCCAAAAATTAGACTGCGATGAGTTTTATTTGTGGCCAAGGTCACAGGCTCACAGCCTTCCGAGCGAGGAGAGGAAGTAATGAGCTGTTCCAGTTTTTCTATATTCAAGCATTGATTGTTTATAGGTATAATCCCCTGTATTAGATGAAGGTTCTTAATTTTTCCTTTTCTTACAATTCTCTTTTATTTAATTAGTTAGGATGGTGGTTTGATCTCCGCCTTTTTAAAGAATAATCTTTGCTGAAAAGCTAATACCAAGTATTGAAGTTAAAGGTGTGCTTTTGTAATCTCAACTAGGTGCTTTCTACATAGAATATTATAGAAGCGCATTCTAGTTTATATATAGAATATTATAGAAGTATATTGATGCTGTTTCTATTGCCGGGTGTGGGTTGCTATTTTGTGTTTTATTACTTGTGGACAGGAAGTATATTATATGATTTGATATGTTAAATTGATTTCATGCTGTGTGCTACTCGTGTCCCTATTTCTAACTTAGCATACCTACCATTATTTCCTGGTTCTGCCACAGAGAGATGGCTGACTCGCAACCTCTGGTGGTTATCTTGAATGACAGGGAACTGAATCAACCTGTGGAGGCAGAAGAACTGAAGAAACGAGGGAAGGAGGTTGTGGAGGCAGAGGAACCAGAGGAGGTGGGCGAGGATGTGGACTCGTTGATTGAGTGGCCGAGCTGGCTTCCTGACGGTTGGGACATAGATGTTCGTCGTGGCGACAATGGTTCCACCTACCGGGTACTTACTCTCCCGCATGCGCTCATGCGTATGTATGTGCATGCCATATTTGGTGTTTGTACGCTTATCTGGGGTTAGATGTTTGAATTTTATGTTACTTGCTGATTGTTTGTGTGCAGTACTACACTTCCCCAGTGTCGGGATACACGTTTTCGACAAAGATGGAGGCACTGCGTTATCTTTTCTCGGAGATGGAAGAGCGTGTGTTGGAGTCACAGGCGTGCGCTGAGGACAACGAGCTTCATGTGAGCGAGTTGTGTCCATGACCAGTTCGTTGTTGATACTTGATACCATTATTTATTACATGAGATGTGCTTCCCTGATTGCGCCATGCAGAGAATGCATACATGGCTTCCGGACGGGTGGGTGATTGAGGTCAGAGCCGGGGGGAAGAAGATGGACAAAATGTACAAGGTAAATTGGAACTTTCTTTCACTGTAACATCATCTGTAAGCCAGTTTTCGCATGTTTAATTGCTTCTCAAGTTGGCTTAGAGTATAGATGAATTGGGCCATTCATTTTCAAGGGACAGTATGGACTTTTTTGTGTTGGCACTATATTTCTTTTAGGGGTATTATAGATTTTTTGTTTCAACCTAATTAAACAAAGCCAACACTAATTGCAATTTTGTATGCCGCTGTCGATGCCATATGAATTCACCACAGTTGTCTCGCATGGTGCCGCTGGTGCCAAACGAATCCAGAAGCCCAATACAAGTTGCAATTTGGCATGTTGTCACCAGTGCTGAACAAATTGGCCGTTGTATCACACCCCAGTGCTAGGGCGGATCGAATTCGCCTTCTCAAATCTATTTAGTCGTCTCCATCTCATTAGGCAAGCAAACGGAGATTTTCATGAACACATATGTACGTAAGTTAATTACTTGAGCGTTGACCACAACACAGGCCAAAGATTGAAAGCCATAGGTCAGCATTGCCAATTTGAACGCACGTCACATGTTAGGGCTACGAGATATAGGAGAAACAGAAGTTGCTTAGAATTATTTGATTGCCCATTTGTGCCATAGAATAATCATATGTAGTTACAATTTATCCTCAAAAGGAATTATCCCCCCTCATGTTTGGTGGTGGATAAGCAAATTCTAACTAATTTGATCTGTTGGATTTAAATGAATGGAATGTCTACAGTAATTGGTGGGTACCGTAAAAGAGCTCTCTAATTGGAAGCTCTGTGTACATATGTGGTAGGAGTTTATTGCAACTAGACACAATAGAGACCAAAAGAATGAGAGATTGATGAAATTGTTTCACAACTTCCTTCAGACAAGTCACCAGGGCCAGATAGATTTAATTGGGATCTTTTGAAAAACAAATGCTGGTCATTGATTGCCTCTGACTTTTATATGTTTTATGCGAGCAATTCTACAATGGAACACTTAATGTGACGCCCCATGCTGTCACACCTTTGGTGACGACACCAGCTTACGGATCATTACTTGACAAAGTATTGCTTCCTCGAGTAATGACTCTATCCAATGTTCAAGTAGGCGCTAGGCAGGCAGCAAGTAGGGCCCTAGCATCTAGGTTGCTTAGGCGGCCTACTTTGGCATGGTGTACTGCAGGTGATGTCAAGATATATATGATGTTTGGAGGAAGAATATAGTTACCTAGACTAACTTGTGATGTTGTAAATTTGATAGTTGATGATGGGCACTTCATCAATGATACAAAAAATTAAACTATGGGCCTGTTCTTTTTGGCTGAAGCTTATGACTTTTGGCTGCGGCTTGTGGCTTTTGGGCTGTTCATGCGAAAGATTACAGAGTAATAGAAACTCACATGCGGTTTTTGCCGATATAAATGAAGTCGGTACAATATGTACTACAATTAACTAGTAGACCATATCTTGAAAAAAATACTCCGTTTAAAAGCTAGTTACGGTAGAAAAGCCGAAAAACAGCTTTTAGAAGCTGAAAAGAACAGGCCCTATACTGATGCGTTCCCGTGTGATCCCCGAAGTTAATCTAACCGATTGCAGATTTTACAACTTAGTTGCTATTTTAAATCGTTGCGCAAATTTAGTCTACTGATGACAATTATTTCAGTTTAATAAGCATGACTAATTATTAATGAGCTTCTGCAATTTAAATACTATGAACAAAGTTAACTGGACAGCTAAACATGCAATGGAGTGATATGTACAACAATACGCGAATACTAATATTACACGATCACTCTCTCTCGTTGTTCACTATTTGGCCATCTCCTGCGCCTGGTTTACCCATGCCGCTGCTCTCTCTGGCCGATTGCCTCTCTACTGTACTCTCTCTAGTTCCACTTGGTGCTGACTCCTGCTTCTCCTAACACCACCCCTCTTTGGCACCCCTACCTCTAGCTCGCCGGCCTCCAGCGCCCCTGCCTCCCCTGCTCTCTAGCGCTTCTAGCCGCCCCACTGCTTCCCTGGCGCCACTCCCACCTGCCCCTCTACCTATGCCAACCAGCTTGGCCCTGGCCTCCTCCAGCCCGGCCACGGCCGGATATGTGGCTAGCCACTAGGAATCAGCTCCCTCTTACTAGAAATTGCTCCCTTTCCAGTTGCCTGCTGAGGAGGTGCCACTGTCGGCTTGCCAACTCCTTGTAGTCCTTGCGCTTCTTCGCCTCCGGCCGATCTAGTGCGGTGGGGTTGGATTTGCGACGGCCGTAGCCTCGAGCGCCTGCCTGGCCGTCGCGCCAAGCCTGCCTGGATCCGCCTTTGACCGCCCAGCCACTTAGCCACCCGCCGAGGGCTGAAGGTGCGGCAGCTTATTGCCGCCCAACGCCTACATGCCGCCTCGGCGTCCGCCCAGTCGGCTTTTTTATCGGTTGACCCAATCAGAAAGATGCAACAGAGAAATAGTTAGGGATTATCCACGAGTGCGCACCTGATAGACTGATCACATAAAATTGCCTGACATTGTTGTGATTCTGTTGTATGTACGTTAGGCCTCAATCTAAAATACCTAGATTCGCCGCTTCTAATACAAGGATGTAAATAGCAAGGGTGAGTACGAATACAAAGCAAGTCATAAATAACACAAGAGTTCAGTAGCACACATACAATATTCTATCCATCGTCAATCAAGTCTCAAAAATTTCTTTTATATAGAAAAAATGTTTAGAAATCTACTATTCACCCATATCGTGGTTTAGAGCCACTAACAACTCTCATAGCCTCCAATCTAGGAAACATGTGTGAATTCACGTTTTTAACTATGTAGAGGTTGCACAGCTTTACCCACAGCAACCCATGACCTTATCTGCCATTGGCTCTTTCGTGTTTCTTTAGACTGGAGCTAGGTCAGGGTTCAGAGCTTGTCTCCTATTTTTCATATATTGGACCTCCACCCACTTCGCAATATAGCGTTCGGCTCGAGTGTGCCAACACCCTCTACCGACCAGGTGTATCAGCGCCTCTTTATCAACACCTGGGTGTATCAGCGCCTCTTTCATATATAACTATTATATGCAGTGGCAGAGCCAGAATTCTGGCTTGCCTCAGGCTCAAAACTAACATGCTAAAACTAACCCTAAATACTACCCACGCTGAGTCATAACAAAAGTACAACACAAAATGCACAATTGATATGATTTTTTAGCTCCATGATTAACGATACAACAAAATAAGAAATAACATGAAAACTAATGTAGGATAATAGAGATACATAAGATATATGTGAGCTAATCCAAGTCTATCGTGTCTTCATCAACAATAGTACAAGAACCTGAATCTACAAAGATGAAATCGCACATGTAAATCAAGGACAGAAAACTACAAAGCGATAGGATGGCGGTGTCATGTGTTAAGAGTGTTTCCTTGTATAAGGGCCATGAGCCCCCTGCCCATGAGGCACATAACTCTTTTGTATATACCCTTTTGTAAAATCAATAGTATAGAATACACAGTAAAAATTAGTATCTTCTCTCACATGGTATTAGAGCCTCTGCGGCTGCCAAATCCCTAGCAACCGGTGCATCGCTGTCGCGTTACCGGCGCATTCCCGCCGGCCGGCGGTTTCCTCCCTCCGCCCGTTGCTAGCCCATCTTATTCCATTGCTCGCCGGCGCTTAGCAGCTCTTCTTCTTCCTGCGTCGATCGTCGCACAACCAAAGATGATCGACGCGTCGTTGGCGCATTCTTGCCGGTCAGTGGCTTCTTCCGCGGCCTGTCGCCGATGCATCTTCCGCAGCACAACTGGTGTGTTGCATGCGCCTTCCCGCCGTCGCCACCCAACCTCTTCTTCTGCTGCATCTATTGCTAGCCATCGGCCTCTTCTATGTCGCATCCGCCGCCGGTGACGGCAGTGCGCTTCCATTGTCGCCGCCGACTCTCTTCTTTTTGTCTGCGTCCGTCGTTGGTGCGATTTCTTCATCTCACCTATTGCCCTATTGCCGTCGACCTCTCCTCTGTTCGGGTTGCATCACCGGCAAGTTGCCGGGCTTCCCAGTCACCGTTGGCCTCTTTGTCTCCGTCAAGCAGAGGACCATCCTTTCTACTGCTCTCTACTACCATGGAAAAGGATGGCTCCCTCTTGGTCACCGACATCAAGCTAGATGGTTCCAACTACAGGGAGTGGGCCTTCTCGTCCATGACAATTGTGAGGGCAGTCGGTCTTGAGGATCACCTGAACTATGATCCTCCAGATTCAAGAGCTGATGATGCCATCAAGAAGGCCTGGAAAAGGGCTGATGCTAAGGTGATGGGAGCTCTGGTTCTAAGTGTTGTTCCTTCACTTCGGATGAGCCTTGAGCATCACCACTCTACCAAAGAGATATGGAAGTATCTTGAGCAAAGATATCTTCAACCTAGTGGAGCACTTCGTTTCTCCTTGCTGCAAAGTTTGCATAATCTTCAGCAGTAGGACATGTTCATAGAGGAGTACTATGGAGCCTTCACTCGCATCACCAGTCAACTTGCCTCTATGACTCCAAAGGGTCACTCTGGATGTGAGTCTTGTATGGCTAAATAAAAGCATGAGCAACATACCTTCATGTTTCAGTTTATGATGGGCCTTAGGCAAGAGTTTGAGTACAGTCGCACCCAGTTACTTGGCTACCCAACTCTTCCTATCTTGGATGATGCACTTGCTCATCTGATTGCCGAGGAGACACGTCTTTGTTCTCTTGCCACGCCTACTGCATCGATGACTCACACCAGTGTTCTTGCCTCTCAGCACCGAGGTTCTTTCTCAGGAGATGTAGTCTGTTCTTATTGCAAGAAATCTGGACATACATCTGATCATTGTTTTGCCCTTCACCCTGAGATGTTGGCTGAGTATCGTAATAGATTTCCTTTGTAGCATCGTCGTGGATCTACTAGGACCTCCACCATTGCAGCCCTTGAGTCTGAGCCTTCTGTGAAGAGTGCGTTAGTTTCAGCTGCTTCCCAGTCTACTTCCAATGTTCAGTCTTGGGTACTTGATTCAGGGGCTTCTTTTTATGTGACCTCTGATTGCTCTCAGCTTGTGTCCTGCCAACCAGCGAATGATAGTCCATCTGTTCAGACAGCTGATGGTACATTTTGTTCTGTTACACATCTGGGTTCTCTTACCACATCCAAGTTTTTTGTTCCTGCAATTTCTTTTGCTCCACATCTGTCTATGAATCTTATGTCTGTTGGTTAGTTGGCTGATATGAATTATTTCATTAGTTTTGATGACATCTCTTGTTATTTGCAGGATCATCAGAGCAAAAAAGTGATTGGTACTGGCTGTCGCCGTAGAGGATCTATGGGCCTCTACGTTCTTGACACCTTACACCTTCCAGCTTCCGCATCGTCTATCACTTCCACTGCTACCACTTTAGTGTCCTCTTTTTCCTAGTGGCATCATCGTTTAGGTCATCTATGTGGTTCCCGATTGCCCACTTTAACTCAGCAAGGTGTTTTGGGTCGTGTTACTATAGATGTTGGTTTCCATTGTAAAGGTTGCAAGCTAGGCAAACAAATACAACTTCCATATCCTTCCAGCACTACTTGTTCTAATCATCCTTTTGATTTAGTACATTCTAATGTATGGGGTCCTTTTGTTTCGAAGGGTAGTCACAAACATTATGTTATATTTGTTGATGATTACTCTCGATATGCTTTGATCTATTTCATGAAGCATCGTTCTCAGTTGATTTCTATATATCAGGCTTTTGCTTGTATGGTTCATACACAGTTTTCTAGTATTATCCGTATTTTTCGTTCTGATTCAAGAGGGGAGTATCTACTACAGCCTCTTGTAAGTTTTTCTCTTCTAAAGGTACTCTTCCTCCGCTTTCATATCCAGGTGCTCATGCTCAAAATGGTGTTGCTGAGCATAAGCATCGTCATATTATTGAGACAACTTGCACTCTTATGATTTCCTCCTTTATTCCAGCTCATTTCTGGGGTGAAGCTGTCTCAACAACTGTCTATCTCATTAATCTTTAACCTTCCTCTCGCCTTCAGGGCAAGTGTCCTGGTGAAATTCTGTTTGGTTCTCCTCCCAAGTATGACCATCTTCGTGTTTTTGGCTATACCCGCTACGTTCTCTTAGCACCTCGTGAGCGTACCAAATTGACTGCTCAGTCTATTGAATATATTTTTCTTGGGTACAATCTTGAGCACAAGGGCTATCGTTGCTATGATCCTTATGCTCATCGCATTCGTTTCTCTTGAGATGTCACCTTTGCTGAGGACCAACCATTCTTCTATTCTTCTTCCACTCAATCATCACCCTCAACTTCCTTAGAGTCTACCTCGTTTCTTTCTCTTCCACCTATCTTCTCTCCAGATGAGTCAATTTCTGATCTATCGTCATCATCTCTGTCACCAAAGTCACCTTCACAGGTTACTTCCTCTCCCCGACCAGTTCCACCCCCAGATACATTTCCTTTCCATTATAGTCGTCGCCCTAGAGTTTCATCTAATTCTGAGCTTCCTATTCCTTTGACTTTCGTTCCTCCGGCTAATACTACTGATCCCTGCACTGACGATTCCTCTCAGACATCGAGGTATGCTCTTCGTGATCGTTCTTCCATTAAGATTCCAAACAGATATGGTTTCTATGTAGGAGCAACTCACGAGCCTAGTATTTATCAGGAGGCAGTTCTACTAAATAAATGGTAGCTAGCTGTGTCTAAAGAGCTTGCAGCCTTAAAGGGTACTGGTACATAGGATTTGGTGCCACTACGTCCTCACTCAGTCCCTATCACATGCAAATGGGTGTACAAGGTAAAAATCAGGTCAGATGGTTCTGTGGAATGCTATAAGGCTCTACTTGTTACTAGAGGTTCCATCTGGGCATGTATGTCGCCTTTGAAAGGCTCTTTATAGCCTCAAGCAAGCCTCTCGCACCTGGTTTGAGCATTTTAGCTATGTGGTTCGAGCTACTGATTTCTCTTCTAGTGAACATGACCCTACACTTTTCATTCACACCTCTAAGCGTGGACGTACATTGCTTCTGCTCTATGTGGATGACATGTTGATTACTGCGGATGATTCAGAATACATTGCTTTTTGTTAAGCAAAAATTAAGTGAGCAGTTCAAGATATCAGATCTGGGGACCCTCAGTTACTTTCTGGGAATTGAGGTTGATCATACTGATGATGGCTACTATATCTCTCAGCATCAGTACACTCAGGATTTGATCTCTCGCTTATGTCTTACTGATACACGCACTGCTGCTACACCTATGGAGCTCCATTTGCAGCCGTGTCCTACTGATGGCACTCCTCTTGAGGATCCCTCTCGCTATAGGCATCTTGTAGGCAGCCTTGTGTATCTCACTGTGACTAGGCCTGATATTGCTCATGCAGTTCATGTTCTTAGTCAATTTGTCAGTGCTCCTACCTCAGTTCATTATAGTCACTTCATGTACTTCGGTACTTAAGGGGGACAACATCTCGTCGTTTGTTTTATGCTCACTCTAATCAGCTTCATGCTTACTCTGATTTCACCTGGGCTAGTGATCCTATTGACCATCGTTCAGTCACCGGTTATTGTCTCTTTCTTGGCACCTCTCTCATTGCATGGAAGTCCAAGAAACATATTACAGTGTCCCGTTCCAGTGCTGAGGCTGAGCTTCGATCCCTTGCCACTACCACATCAGAGATCGTGTGGCTTCGATGGCTTTTGGCTCATCTGGGTGTTCTATGTGATTCACCCACATCCCTTCTTTGTGACAGTATTGCTTCTATTCAGATTGCAAATGATCCTGTCAAGCATGAGCTAACTAAGCATATTGGTGATGATGCATCATTCACACGCTTTCATCGCCAACAATCAACAATTTGTCTCCAGTATGTTCCTTCAGAGCTTCAAGTGGTAGACTTCTTCAGGAAGGCTCAAACTAAAGAATTCCATAGTCTTCATGTTCTCATACTCAATGTGTCAGGTCCATAACTTTTTTGTACATTCCCTTTTGTAAAATCAACAGTATAGAATATACAATAAAAATTAGTATTTTCTCTCACATCATGTACGAGTGACGGTGCGATAGGCCGACGGAGGTGCGTAGGCATGTCGATTCAGGCAAGTCGGTGAGGGGCGATGGAATGACGGCGTCTTGCGCGAATGGAGTGACCCAACAAAGTACAAATGTGAGATGCATGAAGCCGTGAGGGTGGCAAGAGACGTAGCGATGCGCTAGCCAGGCTGCAGTCGATGATTTTTGGCTACACTTTTTCGAGATAGTGATGGCCGATGGAGACGCTGACGCTGACAACGTTCAAGGTTTTTGGCTTAGGAAGCCGTTTGAAGAAACGGCTTTGAGAAGCCGCTTAGTTTGTTTCGGCTTCTAGAGACCGAAGCCAAAAGCCACAAAAAAAGGCAAAAAAATGGGCCTTCTCGTTGTGGGCCAAGAGAAATGTGAAGGGAAGGCTCAAGGCTGCGTGAGGGGAGGCTGGAACTTCTCAGTCTTGGGCTGGGCTCTATGCGACGGGCTGGACCACGGTGAGCAAGATTGGAAGCCCAATACTACATGGGGGTACCACTACTAATTAGGCTAGGCCTGGGGCTGTAACCCCAGCAGCCTGAGGCCTATCTCTGCCCCTGATTATATGCTCCCATGTGGGGGCATAACAACTATATAGGGTATTAGGCTCAACCCATTGCAAATGAGTGTGGTCGATACGATTTTGTACAGCTCACTAACGCAAGTGAGTGGTTTTGTAGAGGAAGTCTTGACTAGCTCAATCCATCACCACATTCCCTGAGCCTCACCTGCCCACCAAACTAAGATTAAATAACCATTTGGCCCTGAGTCGGCTCATCATCGTATCAACATTTCAATCATTCATGGCAGCCCAGTTTTATTTTAGAAAATAATGTTTTGATGCGTGTAAGACTCATAATAGTTTAAAATAGTTTATGACAAAATAGAATCAATCAACATGATCAGAAGGGTGACTTGCCTAGATCGTTTATATATTTCCCGCGTCTGGCCTGCTCGTAGGTCCCGCTAGTACTTCGGATCTAATTTGCCCTCTGACTTTATGATCTAACTAGTACCTACGATTTACATGTGTAATGAGGATAAGTACCGAATGGTAGCTACGCTGGGATAAATATGCATGCAACTCGTATGATAATTTAGTGTGTTCTAAGGTCGATGCTACATGTGAATTCTTAATTATAGCCGAATAATTGTTCTAGAGTTAGCTTCTCAAATTTGCTAAATAATTTATTATTGTCATTTTAACCTCTATGGAATTCATATAAATTTTATTTTTGTTTCTTTCTTATTCTCTTTTCTTTCTATCTTCTTCTATCATTTTATTGGGCTAGTCCCACATATCAGCCTTCCCTCCCTCCACCTTATCATCTTCCTCCTACCGGTTCACTCTCTTCCCCAACCACACACAGAGATGTGATGAACCTTAGTTCATCAACGTAAACACAGCTGGGAGGAAGGACAGTGCGCTTGGTGAGATGAGAGATTTAACTATAAACTGGGATGATAGAACTTGGAAAAAAGACTAGATTAATTCATCTTCATTGGTTTCTTCTTAATAAAATGTGATACACTTACATCCTTATATAGATTGGATAGCTTGACCCATCTTATCTCTAATATTATAAAAATAGATTATCCTAACCAATCTAATCTTATCTCCCTTTTTCGCTTCCCAAACCCCCCATCTCCATTTCACCCTCACGCACTGCCTATCTATTTCTACTTCCACCAAATCACTCTCTCCCTGAAGCTCTCTCTCCCCTCCCCTACTCTTCTATCTTCTGCTTCTAGCCTGCTGCTACTACTCTCTCTACGCCTCAGTAGTCACCACCGCCTGCCTCTCTCTCTCTCTCTCTCTCTCTCTCTCTCTCTCAACTACAGGTCATACCGACAATTTTAAACCCCAAATTTCAATTTCAGTATTCCACTATACATGTTCTATGACTGTTGCTCAAGTGGGGATGATTTCTGAAATGTTGCTTTACCAGTTCATCTATACTGATAGCTGTGAACTTGCATGTATGGATTTGTGTATGTGTACGTGCTGGCCTAAATGGATTGGAGCAGAGAAGCACCTTTTTGGCTCAACATCGATCGTGCTCATGTCTCGCAGTTTAGTGTCCCTGCAGCCATCTACTTGATCACCTGTGTCTCTGGTCTCCTTGCCTGCCTGCCTCCTCCTCTGTTATTCCCCTCACCTCTGCTTCACTTCCTCCTCCTTGCTGATTTTGTGGTGATGCTGTTAGCTAATTCAGTATTTTGGCTTGAATGAATGGTGGTTCGATTCAGGAGGTGCAATTTCTGGTGTCAATTTTTGGTGGTGTTGTGCTTGGGGAAATGGTGGCTGGTGCATTGCAGTAGAGAATGAGGAAAATGTGTTTACTGTGATGAGCTCACCACTCCTTATCCTCTTGCTTAATGGCTAAGTTTGTAAATCTTGTGGCTTGTGCACTGATGGCCCTTCTGTGGCTTATTTGAATGGTCGGGATGAGTTTTGATTTTTTTTGAGACACATTTTGGTTGAACGATGAAACCCTAAAAGGACGATAGTGCTGACTGGTCCTGTACAGTCAGGAACCTCGATGAGCTAACAATACTACACTGGGTTTGACGATACTATTTAAATAAATTATCTTTTCTTATTGTTAATATTATCATTCTTATTATTCTTTTTTTCTATCCATTGATTAAGTTTCCGTGTTCTAAATTTGTTAACTTGGCCAGCAACGTGGCAACGTCTAGTAATTAGGTAGATAACCGGCCACGTAGTCACTAACTACTGACATCATTGGGCACGGTCAAAGGCGGGTCGTTTTACTTAACCTTCAGAGTATAAACAGCTCTTCATAACTCTGATTCCTAAGAAGGCCCTGCACAGTGAATAATTTCAGGCCAGTCTCTCTTTTTGTTTTGGGGAGCTGATTTTGTAGGGATGTCACAAGAGATGTGGCCATATTTTTTACCATCTTGTGTCTCTTTTGCAGTTTTATGTACATCTGCCTACTGGAATGCGATTCTTCTCAAAAGAAGATGTATTGCGCTATGCTAATGAGGGGGGGATTTGTAGATGTAATGTGAAGGGGTTGTGCGACACAAGCTCTGAAGATAATGTATGTCTCTTGCAGGAATTTTTTGGTACTATTTGAGCAACATTATAACATTATATATACTAAAAATATTATTTTCAAAACTAACCTTTAGAATTATTTATAGATACTGTCACAGGTTGAATTTAATCCAGATGGGCTACCGGATGGATGGGTGAAAGAAATAATATTTAGGAAGTGCAATGATGGAATCAGAAAAGACCCGGTACATTACAATAGAGCATCTGATTCCTTAAGATTTAATATGTCAGGAGCATATTTCTTATTCCTTTGTTACTTGTTGATAGTTTTGATTTCAATTTTCTAACCATTCATTATCTGATTGTGCAGTATTATACTGATCCTGTTAGTCATCGTGTATTTCGTACACTGAAGTCTGTAATGAGCTACCTTGAAACCGGAGAAATAACTAAACATGCCTATATTCCAAGGAGAAGTGTCACTGACATGTACTCTTTTGACAAGTGTACAGATCTGGTATTTGGTTTGGTTTTTTGTTATTGTTCTTTCCTTGTCAAATTTATGTAATTATCCTTAACGACTTTCAATAAAAAATTATCCTTCAGGACCTTTAATTCCCTTAGCAAAATTTGTGTCTTCTGCTTTTTAATTTTCTTGGTTCATACATGCTCAGGCACACAATGACACAATAGCAATACATATGTACAACTGGGCAACTGCTTCAATTTACCTTCTTCTTGGATGCAAGGAGCGATAGAGGACAACACTATGTGGTGTTCTTGATAACAATAGAAAGTCATGTTAGCTTTGCTAATACTACAACTGACCTGCTGTAACGCAACTAAGTAAATATCGAGAATTGCTTGTTGCTATGACTGAACACAACATAAATATATAACATTTACTTTTTCTCTGTCTTCATAAAACTTTCTTTACCGTATGCCAATTCTCTTGGCTTAACTATGTATTAGCTCGCATTAATTTAAATGGTTTACTCAACTTTCCAAGAAAGGTATAGTTTGGCTAAGTTTCTTTGACCTGGTCATGCACAGCGTGATAATTGGATTCTACTTCCTATTTGTGCTTGCTTGTGGAAACAAAATGATTTTACTGGCATGTAATGTCAACTTATTTCTCATGCATTTTGTTTTATGATACTGGGATTGTACTACATACTTGGTTGAGGAAGTTATTGAACTACTTTACCTGCCACTTTCCTCTACCAACAGTTCAGTATGACACTATACTAGGACTTGTTGTCAATAGAATGATCTTGCTTCATGGCTAATGGATCTACTGTGATTGTAGTTTCTGTGAAGTTTTGATTTTTTTTTTTAACGAACAGCCTCCAAGTATGCTGAAAAGACTGAAAATAGAAGGAAAAACAAAACGAAAATCCACAGTGTTAGACAAGGAATTACCTGTTGACCAGACTTTAAATCACTGTAAGTTCCTGCAGTTACTGGTTGTGATATCTTCATGAGTATAGTTCCTGCAGTTATTGTTTGTGATAAATTCATAGAGGTATATGTGGCAGTAATGCTACTTTCTGTAGAATTCTAATTTGCCATATAAGAGACATAATAACATATCTCATAGTCGCTCAAAACAAATCATAGAGTCTGTACTGCTTCAAGTTGCATATAACTGCATATCAATTGTTTGGTCTGTTCTTAGTTCTACGAAATGTTGATTAACTGTTTATGACATCAGTCTGTGATATGCTGGAGCTGTTTATGACATCACTTTGTAATGAGATGCTTTACATTGCTTGCAAGGTAACATTGATAAAAAAAACCTATCAACTGTTGATTAACAAAAGGATACTGTAGGTATTAAGGGCCTGTGACTTGTTTGGTTAAGTTCTGAGCTCCTCCCTGGCACAGGCGCCCTCGCCAATCTCAGGCATCTGAAATCGATGTCCTGACTCCAGCACGATGCAGCAAGATATTAATCTATCCCTAATTGTGTTTTTTTTTGGACTCGCTACTGCATGCTGTTGAATTCCACGTTACTGCTCATTGACCCATCCCACCGCCTCACCACCCACTCCTGCCAAAATCGCATGGAGCCACTCCTCCGTGATGTCCAATATTGCGCACCCCTTGTTGCTGGCATGGAGAATTGCTGGTGCCAACTCGCGACACCGTCGTGCGGATCCGTGCTGACGGCACCTCCCAACCTTGTCCCGCAGAGTGACCACTAATCCTTCTCAACATTGCCTTGCGAACCCATGGCAGCGACCACTCCTGATGCCACCATGTGGATCTCGTGCCCTCTGAACCTCACAAAGTCACCGCACCGCCGCTTGTCGTTGCATCAGGCTTTGCCGCAACCTTATTTGCTCATGGTTTCCATAGATAGGGAATTGTCCTCTTTTTCCTTTTTTTTTTGGACGAAAAGGGCATGGATGGTAGATATGGATAGAAATGGATGGTCATGTAACTGGAGAAGGTTAAAATATTTAAAGAAGGTACCTTCCACTAGACTACTGCTTCTTGCATTTGTGTGGTGCTTGCTAAAGTAATTATCAATGTAGAGCTAAAAAAACTAACTATCAAAGTGTAATTGCATTTTTTAAGTTTTCATAGGCACACGTAACCAACCAAACAAGTCAGTCCTAGGCAGAAATCATCAAAATCTCGTGTTACTTTCAAACAGGCTTTTTTGTTAGGCATGGTACTCTGCTCTCCAACCAAACATGCCCTAAGTTTTTGTAAATGTGGGTAAATTTTTACCACCAAGGCAAGAGATTGGCACGAGACTATGGAGAAGAGAGCATCATCTATGATAAAAAGAGGCATGTACGTATGGTTTTCCACACCAAGAAATTGGAATAGAAAGGATTTGCAACGTCGAGATCGAAGATGTCGGGCATGGCAACAGATGGAGAAGTCTTAAAAAAATTTCAAATATCATATTTGGTCTTATGGGTGCTGGGTTTGGTTTTGAACTTCCGAGCTAGGTTTTCAAATAGAGCAGTCGATAGGGCCATTGCTCATGGGGATGAAATTGTGTGAACCCCAAGGTGTTCATAACACAATTAATGTATGCATAATTATGTCATCGAAATCTTCCACCGTCATCATTAATGGTACTGCCTTTAGGTTTTCACCAACAGTCCTGCCGCGTGGCCCAATTGCTCTGCAACCAAATGAGAGATGCAATTTTCATGTTTACCATCCTATTTTTATTTGTGTAGCAAATACCTCTGTAGCTTTTGACACTATTTTCAAATCAATATATGTCCCAAAACTTTAAATATCTTCCAAGAAGTACCTTTAATTATCAAGCATTGGATAAAATGGCATGGCACATTTTGTTTGATATTCCTTGGCAACTGATAAAATGATGCCAGCACTTGGTGTTGTAGTTATTTATTTATTTTTCTTTTGTCAGTACACTAGTTATTACATATAGAAATATCAACTGATGTGTCTTGGATATCAAAATCCTTGTTGTTAATGTCAATTACTTAAGAGTGACATTTTGATTGAAGTTGTTGCAGATCAACTTACAATATTTAATTGAAACACGAATTGTTTGCCTTCTTTAGAGAAGTTCAATATAATTTGTCGTGTTTTTCCCTTTCACCTACCTGATGATTCTTATTACCATGTTATGTCTGAAGGTGAGCTTTGTGATCTGGATCCTCAATCTGAGCCAGAACAAAGGAAGTTTATAACAGTTAAGGCCATAGGTGATGAAGCAGCTACCTCAGATCTTATCAAGCGACCAAGAGGGAGGCCACGGAAAATCATGAAGAAAACTAGTGAAAGCACTAAAACCGTGAAAGCTATAGGGAAAGAAGCAGTCACATCAGAGGCTACCAAGACACCAAGAGGGAAACCACGGGAAATCGAGAAGCAAACTAGTGAAAGAACTGAAACCGTGAAGACTATAGGTAAAAAAAACAATCACCTCAGAGACTATCAAGTGACCGACAGAGGCCCACGGAAAAATTATGTAGGAAACTAACAAGAGCACTAAAATAGTGAAGGCAATAAGTAAAGAAACAATATCCTAAGAGATTAGATGAAGGCCACAGAATAATTGTGGAGCAAGCTAACTGAAGCACAATCAGAAATGATAAACAAATGATTCCAGCACATGTTTCTTGCATTTTTTCCCACTCATTGCACTTATTACTAACAGAAAGGTTAACAGCACCGTTTTAATTAGCACATAGTGAATGCATAGTGGTTAAGTGTTTTTACAAGTGTATCGTGATATAGCAGACATAGTATGCTTTGGCTACATTTGTAAGAGTATGAAGTTACTCAATCTTAAAACTAACACAACTTAAAACTAAAACATCCAAAAATATAAAAGCTAAGCCAATGTAATGATTTTTTAATCAATCTTCAATTCTTCTTTATTCTTACCTTTTTATCCATTCCTGGAACAACTGAACCAGGCCTGCAACTTGTTTTCCTTTTCTCCTTTGTTAGCATAGTTATAAAAGATGTGAACAAAACATGAATTATCTTGTGTTATAGTACATGGAAATCAAATATTTTTGTACTCAAGTGTAGTTACATGTTGCATGCTATAGCTGCTATAGCAGGCTGCTATGTTGATTGTTGACATAAACGCTTGAAGACACTACAGTAGCTGCTACTTTTCAGCCACAGCTCCTAGTCACATGTAGTGGCACTATTTAAAATAAGGCAAAATTCCTTATATGCCTCTAGAAATTCCACTGTGGCAGACATGATGGATCTGAACCAACGTGTTATCGTGTAAGGTATGGCAAACAAATTAGTGGCATATAAGGAATTGCCCCGCACAAGAATAATAGATAAGTGTTGCATATCAAAATCCTAGCTATAAAATTTTTGCCATTTGCTGAAGTTTTGACTTGAACTGTTGTAACACACGTGTGCCACATTGTTTACATTCTTTAGCGCGAGTTCTTTATAATATATTGTATTTTCCCCTTCCATCCTGCCTGATGATTTTAATTTGCTGTGTGACAATTAAACATCTGAATCCGCAATATTGAGCCAAAAGGAAAGAAAGTTTAAAACAGTAAAGGTGACAGGTAAAGAAGCAATCAACTCAATGATGCTCAAAGACTATCAAGTGACCAAGAGGGAGCCCATAGACCACCATGAAGCGAACTAACAGAAGTACTGACAAAAGTGATCAATAAAATGATGCTAGCACTTGTTGTTGCATTTTCCCCCATTTCTCAATGCACTTGTTACTTTCAGCAGACGGTTAATAGCTCCGTATCAAAATATAAGTCTGTTCTAGGATCTGTGTTGGTCAAACATTTTTAGGTTTGACCATTAATATATAAATAATCACCAAAATTGACAACATGAAACTGATGTCACTAGATCCATCATCCATCATGAAATATACTTTCATGATATTTAATTATTTTATTTGAAATAACATATTTTTCATAAAAATTTCGGGTTAAAGTATGACCTTGAAGACTATGTCAATATCCTAAATGACTTATATTTTGATACAGAGAGAGTATGATATAAATAGCTTATAATGGTGAAGTGTTTTTGCAGAGGATAGTATAAAAGATGCTATCATGGACAGAACATGCTCAGATATATTTGTAAAAACATGAACTTACACAATCAATGAATCTTAAATTTAGATTTCCAAAATATAGATGTCGATCTGATCTGACATCAAAGATCTAAGATAACCTGAAAATATAAAACACAATATAATGATTTTATTTATTAATCTTCATCGTCCAATATAATGATTTTATCAATGAAGATGATGAACCAATTTCTTCTTTGTTCCTCTTTTTTTCTTTTGTCCAGTCTGAAAACGGGGTTTAGCACGGTTGGTGTGCTAGCCAGCCCTGGTTCGAATCTTCCCTTCTTAAATACGTTGTGGGGGGAAACAAGTATTATCCCTCCACACCAGCATTTTTACTTCTGGGCTCTCTCTCTATTGTTTAACACTGGTTATGAACCATATAAACAAAGCATAAAACATATCTTGTGTTCTGGCTTATATGGAAACTTGAAACGTCTCTGTACTGAGGTAGACCCTGTTTGCTATGACAGGCTGATATGATGCCAAAATTGTATGGGGACGCTAGTGGCCACAGCCCTTTGTCTACTGTAGTGGTGCATTGTCGCTTTTTAAAAGAATGGTTCATAGATGGGTGTTAGATATCAAAAGTCATTAAGCTTTACCAAAATTGTTGCCCAAGTTACAAGTTTTAATTGAAACACACCTTGTTTACACTGCTTTAGCTATAGTTCAATATTGGGTGTCATGTTTTGCCTTTGTCCTGCCTAATGATTTTAATTTGCCATGTTGCAGCTGAAGGTGGCACCTCTGATGGCTTAAATCCTCAGTCTGAACCAAGCGAAAAGAAGTTTAAAGCCTTGAAGGCTACAGGCAAAGAACCAATCAGTTCAGAGACCATCAAGCGACCAAGAGGTAGGCCACAGAAATTCTTAAAGCAAACTAACGGAAGCACTTCCGATCGTGCCAAGAGTTCACAAAACGAGACAGAGCATATTGTGGTGAAAAAGGAATTGGGTGTTGAAGGTGGAGAACGCATGCCAAAGACATTGGAGTATACTGAGATGGAGAAGCACGCAATGGTAATCCAGGATGTGGACAACAAGAACAACATAGCTGGAAGGAGCCTGTTGATGTGGAAGTCAGACAAACTGGATTTGGTGACTGACCCAGATCTACATGAACAAGAAGATGGCAAGTCAACTGAAGTTGTTGAAAAGTTAACATGCTCATCAGTTCATAAATTCTACATGAGGAGAAGTAGCAATCCGACACTGGGCTCTAAAAAATGATAAAGCGAATCAAGGCACTGAGTTTAGAGCCCTTCTCCAAACATAAATGAAGCAGATAATAAATGTGAAACTATTTAAATTCCCTGAAATCATCAAACAGCTGAAGACAATTGTACCTCAAGCAATATTGATGAGGTGTAGTTCTGTGTTGAAAAGATGAACTTCAGTTAACACCTCATTCAGATAATAATCCCATAAGCATTGATTTATGTGACTAATATTTCGGTTTTCCCTTTTTTTTCTCTCTCTCTTACGTGAGGTTATAGTCAGTTTAGAGGGTGTCTAGCAGAAATGATCCATTGGATTCTTCAATCTATGGAACTGACGCTGCTTCTGGCATGCAGAATGTAAGAATGGATTGCATCAACATCAAGGAGATCCAATGAACGCAATTTTCTAGGGAGTCTTGAGACAACGATGACTCTCAGTATATTATAAATTTGTATCATAATGGTATAGGAGCACTTTTCCCATCTGACAAAGCTTGTGATGAAAAGAAGTGGTGAACAAGATGTGTTTAGATTTCACATCATATAGAGAATGATAATCAATTCTGGAGGTGATGCCTCATAGGATACAATGAATAAATGTTTAGTGAAATACTAGCGAACGGTATACCGTTTTCAAGCAAATCGACGGGATAGACATTGACCATTGGATCTAATGGCTCTAGTATGTATCCTAAAGTGCTCAACTTCGCCCACTTCATCTCAAAGTCCCAACTCACTCCACCTCCCTCTCTCTGCTCTGCTCTCTGCTCAGCATTTCGATCCAGAGCGATAGTGGCGTGCGGGCACTGTGAACGATGGCGGCTAGAACGCAGGCGCAACTAGCAGCAACATGGTGTTTGTCCCATAGATAAGTACTAGCGTGAAGGCTCCAACTGCATGCAGACGTGGCAAGCAAGTGCGCCTTGACCTCTGCTTCCACCCAACATCGCTGCCAAGCTTGACGTTCCGTCTTGCCTTGATCTCAGATGCAAACTTATGTCCACCTAAGTTCAATCAATGGTTCATTCATTAAATTATTGTTTTAGACATTATTTTTGTTGTGCACATATGTTTCTAGTGGTGCTCTCAACCTGTTTGATGAAATGCTAAGCTTGCAATAAAAACCACCTTTTTAAAGCTTCATCTTATGTACCAGCAACAATGTTATTTTTTTATTAATTGTATCAATTCAATCTTACTCAAGTTTGAATATTCCTCAAATAATTGTAGAACTCAAATGAAGATTAACTGATTTTAGACACTTTGCTTTACCTATTATCACTAGTCCCTTTCATGATATACTATTGAAACTAATGTATAGCTTACCGCCTCAAATATATACCATGTGAGAAAATCTTAAAAGACTTGGTCATGTGAAACTTGTGTCCCAGAAAAGAACACAATCATCTTTCGATAGTCTATGATTTCAGCTACAATTACTTTTAATACTACGCTAGGCTGCTATTGTACTTACCAATCACTAATTCTGCGGCTCATTGTATTCAACCCTTTCCTTATTTTTCTCACATGATACTTAACAATGAGATTGTTGAGATCACATGGTACTTAACAATGAAATTGTTGAGATTTATGATTCTCTGAGGACCCCAGAGGCACGCAGAGCTACATACAAAGCATTGTGACACAATGTAGTGAGTAGTTTGTTCCAATCATGTAAAGGGTGTTTTCTTTTTTCTTCTTCACATCAATTTTGTCATTGGTCACATCACACATTTTTTCTAGGGTGCCAATTTACAACATGTATTGACAAAGTTGCAAGGTGAACACGTTGATGGTGATGAGAAGCCTGCAATGGTGGAGCTTATGGTTGCTACGGATATGTGTAAGGAGAAGCTCAAGGAGAATTTCGCTAGGAAGGAGAGATTGTTGGAAAGGATCATGGAGATTGTTGACTGTCGATGAGAGAATCAAATGGAGCAAAATTTGCATGCGGCTACATTATTTTTGAATCCACAAAGGTTTTTCGATATCTTGGAAAGTGATAGTGATTGTGCAACAATCATAAGGAATACTTTTAATCGAGTGATGATGAAGATATTTAGTGGTGATGAACAATTGCTCTCCGAAATTGATGTCCTAGCCGATGACTATGAGCAAACTCGTGGTAGCTTCGATATCACACTTGCCAAGATGCAAAGGAAAAAAAAGGAAGAGTCCTTATAAGTCCTCAAATTTTAATAGTTTATGGTTCAATTAGTTCTTTACTCCATTCTTAATCTTTCTAATATAGAGCTTTATATTTCACACTTTACCTTTTAGTGGATTGGTGGAAATCAACCGATGGCCTAGCTATTCCATTATAAAAAGTTGCAAAGCGCATTGTTGGTCTTTATTGTTCCTCATCCGGTTGTGAACGCAATTAAAGTACATTTGAGTTTGTAAGTATTAAGTAAAGCAAACACAAGTTTATTAATTATGTGTTGTATTTTTTGAATTATGGGTTGTTTATGATTTATACTTTCATTTATGGGCTATTTTTGTTTCCATTTTATAGCTTCATACCAAGAAGAGGAACCGGTTGGAGTTTAAAAGATTGAATGATTTAGTTTATATCTCATATAACAAAAAGATTGCATCTAAGTTTCAAAGGCTTGGTGAACAAGGTAATAAATCCATTCCTTTGTTTCTAGAAGAGTTCAAATAGGATAATGAGTGGGTCAACAAAGATGCCATATCAGTTGAACAAGTGCGTGCTGGTGAGGATGATCTTCTATGGTCACATGTTGATTAGGCTATCAATGCAACATCCTCACTTCGTGGGCGCCATTTTCCTAGAAGAGCTCATGTGAATGTTCAAGTTTATAGTCGACGTGCATCTCCATCTATTTGTGATCATGAGGAAAAAGATATAATGGTGTGTGATGATGAAGATGTTGAAGATGAGTTTGAATAACCACCACCTTCTCATGATAGTGGTGAAAAACGTGCTCAAATTGAGTTTGTGCAAGGGAATGAGCTAGAGTTAGATGATGAATGAAAGATTAGGATGAAAGTATAAGATTTTTGAGTTATTTTTTGTCATGTGATGCACTTATGTACTATCACATTTTGTCTCTTATGTTGTGTCTTGTGTGGACTGTGGATGTCTACTTATGTTATGGAATATGGACCTTATTATGTTAATACTATTGGCTATTATGGACCTTGTTATTAAGTGTTTTATTTTTATGTCAGTTGACTCAGTTCTCTAATATAATTGTTCCATTTAAGATAATTGCTTGAGCTAATACAAAAAATTTTCATTGACAAGCTGGAAGCTGAACCTTCCTTACCGATTTGACATATATAGCTTGGGTCTCATATTTTTACAAATGGTATGTAGTATACCAACCCATTAATTTGTGCTATTATGTTGTATGATTATTTAATTTTTGATCATGTAATGTATTACTTGTATTTATTACTACCGTCTAACTACTATCGTCTAACTATAGCCATGGTGGACGCCTAGTCGACTAGGTGTCCAGGCGCTCCGGGCTTGCCACAACTTGCCGGAGTGTCGTGACAACCTTGTGTACCACACACTCAAATAAGGGGGCATGATTGATGAATTATTGGTAGTATAAGCTAGCAAATTTCAAGATGGTGTATTAATGTATTAGACAAGAAGGGTGATTGGGACAATGAAGAAGCTCATTGGCAGTGTTTTAAGATGACATACATACCTGACATCCTAATATTCTCGGACAAGGATCTTAACACTTAAGACATCATTGAGCACACGGTGATCCCTTTGTGGTCAAAGGTATGTTCTCTCGCCAACTAGTAGCAAGTGCCATTGTTTGCGCAGTGAAATATATGTGCTTCTTGTTCTTTGAACACTCATTAACAAGCAATAGAGTTTACTTTCAGATGGTCTTATCATCTCCTCCTCCTCTTCTGTTTCCTTTTTCTTTTCCTCTTCGTCTTCCCTTTCCCCCTTCCTCTTCTTCCCAATCCTCTTCATCCATATCCTCATCATCCCGTTGACCTCCTTCATCCTAGAAAGTTGTAGACCAATCTTTGTAAAGAATACCTTACAACACAAATTCACTGAACAACATGCCATGCTATTACAAATTGTGCATTTAGAACCAGAACACCCAACCGAACTCCAAAGAATACAATGAACAAATACAAAGGGAAATCAAAAGGCTAAACACTGACGAGACATCCTTCTCTAAGTTCTCTTTCCAGGATACGACAACAAAATATAGGCCACAGAGCTATGAAACATCTAATTTAGGTTACCAACTCATTCAATTGGACCAATAAGGCAAGAACTAAGCTAGAAAATATCAAAAGAACACAATATTAGACAAATCGGCAAGAAATCACCACAAGAATTTGAGAACCCCACCCTCTCTTCCTTTCCATAAATTCAGAAACTACACAAGGTATCTACCAAACTTGCAAAGGACTCACAAACATTTCACCAAAGTTGCCACTAGAACTCCCCTATTTGACAAATCTAACACTCCAGGAAAATTTAATTAACCATTCAAAAAACAAGAATTCCTTCCTTTCTTTTATTCGGCTTATGCAGATACCCTAATCATGAAAGAACCTAAGAACCCTGATGTGGATATCATGAGCATTAACATATTCTCTACTATTACACTCAATTCTACATGTGAACTTATTTTAATTAAATTTAATTTGAATAAGGATAGGTTGCTACTTAAAAGTAATTATTATGATTGTAGGATCAATCGTGATGTCCAGCGGGAGATGAGGGAGGAAGGGCGCCACAAAAACATGTGTCAAGGGCACACAATGCAAGGAGGCACTCATGCGGTGAAGAGGATCTTACAGCGCTAGTTTAGCAGAAAGGCCTAAGCATCCAAATCCCAAATACTTTGGTTAAGATTTCCAAGCCTAAATCGGATCCAACTCAAGCCCATCCGTAGGACCGAAAGGCAATAAAGGGGGCTAGGGGGTGAATGGTGCCGACTAAAATTTTTACCCAAGTATTCTGGATCCCTTTTTTAAATAACTATAGAGTTACTGATAATCAAATCCAAAGCCAAAAATCCAAAGCAAATCACTCAAGAACACAAAATCTTGAAGAACTCAGCCACTAGAAGTCTGACCTCCAACCAGAGAACGATCGATCTCTCCTTGGTGGTTAGACAACCAACCAAGGGGTGGTCTAACCTCTCTGGGGTGGTTTGAGCTCTGTTCTAATGGTCTGATCGCTATGAATAGTGATTTTAGGCAAATAAACAGTAAAATCAGCACAATTGCTAAAACTTCAAATCCATGTAACTTTTGGTTGGATGATCCAAAGTTGTGAAACATTGCACACACCTTGCTCAAGGTCTTAGCAACTTATTATATCCATGGATCACAAAAACTCACATGAAAGTTTAGATTTTTCTTAAGATTTAAGCAAAGTTGCACCCAAAACGAGCAAAAACCAAAATTGATGATCAAGACATGCTCATGGGCCTCTGATAGTCAAGATGGATTTAGATATATTCCCACATATCACAGTTAACAAGCACACTAAATAAATCACTCCAAAAACTCCCAAATCAAGAAACCACTTGGAAAATAAAAAAAAACATGCAAAAACTGAGTTTCTTCATAAACTTGCTACCAAGATGTCTAAATGGGTGGAGGATAATTCCTAAATATTCTCTCTATCTCTTATACATTCTTGGCACAACAAGATCAAGAAAGGGTGAGAGGAGAAGAAAAACCAGCTAAATTAAGAGCAAATCAATTAAGACAAGTGAAAGCCATGGAGATGTTCAAAGATTAATTCTATTAGTACTTGAGGAGGAAAGTTTTATAGCCACTCCATCTTGAAGAACAGAGAGTGCACGAACACTCAACTCTCAAATCTTAACTCTAAACAAGAGAGCACAAGAGAGGTAGGTTGGATGATTTACTCCAAGTCTCCATCCCAACCCCTTAAATAGATGGTCTAGCATGCCACATCTGACTCTTAGTGAATGCTATCCACTTAGCATAATGGGGAAAACCAATAACCCTACACACATGGGTTTTTACGTACACATGTTTACTTATGCGCGCTTTTTAAAAGTATATAAGTCCGAATCTACTAAATCCTTAGCCTTAATCCATCTTGATCAAACTAGCTTCTCCTTTACCTAAACTGCTCTCCTAAGCGTTGGTCAACATTGCCGATTTGATCTAAGGTAGTTTTGGTATTTTAGCCAAACCACCAAAATACCCTTTCTTGACCCAGTCTTCATCTTTCATTGCAAGCAATCGCCATGCTTGTCACGTGTAGGTGCACTACTAGCTTATCACGCATCGACAAGTCTCTCCCACTCTGGTTCCACTACACTATGCCTCACTTGGATCGACTAAGCCACATGGTGCAATCCCGTCGTTCGAACTCGCCTTCAATATTCCCACCTTTCTCAAGCCCTGCTTAAGCTCACCACCACACTCAGCATCCTCGATCATTCTAGGCCTTGAGTCCTCCATGAGTGTAGCCCCGATCCTCGACCGTGGTTGACTCCAAGAGACCCTGCACATTCGTAGACAAAGAAATTGTTTTAGGACACATGTTCTTTGTAACTTGAACCAAATTAGTAGGAACATGCCACATGCAACATAAAACTACTGAAAAACGTGACCAAAATCCATTAAGCAACTCAATATCACAAAACAAAAAGATCTGGTTGAAAATCGCTGCCTGGCTGGTCTAACCATATCACCCGACTGACCAGACCGATCCAACCAGCCGGTTTGACAGGAGACGCCAAGCAGTTCAACCACCAGAAGTAGTTCAACCGATTTAACCTCTGCCGATTATCTGAGCACTGCCAACATGCACTAACAATTAAATGACTACTGACATCATGTCATGCATGCAAAGCATCTCTTCATGGGCAGTGCCAATAGAACTCCATCTTGTTTGTCAACTTAATTAGTGCATACATGCATGGCTCATTTCTCAATTACAGTCATTAACTCAAATAGTAATTTGCAAATTTCCAACTCTCTAGATTGACAATGATTCATCGCGATAATATTTAGGACCTTCTCACATCGCCCTTTAATCTCCCCCTTGATGGATCTATTGGCAATTCTTCAAAATTGCAAATATAAGTTGTATTTAGACAAAGAGAGAGAAAATTACAACTAGAGCTCCAAATGGTCGAAAGAAGAATGCAATAAGCTGAAAATAACCATTTGAGGCAGAGATGATTTGAAGTTACTAAAAATAATAGAAATTCCACAAAAAGCTTCGAATCCACTAAATGAGTTGGGAAATCTCACTCTAGGTCCATATGAAAAAACAATTGTTCTATTTGACCTTGGTCATGATGAGAAGAGATCTTGTCATGGTGAGAAGAGATCAAAAGATCAAGAGAATCATAGTAAAATATTAAATCTCTAATTTAGCAAAAGTTTGCACAAAAACTCCAAATTATACTCTACATATGCATTTTTACTTATCTTTCTTCCCCTTTGACAATGGATGTGTTCATTTCAGCTCACAACTCGTGGCTTATGGTTTATGCTATAGTAACTAACATTCAAATGGTGTGTTTTTAAGGCGGGGTCAACAGAAAGATTGTAGTAAAAAGTATACTGAGTTCAGTTGTACTGGCTAAAATCACATGCGACTATTTTTCTCTCCATACTACCTCTCACGAACAGCTAGAATTCAAAATTTTAAGCCATAAGCTATAAGCCACAGCCCAAAAGAACTGATTCAACAAAATCATCAAGATGCATGGAAGAAGATAGAGTATAAATGAAATAAAGTTGTTGTATTTTATTCATTTTTAGCATTAGGAGAAATGAAAATTATCCAAAGTGACTACAAGGATTACACCATGCGATATTATATGAAAGAGCTATCTAGATGATGGCAAATCTTATATAGCAAAGCTAAAGCCAAATAAGCAATAGTCTACAATTAAATAAATTTTTAGCACATCAAGTTCCTCAGGATCATAATTTAGCCAAAGGTATCCAAAAATGAACCAAGCCATATCAATATACAAAATAGAACAAAGAAGGTACAATTGAGTCAATTTAGAGAACTGCAATTTCAATGTTGAAACATTTTATTCAAGCACTTCGAATTAAACAAATCTAGCATATTTAGCACTTGCTGAAATTTATTTTTGGTTTTATCTTAGCAAAACAAGTCCTGAACTAGGAGCCATCCACAACTACCTTTTAAGCTTCAACCATTTTCACTATTTTTGTGTTCTTAGCTATGTGTTAGATCTCAAGCCATGCTACAACCATCCAAAGCAATAAGCTTAAGAGAGTGATTTAGTTTATCTAAAACTTCCCCTAAGTTTATGCCTAGTGCAATGGCAAGCCGTCTCATGAGAAAGAATCGATGAGATCAATTTTTTCACATAAAAGAGATCATTTTGCACTTTCCTTACTTAGTTAAAGAGCAAAAAGCTAATACTAACTTAAGCTTCAATAAAGAACAGCATAGTTCAATCTAAAACTCAATTTAGGTTCAACATTCAACTTAACCTATTTGACGTGGTATGAATCATAATAGGACCACTAGAGCAAAACTAGTCACAACATCCAACAAGACATGATTTAATTCAAGTTTCTCACATTTAATAAGGTTAGTGTGGCAAAAGCTAAGTTACACATAGAGGGACATGATAAATCTATCAAACTAACATAAGACATGGCAAGATGTCAAGCAAAATATCATGTCACACAAGGATAATAGTTAAAGCTCTATATATTTATATTATAATGCAAGTTGCTAAATTTAAAAATGTAATATGATACAATAGATGCAAAAGAGTCAAACGCCCCCTCAAAATAGGCCAAAAATACTAATAACCCCAAACTCACCCTGCAAAGAAGGAAAAAGAGAAGAATCAAAATAGGCCAAAAAGACTAATAACCCCTAACTCTCCCTGCAAAGAAGGAAAAAGAGAAGAATCAAGAGCCTTAGTGAAAATATCTGCAACCTGTTGTTCGGACTCGACTAAATGAAGCACAACATCACCCTTCTCTATATGGCCTCTAAGTAAAAGGATGACTCACATTTAGGGAACGAATCTAAAATACTAGAAATTCCCACTACTGGACACTAATGATTGAAGAAGCAATCTCGACCTAGACTTAAGGAAAGCACAACGTAGAAGACTCAAAAAGTACCTAAGAGAGACTCGTGTAAGAAGTGATCCTATCCTTAACTCAACCAATCCTCGAACTACAAAAAAACTCAAATGATATGCGAAGCATGAATCAAGGGCAAATGTAAAGCGTAGGACACAAAACCTGTGTCGCACCGCTTGGCGGTGAGATGTACTCGAAGGAGTAGAAACTGAGTCAAGTTGTATCTCAAGATTGATAGCCATCACCAGATGCTGGAATGAGGAAGAAGAAGATTCAGAAGCTCTAGAACCAGAGAACCTGACCGCTGCCCTAGTACACAGCTGCAATGTTGCACACTTTGTCTTCCCTCTCACATGTAAAGTCTATGTCACTATAAAAGAAGTCATTTGTGCATTGGAACTGAGGTTAGTGAAGAATGACATGCAAATCCACTTCTAAGACACATGAGAATCTATAATGCTATAATCCAATGTGAGAGGTAGGCAATAAACATTCAATGCTCACATAAGCATAAGCAAACAATTTTGATTATGAATAAGAATGTACATAGCATGGTAAAGAGTAAAATATGAACACTACATGCTACAAAGATAAATCAAGCTCTACATATGTCCATTGTAGACATTGAAGCAAATGAGCAGCAAGACACATAGCATGGCAATCATACAATCAAGGATAAAATATGCAAGAATTGCTATGACAAAACTCATCTATTCATAATTAGCAATATCACTTATATTATCATATCAAATCATGATAATTATGCTAACAAGGATCAAGAGAAAGATATGCTAATATGGATGCCTAATAGATATATGGATACCTAAAGTAAGACATTACAAAAGCATGATAGTGAATAAATGAAGATAACACATGCTAATGGCAATATGAAAAATCTTGTGTATCCAAAATTGATGTATTACAATACCATGTATACAAAAAAAACTTGACATGGAACAAATTATGCAAATACATAGTATAATGACATCAAGTAAGCATATGAATACATGAAACACAAGTAAGAGCATGATACATAATGTTGCAAGAATAATGCATACTCATGAATATAAAACTCATATATCCACAAAACATTAACAATTAACTAACTCATGGATATATAAGCAAAATACACATAAAGGCATGACAAGAATATAGTAAAACATGCTAATATGGTATAAGTGAGCATATGGTAAGCACAACATGCTAATTATGATCAAATATGAATATAATGTCATGAAAGTATAGGATCGCTCACAAAATAGGTGCAAACGCCAAATGTGAAAACACATGCCTCTTGGAGGCCATCAAAAAGTGGAAAACCAACAAGTGTTCCAATTACGTAATGAAGCAAAAGATTGGAACCTAATCAATCACATCTTCTCCATCTCGTGTCACGGTACATACACATGAGAAGAACAAGGCCGCACAATGTCTAGAAACAGCAGTAGATGCTGAAGTAAAATAGTTAGAAAGATAATCATGAGAATGCATATGAGAACCACGTAGCCCTCTCTAAATCGGCCTACCAAAAGGCCGGTATTTCCCCTGACTAGGTGTTACCCGTGATCTACCCTCGTGATATCCTAACCCAAGCTGCGCCTAGAGCTACCAAAGGAGTCAAATAAGTCATCTACAAATGTAGTGCTATGTCTAAAAGGAAAGACAGGCTACCTGGCTCTAGAGACACTCATGGGTGAAGGAACTCCTCTAATAGCCCTCAAAGCGTGCACTCTCTTCTTCGTCTCAACTTTGGCTCTAGGGAAGCAGAACTCAACTATGTGACTATTCTCCCTATAGAAGGTGCAATGGTGCTTAACATTTTGAGGGATCTAACCTGATGAGGAAGAAACACCTACTTGCTAGAAAGGATTTGGGTAAAACTTGCAGATCTAAAGACTATCTTAGTTGGTTTAGGGGGTTCTACCTCAAACTTGCCATTCTCAACAACTCTCACAATCTTAGATGGGTGGTTCTTAGAATGCTCTAAGAAGTTGAATTCTAAGCCTATCTTCTTCACACTCACCTTAGGTTGGTCTAAGATCATGTTGAGATTTTTCTTTCCACTAGAAAATCTCTCAAGGGTTTTTTTAAGATAGTCATTTTCTTTGGCTAGGTTCTCACATGTGGCACACTTATTTGACTTGGTTGCCCTAGCATATCTTTCTTTATGAATAGCTACCTCAAGTTTTTGAGCCTCACAAGACACATAGGAGGAATCCTTAATCCTAGCCAATTGCACTTGATTCTTGACCCTAAAGGTCTTATGCATTTCATCTAAATCACTCCTAGTCTAGCACAAAATGCACAAGAAATAGAATCATTGACCTTTTCACATACAGTCATGGCTATGGATTTTTTAGTTTTAGGTTTCTCCTCAAGAGTCTTGTTGAGTGCATCTATCCCAGTTGTGAGTTTAGGACAATTTTCACATGATGCAGTCCTAGAATGAATAACCACTTCAACCATTTCTTTCATTTTGATTTTGTTATCCTCACAATGAGAGGAAGTATGATCATGATTAAACTTATGCATTTCCTTAAGAGCAATATCCATTTATCCCAAGTAAAGCACAATTTCAATAAGAAAATGGAATATCATCTACAGGAATCACATCTAAACTAATAGCACCAAGCAAACATGATCATGACTTGATTTAAGTGAATCTAGTTCATCTAGAGCATTTTTAAGTTGATCAACAATAGAGAAATAGGCAAATTTCAGAGTTGACAATTCATCAAACATGGGTGGCTTAGTAGAATACTTGTCTGCTGCTATGACTTGTAAGACTGGTTAAGATCTATGAGAAGAGCTAACCAGCTCCGATACCACTTGTAGGACAAAAAGCAACAAAGGGGGGGTGAATGGTGCCAACTAAAATTTTTCTCCAAGTATTCTGGATCCTTTTCTCAAAAAACTACAAAGTTACTAGTAATCAAATCCAAAACCAAAAACCCAAAGCAAATCACTCAAGAACACAAAATCTTAAAGAATTCAACTCCTAGAGGTTGGACCTCCATCCAGAGGGCAGTCTGACCACCAACCAAGGGGTGGTCCAACCTCTTTGGGGCGATCTGACCTCTGTTCTAACAGTCTGACCACTATTAACAGTGATTTTAGGCAAATGAATAGTAAAATCAGTACGGTTGCAAAACTTCAAACCAGATAACTTTTGGTGGATGATCCAAAAGCCATGAAACTTTGCACACATCTTGCTCAAGGTCTTACAAACCTATTTCATTTATGGATCGAAAAAACCCACATCAAAGTTATGACCTTTTTGAGATTTAAGCAAGATTGCACCCAAAATGAGCAAAAATCAAAATCGATGATCATTACTTTCTCATGGCCAAAGGATAATCAAGATAGCTTTAGATATATTCTCACATGTCACAACAAACAAGAACACCGAACAAATCACTGTAAAAACCCTTAGATCGAGAAAACACTTGGAAAATAAAAACATGCAAAAATCGAGTTTCTTGATGAACTTGCTACCAAAGTTTCTATATGGGTGGAGGATGATTCCCAGATGTTCTCTTCATCTCTTATATGTCCTTGGCACAATAAGATCAAGAAAGGGTGAGATGAGAGGAAAAACTAGCAAAATCAAGAGCAAATCAATCAAGATAAGTGAAAGCCATGAAGATGATCAAATATTAATTCTATTACTACTTGAGAAGCAAAGTTTTATAGCCACTCCATCTTGGAGGATAGATAGCACACCAAGCACTCAACTCTCAAACCCTAACTCTAAACAAGAGAGCATGAGAGGTAGGTTGGATTGTTAACCACAATGTCTATCCTAACCCCTTAAACATACGGGCTAGCCAGCATATTTAACCCTTAGTGGATACTATCCACTTAGCACAATGAGGGAGACCCAATAACCACACACATATGGGGTTTACTCATGTTCACGTATGCACGTTTTTCAAAGCACATAAGCCCAAATCCGCTAAGTTCTTAGCCTTGATCCATCTTGATCAAAGCAGCTTCTTCTTGACCTAAACCACTCTCCCAATTGCCGCTCAAGCGTCGTGGTTTTGATATAAGGTAGTTTCCGGTATTTTGGCTAAACTACCAAAATACCCTTTCATGACCCAGTCTTCATCTTCTATTGCAAGCAATCGCCATACTTGCCATGTGTAGGTGCACTAATGACTTGCCACACATTGGTAAGTCTCTCCGGCTTCGGTTCCACCAGACTACACCTCACTTGGACTGACCAAGCCACATGGTGTAACCCCACCGTTCAAACTCGGCTTCAACATTTCCCGTCTTTCTTGTGCCATGCTTGAGCTCACCACCTCACCCAACATCCTCGATCGTTCTAGGCCTTGGCTCATCCACGAGTGTAGTAAGGTCCAAGCGCCCTACACATCCAAAGACAAAGAAATCATTTATGGGCATAAATTCTTCACAACTTGACCCATGTTAGTAGTAAGATGCCTCATGCAACATAAAACTACTGAAGAAGGTGACCGAAACCCATTCCACATCTCAATATCACAAAACAAAATAATCTAGTCGAAAATCATTGCCTGGTCGGTCTTACCACATCACCTGGCCAGTCAGACCGATCCAACCATCCGATCAGACACAAAGCAGTTCAACCGCCAGAAGCACTCGTCTTGTGCATGCATGCAATGATTTAACCTCTGCTAATTATCTAAGCACTGTCGACATGCACTAACAATTAATGACTATTGACATCACATCATGCTTGCAAAGCATCTTCCCATGGGTAGTGCCAACAGAACTCCATCTCGTTTGTCAACTTAATTAGTGCATACATGTATGGCTCATTTCTCAACTACATTCATTAACTCAAATAGCAATTTGCAAATTTCCAACTCTCTAGATTGACAATGATTCATCACAACAATATTTAGGACCTTCTCACATGGTCCTTCAATCTCCTCCTTGATGGATCCATTGGCAATTCTTCAAAAATACAAATATGAGTTATATTTTGACAAAGAGAGGAAAAAATTGCAAATAGATCTTCAAATTATCAAAAGAAGAATGCAATAAGCTAAAAATAACCATGTGAGGCAGAGGTGATTTGAAGCTATTGAAAATAACAGAAATTTCATAAAAAGCTCCACCAAATGAGTCGAGAAATCTCACTCTGGGTCTATATGAAAGATCAATTGTTATATTTTACCATGCTCATGGTGAGAAGAGATCAAAAATCAAGAGAATTACAACAGAACATTAAACCTCTAGTTTAGCAAAATTTTGCATAACAACTTCAAATCATACTCAAAAACTCCAAATCATACTCAAAAACTCCAAATCATATTATAGATATGCATTTTTACCAATCTTTCTTCCCCTTTGACAATTGAATCATCAAGTTGTATTGAAGAAGACAGATATGAATGAAATAAAGTGGTTGCATTTTACTCATTTTTTAGCAATAGGAACCATGAAAATTATCCAAAGTGAATATGACGATTACACCAAACCATATTATGTGGAAAAAAGTTATCTAGATCATGGCAAACCATATATAACAAAGCTAAAACCAAATAAGCAATAATCTAAAAACTTACCTTTTTATTTTTGTGTTTGTATTAGAGTCCAAGTCTTATTAATTAGATATCTTAGGTCAGCTATGTAGCGAAATGGTGCGACCCATGTACCAGATTGGATGTCAATTATTCAGATTAATCAAATACTCTTGATTCTATGGCTTGAGCTACAATGCCCCCACTAGAATAGGGAGTTCCAATCTGCTGTGGAGTTCCAATCTATTGTGTCATTCCATTATTCTTGCGATTTTCTTTAATTATTGAAGGAGCACGTCTATTCAGTGTGGCGAGTTGGCAAGAATAAACTCGTGTTATCGAATGAATTCAAGTATTGCAAGTTTTTGTTGTCTGTACCATTGATGATGGTGTCACTATTCATTAGATTTCACGAATTCTCACAAGCAAGCCATGGCGAAAATCGGGAAACCTTGTATCAAACCCACTGAGCCTTTTTGCCCCTAGTAAATCCCAACAATGGTAACAAAAGATACCACAACACAGCAAGAAATATCACACCTAGAAATTACACTCCAATTTGAAGAACGCAGCCAAGAAAGCAAGAATTAACCTACGACCACACCCAATTCTACAGTCGAGAAAGCATCCCAAAGCACAGGACGCAAGAAAGACTCAAAATCAAACCAAGAACAAAATTGAGAACCTCCCAATGCACCAAATTCCCCTGCATGAAATGAGATTTTGGTCAAAAGGTCACCGGAGAAAACGTCACCTCAAGACAGTACAAGAAGCTGGAACTCACCGCATCCTCGTCGGTAGGTGGCGGCCATGGTATCAATGGTAGTGGAAGCAGTAAGATGGGAAGCACCCTAGTGTCACCAGAGGGCGACCATGGTGGTACCAGCGAAAGCTGAGGAAGCAGAGGAAGGGGTGGTTGCGGTGGTGGAGAAGCTTCACCTCCACCGCTACTTCCCGCATAGGGGCTTGATCTTATATTTTATCTTGAGCCCATTTCTTTCTTGGAGTTGCTCCTGCTCACCATTACTCCTCTCCAGTCCTAAATGTTGTAAGATGTTGCTAGCTAATATGTAATGAAAATAGAATTGATTATAGAAAATTTTGGTGTGAGATGACTTGAGAAAAAATTGTCCTATTTTTATAGTATAACAATGTAAGACAAGGTGTTCATAGACAAGCACCCCGGTGCACATAACAACTTAAACAAATCATGCAAAGTTGGCATTCACTACACTCAAGTGCATGTCCCTTGCATCAAATCGTCAATTCATCATACCAAAATGAGCTAGTACAAAGCATCTTTTAGGACCTAGTTCGAACTCAAGCCTAAAGGGGGAAAATGACCTTTCCAATACGTCAAAAAGTAGGAAAAGTAGAAAATTGCACAAAATTAGCAAAAAATGCATTGTGTGAATTTAAATGTGTTTAGAGTGGTATATCATAGAGGGAAACTTTAGAGTGGTAACTCAAGATCTGCCACTCTTTAGAATGGTATACTATGAATTTTCCCTATCCTATGATATTGTACAATTGATCTCCACTTCCAGCAATTCTCTCATCTCTCACTTTGCCACATCACCATCAAATTTATGGTTGTCGATCATGTTGCTTTAGCATCTCAACCATCTGATTGCATGCTCTCCTGATTAATACATTGATAGAAGCCAACCCTTTTGGTCAACGAGTCCCTGGTCATGTACGCATTGTCTTCTCCCCTTCCTCACTATTAAATCTTCTACTCAACTTCTATAATTGTTCTATTTTAATTTACAAATAGGTACATTGTGTTGCTTCTATGGTTGAGAGCACAAGCGTTGCATTCTTCTTATAGCTCAGCTAGTCACCAACACTAATAGATCACAAATTTTTTTCCTCATTGATGCAATTAATCTTTGCTACAATAGTCCATCCCACAAACTGGAATAGACACCTCATCAAGTGCAATCGAGTGGGGCATGACACTGCTGCTCTGTAACATCCCATTTTGGAAGTTTAAAAGTGTTCAAATAAAATTTGCAACTTGAATTCAAATTAGAGTTTAAAATCAAATTCAAACTAGTTTTAAAAATTTTCAAAACCTTAAACCTTACTTGGGCTTGGCTCAGCCCAACCCCCATCTCGCCTTCAGTCCAGATGGCCACTGGCCTAGCCCAAGTGGCCCACCCTGGCATAGGTGTCCCTCCCCCACGCTGTGCATGTTGGACATGCTCCGTGCAAGCATGTGTGACCTCTCCTCTGCACCTTATCTCTCATGCGCATAGCGCACCAAACTCGCCATCCCCTCTCTACACCGCACCACATGCCGACATCGCAACCCTAGACCTCCGCATAGGTGTTAATGCTGCCCAATGGCTCTCGCCCTCCTCCTCGGCTATAAATCCCCCAGGTAGCTCTGTCTAGCTCCCAATCGACTCCCTATCACTCCCCCAAGCCTGTGCTCCACTCTCTTCCTTGGCCTGAGTCAACCGAGCCACCGCGACACCCTCCTTACTCAATGCACCTCGCCCGATTCACTATATCCGGAGCACCACAAGGGAATCTTGACACCGGCCTGAACCACATCGACAATCCTCTCCCCTCGGCAAGCCGCCGTGTTGGCCTCCTCCACCACCTCGGCCTCCATTGGCATCTCACTCAATGCCTCCCAAGCTCCGCCCTTACCTTTGGTGAGTTCCTTCCGTCCCTAGATGTTCCCCCTGGTGTTTAATTGGCTTTTAGTGCCATAGCTCATCGTAATTCCGTGGTGCCTAGCTCTACTGCCACTTAGTTCACAGCCAGCCACCATAGCCACCAAATTGGGCCACGCGATGATGAGCCATGGCAGGAAGGACAAGCGTTGTTCATTTGTCATTAATTTCAGCTACTCTATTAGTTTAGTTAATGACTGTAGCTAGTGTTAGTTAATCTTTCACTAAAGTGCGGGCCCATTTCATTAAGCTTTGACTCTATAACATGTGGGCCCCATCGGTTTAAAACCCTATTTTAAATTGGCCATTTGTTTAAGCCATTGACAAGTGGGCCTGGTTCACTGTGCTGAATAGTGCATGATCCCACCTGTCAGCCCCTCAAGCCTTTTTCCTTAAGACAATAATTCAAAATTAAATTAAATCCTAAGGGTCCCACCTATCAGTCTCTGTAATCTTTTCCATTAAGAAATAATTTGAAAAAGAAATGAATTTCAGTGGATCCCACCTATCAGTGAGAGAGTACTCTCTCCTCTGCTTATTTTTGAGTTTAATCCTAATTTAAACTTTGGATAGCCTGTTCTCACTCATTTTAACTCCAAATTTAATAAAATTTGTTCCTAAATTCAATATCTATTTGATGGCAGTGGAATTGTTCAATTGGAAGTTCATTTAAATTTACTTGTTTTGCTCACATGTTTATTTGCTTTCCAATATGATCGTCCGAGTAGAGTACGAGGACATGAAGAGCCTGATTTGAGACAACTCAAGATTTTCAAGAGCAACTCTCTTTGCGAGCCAGTGAGTCAATGTTTTAATCATATTGAATCTACATTTTCTATAAATTTATATTCATTTAAATTATCAAATTGCATGCTATTATTTGTTATGCAAATATATGTTCAATTTAAGGTTATAGATATATGCCTATTCAACATTGTATTATTATTACCCTATCCTTTGGATATTTCAATCACATAATTCTTGTCACTTGAAACTTAATGGTAACCCTACTAGCTATAAGTTGTACTTAAACGCCATACTAGTCTTGCTTAAATAACATGGCATTAAATTGCCCTCTCATCATCTTTTAATCATAAAAATAGTTTTGGATAGTCATTAGAGGGAAATGATGGTATATTGAGATACTTAGTTTTATGCTTCTCAAAACCCTAAAACTTATTGGTACTCATCTGGGTGTGATACGGGCGGCCCTGATCTTCTCGACGTAGGATCACGTTAACTAGTGTCCCTTAACCAATCTCTCTAGCTGTACACCCGTGCCAATGTAAGGACTCACAGCTCTTTGGAAATTCGCCAAGATACACCAAGGAATTTCTCCACGAGACCACGAGTGGAGAAACACCGTGCTATCAATTCCCAATGGAAAAGCAAACACGACCTTGATTCAAGAACGATCGCTCAATTCCTCTCAAGTAATCCTTGCATGGATACTTTGGTGAAAAGAAACAAGCAATGTGATGTTCTAATTTCAATCTAAAAAAATGCGGTCCCTAACAATGAAACTATGCTGCCTTATATTGGCACCACAAGGTGCGGCCCTAGATAGAAACTAATTCAAAATAGAAAAGCAATTCAGATCAAGAATCGTAACAAACTCTACTTTACAAACTTCGATCAATCTCTTAACAGTCTGGACTGAACATGCCTCTTGATTGGATGGTCCGAACGTTCAAAGGAAAAAGTCCAGACGGTCTGAACGTCTCCGTATGGGACTCTCGCGACGCACCGCTTGCGGAGGCTATTCGGACGGTTCGAACGTTCGAGAAGAACGATCCGGACGGTCCGAACGTCTCGGCCTGAAATTCTTTGCGACGCACCGTTCGTGAGAGCTAGGGTTTTTCCTTGTCCGAGACGCATTGACCTTTATGAATAAGATCCTCTTCATACCTAAGTACGCACAGTACACTAGAATTAGGTAGTAGCATATTCTCATCAAAATTATATTGTTTAAAAACAAAGTCACTGTTGTTGGAGTTTCTTGGCTTGTGCTCGTAATCGGTCTGTTGGTTCAATTAGAGGAGTTAGGGCAAGGGTGGCCTCATCAGGGTGGATGGTAAGAAGGTTGGTGCGAATGTAGCACGAGAAATTGTGGTTGTGGTAGCACTTCCCAGATAACTCCAAGAACTGAATCATGTGATAACTTTCCAATGTAAAACCATATAGCCACAAGTCTATAATAGGTATGATCTGGGTAACTAATTTGTATTCATCAGCGCTAATTGCACCACTAGAGTGACCCATGGGTCATGTTGCTGGATTTAAAGCACCGTGGATAGGAGTTGTGTCATTGGATTTAAGTCATCGTGTGGTGCAAGAGTGGGTCTTGGTGTAGTGGACATAATCTCACTAAGATGAAATCTTAGCGGGTGTAACTTACATTAGCTGATGCATTATAAATGCTTTGTGGTGATCTTTTTAATTCATATGTTATCTTGATTCACATGTTAAGAAAATGGTTGAAACATAACAAGTTGATTATCTCTTATGGGTAAAATGTATAATATCTACAAAGTGTAAATTATTCGAACAATCATGTCCACAGTTAAAGACGGGCATGGAAACTTACACGAGTTAGTATCTATTTCAAAAACCTTATAGGTGGGACGAAAACTTGTCTGCTGGATGTAACCATGATTTGGTTTGCCCTAGGTGGATGTAATGCAGTGATGATAATAAGTGGGTGTAACCCTAGTATCAAAGACTAGCATATGGTGGATGGAACCATGTAACAGGTGAATGTAACCTACACCATTATAAATATTGCACAATTTTATTCTCTTTAATAAAATTAGTTTAGTCAAAATGCTAAGTCATAGGAATTTCTACTTATGGTAATTTCAATCAATGCCTTGAGCAAATAAAAGAATTTGAGGCTATCTTTGTTGAACCTTTCATGTATACTATTGCATATTGTGTGTTGGTTCACGGAGCACGGTTATTTGCATTCACCCTTGCTCACAAAATCCCTCAGAACCTATGGACCAAGGACACTATGTGTACTATGATGCCACAAAAGCTGATAGAGAAGAAGATGGAGGAGATTATAATAGTCTTTAGTAGCCTAGGTCTTACCCCAGTCATGCTGATTAAGTTAATGTTTGTATGCACCAATATTATCCAGGCTCTTGGTTAATATCGGTTGCACACATTCTACCCCAATCGTTTGCCTGTGGTGAGATATGCCTTCTCTTTTTACTATTGCTTCTGCTTCTACTTATGTAATGTATCCACTTAGTCTGATCGACTTTATTGTAAACTTGATCCGATGCAGTCTATTTAAACTTTGATTTGTAATACTAATGAATGATGTAGTTTACATCATGTATAAAATGAATAAGTGATGTATCTATGAGTACTATGTACTGATCCAAGGAATAGTGTTGCTGTTTCACACAGAATTCTAGATTGACTAAATTTGGGTCCGATAGAGCTGATATCTGTAACATCTGAAAATTCATTTACTATAAAAGCAATTTTAAATTAATTATTTAAAGTGTCTGGATTTTATTTGGTTTTATTTGTATTTTATGTTTAATTCTAAAAGGAAATCTCAAAATTCCAATTCCAACCCAAAATTCTGAATTTGAATTTAAATTCCAAAATTTCAAATTCAAATCTCCAAAAAAAATATCCTTCTATTTTTCTAGGTCAAACCCATTTTTCTTGACCCATTTTTTCACATTTCTTTTTCCTTCCTTCCTATTATTTCTCTCTCCTCTAGGTACTGTTCATCTTCTCAATTGCCGAAACAGCCAGCCGAAAAGATTGAACTGCCATGGTTCCTCATCCTTCCTCTCAAGCCAACTCTTCAACGAAGTCTTATCTCCACGTTTTGCCAAAATGAAAGTTATTGTAAAGCACACGAGGAATCTATTACTTTTAGTTTCTTCGTGACTCGTTCATTCGTTTGCCTTTTATCTCGTCCATTCTTAAACTAACTCCAAACTGAATCCCATGAATTCGAGTCCGTTTCTACCACTTCTGAGCCCTTATATACGACCCCATGACCTCTCTCAACCCCTTCCAATCTTTGCCAAGCCTCCTCGAACCCCATAACGCGCGTTGCATTGAATCGGTTATTTCAACTCTATTTCTGCTGCACTATATGTTTAGTGGTAACAATTTATAATATTTTACTTACATAGTTTCTTGGTGTACATGGTAAAAAAATTTAATTTGCATTAGTGTAGTTTAACCATATCCTAACAAGGCGGGGATTGGATCTATCCCCATCTCCCACTCGATCTGGTAGACAGGAGGAGCTAGAGGCCCTTCATCCTCTTCCTCTCTCTTAATGACAAATGGGCTCCTCTTTTTATCTTTTTTTAATGCAAAAATCCAAATAAAAATTCTCAAAATGCCCTCGGCGGCAACAAGATCTGTCATACTAATGATTTGCAGAAAGCACAATTCAATGGCGTGGCAACATGTCTTCTCACAAGGATATCACAACGGATCGGATATGATTGCATAGTCTTAACTACAAATACGAACCTATATTTTTAAAATGAATATAAATATAAATTCGAATATTCTCGAATACAAATATGAATCAAATATCGTAATGAATACGAATTGAAATCGAATATGTACTTAATTCGGTCGAATACGAATATGCTCTTATAACTTCTGTAACAAATCTCGGTAGAACAAATTTATGTAACATGATTAAATATGAATCTCGGCCGGCATAGAAAACGGATCGAATAGTCTCGAGTGCGAATACGAATGTTTTTGAATATGAATGCAAATATGAATATTCTCAAATACGGATACGAATATTTCGAATACAAATATTTTCGAATACGAATTTTGCTTACTAAATCCGTGTTTTCTCCGATATAAATATTCAATAAAACGGATTATCCGTTACCATTTCCCACCTACTAATAACAATTGCGCTAGATGAATTCCCACAGCAGTCAGGTTGCATCCGTTTAATGTTTAAATTAGGGAAAAGAACCAATTGATGGAGCAATTACCTAGTGGAGATGATTTCCAGACTGAACTAGGTTGTGAAGGCGTCGAAACTTCTGATGGAAGCAAAAACAATTTATTTGGAAAGTTCATTGACCATTGAACTGCGCGGGTATACGAATTCAATATATAGTTTTACTTATCGGTTGTGCAAATTGTCATTCCATCACTTAGATATATTCCTGTTCTTTTTTTCCTGAAAGACTTAGTAAATGGTTAGAGTTAACATCACCAGAAGTACCTGTAAACGAATCAGCTATTCCCCACACTAGCTTGGCGCGATGGTTTGCTCTTTGCATGTCAGCGAGGATTCCGGAATGTGGCCCTTGTGCAAGTCGGAGGGCCGTTCTGACGTTCTCCTAGTCCAAGCCTCCAGGGCTCAATGATGGGGAGAGGCCATCTGATACCACGAGGACTTGATATATAAAATGGCATTTGTGTACGTTGATTGTTCTGAGATTTTTCCAAGCGGTTCCAGTCTGGTTGTTAGTTTGTAATGACAAATCTATGAGCAACGTACAGTACTTTATGTTCTAAGGAGAAACTGTTAAGCACGAGCTGTTCTAAACTGCCATTTCTGTTGCATGCTACTGCACGTCCAATTTATAAGATGTATTTTCTTTTGACATATAGACCAAGGAGATATTAGAAATGAATAGACTACCTATAATTATTATTTCTAAGCATATGCATACATATAGAGAACATAAATTAAAACTAGATATTTATTACGAGTATAGAGAAAACCTCACACTAATTTTGCATTAGAATATAAAATACGCCCTATATTTATGAACAAAGCAATTCAAGTATATTCACTGTTACAAAAGAGGCTATACTGGATGGTTACATCACAGACGGTTTCTATGAACCGTCTGTACTGTAATTATCACAGATGGTTTATACTAACAACCGTCTGTGATATTTTCACAGACGGTTATTTATACGAACCATCTGTGATAAAGCAATATATCACAAACGGTTCGTATTAATAACCGTCTGTGAAAATATCATAGGCAATTGTTAGTATAAATCGTCTGTGATAATGCAAGACATCACAGACTGTTCGTATTAATAACTATCTGTGATATTTTCATGGACGGTTATTAATATGAACCGTCTGTGATATATGCATTATCAGAGATGCTTCGTATAATAAACCGTCTCTGATAATACCACAACACCGATCTGTGGTATCTCCTCTAGGATTCTGATCTCACTCATCATTTTCTCTGCATCGAATGGCAGGCACCGATTCCTCCCACCTTTCGCCATTTATTTATTACTCCTCTCTCCCTTTCACTCTGAGATAAGTCTGCTCCTAGCTAGGTCATCCACTCCTAGCTTGTTGCTCGACGATGCCGACTGCCGCCGTGATCTAGCGGCTCCGTTGTGACACCACGGTCGGCTGCAAAACACATTCTTTG